>CM057343.1:415869343-417069343 GCA_030015575.1 Agapanthus africanus | reverse complement strand
ATCCTTATGCAACTTAGCCAGTCGTGTCGCATTTATATGACCGAGTCTACAATGCCACAAGAAGGATTCGTTCAGTTCTGAACTCTTCCTCTTGTGTGTGTTTGTTATGCTCAGAACTGTTGATTGATTTAGAACATAAATGCCATTACATAACGTGCCTGATCCAACCAACTTTTGGTTACGGAAAATGTTCATAAAATTATCCTGTAATACAAAATTATATCCCTCTTTACTCAACAAAGAAACCGATATAATATTGCATATCAGGTTCGGAATGTAATAGCATTCGTTCAGAACCAAAGTATTACCAGTAGGTAATGCAAGGTGATATTCCCCGATAGTCTTAGCTGCAACAATTGCACCATTTCCAACTCTTATGTCTTTATCACCTTCTCCAAGTTCTCTACCTTTTCTAAGCCCATGTAACTGATTACATATATGGGATCCTGACCCGGTATCTAATACCCAGGACGTAGGGCAAATGGAGAAACAGTTTTCTGTAACGAACACACCCGAAGAAAATGCATCATGTACTTTCTTCATTCGGGTAGCTTGGAAATCCTGGTATTCCCCTATGTCCTGTTCATTCCTATAACTCTTATAAGAAAGAACGGAACCAACGTTCCCCAGCACAGTATAACATGCGGGTTCAGTCAATACATCCATATTATTATCTTTATTAGGGCATAACATGGTCGCTACCTGGAGAGAGAGAGAAAAAAACACTTTAGCGTATGCTCTTGCAAGATCAGATTGGTTATTATCTTATCTAATCAGGATGGCTCCCACTGGTTTTTATCAAATCTTCCTTCAAACCCTGAAAGGAAAAACTAGCCGGGATTAATTACACCCTACAACTTCGCCAATCTTTCAGCCAGGCCAGTGTCGGTACTTTGAGAGAGGTTCCCTGTGCTTTCGCACGGACCTAATTAAAGTAAACCTCGTTTTCCCAGAGGCGTAACCCCGTTGACACCTTTCTAGACACCTACTTGATCGGCTAATTGTAATGTGTAAAACTCTCCCAGGAGTAACTCTTACTCGCAGTGGGTATCGGGATCCAACTATCTCATAGAAGGTATGCAATCTCATTGCAAATTTCAACACTTGAAATTCCCGATAATATTTTGCCCCTAGCGTCCTATGACCTTGACAAAGGCCAACAAATCATAGGATGCTAGTCAAGTTCAACCCGTCATTTCTTGATTGAATCAAACCCACCCGCATGACCCTTGACAAAGGCCAACAAGGTCGTACGACTACCCTGAAACAATCTGCATCACATGCATAAGCAGATAAGCACTATTCAGCTACCGCACACTAAGCCTTGACAAAGGCCAACAAACGCAGCACGAATACTAAACAGTTCTTATCTGAAATGACGGAGGGCTACGACAGGTTTTTCTGAAAACCTATTGCATAATGAACTAGATATCGTTATAGAATCAAGTGAAGTTTTGAAATGGAGTGATTTTGAGGCTTTTCTAGTTTTGCTAAAGGGGTCACTCCCGGTGAAGGGATCGTCGGCCCTTTCCTCGTCGAATGAGGTGGGGGATATATCATATATATCACTGTGCAAAGTAAAACTCCAAAGGCCGTCAAAAGTCAAACCGAGTGTTTGTAGCATCTGCCAGTTTCGCTAAAGAGGTCACTCCCTGTGAAGGGATCTCGGCTCTTTCCTCATCGAATAAGGTGCAGGGTATATCATATATACCGCTATGCAAAGCAAAACTGTAGCTACCCTTTTTATTTAAAATTTGATTCTACAACATCTTATAGGTTTCTTTTCTTTCAATAATCACATTAATGAAGTCCCATCATTTAAGTTACCTAAACATCACAGATAAATACGACGTACACTTATGCCAACCGCATTCGCCTCGATGTCCTCTCGTGCACCGTTAGGTTAGGTAACTAACGACAGAGCAGGACAGGGCTAGTGCGGGTGTAAAACATAAGTAACGTCTATATAATATATCATATATACTATATACTGTATTCGTCAGAACATATCAAATGATCACATCACAGATATCGCAGCAGGAACATAGATATAATGTGGGATATACTAGGACGTCCGTATTTAGTATTTAGCCAAAATAGAAAATACGGATTCCACAGTCGCGATGAATAGCCAAGCCCACACCCTGGACCCCTACGAGAGCGGCAAGCGACCCTACCAATTCTGGAGTTTAGAAGACCCGGTCTCGACTCCTCGAGATGGCCTCCCACTGAACCCTAGAACCCGGTCACCCGTGCTCCCCTCCTTGGGTCCATCCTAATGCGGAAAAGTAAATAATATACAACACAGGTGGCATCGACCTCAACCCAGAAGTGCCCCAAATAAAAGAATATTACATTACATTTGAATTTACATGAATGAAAATATAAAACTCTCATCTCACATAAAAAAACCCCGGCTATTCAATCGCAACAATCCTGCACATCATATCTCAGCAACACATAATATCACATATCATCAACGTAAGTAAGTATGCGTACCCCAATTGTCGTTGATGTATAGCAACGAAACCGGCGATATCGACTTACTACACTTACGGTCACAGAAAAGAAAGTGTAAAACTGCAATATCTAGAATCCACATTCTCTTTAGACATCGTAAATGCGAAATATCACATACCTCGTATTTCATGTCTTATAATATAAATTCCACACATTGCATCCAATCCAGATAATTAGACAGTATTAAAGTTTCCGAACGAAGGATCAAATACCCAAGATTCACTAAAGCTCAACACTTGAGCGGAGTTCAAAACCCGGAGTGTGACACAGTAGTAGCGGTCCAGCCGTAGAAGGGTCAAGCCAACGCCTCACATGTGGCACGCCGTACTGCCCTAAACCCTAAGGTTCAAAGGGCAGTTCAAGACGGTCACATAATCGAGTTAAGGTTTGTTGTCTTCTAGAGGGACCACCACAAAACTTGCACGAACCTCGATAGGATTTAAACCCCGTGAAAAGTGAGCAAATGATACTCGTTCAAACACTTCAATACTTTCTAAATTTACCCGGAAAAGCAACGAAATGAAAATTCCGATCGAATCGACAAGTCCAAAACCATCTCCAGAATTTTTCAGCAGTAAATACAGATTAAAAATACTCTAAAAAATATACAAGCAGAACACAACATTACAGTATAAAATTTATGCAGTGATCGATTTGTACGGCCGCGTTTCCGCGGCAAGTTTAACTGTTCATTGCATAATTTTTACACCGTAATTCTTATATTTTCCTGCTGAATTTTTTATGTATTTTTAATTCTGAAAATAACCAGATTTTGAAAAAAGTTCACAGAGCACCCAAAAACCCGTATTTTCGGTTCGATCTGAGTTTTAACTTCGTACAGGTGTCGCCTAATGTTCTAGGTCGGCTCTGATACCAATGTTTGGTTAGCCTAGCACCTCATGAAAGGTTTGGAAGCATCACATGAACCAAAGAATGCATTTTTAGGTTGCTAAGCTAACAAGCATCGGATCGTTCTTAGAAAAAATAGGGTTTCAAAATTTTTCACATCAACATATGAAAAGTAAAGCTAGGTTTTAGAGAGTACAACCTTTGTAGCTCCCTACGCTAGACTCCTCGGCTACTTAGGGTTTGAAAAAGCTCCGCTTGAACACCTCGAGGTCACCGATGATCCATCCGGAGTCCGCTTTGTCCAAGCTTACAACTTTATCCGATCAAGTGAACGAAATCAAGCTAACACTCTAAACAAGTGGGCTAGACTTTTGTAGAATGGTGTTGTGGTTCTCTTTCTCACTTCAAAATCCAATCTTGATGAGTATATTGCTCACTACAAAGAACTAGAGAGCAAAATGAGAGAGGTTGATGAAGATGATGGCTTTTTAGAAGATGATAAGTTCAACTCTTCAAGAAAAAATAGAAAAAAAATATATCAATATATATTTTCTATCTCTCATCTCAAACCATGGTTGAATCATTATTGTACTTGAGTTAAAAACTAAAAGGAAGAGTAAACCATGGTTAAATGGTGCGTGAGTGAGGTTAGGTCAAGAAGAGTGTAGAAACAATCCAAAACAAACCCATTTCTTTTTCCTTCTGTTTTTAGCTTAAATACAATAATATTCCATATAAAAAACCCATGGTGTGAGTGTTATATTGCCACCATTTCCTTGTATAATCAACCATGAAAGATGTATGTATGTATGTATGTGTATATGTACATCCATATGTGCATGAATCAAAAAGAAGGCATACATGCATGCATACATCCAACTAACTCAAGAAAGGATTTCAAGTGAGACGCTAATGGTTAAATGATAAATCAACACTTGATTTATCAATCCGGCCATATCACATATGACCCCTACCAAAAGCAAGCCGCCCTATCAATATACGGTATCCTATACGCGCATTTTAATCGGGTCCATGCGCATATCGCATACGCGCACCACAACGTTTCGCCTGGACTAGGAAACTCCATTGTGGGACTCTGAGACTCTTCAATACGCCGGCAGTGGGCGATGATCATATCAAGCACCCCAAGCCGCAAGCGGTCAGCTAAACGTAACGGCCATCCGGGTATTGAGCGATCAGAAGAGAACAAGCGAACCTGCAACAACTCCCGTCGAGCCGATCGGCAACACTTCCCGTATAGTCCGGTCTCCTCATCTGATATGTCGCATATCAAGTCTAGGGGTGGTAAACGTCAGACCCCAATAACCGATAAGTCGTGCCGATGTGAGGCTCATAACGGGTCGAGAAACTACTGGTAACACTTACCAGCAAATCTCTGAAACAGCCCTGGCCAGGGACTTCCCTGTTACGGCCAATCGAGCACAGTACAACATCAACCCCCAATACCGGGAGAGACGAAACCCCTCCTATCGCTCATTGCCTCCATGTGACTCGGGACTGTACCCAAAAACCACCATCTTGCACGCTCTCATGGACGTGGTAAGGTGGAGATCAAAGCACAGTGGGAATCATACAAGTCTCTATGACAATCTCGGGTCTACAGACTAACATATACAAGTGTCACCTGAGAACTGCCATCTGACGTGATGTATAATACCATCTGGGAGTTCTCGGCGAGTCCGTCCAGTGTACCCAGTCTCCACTGAGCACCCGTATACCATCTCTGATGTAAAACACCAATGGATATGGGATCATCCATCGCCCATCTCATGGGTCGAGAAGCGTATACGCTAGTCTACACTGGTATATCGATGCCCCATCTCGATACACCTACGACTAGGGACCTTGAAGGATGTACTTATGGACTACCATGTCCCCACTAGTATGATCTGCATCATAGTCCAGGTAGTCAAGTACACATCCTAAGGGCTTTACCAACATGTAACTATAAGACAGTTTAAAGAGACTAGTATACATGTTAAGATAAAGAGCAACCAGATAGCATACTATCATATCGAGCAAGAAAGTCATCTCTATATATGTCCAAGTATCCAATATAATATACATCATCTGTACAATACTGGCCTCTAGGGCATACATACAACTAACATTCCCCTGGTCGTGTGGATAGCCTGTGCAATGAAAACCTAGACCCCTACGAGCGCGGCAAGTTACCCGCTAAAACCATAAGCGAGGCAGACCCCTTCATCAAAGTGAATGGGTCACCCAGCATTTCACGAAATTCGGTAACTTGAGCACCCCTCCTGGGGTCAACCTGTACCCCCTACGAGTACGGCGAATAGCCCGCAAATTCTAGAGTGAGGCCCCCTCCTTCTCAACACCATGAGATGCATACCTGTTGCCCTCCAGAACCCGGCTATCCATGCAATCCATCGCGGGGTAATCCTAGTACAGAAAAGAAAATATGTACAATGGTGACATCGACCTCTACCCGGTCATGCCCCAAACAAATAATATACAAACAGGAAGTGACGACAGTCCACCATGATATCAAATGTACAAATGAAACTAAACTGCACTACTATTGCATCCAATCTATCCACCACGACGAATCCGCAACAACATAGCACAACACAGAACATCAACATGAATGTCACGTTCGCAAACCCATCTGAAAGAACTATAGCAATTAGACAAGTTGTACCGCTCTAATGAAATTCACGGTCGCAGATAGAAATGTAAGTACTGTAAACTTTAAACAATGTTAGAAATATCCACTTCGAAATAACCCCGAATAGCTCCCAAACAACTAGAAAAAACTATATCAAAACCGAGCTAAACAAGTAATACCACTGAACTAATATTCCAGAGACTAGATGCCATTGGAATCAAGAAAATATGAAGCAATTGGTTTTTGGCCAAGTCTTGAAAAGAGAAGGAAGTGGATGCTGAATTTTTAGATGGTTGTTGTTTTGAGGTAGTGAGGAATTTGTGCTCATGCAACACATGAATTTTTTTCAGCACACAAAAAGAATTCCCTGCACACAAAACCGCAGCCACCAAAAATCCCTTCATACCAAAATGTAACAGCAGCCCATCCCCTCACCAAATCTATCACAACTTGCCACAAATTTCCCTCATCACCAAAAATATCATTGGTATTGTTTCGGGGTTGTTTCGGTACCGATATTTTAACATTGTCCAAACAACTAGTATGTGGTTAATGGGTTGACTCTGATACCATGTAAGGTTACGCCAGCGTCCCGGCCATCAATCCGTGGCCAAACGCGGAATAAAAACTTTTAAAACCCTGCGCTAACGGAATCCTATTTCCAAATCGAACCATTAACCCTATACTAGTTAACTGTAAAAGGAGTTTAAGAGATTATACCGATAGATCCGTGTCCTTCGGTCTTCAACCTCTTCCCAAGCTCCTCACGGCTGCCTCGAATAATTTCTCTCTCCGGTCTCCCTCGTCGAAGACGATCCACGTCGAGGATTAGTAATACGGGCTCCCGCTTCAAAACCGAAGCAACTCGGGCATCCAATTTGCTAGCCTAGATACCCAAGGTGAAGTAGAGAGTGTGTGTGAATACTTTATCTCAAAGCACCCAAGGATTTGGGTGGAGGTGAATGAAGTTGCTAAGAGATGAAGTGTGAGCAAGTTTTGGCTAAAAATAAGCTTGCTAGAAAATTGGGCTCGGCCAAAATGAAAAAGGTTCTCTGTGGATTTTGGTGGGTGTGTGTCAATAATGAATAGCAACTAAAGAAATATATATCCTCCATCAAAGAGAAAAGCCACCAATATCCTCAAAATATCTCACTAAATATATTCAACCATTAATGCACAAGTAATGCAAGCATGAGTCATGAAATGCCAGCCAATGCCCACGAATTTCCCACCAAAAATCAATCACAAAGATTTCCCAAAATTCACTTATACATTTCACATAAAACATTAAAATAAATGTTTAAAACCAAAACAAGAAATGGCAAGCTCAAAAGTAAACTCGTAACGAATTACAAGAATACCCCTCATCCGTATATACATACCTGCATCCGTATTCTGACTGAATACGAATACAACTATAATACTAGGATCCGGCTTAAACCAAAGACCAATAGTATTATCCGTCCGATCATGATCCGTGCACAAGTGCACGTATATGATCGAACCCTGCCATAAAACCATACGGTCTCTACAACGTTTCGCCCGAACCAGGGAAACCCTCTATGTAGGATTCTAAAGACTCGTCAATACGCTGGCAGTGGGTTTAACTACCAGCACGTCAGTGGCACTAGCTGTACGTAACGGCTACCCAGGTATTGAGCAAAAGGGAGGCCGACGAGCGAACTCATCCTGAAACCCTACTGAGCCTGACAGTGACAATATCCGTACAGTCCGGTCCGTTCGTCTATGAGTATCGCATATCGAGTCTAGGGGGTGGATAAAGTTAGACCCCTAATAATGTGATATTTAGTGTCGGCATGAGACCTATCACCAACTAAGAAACTACCGATCCTAGATCGGTAATTCTCGTCTACCCCGGCCGAGGATTTCTGGTGATGGCCACCCGTGCACTCCGCGACATCAACCCCCAATACCGGGAGAGACGAATCCCCTGACGATCCGCTCAGTGCATCCATGTGCCTCGGGACTGTACCCAACTAAAACCTGTTTGCACGACTCCTTTGAGCCGTGGTAGGGTAGTAATCAAAACACAGTGGGAACTCACACGAGACAAATGACGATCTCAGGTCGATAGACTAACCTGTACACATGTCACCAGGGAATTGCCATCTGACAATAGGTATAATACCAACTAGCATGTTCCCGGCGAGTCTGTCCGATGTACTCATAATCTAATGAGCACCTGTATACTATCTTAGGTGAACCAACTGACACCAATGGCTTGTAAGACCGGCCACCGCCCCTCGTCGGGGTCTCGATCCGTATACACTAGTCTACTCTCGGAGTATCGATGCCTAGTCTCGAAACTCCCATGACTAGGGACACTTTAAGGATGTACTTATAGACTACCCAACTCTCACGTATATGATCGCCATCATACTGCTGGTAGTCAAGAAAGAATCATATGGGTTCTATCAACATATAATAGTGATCTGTAATATCACCTAAATCATGTACACAATGATAAAGACAAACCAGATAGCATACTATCATCTCGAGTAAGATTGTTCTACCGGTATAGGTTCTCCCTCAATCATTGCAATCACGTGCCTGTGATCTAATAATTGACTTGAGGGCACTATAGCCAACAGTATTCACCACTTCGATCAGATCTTAGTGTCTTGATACTTTTTCCGGTTTGTTTTTCCACTTCATTCTTATATTCTCGGAATTTCTCAAAGGCCTCGGATTTATGTTTCATCAAGAAAATATGTCCATACCTAGAGAAATCATTTGTAAAAGTAATGAAATAAGAATAACCACTTCTTGCATGTGTAGACATTGGACCACACACGTCGCAGTGTATGAGTCCCAAGAGCTCGCTCGCTCTTACTCCGCGTCCAGTGAACGGAGTCTTTATCATCTTTCCTTTAAGACATGATTGACAAGTTGTATAAGATTGATATTCAAACGGATCCAAATATCCTTTCTTATGTAACTTGGTCAACCTTATTTCGTTGATGTGACCTAGTCTACAATGCCATAAGAAAGCATGATTTATTTCTGGATCCTTTCTTTTATGTGTGTTTTGGGCATTAAAAATTTGTAGTTGGTTTAATACGTATATACCATTGTTTAGAGTACCTGACCCAATCAAACCATGATTAAGGTAGATGTTTACGACATCGCTTATAAATGTAAAATCATAACCTTCTTTTGATAACAAAGATACAGAAATGATATTACAAGTCAAACTAGGTACACAAAAACAGTTGTGCAAAACCAAAATATGTCCACTCGTCAATCCAAGGTGATATTTCCCTACAGACACAGCATCCACGCTCGCACCGTTAGCAACCCTGAGGGTCGTATCACAGGTCTTCAGAACCCTACGGCTTCTCAGTGCCTGCAAAGAATTACAGATATGAGATCCCGATCCGGTATCCAAAACCCAGGAAGTATAGTTGATTGACAGACAGTTTTCAATTACAAACACACCTGAAGCTGAAGCCATAACTTGCTTCGGGTCCTGGTTCTTGGCCTTCCAAGCCCTGTAATCTTTCTTTGAGTGGCCCTTCTTATGACAGTAGAAGCATTCTTCCTTTCCTACTGTCGGCCCCGCAACTCTTGCCTTACTCTTTGCTTCTACCTTACTAACACCTGCTTCTCGTCTTGGTAGGGGCCTTCTTCTTCTTTCTTTTGGCTTTCGCCTTAGATATAGAAGAGGAAGCTCCACCAACAAGTAGAGCGGGTATTTCCCTGGCTTTCTGCAGGGTGCCCTCAGCACTCCTCAACATGTTGAGGAGTTCTGGAAGTTCAACTTCTTTACCTTGAATATTAAAATTCAAGATAAACTGGGCGTAGGTGAGAGGGTAGGACTACAGAATTAAGTCTGTATACAGCTCATTCTCTAACGTGATCCCGAGGTCCACGAGCTCTTCAATATAGCCAATCATTTTAAGGACATGTTCCCCTACAGATGATCCGACAACCAACCTCGCCTGAAAAAGCTTCTTCGAGGTCTCGTATCTTGCGATACGTGATTGCTCTCCATATAATTCTTTGGTATGGAGGAATATGGATTCAAGATCCATATTCTTGTGCCGCCTCTGGTGCCCGTTGTCCATAGAGGCCAGCATGAGGCACTTGACCTTCATGCAGTCAATCTCTCACGTCTTATGGATTTCCTTATCCGCGACACTGGATTCTGGACGTGGGAAGGCGGGGGCTTTACTAGTAAGGACCTACCCCAACTTGTCATAAGCTATTGCCATCTTGACATTCCTGGACCAATCTTTGTAGTTTGGCCCTGTCAATATATTTTTATCTAATAGTAACTTAAGGCCCGTCATCTTTGGTTGCTGCAATTAGGAGAGAGAGAAGAAACACTTTAGCATGATGCTCTTGCAAGTTTAGATTGGTTTTTAGTTTATCTAAACAGGATGGCTCCCACTATTTCTCGAATCCTTCCTCAAACCATAAAAGAAGAATTAGTCAGGATTAATCTCACTGTACAATACTTGCTTAACTTTTCAGCCAGGCTAGTGTCGGTACTTCGAGGGAGGTTTTACGACGTTTTCGTGAAGTTCCTTAATTAAATAACCTCTTTTCCTTGAAGGCATAGCCCCGCTAACACTGTTCTAGACACCTACTTGGTTTATAGCATTGATCGTTAAGTGAAAAAATCTCCCGAGGAGTAGCATATACTCACAGTAGGATCGGGATCCAAATATCATCGTGTGATAAAGTCGAAGGAATCCTACCAAAATTATCACACTCCAAATGGTATGCAACACTAGCAAGTTTCAATTTCTTTAGAAACTCCCGATGTTGATTTTTGCCCCATGCTCTTATGACCTTGACGAAAGCCAACATATCATAAGTCACATGTCAAGTTCTACCCATCATTATCCAGGTTAATTTGAACCCACCCGTACATACCCTTGACGAAGGCCAAAATAACAGTACAACTGTCCCAAACCAACGCATCTATCTATGCTACAGATGAATATTCAGCGGCTACCAATCACTATACCTTGGCGAAGATCAAAATACAAGACTTGAATACTACCGAATATCCAACTTAAATGAAGGAGGGTTACGAATGGTTTTGGCGAAACCGTGAACGTAGTGAACTTGATATAATCGAAGGAACTTGATAGTTTTTAAAAGGAGTGGTTTAAGCTCCGCATTTTAAAAGTTTTTCTTTTTTGAAAAAACCGAGTGGTTTAAAAATTATTCCAACGATTCAGCTTTGGTTTGTTTGCTTTGCATTAATGTAATACAGTCCCATCAATTAACCTACCATTGCAGAAAAAGACGAAAATACAACGTACGCTTATGTCATCAGCATTCACCACGAGGCCCCGTCTTACACCGTTAGGTTAGATAACTAACGCCAGAGCTAGGGGCTGGCCTAGCGCGGATGCAAAACATAAGCAACGTCTATTATATAATATATATATATATATATATATATATATATATATCCATTCGTCAGACGCAATAATAGGCATTCCAGATCACAGATGAACACATTGGATATATTAGGAATTCCGCGTTTCGTTTAAGCCTGTAACGAAAGACGGATTCCACGGTTGCGATGAATAGCCAAACCCCACCCCAGACCCCTACGAGTGCGGCAAACTATCCGCCAAATACCCGAAGCGAAGAAACCTCCCTCAACAATATGAGTAGACCACTCGGCACTTCAAAATACTCGTTAGTTTGTGCACCCCACCTTGGGTCTATCCTAGGAGAAATAAACAGTAAATGAAATAATACAACGGTGGCTACAACCTCAACCCGGATGTGTCCCGCGAAAAATATTACTACAATTTTCAATTTACATTTGAATGAAAGAATATAACACCTCACATTCCCGATTATTCATTCACGACAATCCAATAAGTCCATATATACAAACAAACATCACAGAAATGTGCAACCCCCAACTAACCGACATATAGTAATTAGAGGAAGTTTACAAATACATTTATCACCACTTGAAACATTAAACGATGTTAAACTGTGACTTCGAAACACCCCGTATTGCCACAGTGAAGAATTGGCAACATATTCAAAATTGGCAAAAATAAACAACTCCTGAAACACTAGATCCAAGTAACAAAGCCACAAACCAAAACAGGAAGCATTTCTCCATGGTAAAACCGGTGAGGTTGAACATTGGGTTAATATGGCCTGTCCAGGTTGAAGGAAAATGTCTCGTTTTTTGTCTATGTTCACTTTACAAGTGAAGGAGTACTCTGCGGTTGCTAAAATAATTTTTAGAGCCTCGGAAAAATTCAACAGAAACTAGGATCTACGTTTCGATGTTTACGGGTCATTTTGGTTTCGTAGTTTTAGTTGTCATTTAATCTGTTAGCTATGGTTTATTCATCTTTGATACCACTGTAAGTCGATGCCATGCACCCCACGTATTCGCGGGGAGGCATAGTTTGCAAAAAATGATTTTTATAAGCTTCGTAACATCGACTAAACTCCAGGATCGATACTGAACCATAACTAACAATCTAGCAAAGAGGTTTAACTACTATGTGTGAGTGTTATACTTCACCTCCTCGCTGTCCTTCTCTAAGTCGTGAGCTCCTTGAACTGAGAACGGATTGCACCTCCTCGTCGTCTTCTCCAAATCGTAGAAGGTCCACCCGAGAGATCCGACTTTGAGCTTAACCTCTAACTTGAGACAACTAGGTCACTTGGTGTGCTAAACTTAGTAGCCTAGGATGTGTAGAGAGTGATGAGGGATCAAGTTGACTCACTAAACCCTATGATTCTTAACTTATGAGATGGTTAGGGTTTCAGAGGAGATGGAGAAAAGCTTGAGGAAATGAGGAGGAGAAAAGTATCTGTAGTTTTTTTAGTGAATAATGAATTATCAAAATGGCTAGGGTTTGTGCATTTAACCGAAGGAAAATATTTCACAAATATCTCACAATAATATCTAAGTCAATAACTTACAAAAGAGTCTAAGATGGTCAATTCAAAACCCTAATCCATTTCATTAAAATACCACAAAGTTTCCTCTCTCAATTCCTCCACCTCTCTAAAGAATTAACCATAAAGAGAAACCTTAATTTGAGGTGTCATTCCCCAAAAGCAATCTTGATCAAATCATAATGATGCCCCTCTCGTCCGTATATACATACCCGTATTCATATTCTGAGAACACGAATACAATGAGACGAAACTAATCCAATAATCATATACTAGGATCCAGATTAAACCAAAGCCCACTAGTAATGTTCGCCCGAACATCATATGCGCACAAGTATATGTATATGATCGAACCCTGTCCTAAAACCATACGACCTCTACACATTTCGCCCGAAGCTGGAAAACCCTCTTTGTGGGACTCTAAAGACTCGACAGTACTCTGGCAGTGGGTTTAACCACAAGCGCGTCAGTGGCATTAGCTGTACGTAACGACTGCCCAGGTATCTGTCGATAAGAAGGCCGACGAGCAAACTCATCCGTACCCCTACTGAGCCTGTCTGTGGCAATCTCCGTACAGTCCGGTCTGTTCGTCTAAGAGTATCGCATATCGGTCCTAGGGAGCGGCAAGTGTCAGACCCTTAATAGTGCAATATGTCGTGTCGGAGTGCGGCCAAAAACACCCTGAGAAACTACTGGAATCCCTACCAGCAAATCTCGCTTGCCCTGGTCAGGGACTTTGTGTAATGGCTTTCCGAACACAGCACGACATCAACACCCAATACCGGGAGAGACGAATCATATCTAACTGCCATTGCCTCCAAGTACTTCGGGACTGCACCCAACTACTACCTGTTTGCACGACTTAGCAGAGCCGTGGTAGTGTAATCTAAGAACAATGGGAACACACTTGAGGCAAAGAGCGGTGTCAAGTCGACGGACTAAGCTGTACTCATGTCACCTGGGAACTGCTATCTGATGATAGGAATATTACCAACCAGCAGTTCCCTATGAGTCCATCCAATGTAACTCATAACCCAATGAGCACCTGCATACTATCTCCAGTAAGACGTTCTGATGGCTGTGGGACGGACCATCACCCCTGCTAGGAAAAGAAGCGTATACACTGCTCTACTCTGGAGTATCGATGCCCTGTCTCGATAATCCTGCGACTAATGAGCTGTGTAAGGGTGTGCTTGTAGACCACCTAGCCCCTACTAGTGTGACTGTCATCACAACGCTGGTAGTCAAGCAAAGATCCTAAGGGCTCTATCAATTTGTATTAGCGATACGTTAAAAGAAACATATACACATATTAAGATAGATACAAACCAAGTAGCATACTACTATATCGAGCAAGACTGTCATAAATCCGTGTATATATCCCAAGCTTCCAAAATGTAATATACAAACTAGTACTATACAATAATGGCCTCTAGGGAATATCACACTAACATCAAGGAGTTGAGACCGGGTCTCCTGAATCTAGAATTGGCAGGGTTACTTGCCGCTCTCGTAGGGGCCTAGGAATATGGGTTTGGCTATTCATTACGACCGTGGAATCCGTGTTTTATATTATTGGATAAATTTAAAAGATGGAAATCCTAATATATCCAATATTTCATATGTTGCTTCTGCTGCTTGATTCTGTGATGTTGATCGTATAACTGCGTGAGACGAATGTAATATTATATATATGATATATAATAAACGTTGCTTATGTTTTGCACCCGCGCTAGTCCAGCCCCCGCTCTGCCGGTAGTTAAGTAACCTAACGGTGCATGACGGGGCCCCGTGGCGAATGCGGATGGCATAAGCGTACGTTCTATTTTCGTTTCATTTTTCTGTAATGTTTAGGATACATTATATGATGGGACTTCATTAATGAGATTAATGAAAAGAAAGAAACCAAAAGATGTTGTAGAATCAAATTTTCAAAAAGGGTAGCTCTAGTTTTTGCTTTGCATAGTGGTATTCCTTGATGAATATCCAGCACCTCATTCGATGAGGAAAGAGCCGAGATCCCTTCACCGGGAGTGACCACTTTAGCGAAATTAGCAAATGCTACAACCCACTCGGTTTTGTCTTTTGATTGCTTCTCTAGTTCTTGCTTTGCATAGTGGTATTCAAGAATATCCAACACCTCATTCGATGAGGAAAGAGCCGAGATCCCTTCACCGGGAGTGACCTCTTTAGCGAAACTAGCAAAAGCCTAAAAAACACTCCTGTTCAAAATCACTAGATTCTACAACAATATCAAGTTTATTATGCTCATGATTTTCTTAGAAACTTGCGTAGCCCTCTGTCATTTCAGATAAGTGATGTTTTTAGTATCCGTGCTACGTTTGTTGGTCTTCGTCAAGGCGTAGCGTGCTGTAGCTGAATTAGTGCTTATCCGCAGCATGTGATGCGATTAGATTAGGCTAGTTGTGCGACTTTATTGGCCTGCTCAAGGGTCATGCGGGTGGGTTTGATTCAATCAAGAAATGAACGGGTTGAACTTGACTAACGCCCTATGGTTTGTTGGCCTGCATCAAGGTCATAGGACGTTAGGGGTAAAAATATTATCGGGAATTTCAAGTGTTAAAATTTTCAATGAGATTGCATACCTTCTATATGATAGTTGGATCCCGATACTCACTGCGAGTAAGAGTTACTCCTGGGAGAATTTTGCACTTTAAAATTAGTTAATTCAGTAGGTGTCTAGAAAGGTGTCAACGGGGTTATGCCTCTAGGAAAACGAGATTTATTTTAATTAGGTCTGTGTGAAAGCACGGGGGATCTTCCTCGGAGTACCGATACCTGCCTGGCCGAACGATTGGCGAACCTGTAGGGTGTAATTAATCCCGGCTAATCTTACCTTTTAAGGTTTGAAGGAAGATTTGATAAAAACAGTGAGAGCCATCCTGATTAGATAAGATAATAACCGATCCAATCTAGCAAAGAGCGCACGCAAATGCGTTTCCTTCTTTCTCTCCAGGCAACAACAATTGTCACGCTTTTATCAAGATAATAATATGGATTTATTGACCGAACCCTCCCTTTTTACAGGGCTAGGGAACGTTGGTCCTACTCTATCTTATGACTGCCATAAGTTTGAGCAAGGGATAGGGGAATATCAGGATTCCCGCGCCACTCGTACATAGAAACAACATGTTGATGCATCTTCTCGGGTGTGTTCGTTACGGAGAACTGTTTCTCAGTTTGCTCTACGTCCTGGGTATTGGATACCGGATCAGGATCCCACGTATGTAATTTGTTGCATATGCTAAAGGAAGGTAGTGAACTGGGAAAGGGTGATAAATCCCTAACAGTTGGGAATGGTGCAATTTTTGCAGCCAATGCAGTTGGCGATTATCACCTTGTATTACCAACTGGTAATACATTAATTCTGAACGACTGTTACTACGTACTCAAGATGATGTGCAACATTATATCGGTTTCTTTGCTAACTAAAGAAGGATATAATCTCACATTAGAGGATAATGTTAAGAACATTCTCCAGAATCAAGTGTTGATTAGATCTGGTACGTTATGTAACAGTATATACGTTCTTAATCAAAGTACAGTTCTTAACATACAGAACACAAACAAGAGAAAAAGTTTAGAAATGAACGAAGCCTTCTTGTAGCACTATAGACTAGGTCATATCAATGCGACAAGACTGGCAAAGTTGCATAAAGATGGATATTTGAATCCGTTCAAATTTTCATCTTATGAAACTAGCCAGTCATGTCTCAAAGGCAAGATGACCAAAACTCAGTTTACTGGACACGGAGAAAGAGCTACTGAACTCTTGGGACTGATACATAGTGATGTATGTGGTCCTATGTCTACACATGCCATGAATGGATTTTCGTACTTTATTACATTCACCGATGATCTCTCAAGGTTCGGACTTGTGTTCTTGTTGAAACACAAGTCTGAAGCTTTTGAGAAATTCAAAGAATATAAGTGCGAAGTTGAACCAGACGGGAAAAAGTATTAAAGTCCTACGATCTGATCGGGGAGGAGAATACTTGAGCGGGTAATTCCGAGACTATTTAAAAGAGAATGGTATTCTCTCTCAGCTTACTCCTCTGTATACACCACAGCACAACGGTGTATCAGAGCGGAGAAATCGCACCCTACTAGATATGGTGCGCTCTATGATGAGTACTGTTGAGTTGCCTATTTATTTTGGAGGATATGCGCTTGAAACAGCTGCAGACCTATTGAATATGATTTCTACCAAATCTATGTCTACCACTCCATATGAGATATGGAAAGGAAAGAGACCATACCTTAAATATGTTAAGGTATGGGGTTGTCCGGCCTATGTGAAAACATAAAATCCGGACAAGCTCGAGGCAAGATCAGTATTGTGCAAATTTATAGGATATCCCAAGAATTCGCCAGGGTATATCTTCTACCACTCAGAGGAACAAAATGTGTTTGTTTCTCGAAATGCCACCTTTTTAGAAAAGAAATTTCTTGTTAAAGAAATTAGTGGCAATGAGGTAGAACTGGAAGAAGTTCCAGCAGCATAAACTACAACTGACGATTTGGTGGAACCGGAGGATCCAATAGTGCCCAACGATCCACAGCCACTCCGCAGACCTAGTAGGGTTCCTCATCCACCTGAGAGATACTACGGTTTTCTCATAGACGGTGGGAGCGAGGATTGCATCATGGAAGATGATGACCCGATTAGTTTCGAGCAGGTCATCTTTGTGAGATGGCTTAATACTATGCGATCCGAGATGGAATCCATGTACACCAACAAAGTATGGACTTTGGATTTTGCTTCTGAAAGGGTAAAACCCATTGGGAGCAAGTGGAACTTCAAAAAGAAGATTGTTGTAGATGGAAAAGTGGAGACTTTCATAGCTAAACATGTAGCTAAAGGTATTCGTCAACGACCTGGCGTCGACTATGATGAAACCTTTTCTCCTGTCGCTGTGCTTAAGTCCATCAGGATCCTACTTACCATTGCTGCATACTATGAATACGAAATCTGGCAGATGGACATCAGGACCGCTTTTCTAAATGGTGATTTAGAAGAAAGCGTGTACATGACACAGCCAGAGTGCTTCGTAGACAGTGGGAGCAGCGGAAAGGTGTGCAAGCTGCTTAAATCCATCTACGAATTAAAGCAGGCATCGTGGAGTTGGAACATATGTTTTGATGAAGCTATCAAAGAGTTTGACTTCATCAAAAATGTAGATGAACCTTGTATATATAAGAAGGTTGTAGAGAGTAAGGTGGTCTTCCTCGTATTGTACGTGGATGACATACTCTTGATAAGAAACGATATTCATATGCTACACTCGGTCAAGCTCTTCTTATCACACAAGTTCTCCATGAAAAATCTTGGTGATGCCTCCTACATCCTGGGGATAAAGATCTATAGAGATAGATCTAAATGGATTTTGAGATTGTTCCAATCCACGTACATTGACACCATACTAAAGAGGTTTAGTATGGAAGATTCCAAGCAAGGTAATTTACCCGCTTGTTCATGAATCACTCCCTCCAAAGAGATGTCTCCCAAGACTGATTTGAAGTGGGCTCGCATGCATGGGATACCTTATACTTCAGCAGTAAACTCTATCATGCATGCGATGTTATGTACCAGACCGGATGTAGCTTACTCACTAGGTGTAGTGAGTAGGTATCAATCAGATCCTGGGGAAAACCACTGGACAGCTGTGAAGAACATTCTTAAGTACTTGAGAAGGACTAAAAATGTTCTTGGTGTTTGGTAACAGTGAACTCCAGATGGAGTCCTTTACCGATTCGAGCTTCCATAGTGATAAGAACGACAGTAAGTCGATATTGGATTTTGTCTTTACCCTCAACGGAGGGGCGGTGTGTTGGAAAAGTTCCAAGCAAGGCACCGTAGCAGACTTGACGGTGGAGGCTGAATGCATCGCTGCCAACGATACTGCCAAAGATGCTGTCTGGATGAAGAAGTTCATTGCTGAGCTTGGTGTGGCTCCATCCATTGAGCATCCAATACCTGTATATTGTGATAACAATGGAGCGGTGGCTTTGGCCAAGGAACCCAGGTCTCATCATAGATCCATACATATTCTGAGGCAGTATCACCTGATCAGGGAGATAGTAGATCGCCGGGAGATCGAGGTCAGGAGAGTTGACACGAATGACAACGTAGCGGATCCACTCACGAAGGCCCTCCCACAGATACAGTTTGAGAGACTTTTTGGGATGTTGGGTATGAGATACTACAACACATGGCCTTAGTGCAAGTGGGAAATTGTTAGGAATATGTATGCCATAGAGGCCATTATTGTACATGTGATGTATATTATAGTGGATCCTTGGACATATATATAGAGGACATTCTTGCTCGACATAATAGTATGCTATCTGGTTACTCATTATCTTAACATGTTGACAGGTATTCTTTAGTGTCTTGCTCTCACATGTTGATAAAGCCCTTAGGATATGTACTTGACTACCAGGATTATGATGAGATCATACTAGTGGGGCCACGGTGGTCCAAAAGTACATCCTTTAATCAATTCCAAGTTGTGGGAATATCGAGACTAGGGCATCGATATTCCAGATTAGACTAGTGTGTACGTTTCTTGTCCCTTAAAGGGAGATGGTTGATCCTGCAACCATTGGTGTGTGACATCAAAGATTGTACACAGGTGCTTATTAGAGAATGGGTACACCGAATAGGACTCGCCGAGGACTCCTAGTTGGTAGTATACCTATCGTCAGATAGCAGTCCTCTGGTGACACTGGTACAGGTTAGTCTGTAGACCCAAGATTGTCATAGAGTCTTATGTGGCTCCCACTGTGCTTTGATTCTCTCCCTACCATGGCTCAAAGGAGTCGTCTAAACAGGTGGATTTTGGGTACAGTCCCGAGTCACATGGAGGAAATGAGTGATAGGAGGGGTTTCGTCTCTCCCGGTATTGGGAGTTGATGTTATGCTATGCTCGATTGGCTAAAACTGAAAATCCCTGGCCTGGGTTGCTAAGATTTACTGATAAGAGTTATCAGTAGTTTCTCAAACTGTTATGAGCCAAACATTAGCATAACTTATCAAGTTAATGGGGTCTGACGTTTACCACCCTACACTTTATATGCGACATATCAGACGAAGAGACCGAACTGTACGGTAGTGTTATTGATAGGCTTCATGGAGAGTATGGACGAGCTTGCTTGTTGATCTTCATATCTCTCAATAACCGGGTAGCCGTTACGTTCAGCTAGTACCACTGACGGCTTGTAGGTGACTGATGTGATCATCACCTACTGCTGGCGTATTGACGAGTCTTTTGAGTCCCACATAAAAGTTTCCTAGTTCAAGCAAAATGAAGTAGGACACATATATGATATGTGTGTGGGCCTGATTAAATACGAGTATGTGATACCGTGTTGTAATCTGGCAGTTATCTGTTATCAGTTAGGTTATATGTGATGTAACCAGATTATCGAATTAAGTGTTGATTTGATAATGTGATAGACGGATAAATGTTATTAGTTGGTCATACGTGATATAACCAGATTATTAAATCAAGTGTTGATTTAATAATTTGATATAAATTATATTTGATATAATTATGTATTAACTAATATCATTAGCTCACTAATTGCTTTATTAATATATATATATATATATATATATATGTGTTAATGTATATTTGATATATATAAATATATATATTATTATATGAAGCATGGCATGTTTTTCTATTTTAAAAAATAGAAAATGAGGTGTAAATTGGGGAGATATTTGTGTAATGGGTAAGGTATGGGTTTTATTATTTGTATATTACTCTGGACTCACTATTCAAGCATGGTTGCAATTTATTATTGCATTTTAATTCCATGCTTGAATAAGTGAGGAAAGAGAGAGCCATTTGAGTTTACTCTGATCATTTTTCATTCTTCATGCCTTAGCCATTTTTCATGAGACCTTGTTCTCTACAATTTTCTTCACCTCACTTCCAAGTTCAAACCCTCACAGATGTAAATCTTTGAACATGTGAAAACCCTAGTGATCTAAATAAACCCCTACTTCACCATCTCACATTAGATTAGCAATTTGATGTGGAGTGTTTCCTTCACTAATGAGATTAGTGAAAGGTTAGGTTGACCTAGTGGACTTCGGGTGGATCGTCTTTGGCGCGAAGATCGCGAAGGAGGTTATTTCATCTTGAAGAAGAGCCTAGTGGAGTCGCGTGGAACATAACCCGGAGATAGAGAAGAGATGGACTTGATCTACAAGGGTATAACCTTTTTTCACTTCTCATAGTGAAGTAGATATCAAACCATAATACTAATATTCTAGCAAAGATCTTGTATAGTATAACATAGCACCTAATAAAAATTAAAATTTAGCATGCTTGATGCTACTAAAACCTCATGGTGGTGCTAGGGTCGACTTTTAAGAAAAAACCCTAGAATGGTTTCAAGAGGAAGAAGAAGAACTTGGGTGTGTGAGTGAGAAAAAATATCTTATGATCAAAATAATCAACCATGGAGTCAAGATAAGGTTGGGATGAGATAAATATCTAGAGTGAGACAAAATGAGACGATGAGTCATGGCTTCTCCAAGCTTCTACAAGCTTGTACGCTATGACTCATTATCCATTCATTTTCAATTTCCCTCTAAATAAAAATCAACACAATAATTTCAAAACCTTAGTGTGAGTCTCATACACCCATGTTCCATGTATCATCAACCATGATACATAATCCATTTGTATATATAAATAAATATATATATATATATATATATATCATATATATATATATCATTATATATATAAAGAGAAGAAAAATCTAAGTGAGCTAATATTAGTTAATATATATGTATATATCAAATATATTAATATATATCAAATTATTAAATCAACACTTAATTCAATAATCCGGTTATATCATATATAACCGACTAATATCATATATATATATATATATATATGTATGTATGTATGTATGTATGTATGTTTGTATGTATGTATGTATGTAAATTATATCATCAAATCAACACTTGATTCGATAACCCGGTTATATCACATATAACCGACAATATTCAATATTCATTATTAAATCAACACTTGATCCAATAATCCGGTTATATCATATATAACCAGCCAATATCAAATATATATACATATAACATATCATTGATTCAACACTTGATTCAATAATCCGGTTATACCACACATAACCTAACCGATATCAAATACCGCGAGATTAGAATACGGTATCGCATACACGTATGTAATCAACCTCCCGCACATATCACCATATGTTCCTTACTTCATTTCTCTTGAGCTAGGAAACCTCTGTGTGGGACTCTAAAGACTTGTCAATATACCAACAGTAGGTAATGATCACATTAGTCACCCACAAGCCGTCAGTTGTACTAGCTGGACGTAACGGCTACCAAGGTATTGAACGAATAGAAGATCAACAAGCAAGCTTGTCCAAACTCTCGCAAATCCTATAAGCAACACTTACCGTACAGTCCAGTCTCTTCGTCTGATATGTCGCATATCAAGTCTAGGGGTGGAATCATCAGACCCCAGTAACTTGATAAGTCATGCCGATGTGTGGCCTATGACCGTTCGAGAAACTACTGATAACACTTACCAGTAAATCTCATCAGCCCTGGCTAGGGACTTACTGTTATAGCCAATCGAGCATAGCGTAACATCAACTCCCTATACCGGGAAAGACGAAACCCCTCCTATCGCTCACTGCCTCCATGTGACTCGGGACTGTACCCAAAATCCACCTGTTTGCACGACTCCTTTGAGCCGTGGTAGGGAGGAAATCAAAGTATAGTGGGAACCACACAAGACACTATGACGATCTCGGGTCTACATATTAACATGTACCAGTGTCACCAGAGAACTGCTATCTGACGATAGTTATGGAACCATCTAGGAGTTCTCGACGAGTCCTGTTCGTTGTATCCATTCTCTAATGAGCACCTGTATACAATTTTTGATGTCAAACACCAATGGTTGTGGGATCAAGTATCGCCCCATAAAGGGTCAAGAAACGTATACACTAGTCTACTCTGGAATATCGATGCCCTGTCTCAATATCCCCTTGACTAGGAACTGTTTAAAGGATGTGCTTATGGACTACACAAGCCCCACTAGTAAGATCTGCATCATAGTCCTGGTAGTCAAGCTAACATTCTAAGGGCTTTATCAACATGTATTAGAGAAACAGTATAACAATACAAGTGTACATGTTAAGATAAAGAGCAACCAGATAGCATACTATCATTTCGACCAAGAAAGTCATATATATATATATATATATATATATCCAAGCATCCACTATGTTATACAATAATGGCCTCTAGGGTATATATATTCCTAACAATCTTCTACTTACACTAAGGCCAGTTGTTGTAGTATCGCATACCCAACATCCCAAAAAGTCTTTCAAACTGCTTCTGAGGGAGTTTTTCATGAATGGATCTGCTGTGTTGTCCTTCGTGTCAACTCTCCTGACCTCGATCTCCCGGCGATCAACTATCTCCCGAATCAGGTGCTACCGC
The DNA here is from genome assembly GCA_030015575.1 of Agapanthus africanus. Lineage (NCBI taxonomy): Eukaryota > Viridiplantae > Streptophyta > Magnoliopsida > Asparagales > Amaryllidaceae > Agapanthus > Agapanthus africanus. The sequence continues at coordinate 417,045,860 of CM057343.1, read as the reverse complement.
CTAAGAATATGTCTGGATCGTTGATAGGACCAGGGTTTCTTGGCCAAAACCAAAGCTCTATTGTTATCATAATACAAGGGTACTGGATCCTCAATGGATGGAACCACACCAAGTTCAACAATGAACTTCTTCATCCAGATAGCTTCTTTCGCAGCATCGTTGGCAGCGATGTATTCAGCCTCCATCGTCGAGTCCGCTACGGTATATTACTTGGAACTCTTCCAAAATACCGTCCTTCCATTAAGGGTAAAGACAAAACCCGAGATAGACTTACTATCGTCCTTATCACTCTGGAAGCTCGAATCGATAAAGGACTCCACCTGGAGTTCTCCGTTACCATACACTAAGAACATTCTTTAGTCCTTCTCAAGTACTTAAGAATGTTCTTCACAGTTGTCCAGTGCTTCTTCCCGGGATCTGATTGATACCTACTTACCACACTCAGTGCGTAAGCTACATCCAGTCTAGTACATAATATCGCGTACATGATTGACACAACTGCAGAAGCATAGGGTATCACTTGCATGTGAGCCCTATCCAAATTAGTCTTGGGAGACATCTCTTTGGAGAGAGTGAATTCTGAACAAGCGGGTAAATTACCATACTTAGAATCTTCCATACTAAACCTCTTTAGTATGGTGTCTGTGTACCTGGATTGGGACAATCCCAACATCCGTTTAGATATATCTCTATAGATCTTTATCCCCAGGATGTAGGAGGCATCACCTAGATGTTTTATGGAGAACTTTTGTAATAAGAAGAGCTTGACCGAGTGTAGCAGAGGAAAATCATTTCCTATCAAGAGTATGTCATCCACGTACAATACGAGGAAGACAATCTTACTCTCTACAACCTTTTTGTATAGACAAGGTTTATCTACGTTTTTGATGAAGTCAAACTCTTTGACCGCTACATAAAAACAGGTGTTCCAGCTCCGCGATGCCTGCTTTAATCCGTAGATTGATTTATGCAGCTTGCACACCTTTCCGCTGCTCCCACTGTCTATGAAACCCTCTGGCTGAGTCATGTACATGCTCTCTTCTAAATCACCATTTAAAAAAACGGTCTTGACATCCATCTGCCAGATTTCGTAGTCATGGTATGCAGCAATGGCAAGTAGGATCCTGATGGAATTAAGCATAGCTACTGGAGAAAATGTTTCATCATAGTCGACACCTGGTCGTTGACGAAAACCTTTTGCTGCAAGTCTAGTTTTGAAGTTCTCAACCTTTCCATCTACACCAATTTTCTTCTTAAAGATCCACTTGCTCCCGATGGGTTTTACCCCTTTAGGAGCAACATCCAAAGTCCATACTTTGTTGGTGTACATGGATTCCATCTCAGATCGCATAGCTTCCAGCCATTTCATAGAGTCTCCACTTGTGATGGCCTGCTCGAAACTAGTTGGGTCATCATCTTCCATGATGCAATCCTCGCTCCCACCGTCAATGAGAAAACCGTAGTATCTCTCAGGTGGATAAGGAACCCTACTAGATCTACGGAGTGGCTGAGGTTCGTTGGAGACTATTGAATGCTCTGGTTGTACTAAATCATCAGTTGTAGTTTGTGTAGCTAGAACTTCTTCCAGTTCTACTTTATTGCCACTAATTTCTTTTACAAGAAATTCCTTTTCTAAAAAGGTGGCATGCTGAGCAACAAACACCTTTTGTTCCTCACTATGGTAGAATAGATATCCATGTGAATTCTTTGGATATCCCACAAACTTGTAAAGAACTAATCATGCCTCGATTTTGTCCGGATTCTGTTTTTTAACGTAGGCCGGACAACGCCATATCTTAACTCGTTTAAGATATGGTGTCTTTCCACTCCATATCTCATATGGTGTTTAAGGCACCGATTTTGATGGAACTTGATTCAATGGGTATGCAGTTGTCTCAAGTGCATAACCCCAAAAAGAAATAGATAACTCAACAGTGCTCATCATAGAGTGCAGCATATCAAATAGGGTGCGGTTTCTCCGCTCTGAAACTCCATTATGATATGGTGTATATGGAGGAGTAAGATGAGAGAGAATCACATTCTCTTTTAAATAGTCTCGAAATTCCGTGCTCAAGTATTCTCCTATCCGATCAGATCGAAAGATTTTAATACTTTTACCCTTCTGGTTCTCATCTTCGTACTTGTATTCCTTGAATTTCTTAAAAGCTTCAGATTTGTGTTTCAACAGGAACACATGTACGAATCTTAAAAGATCATCGGTGAATGTAATAAAATACGAGGAACCATTCCTGACATGTGTAGACATGGGACCACATACATCACTATGTATCAGTCCTAAGAGTTCAGTAGCTCTTTCTCTGTGTCCAGTAAACGGAATTTTAGTCATTTTCCTTTTAGACATGACTCGCAAATTTCATAAGATGTAAATTCGAACGGATTCAAATATCTATCTTTATACAACTTAGCCAGTCCGGTCTCATTAATATGACCAAGTTTACAGTGCCATAAGAAGGATTCGTTCATTTCTGAACTTTTACTCTTGTGTGTGTTCTGTATGTTTAGAACTGTAGTTTGATTTAGAACGTATATACCGTTATACAATGTACCAAACCCAATCAACACTTGATTTAAGAAAATGTTCATAACATTTTTCTCTAGTACAAAGTTATATCCTTCTTTAGTTAATAAAGAAATTGATATTATATTGCATATCATTTTTGGTACGAAATAACAGTCGTTCAGAATCAATGTATTACCATTTGGTAATACAAGATGATAATCGCCAACTTCTTTGGCTGCAACAATTGCACCATTCCCTACTACGAGAGACTTATCACCCTTTCCTAGTTCTCTACTTCTTCTTAACCCATGTAACATATTACAATCGTGGGATCCTGATCCGGTATCCAATACCAGGACGTAGAGCATACTAAGAAATAGTTCTCGGTAATGAACACACCCGAAGACGATGCATCACCATGCTCGTTCTTCATTCAGGTTGCGAGGGAATCTTGATATTCCCCTATTCTTTGCTCAGACTTATGACAATCATAAGAAAAAGCCGAACCTACGTTCCCCAGCTCAGTATAATAAGCGGGTTCGGTCAATACATCTTTATTATTATCTTGATTAAGGCAAAGGCATGTCATGGTCGCTACCTGGAGAGAGAGAGAAGAAAACACTTTAGCGTGCACTATTGCAAGATTAGATTGGTTATTATCTTATCTAATCAAGATGGCTCCCACTGTTTTTATCAAATCTTCCTGCAAACCCTAAAAGGTAAGATTAGCCGGGATTAATTACACCCTACAAGTTCTCCAATCGGTCAGCCAGGCAGGTATTGGTACTCCGAGGGAGTCTCCCCATGCTTTTCGCATGGAACTAATTAAATAACCTCGTTTCCACAGGGGCAAAACTCTGTTAACACCATTCTTAGACACCTACTGGATCAGCTAATTGTAAAGTGGAAAACTCTCCCGTGAGTAATGTTCATATCAGAATTTTGCATCATTATATTCCCCATTATTAATCATATTGCAAATAAATAGGTGCTTTTGATCCATGTCTGCTAAATAGTTGCAGGTTACAGGTTCTCGGAACAATATAATGAAAAGGATGAAAAAAACGCTACAAAAGTGAGACTACGACCAAAAAATAGAAGAATCTTTATGATGCTGCCTACAGTTTAAGAAACAAGTGAAGATCAATGAACAGTTCGATTTCACAAAGCACGAAGGCAGCACAAGATTCAAGATTTCAACACGAAGCGAACGGTAAAAGTCCACAACATTTCTGCACTGTGGAAATCTGGAAGAAACTAGAAAAGATTCTGAAGAACCAAGTGAAAAAAACAGAAGCAAATAGCAACATGAAGCAACCCAGAGAAAAAGAGACAGAGACCCCATCAAACGGCCGCGGAACCGCGGCTAAACTAGGCTTATGGCCGTGGATCCGCGGCCAAACATGGCTTTCCGCCGCGGTTCCGCGGCCGTGCTGTGCATGTATCGGTGCAAATTGTCGGTAGGTGTCGGTGCGTTGACTCGGTCTTTGGGGTAGTATTATAAATTCAGATGTGGATCAGATGTAAAACCTAGGGTTTCTCCTATTTATAAATAGGAAAGCCTATAGCCTAATTAAGTGTGTCTCTTTTGGGTGCCTTTTTTGAGATGCCTCTCTTTAGTTCTTAATCTCTTTTCAATTTCTAGATTTAATTCTCATTTTGTAATGAATCGTTGAGAGGTCATCAATAAAGGTATTATTTTAATTTTATCTTGCATTCTTTTTATCTGAATTTAATTCCTGAATTTTTATCTGTCTTTTATTATCTGCAATTTAGTTTTCTAATATTAAAAATTATAAAAATGAATTTGATTGTCACCTTCTTAATGAGTAAGTAATTCTTCACTTGTTAGGGTTAGGTTTGGGGAAGGTTTGAGAGAAGGAAATCTATCTCCTTCCTTTCTTTGCCCGTTCAATATTTTAAAATAAGGGCTCTATGCAAACAACCACACACAGCTCACTACGGCACCCTATCCCACGAGGTAGCGGTGATTTCCTAGTTTAGACCGGTTGTGTTCGATTTCCATAGAGGTTAGGGCTAATAGTTAAGAAATGACGGACAAGGGCCAAAGGGAAGAAACGAAGTTTTTTTCCTGATCACGCTAATCCCCTTTGTTAATTATTACCTTAACACCTAAGATCTTAATTAGGGCAAAGAAAGCGGTGAGAATAATTAACTTTCCAAACTAACCTAATCCTAACCCTAGCAAGGTTTTAATCCAAATCAATTTCAACCTCAGTTTTTATAGAAAATCAAAACCTACCATAAATAGGAATTGACTCGTTAGAACAACTAGAAAATACACATTTTCCCTGTGGACCGACCCGTACTATCAATCAAATAGTGTCGTTGCCAGGGAGACGGTAGTCTCTTTTTTGTGTAATTTTGGGTTAAAAAAATAAATAAAAAATTGAAAAATTGAAAAAAATTTAAACAAAAAAATAAAATAAAATAAAATTCATCTTGTTCTTTTTTAGAGGTATTGTGTGAATTGCGCAGGAAAAGAAGATGGACTGATTCAGATCTGGAAAAAGCCAGTGAATAAATCAACAAACAGAAGATCTGAACAGATAGAGGAGAATCACAACAGACAACAGAAAAATTTTGGAGATCCAAACCAACTTAACCACCGCGGAACCGCGGAGGATTCAAGCGTTTGACTGCGGAACCGCGGTCAACTGCTGACGTCAGCACCCCAAAATTTTCTGTAAGTATTTTTGTCCCCTCTCCTACCCTGAGCTCCATTAAAAAATTTTCCTGCAGGGTTCTTTGCGCAAAATCTTTCTCCCTCTCCAATAAATTATTTTTGTGCAGGATTCTATGTGCTGCCAAATAAAAAAAATTTTGCAGGTGTTTTTGGTGTGTTAACTGCTTTGCATAATTAATACGGACTTTTAAGAGGCTATAACACCAATCCAAATTGGGTGGGGATTTCATTACCCTTCCCAGGACCCCAAAAATCACAAAAAGCATATGCATCAACCCTCGAGTTAATTAAAAAATATTTAGACTCGGCCAATAAGGACTGTCGCGCTCATTAGGACAAAGGAAGGTTGTGGGCAATCGGTTGTTTATCTAAACCTAATTTTGTGGTGCTTAGGCTAGATAAGTAGGAAAGGTAATTTTAAAAGGCCCGTCTCACGGTGATTCGTTAGCGGATCTCTCCTTTCTTTATTTATGCTTACCTGGCCACAATTGGTGGTGAAGAGGCGATTTGAGAGATATCTCACAACTTGCCCTTTGGAACAGTTAGAAGCAGTCTAGTTGACTTAGGAGACCCTAGCTCTAGTATTGATTGTGCATGTATAAATTGTGATTATTTGAAATTGTGCCGTGGTTCCGTACAAATTTTTGCAAACCACTTTCTTAAAAAAACGCTTTCAAAAATTCCAAAACTCCAAAAACAAACAATTTTTTTTAAATAAAAAAAATAAAAAAAATCATCACATTCTTCTCCTTTCTCACATCATGGGTACCCCACCTCGTAAAACTTTTGTCGAACTTTGGTACCCTCAACCAGACATTACTTCCCACGCGTATTGTTTTGGTCGAATTTCGGACGACCCCTCCATGCCCAAAATTTCTTTGAAAGATCAAATAGACGCGTCTAGGAGAAACAAATGGACTCCGTAATCCACTTTGTATCAACCGTTTCAACCGTCACTACCTTCTTACGTTGATACTCCTTTTTTGAGTTCTGTTGTAACTCCGAAACCTATGTTTATTGCTGAACAATCTTGTAAACGATCTTTCACTCCTTTCAACACTTCTAGTTCTTGGGATCAACAAGTCTATTCATCTTTTTATCCAAATTTTGATCATACTCCTATCCAACCATTCAATTCCTACCAGTCCTACCCGACTTTCGCACCTTCCCTAGACATTGTTTCTACACAACCATTTGGGAGTTTCCAGTATCCAAACAATTTTGAATCTTTTACTGAAACCCCTTCACAGCCCATGTCTAGTCTGGAACAGTCGTTGGAAGATTTTATGGTAGCGTCAAGACAACAGATAATGGATTTGAATGCGTCCATAGCCGCCTTATTACAACCTAATGACCCGGTAGCTAGTTTCCAACTAGATCCAAATTTTCCAATGTATGATGAGGCGGATGGACAGATCAAGAATTTGAGTGGAGAGAGTGAGCTATACACCCTTCCAAATCAAACCTACCCATCCCCAATTGAATCCCACAACTCCGGTTTTGAATGTCTATCAAGTGCCCCAAATGATTCATCAGTTAAAAATAAAACGTGTAATGAATTGTGCGACTTTGTAGTGTTTGATTTACCTGATTGTGAAAAGCCTTTTTCAAGTGAAACCATCACCAATCCTTTTGACCTCTACACATCCACTCTAGAACCAGAATTGATTAATATCCATGCTTTTGATGAGGTGTCTGAGAAAATTAATTTTCACTTGATCGAGGATATTGACGCTGGGAATATTTTGGATGATGAACCCGCAGATTTGACTGAATTTTTCTCTCCATTTCATCATCCCGAGTCATTAAATGTTTCTCCCGAACTTCATATGCATCTTGATTTTGATGATAATTGCATGGATGAGATACATTTTGAGGATAGTATTGAGGATAGTATTGAGGATGAACCAGTTTTGTTTGATAAGTCGGATTTTCCAGTTCATCCTCCTGAACCTTTAACTGTTACACTTCCTAAATCAATCCCCTTCATCCTTTCTGTCATTCCGACCTTGCAAGAAACCGATACACTTTCATTTTCAATGTCTGGTTTACCAAGTTCGACGTACCCATGTTTTCTTACGAATCTTGAGGGATTTAACCTCATTTCTCAGTGGGTTGATAGATTAGCACAATCGCTTTTTACACATCGGTCATTACAAATTGTGCTCATTTATACACTCCATTTTCCCCCTCAAGTTCGTAATCCACTTCTTTCTCCCACTTTCTCTGGTTCTTCTTCTAATCTTCCTTTAATGATACCGAGTGTTAATGAATCACAATCCGATATTTTGAGTTCGATAATTCTAGAAAAACAACTTGATTTAGACTCTTTTGAGAATAAGGTAGATGAGCCTTACGACTATCGTACCTTCATAATTTTTGAACAATCAAGTATGTTGAATTCTAGCGCGACACTTATTGACATTGAAACATTCAATCGGACCATCGATAGAAGTTTCGAAGATATTTTCGCCGACGAACTCGCATTGTTAAACGACACGGATTTTGTGATTAATCAACTCCCACCTGAAGAAGTCGAACCACCACCATTTCTTTTTCCCTTCCGCCGTTCTTCTTCTCCACCGAGACCGTATACTGCTTCTATCACCACACGGTCTCGTGTGTTTCTCATTTCTTTTCTCTACACTCCATTCTTTCACCAACCACACCATTATAACAATAAATTTTTTGAATGGTTGGTGCTAACCTTTGGCCTGTGTAAGGCCTTTTATAGCTTGATACTGTGTTTTTCTCCTCCGTAATTCTGAACTTTAATGCTTCAACAGTAGAAACACTGTTTCACTTAAGTTTGGGGGGACCTTTTGTGCATATATATTTTGTTTTCTTTTTCTGTTAATAAAAATAAAAAAAATAAAAAATAAAACAGGGGACTGCCGACAATTTTGACCTTCTTGCTGTAGCCTGACAGTGAGGACACTGTCAAGTTTAAGTTTGGGGGTGTGCTCGGTAAAGTTTCTTCCTTCACATTCATGTGTATATTTTTGCATTTGCATACTTATTTTAAAACCTATAAAAACTAAAAAAATTTAAAAAAAATTATAAAAATTAAAATATTCAATTTGGACCATATTTTACTTAAGTTCAACATAACGGTTGACTAGTTAGGAAAAACTAGATCCTAAACTTGGTAAATTAAAACCCCTAAAAATAAACTTTAAGGTTTAACCGTAGAAATATATGTTTTCGTAGTTTATTTAGAAATAAGCGAATTTTGGGTTCAGTTCTTGGGCTAAGTCAAAATAAGGGAAAAATATTGAATTTTTATTTGAAGTGTAAGTATAAAAATTAATTCCAAACCTTAAATCTAAATTCTTAAAATATATATCCTACAACTCGCACATACACGCACCTTGAAACTTGGGATAGTAGAGGATACCTTGAAATGCTCTTGTCTAAAATCCTTATTATGAAGGAAAATAAAATAAAAATACAAATGTGAATAAAAAGATATAAAAAAATGAACACTGGTTTTGTAATTATTTAAGGCTGCATAAATAAAAAATTATATAGCGAGAGTGCTTTATCAGCTAGTCTCTTAGACCAACCGGTTTGGGAGTCACTGCTAAAGCCTTGGGTATTACAAGATGAGGAATTACACCTATGTAACGTTTTGAAAATCGTTTCGGTGAAATTTCGGAAAAATCGGTAAAATAAGTGGGTTTTCTGTAAAAACTTAAAATGCAAATATCTTTATTATAAAATTAAATATACATATTCTAACTATGTAATTGGTAGTATTTGGTGTTTATTGAGCCACTGGTGAAATTTCAAATTTTCTGAAAAATTTTCCGAAATTAATTATTTTAATATTATTTTAAGCCGTCACTAATACATTTAACTAGGGAAAATTACAAATTGGAATGGATTGATACAAATTTTATAATTCATGACACACTAAACTGACATGTAAAATATTATTTCTGAAACAAAATGGTTTGCCAAAACGGTTTGGAAAATATCGAAGAAAAATGGCTTAATTAGTGAATGTTGTGTTAACGGGAATTGGGGTAATACATTTATCTTTTTTCCTAACCCACACACCCACACCTCACCCTCTTTCCCTCTCCCCATGTGGCTGGCCCCACTTTGACAGGCCCCTCTCTCTCTCCAATCACATCACATTTCAAAAGAAAAGAAAAGAAAAGAAAAGAAAAGAAAATGAAAGAAAGTCAAAAGGGGGTGTGGACTTTATCTTTTTCTCCCCACTTTCTCCACCTCACTCTCTCTCCTCCCCCACTCCCCAACCTGGCCGAAACCTCTTGCTGCAACAGCCCCTCTTTTCCCCCCATTTTTTTTCCATCTCTTTTGCTTCAAAAATTCATCAAATACCCTTCAAAAAAAAAACCCAAAATCTAAATCAAGCTCTTACCCATTTTAGTATAGCCTTAGATGCATGGATTGTGGTGAGAGGAGAGCATTTTGAGAGGCTAGATTGCAAGTTTGATCCATGGTTCATGAGGTATAAATCTTGGCCTTTTGTTTAATTTGTTGCTAAATACTTTAATCTAGCTTAATTATAAGTTTAATTGTGGTTTAATTGTGTGTTTGAAAGTTCAAGAGAGTGGATTGTGATCAAGTTAGGGTTTGTATTGTTTTATCATGGTTGTAATGGGTAGCTTACCATCTTAGGATTGGTAGAATGTAAACTAGTAGTAAGATTGCAAATTGTTGCATGGAAAATGTCTAAATTAAGTTATTTTGCTAACTAGGGTTTTTGGAAAATTAATAAATGCTTTAGATTAAAATATAATTAAGGTTTCATGTCATTATTTATATTATAATGAGTGGTTTAATGCCTTTGAACCATGCAAAACCAAGCGTAGTTGTTTTGTGCATTTTTAGTTGAAATTGTTAAAATTAGATAATTGCAAAACTAGAATTTTTGGTTTTATAAGAATTGATGAGATTAGATATTTGAAATGGGTTGTATGACTTATTTAAGATGTTTAATAAGTATTATGGCCACTAGATTTGTTTAAACGTCGAGTTTTGTACTAAAACGGGTAATGTTTGCTTGCTAGATTTTCGGAAAAATGACTTTTAAAGTGAGTTTGGGGTTTTTGTGAATTTTAACCTAGTTTATATTATAATTAGTGTCCGTGAATGCGCAAATGAGTGTGTTTGGGTTTTTCTCGATGGTTTGACATTTGTACATCGACATCGAGGGTTGGTTTGGCTATTCTTGCATGCATAGGCGATAGGTTTTGACCTATGCGTGATACGCGTGCCGATTTGATTTTCGTATGCCGTTTCGATTTCGAATTTTGTTTTAATGCGATATGGTGCGTTAATATATGTAGGTACCCCATGTGGACTTCGAGATGACAAGCAAGCGCATGGGGACGTCGGCACCGGCGAGCGAGGACCAGGAGAGTAGATTTATATCTACGGGGAGAAATCGAGTGGATGGCGTATAGCACCCCCACAGTTCGTGGTGATGTATACGGACACGTATACACACCTATATTGATTATATATATTGTTTGATGTTATTGATGATAAGGTAGATTTTAGGTGTGATTGGATAGGTTTAGTGTTGCGAGACCCTAGAGTAGAGGTTGCACCACATTTACGCACACACTCATACTTGCATACATTCTTCTTCCATATGTGCTTATATGGGGTTATACTGTTATGTGTTCACATGGGTAAGGGACTATGTGTTCACATACTGGATTTGAGGATAGTATTGAGATTTGAGATGAGTCGATAAGATTTGATTGAGACCACGAGAACGGTGATATGGCAGGATTCGTACTTGAGATACGTCCTGATATTATGGCGGATCATGGGACGACGTTACATATGAATAGTGTTATACATTGAATGGTTGACATGTGATCGTGATATGAGATAAGATATATTAAGATATTCATAATAGGTCGCATTAGGCGATGTATACCTCTTTATGACGATATATGATGATGATATCGGTTTGTATGAGGCAGTAGATCAGCAGTCAGATCATGACTATATTGATGATATTAGTATCGTACTAGACGTAGGTCAGTACCCGAATTATGATCTTTGATTAAGAAGATACCTGATGAATAATTTGGTGAATGTGATATTGACCGCACCCAGATTTGGGATGCCGTACGACGGATTGACGTACGAGCTTTATATTGATGTTTGATCCGCACTCTTGACTTGGGAATAACTGACTATAGATATGGTATCAGATGTGATATTATCAAGGCGGGATCACCGACTAATATATATATATATATATATATATATATATATATATATATATTGTAGTATTCCTAGGCACACTCATGAGGTTCTACAAGACATCAACCATGACAAAATCAAATTTTTTTGTGCCGAACAACCCTATGCAAGATCGTTAACTAGAGGTAAGGCGAAACTAAAAGCAAGCAAACTACTTTGCTACTAAGTGAAAGAGATTACAACCTTTGTAGATCCGGTCCTTCACTTCTAAAACTCCGTGTTGACGTCCCTTCGCTGCGATCATTGGGATCCCAGACCCTAGAGATTGTTTCATCGGAGAAATGAGCGGGCTAGGTCGTTGACTTCGAGGCCGAAAATGATCTACGTCGGGGAGACTCAAACTCAAGCTATTCCTTCACTTGGTCAAAAACTTTGTGAAAAGAACACCCTATACTATATGGCAAGTAGTAGAGGATGAAGAAAATAGGAAGTGGGCTCACTTTAGAATTGTTTTTCTCACACTTTTTCTCATGGCACCATTGGAGCTAGCAAGCTTTTGATGGAGCTTGATGAAGAAGAAGAAGAAAGAATAATGAATTATCTCATCCAAAAGAAAGCTTATCCATTTAATTATGACACCATGGTTGAGTTAAGCCCTCATGCATAACTCATGTAGAGAATTAACAAAAGTATTAGGTTAAGGGTTAGGTTAAAGAATATCAAGAGAAATGACAAAAGAGTGGACTTTGTCAATGTTTCTCCAAGCTTCTTCAAGCTTGATAACTTTGACCAAGTCTAATTCTTTTGTTAAATCTTAAGATAAAACAATAACCCTAATCTTAAACCTAATCTTGGTATAAGTCTCATACACACAACTTGTATGTATCATCAAGCATGATACAAACATGTACACTTGCATATATCGCATATAAACAATGTGTACAATCTAGTGAGAAAATCAATCTTAAGTGAACCAATACTAGTTAATGTAAAGTAATATATCAAATATATAATTATACATTAAATCATTAAATCAACACTTGATTTAACGAACCGGTCATATTGCATATAACCGACTAATATCTAGTGTATCAATGTATCGAATCAACACTTGATTCGGTAACCCGGCTATATCTCATATAACCGTCCAATGATACAAATCGCGAGAATAGAATACGGTAACATATACTGGTATTATTCTTGGTCCCGCACATATCTCATATGCGCTCCTATTTCGTTTCGCTTGAGCCAGGAAACCCCTGTGTAGGACTCTAAAGACTCGTCAATACGCCGGCGGTAGGTGATGATCATATCAAACACCGAAAAGCCGCAAGCGGTCTGCTAAACGTAACGGCCACCCGGGTATTGAGCGATCAGAAGATCAACGAGCAAGCCTGCTCACACTCCTGTGAATCCAACCATTAACACTTTCTGCACAGTCCGGTCTGTTCGTCTGATATGTCGCATATCTCGCCTAGGGGTGGTAAACGTCAGACCCCAGTAGCTTGATAAGTCATGTCGATGTAAGGTCCATAACAAGTACGAAACTACTGATAACACTTACCAGTAAATCAGTGCAACCCTGGCCAGGGATTTCCAGTTATGGCTAGTCGAGCATAGCGCAACATCAACCCCCAATACCGGGAGAGACGAATCCCCTCCTATCGCTCATTGCCTCCATGTGAATCGGGACTGTACCCAAAAACCACCTGTTTGCATGACTCAGTTGAGCCGTGGTAGGGTGGAAATCAAAGCACAGTGGGAGACATACAAGACTCTATGACGATCTCGGGTCAACAGACTAAGCTGTACCAGTGTCACCAGAGAACTGCCATCTGACGTGAGGTATAATACCATCTGGGAGTTCTCGGCGAGTCCGTTCAGTGTACCAGTCTCCACTGAGCACCCGCATACCGTCTCTGATGTCAAACACCAATGGATATAGGATCATCCATAGCCCATCACATGGATCGAGAAGATATACGCTAGTCTACTCTGGAATATCGATGCCCCGTCTCGTTATTCCCACGACTAGGAACATTGAAGGATGTACTCATTGACTACCCAGGCCCCACTAGTATGATCTGCATCATAGTCCTAGAAGTCGATTACACATTCTAAGGGCTTTATCAACATGTAATAGAGAGACTGCAAGCGTACACGTTAAGATAAAGAGCAACCAGATAGCGTACTATCATGTCGAGTAAGAAAGTCCTACCTATATATGAACCAGCATCCATTACAATATACATCTCATGTACAGTAATGGCCTCTAGGGCATATATATAACTAACAATCTCCCACTTGCACTAGGGCCATCTGTAGCAGTGGTTGTAGTATCTCATACTCAACCATCCCAAAAAAGTCTCTCTCTGGGAAAAGGTCTTTATGAATGGATCCGCCGTGTTGTCCTCTGAGTCTACTCTCCTAACCTTGATCACCCTGAAGATCAACTATCTCCATGATCAGGTGATACTACCTCAGAATATGTCTAGGTCACTGATAGGATCGGGGTTCCTGGGCCAAAGCCACACTTCCATTGTCACACAATGGTAGGAACCTAGTTCATCTCATGAACTAATATACACCCAAACTGCCTCTTTGGTAGTATCTTTGATAGCGATGTAACCAGCCTTTATCGTCTAGTGTGCCACGATATCTCAGCTTGGAACTCTTCCAACATACCGTCCCTCCACTGAGGGTAAAGACAATGCCTGCGACTGACATTCAGTCGTCCTTATCACCCTGGAACCTTTCCAGTGATTCTCCCCAGGATCCATTGATACCATCTTACTACACCTAGTGAGAATCCTAACATTCATTTAGATCTATCTTATAGATCCAAAACCCAGGATTTAGGAGGTATCACTTTGATCCTATATAGAGAATCCTTGTGATAAGAGGAGATTGACCGAGCGTAGCATAGGAAACTCCTTCCCTATCAAGAGTATGTTATCCACGTACTCGAGTATCACCACCTTACTCTCTACTACCTTTTTGTATATACAAGATTCATCTACCATTCTGATGAAGTCAAACTCTTTGACTACCACTTCAAAATAGACGTTTCAACTCCGCGATGCCTGCTTTAATCTGTAAAGCAACTCGCACACGTTTCCGCTGCTCCCACTGTTTACGAAGCTCTCTGGCTGTGTACTTATAGACGTTCCATTCTAAATCAGTATTTAGAAAAGCAGTCATGACACCCAACCGCCAGATATCGTAGTCATGGTATGTAGCCGTGGCAAGTAGGATCCGGATAGACTTAAGTATAGCCACTGGGAAAGGTTTCATCATTTTACACGCCTGGTCGATGTTGAAAACCACTAACAAGTCTAGTTTTGAAAGTCTCAACTTTTCCATCTACACCAAGTAATCTTCTTAAGATATACTTGCTTCTGATGGGGATTTAACCCTTCAGATACAGCATCCAAAGTCCATACTTTGTTGGTGTACATGGATTCCATCTCAGATCGATAAGCATCCAGCCATTCTTACAGAGTCCACATTCTTGATGGCCTGCTCGAAACTAGTTAGGTCATCATCTCATGATGCAATCCTCGCTCCCACTGTCATCAAGAAACCAAAGTATCTCTCAGGCTGATGAGGAACCCTGCTAGATCGGCGGAGAGGCTGAGGTTCGTTGGGGACTATTGAATCCTTTGGTTCTATCAAATCATCAGCTGTAGTTTGTATAGCTGGAAATCCTTCCAGTTCTACAGAACTGACCTTGCCTCGATCTTTTCCGGATTTTGCTTTTGACATAGGCCGGACAATCCCAAATCTTAACTTACTTAAGAGATAGGCTGTTCCCATACCATATCTCATATGGAGTGGTAGGCAGTGATCTGATTCGAACCTAATTCAATAGGTATGCAGCTTCTTAAGTGCATAACCCCCAAAAGGAAATAGGTAACTCAGTAGTACTCATCATAGAGCGCACCATATCATATAGGGTGCGATTGCTCCACCCCGATACACCGTTGTGCTGTGGTGTATACAAAGGAGTAACACTGAGAGAGAATCTCATTCTCCTTTAGAATAGTCCAAGAATTCCCTGCACAAGTATTCTCCTCCCTGATCACATCATAGGACATAATACTTATACCTATATTGGTTCTCTACTTCTGACTTATATTCTTTGAATTTCTCAAAAGTTTTAGACATGTGTTTCAACATAAACATGTGTTCGAATCTTGAGAGATCATCAGTGAATGTAAGGAAGTACAAAGAACCAGTCCTGGCATGTGTAGACTGGGGACCTTAATACATCACTATGTATCAGTCCTAAGAGTTCACTAACTCTTTCTCTGTTTTCAGTAAACGGATCTACGGTCATCTTATCTTTGTGAGATGACTGGCAAGTTTCATAAGATGTAAATTTAAACTGATTTAAATATGCATCTAAATGTAACTTAGCTAGTCGGGTCGCATTGATATGACCTAGTCTACAATGCCTCAAGAAGAATTCGTTCATTTCTGAACTCTTCTTCTCGTGTGTGTTCTGTATACTAAGAACAGTAGTTTGATTTAGAATGTCAATGCTTTTAGATAACGTGCCTGAACCGATCAACTCTTGATATAGGAAATGTTCAAAACATTATCCAACAATACAAAATTATATTCTTTCTTTAATAAATAAAGAGACTGATATGATGTTGTATATCAGGTTCGGTATCTAATAACATTTGTTCAGAATCAATGTATTTGGAAATATAGGGTGATAGGGACCAACAGACTTGGCTGCATCACTTGCACCGTTTTCTGTCTCATGAAACTTATCACCCGTTTTCAGTTCTTTACCTTTATGTGGCCCTATATAACAGATTACATATCTGGGATCCTGATCCGGTATCAAATACCCAGGACGCGGAGGATACTGAGAAACAGTTCTTTATAATGAACACACCCGAAGAAGATGCATCATAATGCACTTTCTTCGTTTGGGCGGCACGGGAATTCTGGTATTCCCCTAATTCCTGCTCGGTCTTATAACAATTATAAGTTGGAGTGGGACCAACGTTCCCCCAGCTCAGTATAACAAGCGGGTTCGGTCAATACATCCATATTATTATCTTGATTAAGGCGTGACATGGTCGCTACCTGGAGAGAAAGAGAAGAAAACACTCTGCGTGCACTCTTACAAGATTAGATTGGTTATATATTTTATCTAATCAGGATGGCTCCCACTATTTTTATCAAATCTTCCTTCAAACCTTACAAGGAAAGACTAGCCGGGATTAATTACACTCTACAAGTTCGCCAATCTTTCAGCCAGGCCAGTGCCGGTACTTTGAGGGAGGTTCCCCATGCTTTCGCACGGACCGAATTAAAGTAAACCTTGTTTTCCCAGGGACGTAACCCCGTTGACACCTTTCTAGACACCTACTTGATCGGCTAATTGTAAAGTGCAAAACTCTCCCAGGAGTAACAATTACTCGCAGTGGGTATCAAGATCCAACTATCATATAGAAGGTATGCAATCTCATTGCAAATTTCAACACTTGAAACTCCCGATAAAAGTTTTTACCCCTAGCACTTATGATCTTAACTATGGTCAACAAATCATAAGCAATAATCAAGTTCTACCCGTCATTTCGTGATTAATTAGACCCACCCACATGACCCTTAACTAAGGTCAACAAAGTCACGCGACTGTCCTAACTAATCGCATCATATGCGGTGCAGGAAGACATCACTTAGCTACCGTACACTGTGCCTTGACTATGGTCAACAAACACAGCACGAATACTAAGTACTCTACTTTCGAAAATGACGGAGGGTTGCGGATGGTTTTTAATAAAACCTTTAACGCTTTGAACTTGATCTCGTTGCGGAATCAGATGGTTTTAAATGGAGTGATTTTGAGGTTTTTGCTAGTTTTGCTAAGGAGGTCACTCCCGGTGAAGGGATCTCGGCTCTTTCCTCGTTGAATGAGGTGCAGGATATTCACAATACCACTATGCAAAGCAAGAACTAGAAAAGCAATCAAAAGACAAACCGAAGGTTGTAGCATCTGCTAGTTATTGCTAAAGAGGTCACTCCCGATGAAGGGATCGTTGGCTCTTTCCCTATCGAATAAAGTGCTGGATGTTCTACAAAGAACACTGCTATGCAAAGCAAAAACTAGAGCTACCAGATTTTTGAAATTCGATTTCACAACATCTTTTAGATTTATTTTCTTTCATTAATCTTATTAATGAATGTCCCATCATTTAATTCCACCTAAACATCACAGATAAATACAACGTACATTTATGCCATCCGCATTCGCCTTGATGTCTCGTCTGCACCGTTAGGTTAGGTAACTAACGGCAGAGCGGGGCAAGGCTAGCGCGGGTGTAAAACATAAGCAACTTCTATATAATATATCATATATACTATATACAGTATCAATCTGAACATATCACATGATCACATCACAGATAACGCAGCAGAAAATATCATATGAAATATTAGATATACTAGGACGTCCGTGTTTTATTTTGAGCCTATATAAAACACGGATTCCACGGTCGTAATGAATAGCCAATCCCATACCCCTAGACCCCTACGAGAGCGGCAAGTAACCCTACAAATTCTAGAGTTAGGAGACCCGGACTCGACTCCTCGAGATGGTCTCCCTCTGGACCCTAGAACCCGGTTACTTGTGCTCCCCGCCTTGGGTCAATCCTAATGCGGAAAAGTAAATAATATACAATGGTGACTTCAACCTCAACCCGGAAGTGCCCCAATAAAAGAATATTACATACAAGTTTTTTACATGAATGAAAAATGAAAAAACACTCATCTCACATAAAAAAAAAACCCGGCTATTCAAACACGACGATCCAATATAACATATCCAGTAACACATAACATCACATGTCATCAACGTAAGTAAATATGCCCATCCCAATTGTCGTTGACATATAGCAACGAAACCGGCGATATCGTATATTGTACTTACGGTCGCAGAAAAGGAAGTGTAAAACTACAACAGTTGGAATCCGCAACCTCTTTAGACATCGCATGCCTAACAATTACAATCCCCGCATTTTAGTCGCATTATCGAAAACACTTTTCAATATCAGGTCGGGCAATTCAACAAGATTCCCGACATCCTGAACGAAAGCTCGTCGCAAACTTTAGTAGAAGGTCGCACCCCCGATACCGTCGACGAAGTGCACTAAGGCGGAACACCGCTGCCGCGAGCACCCGAACGGATGCTTTTGGCGACGGGGTTCTCCTACAGTCACTTGGTCGAGGCTATGGGGCATGGCTATCTATTAAGTTTACCCGGCGAGTATCCGCGTACACAACGTGATTGCGACGGACTTTTGATCACATCAAAATTCTGTGGCAACCGATCTTCTGAGACTAAACTGCTATGTTTATAATATTCACATTAGTTATCTCATAACTTCTTGTGGATTCCAAATATTGTATCACAATCCAGATAAATAGACAATGTTAAACTTTTTGATCAAATAATCAAACACCCAAGATTTCCCCAATATATCTCAACACTTGAAATCAGTTTAAAAACATCCATCACATGCCACAGTACCAATGGTCCAGCCGTAGAAGGGTCAAGCCAACGCCTCACATGTGGTACGCCGTACTGCCCCAAATCCTAAGGTTCAAAAGGCAGTTCAAGACGGTCACATAATCGAGTTAAGGTTTGTTGTCTTCTAGAGGGTCCATCGCGTTACTTGCACGACTTAGAACGTTCTTAAACTCGAGAAAAAATCCAACTTTTGAAAAATTTTCCGACTGGGGAAAAAGTGAGTTATCGATATCTGTTCAAACTTTTTAACAGTTTCTAAAAATTATCCGGACAAAACTAAACGAAGTTAAATTATCCGATCGAATCATCGAGTCCCCAATACAACCCTGAAAAACTCAACACTTGAGTGGAATAAAAATATTCCCAGAAACAAATGGCAAGAAAGGACCTAAGAATAAATATATGAAATATGAGCGACTAAGTCCAAATTTTGGCCGCGGAACCGCCGCCAAACCCTTGGTTTGGCCACGGTTCCGCGGTCAAATAATTGAATTAGTTGACCGTACTTCACAGTAATTCTTAGTTTTTCCTTCTTATTTTTCTGAGCATTTTTAATTCATAAAAAACCACAGTTTTGAAAAATATACAGAGAAGGGTAAACATCGGGGTTTCCGGGTTCGATCGGACTTTAAACGTCGTCTAGACTTTGCCTAAAGCTCTAGCTTGGCTCTGATACCACTGTAGGTTCCTATGCATACTCATGAAGTTCTACAAGGCATCAACCATGCCAAACTCAAATTTTTATGTGCCGAACAACCCTATGCAAGATCGTTAACTAGAGGTAAGGCGAAACTAAAAGCAAGAAAACTACTTTGCTACTAAGTGAAAGAGATTACAACATTTGTAGATCCGGTCCTTCACTTCTAAATCTCCGTGTTGACGTCCCTTCGCTGCGATCATTAGGATCCCAGACCCTAGCGATTGTTTCATCGGAGAAATGAGCGGGCTAGGTCGTTGACTTCGAAGCCGAAGATGATCTACGTCGGGGAGACTCAAACTCAAGCTATTCCTTCACTTGGTCAAAAACTTTATGAAGAGAACACCCTATACTACATGGCAAGTAGTAGAGGATGAAGAAAATAGGAAGCGGGCTCACTTTAGAATTGTTTTTCTCACACTTTTTCTCATGGCACCATTGGAGCTAGCAAGCTTTTGATGGAGCTTGATGAAGAAGAAGAAGAAGAAAGAATAATGAATTATCTCATCCAAAAGAAAGCTTATCCATTTAATTATGGCACCATGGTTGAGTTAAGCCCTCATGCTTAACTCATGTAGAGAATTAACCAAAGTATTAGGTTAAGGGTTAGGTTAAAGAATATCAAGAGAAATGACAAAAGAGTGGACTTTGTCAAAGTTTCTCCAAGCTTCTTTAAGCTTGATAACTTTGACCAAGTCTAATTCTTTTGTTAGATCTTAAGATAAAACAATAACCCTAATCTTAAACCTAATCTTGGTATAAGTTTCATACATACAACTTGTATGTATCATCAAGCATGATACAAACATGTACACTTGCATATATCACATATAAACAATGTGCACAATCTAGTGAAAAAATCAATCTTAAGTGAACCAATACTAGTTAATGTAAAGTAATATATCAAATATATATTTATACATTAAATCATTAAATCAACACTTGATTTAACGATCCAGTCATATTGCATATAACCGACTAATATCTAGTGTATCAATGTATCGAATCAACACTTGATTCGGTAACCCGGCTATATCTCATATAACCGTCCAATGATACAAATCGTGAGAATAAAATACGGTAACACATACTGGTATTATTCTCGGTCCCGCACAT
The DNA here is from genome assembly GCA_030015575.1 of Agapanthus africanus. Taxonomy (NCBI): domain Eukaryota; kingdom Viridiplantae; phylum Streptophyta; class Magnoliopsida; order Asparagales; family Amaryllidaceae; genus Agapanthus; species Agapanthus africanus. The sequence goes on along the minus strand of CM057343.1, from coordinate 417,025,075 downwards.
ATCTCATATGCGCTCCTATTTCGTTTCGCTTGAGCTAGGAAACCCCTGTGTAGGACTCTAAAGACTCGTCAATACGCCGGCAGTAGGTGATGATCATATCAAACACCCATAAGCCGCAAGCGGTCTGCTAAACGTAACGGCCACCTGGGTATTGAACGATTAGAAGATCAACGAGCAAGCCTGCTCACACTCCTGTGAATCCAACCAGTAACACTTTCCGCACAGTCCGGTCTGTTCGTCTGATATGTCGCATATCTCGCCTAGGGATGGTAAACGTCAGACCCCAGTAGCTTGATAAGTCATGCCGATGTAAGGTCCATAACAAGCACGAAACTACTGATAACACTTACCAGTAAATCAGTGCAACCCTGGCCTGGGATTTCCAGATATGGCCAGTCGAGCGTAGCGCAACATCAACCCCCAATACCGGGAGAGACGAATCCCCTCCTATCGCTCATTGCCTCCATGTGAATCGGGACTGTACCCAAAAACCACCTGTTTGCACGACTCAGTAGAGCCGTGGTAGGGTGAAAATCAAAGCACAGTGGGAGACACACAACACTCTATGACGATCTCGGGTCAACAGACTAAGTTGTATCAGTGTCACCAGAGAACTGCCATCTGACGTGAGGTATAATACCATCTGAGAGTTCTCGGCGAGTCCGTTCAGTGTACCCAGTCTCCACTGAGCACCCGCATACCATCTCTGATGTCAAACACCAATGGATATGGGATCATCCATCGCCCATCACATAGATCGAGAAGATATACGCTAGTCTACTCTGGAATATCGATGCCCCGTCTCGATATTCCCATGAATAGGTGTTGCTCCACGGCAGCGCCCCGGCCTTCTACTCGAGGCCAAAATGCGGAATCAAAAATTTTCTTAACTTTAAACCGGCGCTACCACGGACAATTAACCCGGATCGTAACCATTAACCTAATCCTAGCTATCAAGAGAATGGGTGGAATGCTATACCGAGCGATCCGTGTCCTTCGGTCTTCTTCTCCACTCCGATCTCCCACGGAATCTCCGTCCGTCACCTCCTCGTCGGAAAAGGGCACCACGTAGCCGGATTCTTTTACGGGCTCCCACCTCTGTACCGAGGCAACTCGGGCACGAAGTTGGCTAGCTGACGCGTCCAAGGGTACTGTAGGTTGTAGTGTAGAAAACATTGTCTCTAGGGGTTGTGAAGTTGCCTTTGATGATGGAGGAATGATCAATGAACTTTGGAGAGGGGTTGATGAATTTGTGTAGCATGCAAAATGAGATGATCAAATTTCCCTCATCAAAAATGAAAACCCTCTCTCACTCCTCATGTGGCCGCCCCCACCCCTTATCACAAAAATGGTGGAGGGAAAAACTAAACAAGAAGGAAGGTGAGTGTAGGAAAAGAGAATGGGTGACCATAAGCAAATGTGATGATAACAAAGTCATCTAAATTTCAAATCCTTTCTCATCTCAAAAAGCAAAGGAAAAGACTAATAAAGAATCTCATCATGATGAAGCTACAAATGCAAGAAACCCCCCTCCACAAATGTTATTTGCAAACTTGCAAATAACCCCCTCCATCGGAAAGTCCGGCCGCGAAAGAACAAAGGAAAACCGGCCAGAATGGAATGCAAACTGGCAACTTCAGAAAACTTATCCCGTAATAAATTACAGGAAAACCCCGTGACTGCATATATATGCCCGCATCTGTATTCCCACTGAATACAAATGCAAAGAGACAAAATCTACACTGTCTAATACTAGGATCCGGTTTAAACCAAAGCCCGCTAGTAAAATGCGTTCGATCACGATCCGTGCAATACCGCACGTGTCTGATCAAACCCAGCCATATCTCCATACGGCCTCTACAGTGTTTCGCCCGAAACTTGAGTAACTGTGTGTGGTGGACTCTAAAGACTCGTCAATACTATGGCTGTGGATTTAACCACTAGCACTTCAGAGGTATTAGCCATACGTGACGGGCTACCAGCTATTGACCAAAAGGGACGTCGATGAGCGAACTCATCCAGACGCCCTACTGAGCCTGTCAGTGACAATATCCATACAGTCCGGTCCGTTCGTCTATGAGTATCGCATGGCGGGCCTAGCGGGTTGGTAAAAGTCAGACCCCCAAAAGCGGTACAAGTCGTGTCGGAGTGAAGCCCAGAACACCCTGAGATACTACGGGAATACCTACCAGTAAATCTCCTATCTCGGTCGAGGGCTTTGTGTAATGGCTCTCCTAGACACAGCGCGACCTCACCCGCAATACCGGGAGAGACGAACCCCTGCAGATCCACTCACTGCCTCCATGTGGCTCGGGACTGTACCCAACTAAAACCTGTTTGCACGACTCCTTTGAGCCGTGGTAGGGTAGTAATCAAAGCATAGTGGGAACTCACACGAGACAAATGACGATCTCAGGTCGATGAACTAACCTGTACACATGTCACCAGAGAACTGCTATCTGACGTCTGGTATAATCCCAACTAGCAGGTTCCCGGCGAGTCCTGTCCGGTGTACTCATAACCCAATGAGCACCTCTTTACATCTTAGGTGAACCAACTGACAGCAGCGGCTTGTGAGACCGGCCACCGCCCCTCGTCGGGGTCTCGACTGTATACACTAGTCTACTAATGGAGTATCGATGCCCAGTCTCGAAACTCCCACGACTAGGGACCTTTTAAGGATTTTCTTATAGACTCCAGCTCCCACGTATATGATCGCCCTCATACTGCTGGCAGTCAAGCAAGAATCCTAGGGGCTCTATCAACGTGTAATAGCGACCTGTCAGGTTACCTAAAGCAGTACACGATGATAAAGATAAACCAGATAGCATACTATCATCTTGAGTAAGACTGTCCTACTGGGATAAGTCCTCCCTCAATCATTGCAATCACGTGCCTGTGATCCAATAATTGACTCTGAGGGCACTATCTCCAACAATCTCCCACTTGCACTCAAGGCTAATTATTGCGATGTCGCATACTCACAGCCCGTGTGATACCGAACACCCAATTCCTCTACTAGTCAGTCTCACAAAGCTCGTTTGCGAAACTATTGCATTCGAGGAATAGCCTCAGTGAGTGGATCTGCTGTGATGTTTCTTTCTATGTCTCTCTATATCTTAAGTTCGCGGAGAAAGCCATCTCCCGAAATGAGCAATACCTGTCTTAGAATATGTCTGGATATCTGATGGGACCTAGCTCATAAATGAACTCCAAATCCAAACTTCTTAGACTGTATCGTCAACTGAACTTAATCAGTATCCAGCGCCACCCTTCCCTCAGTATCCACCTGGACCACCTGTCCAAAATACTGCCCCTCGTCAGAGGGAAAACTATAACTTTGACAGCCACTCTGCCATCCAGGTCACCTTGGAAGCCTGAGAGGCACCCGAGAGGTACTCCGGTAGCCTCAAGGATGGTGACAGGGAGGTTCTTGTTTACCCAGACTTGCCATTGCTGTTGTTCCAGACTATGAGACCCGGCAGGAGGATGAGTATAGCGTCGTTCTAAACTAGTTTTAGAAGTGCACGTGTATATGACTCTGCCAGAGGGTTGTCGTAGTCAGTGGGAGCAGCGGAAGCATTGGTGGATAAGTGGCTTATGTCTATTTATAGACTAAAGCATATATAGCGGAGATAGATCATCTATTTCTGATGTGACAGTCATAGGTTTGACTTCATCAGAATAGGGGATGGATCTGTAAGAAGGTAGTAGGGTGTGATGTCCTGGTATTTGGATGACATACACAGAGTATGAAGTGATATTCCTATACTACGATCGGTTATACTTTGGTTGTCACACAGTAGTTTCTCCACATAGGAATTGGATCTTATATCATACATTCTGGTTACTAGATCTATGGTTTTAGATCTAGATGAGTGGCCAATGGAATGTCAAACCAGATTGAATCTTTAGGTTCTTATCAAATCTTCAGTAATCGTTTACGGTTCTGGAATCACTTCCAGTTCTACCATACTCCCACTACTGTTTTTCTGAAAAAATCCATTTTTATTAAAACTGTGGCGAATCTAGAACAATATCACTATTGATCTTCCAGATGGTAGAAAATCAACCCTCGTCATAGCCCGGGTCAACCCACAAACAGCCATTACAGAAACGTACCTTGAGTTATCCGGAGTCTAGTTTTAAGCATAAGCCGGACAACTCCCCGTACCTTAATATCGTTAAGATATGAACTGTTCTATATCCAATATAGAAATAGAGGCACTGATTTAATTGAACCAGATTCAAATCATGCAGCTGTCTCCAGTGCATGTCGACTAAATGGAAGAAGGCCTATCAACGTTACTCAACTTAGGAATGCTTCCAATTACGAGTAACCTGAAAGAGAAGCAAGTTCTCTTAATCATTACTATCAACTGAATACCATACACAAGTATCTACATCTTCGATCACTTTGAAGAATCCCGATACTTGCAATACCTGGTTCTCTACTTTATTCATATACCTATAACTTCTCAAAATTTGGACCCTGTGTTTCTACGAAACACCTGTCTAAAAACTAGAGAAGTCATAAGTAAACCGAATACAGTACGAGAACCATCCCCTCTGTCCTAATGGACACTGGACAATATACAATACTCTGTATAAGTCCCCTGAGTCTAGTGACTTATTCACTGTGTGTCGTAGGTTGAAAATTGTACTTATGGTTGAGAAGAATTACACTGCTGTTTAATGCTCCTTACCCAACCATCCACTGATATAGGTAAATGTCATAAACATATTTTCAAAAAGGTATATCTCACTCTATAAAAATAGACGTACAGATATATCAATTTGAAATTGGTGCACAACGACGGATATTCAAAACCAAATGTTTGCCGTCCGGCAAACAACCCAGGTGACTTCCTCAAACATCACCGATTACAACGAATCCCGATATAATGAGGATGATCACCTAATTCCCAACAACTTACTCCCACTCATCATCTGTAAAACCATACAGATGTGAGAATCATACCTGGTAAATACATACCCTGGAGCAAGTGTCTAGTTGGGAAATCAGTTTTCTTTTAACAGTACACAGTGAAACTGAAACATTGAAATGTTTCGATGGGGCATCCCGGTATTCCTAGTAATGCCTCTTCCATTATCCAGATACACAACTGTAACCGTATATCTCTTTACCATCTCTCCAAATCCCTTTATATGTCTTTATTCATTACCTTCTGTACACCGGTTTAGGCCAAATGGTTTTCTTCCTTCCCTACCGTTCGGCAGCAGCCTATGGTTTGGAAGAAGACTATCCAATAAGCATAATGGGTGTACTGTCCTGATCCTAGGAGCACTCGCAATGCGAGAGAAGGTGAAGATAAAAGGCAACCGAATAAACCTTATTCCTATTTCTCCTGAACCAGAATCCATCCCCGAACTGGAACAAGTTCCTTTAGAGTTCGTATATAACCATACGATGGAATATCCAAATAAACTATGGATCTTCATAGTGATACGGAGTGTCCTGGAGAAATACAAAGGTGATTTAGGATTGGCAAAGAAGTACTTGGTTTGGTCGTGAATAGCAGTCGCAATTTACTATGCCCTCTTACTAATCCCTTTCTTTGTCTTTACCTCATACCTTCTGTACACCATCGTTATGCTAATTGGTTTTCTTCATTCCCCACCGTTCGACACCAGCCTAAGGTTTGGAAGAAGACTATCCAATTTGCGTAATAGGTGTACTATCTCCTAAACCAAGGAGTACTCGTAACCTGAGAGAAGGTAAAAGGAAAAGACAACTGAATAGTCCTATTCGTTTTCTCCAGAACCGGAAACCATCCTCGAATTCCTTCGAGTTCGTATATAACCATACGATGGTTTTGTCCAATGGAAGTGGATGTTCGTAGTAATACGGGGTGTCCTGGAGAAAAGGGTAAAAGTAGGAGTGGCAATGAGGTTTGCAACTCTGACAATCCAAAGCCAGTGTTTAAGAAGGTTCGGCTAACTTGGTCACTAAGTCATAGTCTAGGGTCGGGTCAATGGTCGCTGCCAAAGAGAGAGAGAAAAGAAACACTCAGCGTGCACTCTAACCTAGATCAGAATGGTTATCACTTTATCTAATCAGGAAACCTCCTACTGTAACCTCAAATTCTTCTCCAAACCTGAAAGAAGAACTAGTCGGGATCACCCGAGGAGTAAACCAACTCATCAGTGGGAATCGGGATCCAACTATCATCGCATGATAACTTAACAGAATCCACTCACGTCACCACACTCCAGAAGGTATGCGCATGCCTGGCAAGTTTCAGTTTCTTTAGAAACTCCCGATGTGATTTTTACCCCTAGAACCCAAATGACCTTGACACAGTCAACAAATCAAAAAGTCCTAGTCAAGTTCAACCCGTCATTATCCTGGATTGCATTAAACCCACCCGTACGAGCCCTTGACACAGTCAACAAGGCCGCACGACTGTCCTACCCAATCCCATTAATATGCTATAAATAAACACTACTTAGCTACCGCACACTACGCCTTGACACAGTCAACAAACGCAGCACGAATACTAAGTAATACTTGTAAGAAATGACGGAGGGCTACGTCTAGTTTTTGGCGAAAAACTTTTAACATAATGAACTTGATATCGTTGAAGGAACTGCATAGCCTTTTATAAAAAATATAGTGACGAAAACCTTTGCTAAAGAGGTCACTCCCGGTGAAGGGATCTCGGCTCTTTCCCCGTAGAATGAGGTGCAGGATATTCCAACTGAATACCACGATGCAAAGCAAAAGTAATCGGCTATAGTGAAGTTATTGCCCTGACGCAAACTTCTGTCCAAGGGGTCACTCCCGGTGAAGGGATCTCGGCCCTTGCCTCGTCGACTGAGGAGCAGGATATTCCAACTGAATACCACTGTGCAAAACAAAAAGTGAGATCCTTGCAATAACAGCTTTTTGAAAAATGTTCCAAAAACATCAGAATAGGTTTGTTTAGCTTGCATTGATCCGAATCAACACAGTCCCATCAATTGATCACACCAATAAAGAACGAAAATAATGATGTACGTATATGCCATCCGCATTCGCCACTGGGTCCCGTCATCACCCGTTAGGTTACTTAACTAACGACAGAGCGGGGAATGGACTAGCGCGGATGCAAAAACATATACAACATCTACTAGTATATATATCAATATATAATATTCGTTCAAGGCGTGATAAAATGCAACATCACAGAAATGTAACCAGCATCACAGAATAATACAAATATCTGGGATCCCCGTGTTTCACAGAGCCGCTACTGAAACCCGACGTTCCCCTGGTCGTGTGGATAGCCTGTGCAATGAAAATCCTAGACACCTACGGGCGCAGCAAGTCACCCGCCAAAACCTGAAGCGAGGCAGCCCCCTTCAGCAACGTGAATGGACCACCCAGCACTTCACGGAATCCGATAACTTGGGCACCCCTCCTGGGTCAACCTGTACCCCCTACGAGTGCGGCGAATAGCCCGCCAATTCTAGAGTAAAGCCCCCTCCGTCTCAACGCCATGAGATGCGGGCTTGTTGCCCTCTAGAACCCGGCTATCCGTGCACCCCTCCGCAGGGTAATCCTAGTACAGAAAGTAAAATATACATACAACGGGTACATCGACCTCGACCCGGTCGTGCCCCAAAAGAATAATACAAACAGGCAATGACGGCAGTCCATATGTCAGACGCTCGCCCCGCAATATCAAATGTACATATAAAACAAAACTGTACTACCATTGCAACCAGGCTATCCCCCACGACCAATCCGCAACATCACAGCACAAACACAGAACATCAATGTGAATGTCACGTTCGCAAATCCGTCTAACCGGGCTATAGCAGTTAGACAGGATTTACCGATCAAGTGACATTCACGGTCGCAGATACAATGTAAATACTGTGAACTAATGTGTTTGAAACATTCGATCGATCAAATATTACCAAGTGGGCCCCAAAGCATTACTGTAGCACATAAAGAAATTCTAGGCCCAAAGCAGTATACCAAAACCCCTATTTTCAGCCCAAAAACCCACTGCAAAAAATTGGTGAAGTGAAGCCAACATCCTGCGGTGGAACCGCGGCTAAATAGGGGTTATGGCCGCGGTTCCGTGGTCGTATGGAAGGATTAAGTTACCAAAGTTTTACAGTGTTCTTAGAATTCCATGTACATAATTCTGCAACAACGTGAAAAATTTTGGAGCTTAAAAAATTTCGACAGAAACTGATGCACGTGAAAACGCGGTTTTTGGAATTTTGTTCGATCGGAAATGTAAACACATTAGATAAAGCTAGACTAGGCTAATGGCGTGGCTCTGATACCATGTTGCGCTACGGCAGCGCCCCGGCCTTCTACTCGAGGCCAAAATGCGGAATCAAAAATTTTCTTAACTTTAAACCGGCGCTACCTCGGACAATTAACCCGGATCGTAACCATTAACCTAATCCTAGCTATCAAGAGAAGGGGTGGAATGCTATACCGAGCGATCCATGTCCTTCGGTCTTCGTCTCCACTCCGATCTCCTGCGGAATCTCCATCCGTCACCTCCTCGTCGGAAAAGGGCACCACGTAGCCGGATTCTTTTACGGGCTCCCACCTCTGGACCGAGGAAACTCGGGCGCAAAGTTGGCTAGCCGACGCGTCCAAGGGTACTGTAGGTTGTAGTGTAGAAAACATTGTCTCTAGGGGTTGTGAAGTTGCCTTTGATGATGGAGGAATGATCAATGAACTTTGGAGAGGGATTGATGAATTTGTGTAGCATGCAAAATGAGATGATCAAATTTCCCTCATCAAAAATGAAAACCCTCTCTCACTCCTCATGTGGCCGCCGCCCCCCTTATCATAAAAATGGTGGAGGGAAAAACTAAACAAGAAGGAAGGTAAGTGTAGGAAAAGAGAATGGGTGACCATAAGCAAATGTGATGATAACAAAGTCATCTCAATTTCAAATCCTTTCTCATCTCAAAAAGCAAAGGAAAAGACTAATAAAGAATCTCATCATGATGAAGCTACAAATGCAAGAAACCCCCCTCCACAAATGTTATTTGCAAACTTGCAAATAACCCCCTCCATCGGAAAGTCCGGCCGCGAAAGAACAAAGGAAAACCGGCCGGAACGGAAAGCAAACTGGAAACTTCAGAAAACTGATCCCGTAATAAATTACAGGAAAACCCCGTGACTGCATATACATGCCCGCATCTGTATTCCCACTGAATACAAATGCAAAGAGACAAAATCTACACTGTCTAATACTAGGATCCGGCTTAAACCAAAGCCCGCTAGTAAAATCCGTTCGATCACGATCCGTGCAATACCGCACGTGTCTGATCGAACCCAGCCATATCTCCAAACGGCCTCTATAGCGTTTCGCCCGAAACTTAAGTAACTGTGTGTGGTGGACTCTAAAGACTCGTCAATACTATGGCTGTGGATTTAACCACTGGCACGTATGAGATATTAGCCATACGTGATGGGCTACCAGCTAATGACCAAAAGGGACGTCGATGAGCGAACTCATCCTGACGCCCTATTGAGCCTGTCAGTGAAAATATCCATACAGTCCGGTCCGTTCGTCTATGAGTATCGCATGGCGGGCCTAGCGGGTTGGTAAAAGTCAGACCCCCAAAAGCGGTACAAGTCGTGTCGGAGTGAAGCCCAGAACACCCTGAGATACTACTGGAATACCTACCAGTAAATCTCCTGCCTCGGCCGAGGGCTTTGTGTAATGGCTCTCCTAGACACAGCGCGACCTCACCCCCAATATCGGGAGAGACGAACCCCTGCAGATCCGCTCACTGCTTCCATGTGGCTCTGGACTGTACCCAACTAAAACCTGTTTGCATGACTCCTTGAGCCGTGGAAGGGTAGTAATCAAAGCACAGTGGGAACTCACACGAGACAAATGACGATCTCAGGTCGATGAACTAACCTGTACACATGTCACCAGGGAACTGCTATCTGACGTCTGGTATAATCCCAACTAGCAGGTTCCCGGCGAGTCCTATCCGGTGTACTCATAACCCAATGAGCACCTGTATACATCTTAGGTGAACCAACTGACACCAGCGGCTTGAGAGACCGGCCACCGCCCCTCGTCGGGGTCTCGACTGTATACACTAGTCTACTAATGGAGTATCGATGCCCAGTCTCGAAACTCCCACAATTAGGGACCTTTTAAGGATTTGCTTATAGACTCCAGCTCCCACGTATATGATCGCCGTCATACTGCTGGCAATCAAGCAAGAATCCTAGGGGCTCTATCAACGTGTAATAGCGACCTGTCAGGTCACCTAAAGCAGTACACGATGATAAAGATAAACCAGATAGCATACTACCATCTTGAGTAAGACTGTCCTACTGGGATAGGTCCTCCCTCAATCATTGCAATCACGTGCCTGTGATCCAATAATTGACTCTGAGGGAACTATCTCCGACAATAGGAACATTGAAAGATGTACTCATTGACTACCCAGGCCTCACTAGTATGATCTGCATCATAGTCCTGGAAGTCGAGCACACATCCTAAGGGCTTTATCAACATGTAATAGAGAGACTGCAAGCATACATGTTAAAATAAAGAGCAACCAGATAGCATACTATCATGTCGAGCAAGAAAGTCCTACCTATATATGTCCCAGCATCCATTACAATATACATCTCATGTACAGTAATGGCCTCTAGGGCATACATATAACTAATAAACCGACTAATATATATATATATATATATATATATATATATATATATCGACTCAGATGTTAGGCGGTTGCCTTACCTTCAGTTAACCTGTTAGCTCAGCCCTATAATTTAGTGTAGCTGTACGACTTATATTTCATTAAATGCAGATTTGTTATCATTGTGTATAGTAGTTAGCTCCTGCTCATTATTTCTGTTCGCTCCGCATCGCATGCTTATATTTTGATTCATATCCTAGTATTGATATCATACTGTTAGGACACCAGCACCATTACCGATGACGCGTATGTACCGCGTACACTTATTTGCCGGCTCACACACATCTTCATCGGTAATTGTCATGTCATGAACACTTTAGAAAATACTATTTCATTGACATAGATTGTTAGCTAATAGTTCAGAATGCTATTAGTGTACTTGCCTTATATGCAAGTTTGGACATTGTAGTTATTGCCTGCTACTTCATGCATGTTATTATTCACTGTTGTGTCGCATTCATGGATTTTCATGCCTATATTCACTGTTTACATGCTATTGATGACTCGGATTCGGATTTCATGAGATTTCTTGGATTTGGAGGAAAACCGCAAAAACATAAATAAACATTTTCTCTCTTTTTTTTAAAAAGTGTGGTTTTCCCATGATGTATGAGTCGTCCACTATGAGTTTGTAGATGGATTTTGAGACCCGATTCGAGGAGACGGATGAACCGTTTCGGGTACATGGTGGACCCGGTGCGGTACCCCGGGGCAAGAAGATCGCAGATGATGGCGTTGAGCCTGGCAGGGGAGCACTACCGACCAGTGATTTTACCCGACGCGTCGGATATCCGGAGGATACCGTCATGGTCTTGAGATTGATGGTAGGGGCCGGTCTGGACTGACGGCGCCCTAGATAGTGAGATTGAGACATACAGAGATATTTGAGATATTGAGGTACAGAGATTGCGACACAGAGATATCGAGATATGTGGATATTTGTTTTGTGTCGATGCTAGGCACTGTTTATGCTGATTCATTTATGATACCTCATTTTTTTCATAAAAAAAAGATGCAGAAATCTCACTAATTTATGAAAGCAGTTTTCTTCAGTACATGCATTCTGTTTCATGCATTCATACATCATCCATATGATATATTGCTACCTGAAGCACTGATACGGGAACTTGGGATTTCACTCGGGTTAGATTTTTACCCTAGCCATTGTTATAGGCTGCACGTTATATATATTGAGGATATATTATGATCGTTGACCTAGGATTGCGTTGTTCATATGGTTTCTGTTCGTAGATGTTTTTCTACTCACGATTTGGCAACTCACCCCCGTTGTGCCACAGTTCTTGCAGGTTTTGCCGTACAGGTTTCATTACAGCTTTGCTGGCACTGCTTCTTTCGGGTGTCTTGCTAGTAGGAGGGTTTATTGGTATCGTACCCATCATATTACTTTGTATAATATTATTCAGTTGTATCTAGTAAATTCCATCAACCAAACATGTATTTATTTTTTAGATAGGGACCAGTGATGTTATTCTTTCGACCTTAGAGTCGCGCGTTATATTTTTGTGGATTTCTTGTTGTTTTGAGTTTCCTTTTGAGTTTTGATCCTCGCCCTTGGCGTTGTATATTATATTGATTGTGTGGTTGTAACCGTCAATTGACAAAGTGTTAGCTCCCGCTTGGGGATGTCTTTTATTGATTTCGTATACTATTCATGTTGTATCCCTTTTGGGGGCCAGTATTTACAAAGGAGACTCTGCCGAAATTTTCAGGAAATATTTGATGTTTTTAAAAACGCATAATTCGGCTTATGCTATTAAAACTACTTGATTTAAATTTTTTTTCCTTCACTCTACTACTTTTCTTGGTTTGGATTTCTGGGTTTTCGGTTTACTTAGATTACGCACGCCTCGAGACGTTCGTAGTTTAAGTGGCGGTCATGTTCCGTACTTTCGGGACGTGACAAAGTTGGTATCAGAGCGTTAGGTTTTACCTTCGGAGCGTAGGATGACCCTTGGTTGATGGAATAGGTGACTAAAGTAGAGTGGCATACCGTGGGTATATTCCGCGGCATATTTTCGATACGCTACTCCACTTAAGGAGCCTTAGGATATACATTTCTTTGCTCAGTATCATATTCATTCCTGATCTAGCCTCATCCGTACCAGTTAGGGTTTGCTGCCACGATTACGGGCAGGAAGAGCTACGGCTAGAGTTGCGGTCAACACGAGCTCATCACGAACGAGGACTGACCAGGGCGTAATTCCGGCGACACACGATTGCGGAGATGTGTCTTTTTACTGTGTTTTCGTGCCACGAGCGTTTGGCGGATCGCCTTTACGAGATTTCTCGGACGTGCCGATCAGTACCACAGGATCGAGCCAATGATAGAGGCCAACCAGATTTTGATGACCATTGGTGCATTGCTTATTCATGATGTTTGAGGCACTGTTCAGTGTGCAGACGAGTGAGCCAGTTATTGCTGCGAACGACGAGATATCGCCCCAGATGTTGGAGCTATTACAGTACGAGTTGTACTGAGAGATGATAGAAGGTCGCTAGTCACCGAGGATGAATGACTAGGACATGTGGTTCGTTCTCTACTCCGGTGCGAGGTCATCAGATAGATTGATTCCAGCTAGAGACGACTTCACGCGGAGACGTTGAGAGTCGACAGAGACGATCGAATGTCAGAAACTTGTTATTCCAAGTTTAAAGTATTCGGAGGAGCATGCAGGCAATTCTATGGACCCTCTAGAAGAATGCAACCCTAACTCGACTTAATGACCGTGTGAAAGCCTTTGAACCTTAGGGTTTGCGGCAGTTCCGTGGCGCCATTAGTGAGGCTTGGGTTTGCCCTTCTACGGCTAGACCATCGATGCTATGGTACGTACTCGATACTGTTAAACTGTACCCAAGATGTTAAGCTCTTGGGGGATTATGTGGTTTTTACAAATCGATTGGATGGCCCGACTTCATTCGGATGCCAGGTGGTGAGATGCATTTCTTAGGAGACTCCAGATACGGGGATAGCCGTAGGAACTCAGTCCATGCAGCCACGACGAGACGAGTCCGAAGCAGTCGATATTAGAGAAAAGTGGAGTAAGAGGTTTGTACGAAGTCTTGATGAGACGACGTTCCACTCCGCCGACATCAGAGATGCGATACGCATGTCGAGGCATTGTACTTGGATATACCTTCCAGAAGGAGTCTCGATGAGTATGTAGCCGTTCCGGAACAAGAAACAGATATATTAAAGGACGATAACTTCCGGACAGTTCGGCAGAGACGAGATTTGGGAGAGATCTCGACAGGACCTTTCTGGAATAAATTATGAGAAGACTTGGGCCCAGGGATGGTCATGTTACGCACACCGGCAGGCCAGAGTTCAGGATCGTCGACGAGACATGCTATGAGTGACCACGACAGTTGGCCAGAGATTCTTGGAGGATGTGCTTGAGCGGGACTATTCCTCCATACTTGATTTTGGTATTTTGAGCGATATATTCTTATGATTTGGTTTTGATGATTGAGTTTCATGATATCGTTTTCATGCGCCATGGTTGCACCTACTGAGTATTTACATTTTTGCACAGTTGTTGCACTTGAGATAGTTTTCGTGCCTTGGTTTCTCATGTTTGTGATTATATGGATTTCATACAGTTGAGTTGATTTGTGCGTATATACGCATACGATTTGGTTTTTGCACTCGGTATAGTTCGCATATGCTTGTAGTGCAGTGATACGCATTTTGTGCACTTAGATGTACTGGACTTCGATTTCGATTGTGATGCTCGATATTGGTTTTGTGCACCTTGTGCACCTGATTGGATTTTACGCATGTTCGGCGCTTGATATTGGATTTCATGATTTCGTGCATGATAGATGCACCTGCCTTGGATTTTCGCGCATGTTGAGTGCACGTTTTGAGATGCGATTTTGGCGCACACCAGATGCACTAAATCGAGATTTTTCGTGCATGTCAGATGCACCTGATTTTTCTGTCAGGCACACACGTTGCCTATGACAGATGCTTCGTGCACACCCGATGCACTTAAATCTTGTTTCTGTGCACTTGTATGGCACGTATATGGATTTTGATTTCCGTGCGCACCAGACGCATGTAGTATTCATATGCGTATTTTGGGATTGATTTCTTATAGAGCAGTACGTTTCTATGATATTTGCCATGTGTTTTCGTACTGAGCAGGACTAGTCAGAGGACAGTATCTGAATGTATTTTGCATGTATTGATAGCTATCGAAGAGAATTCCAAAAAGCGATCTATAGTCTCAGAATTTACTTACGTATCTGATACGACACGAAACTTTTAAAACAAGAAAACCCTTCTAAATTATTTCCCAAAATGGCGGAACGTACATTTTAAACAAAGATATATATGTATATGGCTATTTTCTTATGATAGACGTCCGCCACTGTGCAGTGTTATGCGCATTGCACAGCGACTTTAAGAGATTTGGCATGCATTTCCTTCAGATATTTACATATATAGATTTGATATTTACGTGTATAGTTTCGAGTTATATCATATTGGTTTTGTATTGGATTTTACATTTGTGTCGTTACCATGACTCCGATAATTGCGGGATGCTTGACGGAGTTTTGATTTTGAGTTATATGCTCATTTTTCATGTGCATGTGCTGCGCTACGATTTGTTTTATGTACTTATGATTTCGGAGCTCCGACGACTTGATGGTTTTGCGTAGATGTTTAGTATTTGGGGAGAGTTTTAATTTAAATTCGGGGACCGGATTTCTTTAAGAGGGAAGATTGTAACGTTTTGAAAATCGTTTCGGTGAAATTTCGAAAAAATCGGTAAAATAAGAGGGTTTTCTATAAAAAGTTAAAATGCAAATATTTTTATTATAAAATTAAATATACATATTCTAACTATGTAATTGCTAGTATTTGGTGTTTATTGAGCCACTGGTGAAATTTCAAATTTTCTGAAAATTTTTCCGAAATTAATTATTTTAATATTATTTTAAGCCGTCACTAATACATTTAATTAGGGAAAATTACAAATTGGAATTGATTGATTCAAATTTTATAATTCATGACACACTAAACTGACATGTAAAATATTGTTTCTGAAACGAAATGGTTTGCTAAAACGGTTTGGAAAATATCGAAGAAAAAGAGCTTAATAAGTGAATGTTGTGTTAACGGGAATTGGGGTAATACATTTATCTTTTTCCCTAACCCACACACCCACACCTCACCCTCTCTCCCTCTCCCTATGTGGCCGGCCCCACTTTGACAGCCCCCCTCTCTCTCCAATCACCTCACATTTCAAAAGAAAAGAATATAAAAGAAAAGAAAATGAAAGAAAGTCAAAAGGGGGTGTGGACTTTGTCTTTTTCTCCCCACTTTCTTCACCTCACTCTCTCTCCTTCCCCACTCCCCAACCTGGCCGAAACCCCCTGCTGCAACAGCCCCTCTTTTCCCCCCATTTTTTCCATCTCTTTTGCTTCAAAAATTCGTCAAATACCCTTCAAAAAAATCCCAAAATCTATATCAAGCTCTTACCCATTTTAGTGTAGCCTTAGATGCATGGATTGTGGTGAGAGGAGAGCATTTTAAGAGGCTAGATTGCAAGTTTGATCCATGGTTCATGAGGTATAAATCTTGGCCTTTTGTTTAATTTGTTGCTAAATACTTTAGTCTAGCTTAATTATAAGTTTAATTGTGGTTTAATTGTGTGTTTGAAAGTTCAAGAGAGTGGATTGTGATAAAATTAGGGTTTGTATTGTTTGATCATGGTTGTAATGGGTAGCTTACCATCTTAGGATTGGTAGAATGTAAACTAGTAGTTAGATTGCAAATTGTTGCATGGAAAATGTCTAAATTAAGTTATTTTGCTAACTAGGGTTTTTGGAAAATTAATAAATGCTTTAGATTAAAATATAATTAAGATTTCATGTCATTATTTATATTATAATGAGTGGTTTAATGCCTTTGGGCCATGCAAAACCAAGCGTAGTTGTTGTTTTGTGCATTTTTAGTTGAAATTGTTAAAATTAGATAATTGCAGAACTAGAAATTTTGGTTTTATAAGAATTGATGAGATTAGATTTTTTAAATGGGTTGTATGACTTATTTAAGATATTTAATAAGTATTATGGCCACTAGGTTTGTTTAAACGTCGAGTTTTATACTAAAACGAGTAATGTTTGCTTGCTAGATTTTCGGAAAAATGGCTTTTAAAGTGAGTTTGGGTTTTTTGTGAATTTTAGCCTAGTTTATATTATAATTAGTGTTCGTGAATGCGCAAATACGTGTGTTTGGGTTTTTCTCGATGGTTTGACGTTTGTACATCGACATCGAGGGTTGGTTTGGCTATTCTTGCATCCATAGGCGATAGGTTTTGACCTATGCGTGATACGCGTGCCGATTTGATTTTCATATGCCGTTTCGATTTCAAATTTGGTTTTAATGCGATACGGTACGTTATGATATGTAGGTACCCCATGTGGACTTCTAGACGACAAGCAAGTGCGTGGCGATGTCGGCACCAGCGAGCGAGGACCAGGTGAGTAGATTTATATCTACGGGAAGAAGTCGAGTGGATGGCGTATAGCACCCCCACAGTTCGTGGTGATGTATACGGACACGTATACACACCTATATTGATTATATATATTGTTTGATGTTATTGATGATAAGATAGATTTTAGGTGTGATTGGATAGGTTTAGTGTTGCGAGACCCTAGAGTAGAGGTTGCACCACATTTACGCACACACACCCATACTTGCTTACATTCTTCTTTCATATATGCTTATATGGGGTTATACTGTTATGTGTTCACATGGGTATGGGACTATGTGTTCATACTTGATTTGAGGATAGTATTGGGATTTGAGATGAGTCGATAAGATTTGATTGAGACCGCGAGAACGGTGGTATGGCAGGATTTGTACTTGAGATACGTGCTGATATTATAGCGGATCTTAGGACGATGTTACATGTGAATAGTGTTATACACTGAATGGTTGACATATGATCGTGATATGAGATAAGATATATTAAGATATTGATAATAAGTCGAATTAAGCGATGTATACCTCTTTATGACGATATATGATGATGATATCGGTTTGTATGAGGCTGTAGATCAGCAGTCAGATCATGACTATATTGATGATATTAGTATCGTACTAGACATAGGTCAGTACCCGAATTATGATCTTTGATTAAGAAGATACCTGATGAATAATTTGGTGAATGTGATATTGACTGTACCCAGATTTGGGATGCCGTACGACGGATTGATGTACGAGCTTTATATTGATGTTTGATCCGCACTCTTGACTTGGGAATAACTGACTATAGATATGGTATCGGATGTGATATTATCGAGGCGGGATCATCGACTAATATATATATATATATATATATATATATATATACATACATATGTATCGACTCAGATGTTAGGCGGTTGCCTTACCTTCAGTTAACCTGTTAGCTCAGACTTATAGTTTAGTATAGCTGTACGACTTATATTTCATTAAATGCAGATTTGTTATCATTGCGTCTAGTAGTTAGCTCCCGCTCATTATTGTTGTTCGCTCCGCATCGCATGCTTATATTATGATTCATATCCTAGTATTGATATCATGCTGTTAGGACACCAGCACCATTACCAATGATGCGTATGTATCGCGTACACTTACTTGCTGGCTCACACACATCTTCATCGGTAATTACCATGTCACGAACACTTTAGAAAATACTATTTCATTGACATAGGTTGTTAGCTAATAGTTTAGACATGCTATTAGTGTACTTGCCTTATATGCTAGTTTAGACATTGTAGTTATTGCCTGCTACTTCATGCATGTTATTATTCACTGTTGTGTCGCATTCATGGATTTTCATGCCTATATTCACTGTTTACATGCTATTGATGACTTGGATTCGGATTTCATGAGATTTCTTGTATTTGGAGGAAAACCGCAAAAACATAAATAAACATTTTCTCTCTTTTTAAATAAAAGGTGCGGTTTTCTCATGATGTATGAGTCGTCCACTATGAGTTTGTTGATGGATTTTGAGACCCGATTCGAGGAGACGGATGAACCGTTTCGGGTACATGGTGGACCCGGTGCGGTTCCCCGAGGCAAGAAGATCGCAGATGGCGTTGAGCTTGGCAAGGGAGCACTACCGACCGGTGATTTTACCCGACGTGTCGGATATCCGGAGGATACCGTCGTGGTCTTGAGATTGATGGTAAGGGCCGGTCTGGACTGACGGCGCCCTAGATAGTGAGATTGAGACATACAGAGATATTTGAGATATTGAGGTACAGAGACTGCGATACAGAGATATCGAGATATTTGGATATTTGTTTTGTGTCGATGCTAGGCACTGTTTATGCTGATTCATTTATGATACCTCATTTTTTTTAAATAAGATGCAGAAATCTCACTAATTTATGAAAGCAGTTTGCTTCAGTACATGTATTCTGTTTCATGCATTCATACATCATCCATATGATATATTGCTACCTGAGGCACTAACACGGGCACTTGGGATTTCACTTGGGTTAGATATTTACCCTAACCATTGTTATAGGCTGCATGTTATATATATTGAGGATATATTATGATCGTTGACCTAGGATTGCGTTGTTCATGCGGTTTCTGTTCGTAGATGTTTTTCTACTCATGATTTGGGAACTCACCCTTGTTGTGCCACAGTTCTTGCAGGTTTTACCGTACAGGTTTCATTACGGCTTTGCTGGCACTGCTTCATTCGGGTGACTTGCTAGTAGGTGGGTTTATTGGTATCGTACCCATCATATTTCTTTGTATAATATTATTCAGTTGTATCTAGTAAATTCCATCAACCAAATATGTATTTATTTTTTAGATAGGGACCAGTGATGTTATTCTTTCGACCTTAGAGTCGCGCCTAATATTTCTGTGGATTTCTTGTTGTTTTGAGTTTCCTTTTGAGTTTTGATCCTCGCCCTTGGCGTTGTATATTATATTGCTTGTGTGGTTGTAACCGTCGATTGACGAAGAGTTAGCTCCCGCTTGGGGATGCCTTTTATTGATTTCGTATACTATTCATGTTGTATCCCCTTTAGGGGCCAGTATTTACAAATGAGACTCTGCCGAAATTTTCAGGATATATTTGATGTTTTTAAAAACGCATAATTCGGCTTATGCTATTAAAACTACTTGACTTAAATTGGTTTTCCTTCACTCTGCTACTTTTCTTGGTTTGGATTTCTGGGTTTTCGGTTTACTTAGATTACGTACGCCTCGAGACGTTCATAGTTTAAGTGCCGGTCATGTTCCGTACTTTCGGGACGTGACAGCCTAAATGTGCGAACACATTTTGTAATCGGTCTTTAGTACCTCAAGAAGTATTAACGGTCGCATGAAGAATGGGTGAGCAATGTCATCTAAAATTCACAAACTAAAACTACTTTGGACGATGGACAAGAGTATGGTAGCTTGAATTGAATTTCCAAGTGTAGGGATGATACATACACACACGTAGGGGTATATAATTGGGGTTTTGATGAGAGATAGGAATGAAAGATAGGACTTATATTTTCAGTAGAGATGATAAAAATTCCTTTGTTGAGATGGAACCTTAGATGGAAAATTAAAGAGATGCTAAAAGCTAACTAAATTTACAGAACATATACAATCTTAAGTTAAATGATAAGTGAGTGTGAAAAATACGGGTTGATTTCTAAGTTAAAGATAATAGAATTTCTTGCTAGAACACCGAATTGAAGAATGAAAATCAATAGGCGAAGTTGATCGGATTTTATGGTAGTATGCGCTGAAAACCCTCAGGAGACAACACTCCTCCTATTAGGGAAACCTAGAGGTTTAACTGCTTATTGCACGAGCTCAATGCAATCGCGTTTCCTTGCGAAAGTGAGGTTAGGCTTTTTGAAGAATAAACTAGTTTTGCTCGGGACGAGCAAAAGATAAGTTTGGGGGTATTTGTTCATATCAGAATTTTGCATTATTATATTCCCCATTCTTAATCATATTTCAAATAAATAGGTGCTTTTGATCCATGTCTGCTAAATAATTACAGGTTACAGGTTCTCGGAAAAATACAGTGAAAAGGATGAAAAAATGCTACAAAAATGAGACTACGACCAACAAATAGAAGAATCTTTATGATGCTGCCTACAGTTTAAGAAACAAGTGAAGATCAATGAACAGTTCGATTTCACAAAGCACGAAGGCAGCACAAGATTCAAGATTTCAACACGAAGCGAACGGTAAAAGTCCACAACATTTCTGCACTATGGAAATCTTGAAGAAACTAGAAAAGATTCTGATGAACCAAGTGAAGAAAACAGAAGCAAATAGCAACATGAAGCAACCAAGAGAAAAAGAGACAGAGACCCCATCAAACGGCCGCGGAACCGCGGCCAAACCAGGCTTATAGCCGCGGATCCACAGCCAAACATGGCTTTCCGCCACGGTTCCACGGTCGTGTTATGCACATGTCCGTGCAAATTGTCGGTGCAAATTGTCGGTGCAAATTGTCGGTGCGTTGACTCGGTCTTTGGGGTAGTATTGTAAATTCAGATATGGATCAGATATAAAACCTAGGGTTTCTCCTATCTATAAATAGGAAAGCCTACAGCCTAATTAGGTGTGCCTCTTTTGGGTGCCTTTTTTGAGATGCTTCTCTTTAGTTCTTAATCTCTTTTCAATTTCTAGATTTAATTCTCATTTTGTAATGAATCGTTGAGAGGTCATCAATAAAGGTATTTTTTATTTTTATCTTGCATTCATTTTATTTGAATTTAATTCCAGAATTTTTATCTTTCTTTTATTATCTGCAATTTAGTTTTCTAATATTAAAAATTATAAAAATGAATTTGATTGTCACCTTCCTAATGAGTGAGTAATTCCTTCTTTGTTAGGGTTAGGATAGGGAAAGTTTGAGAGAAGGAAATCTCTCTCCCTCCTTTTTTTGCCCAAATAATTTTATTTAAAGTGTAGGGTTCCTAGGCACATTAATGAGGTCTCACAACAGATCAAATATGCCCAATTCAAAAATTTTCATGTGCCTACAAACCCTAATACGGATCGTTAACTAGATGATAAGGCGATGGAAGCAAGTAAACGACTTTATTGCTAAAGGAAAGTGACTACAACCTTTGTAAATCCGGTTCTCCACCTCCATAGCTCCGCGTTGACGTCCCTCCGCTGTACCTATCGGAATCCGGACTCTGGCGAAGGTTTCGTCGGAGAAATGATCGGGCTAGGTCGTCGACTTCGATGCCGAAGATGATCTACGTCGAGGCAACTCAAGATCAAGCTCCAACTTCACCAAGTCATGAAACTTGTGAAGAAAACACCCTATACTACTTGGCAAGTGGTAGAGGATGAAGAAATAGAAAGTGGGTTCACTTTAGAATTGGATTTCTCACTCTTTTTCTCATTTCACCATTGAAGCTAGCAAGCTATCATGAAGCTTGAAGAAGATGATGAAGATGAAAGAATAAAAAGAAATTATCTTAATAAGAAAATCCCATTCATTCTTATCATAATGCAACCTTGGTTAAGTGTAGAGAATAAACTAGGGTTAGGTGAATGGTTAGGTTTAGGAAAAGAACAAGAATGGTCAAAGCTTCTTGAAGCTTCAAAGAAAAGAACAAAAGAAGCAACCATTCCAATTCCTTTCCAAATAAAGAATAAATAAATAAAATAAATAATCAAGAGAAGATAATAAAACCCTAACCATTCACTTAAACATGGTTTAAACATACACACCCAAGTTTGCATGTATCATCAAATATGATACAAACTAGTGCACAATACTATATCATATATACAATGTGCACTTCAAGTGAGAAAATCCATCTAAAGTGAACAAATACTAGTTAATGCAAAGTAATATATCAAATATATAATTATACATTAAATCATTAAATCAACACTTGATTTAACGATCCAGTCATATCGCATATGACCGACTAATATCCAATGTATCGACTTATCGAATCAATCTTCGATTCAATAACTAGGTTATATCGCATACAACCATTCAACACATTCATCGCGAGAATAGAATACGGTATCATATACACGAATTATTCTCGGTCCCGCACATATCTCATATGCGCTCCTATTTCGTTTCGCTTGAGCCAGGAAACCTCTGTGTAAGACTCTAAAGACTCGTCAATACGCCGGCAGCAGGTGATGATCATATCAAACACCCACAAGCCGCAAGCGGTCTGCTAAACGTAACGGCCACCTGGGTATTGAGCGATCAGAAGATCGACGAGCAATCCCGCTCACAGTCCTGTGAATCCAACCAGTAACACTTACCGTACAGTCCGGTCTGTTCGTCTGATATGTCGCATATCTCGCCTAGGGGTGGTAAACGTCAGACCCAGTAGCTCGATAAGTCATGCCGATATAAGGTCCATAACATAGCATGAAACTACTGATAAAACTTACCAGTAGATCACTACAACCCTGGCCAGTGATTTCCAGTTATGGCCAGTCGAGCATAGCGCAACATCAACCCCCAATACCGGGAGAGACGAATCCCCTCCTATCGCTCATTGCCTCCATGTGAATCGGGACTGTACCCAAAAACCACCGTTTGCACGACTCAGTAGAGCCGTGGTAGGGTGGAAATCAAAGCACAGTGGGAGACACACAAGACTCTATGACGATCTCGGGTTAACAGACTAAGCTGTACCAGTGTCACCAGAGAACTGCAATCTGACGTGAGGTATAATACCATATAGGAGTTCTCGGCGAGTCCGTTCAGTGTACCAAGTCTCTACTGAGCACCCGCATACCATCTCTGATGTCAAACACCAATGGATATGGGATCATCCATCTCCCATCACATGGGTCGAGAAGATATACGCTAGTCCACTCTGGAATATCGATGCCCCGTCTCGATATTCCCACGACTAGGAACATTGAAGGATGTACTCATGGACTACTCAGGACCCACTAGTACGATCTACATCATAGTCCTGGAAGTCGAGTACACATCCTAAGGGCTTTATCAACAAGTAACAGAGAGACAGAAAGTAAACATGTTAAGATAAAGAGCAACCAGATAGCGTACTATCATGTCGAGCAAGAAAGTCCTACCTATATATGTCCCAGCATCCACTACAATATACATCCAATGTACAGTAATGGCCTCTAGGGCATACATATAACTAACAATCTCCCACTTGCACTAGGGCCATCTGTAGCAGTAGTTGTAGTATCTAATACTCAACCATCCCCTATAAGTCTCTCTATGGGAAAAGGCCTTTGTGAGTGGATCCGCCGTGTTGTCCTCCGAGTCTACTCTCCTAACCTCGATCACCCTGGAGATCAACTATCTCCATGATCAGGTGATGCTGCCTCAGAATATGTCTGGGTCACTGATGGGACCAGGGTTCCAGGGCCAAAGCCACACTTCCATTGTCATACAATGGCAGGAACCTAGTTCATCTTATGAACCATTATACACCCAAACTGCCTCTTTGGTAGTATCGTTAATAGTGATGTTACCAGCCTTTATCTTCTAGTTTGCCACGGAATCTAGCTTGGAACTCTTCCAACATACCGTCCCTTTACTGAGGGTAAAGACAATGCCTGCGACTGACACTCAGTCGTCCTTATCACCTTGGAACGTTTCCAGTGATTCTCCCCAGGATCGATTGATACCATTTCACTACATCTAGTGAGTATTCTAACATCCAATTAGATCTATCTCATAGATCCAAACTCCAGGATTTAGTAGGTATCACTTTGATCCTATATGGAGAATCATTGTGATAAGCGGAGATTGACCGAGCGTAGCATAGAAAACTCCTTCCCTTTTAAGAGTATGTCATCCACGTACTCTACTAGGATCACCACCATACTCCCTACTACCTTTTTGTATATACAAGGTTCATCTACCATTTTGATGATGTCAAGCTCTTTGACTAACTCATCAAAACAGATGTTCCAACTCCGCGGTGCCTGCTTTAATCTGTAAAGCATCTTGCACACGTTTCCGCTGCTCCCACTGTCTACGAGGCCCTCTGGCAGTGTACTTATAGACTCACTCTTCTAAAATATCATTTAGAAAAGCAGTCATAGCACCCAACCGCCAGATATCGTAGTCATGGTATGTAGCCGTGGCAAGTAGGATCTGGATGGACTTAAGCATAGCTACTTGAAAAGGTTTCACCATTTTCCACGCCTGGTTGATGACGAAAATCTTTAACAAGTCTAGCTTTGAAAGTCTCAACCTTTCCATGTACACCAAGTAATCTTCTCAAGATATACTTGCTCCTGATGGGGATTTAACCCTTCAGATATAGCAACCAAAGTCTATACTTTGTTGGTGTATAAGGATTCCATCTCAGATCGCTAAGCATCCAGCCATTCTTACAGAGTCCCACTCCTGATGGCCAGCTCGAAACTAGTTGGGTCATCATCTCATGATGCAATCCTCGCTCCCACTGTCATCGAGAAACCAAAGTATCTCTCAGGAGAATGAGGAACCCTACCAGATCGGCGGAGAGGCTGGGGTTCGTCGGGAACTTTTGAATCCTTTGGTTCTGTCAAATCATCAGCAGTTTTGTATAGCTGGAACCTTTCCAGTTCTACAGAACTGACCTTGCCTCGATCTTGTCCGGATTTTGCTTTTGACATAGGCCGGACAATCCCAAATCTTAACTTACTTAAGAGATAGGCTCTTCCCATACCATATCTTATATGGAGTGGTAGGCAGTGATCTGATTCGAACCTAATTCAATAGGTATGCAGCTTCTCAAGTGCACAACCCCAAAAGAAAATAGGTAACTCAGTAGTACTCATCATAGAGCACACCATATCTAATATGGTGCGATTGCTCCGCCCTGATACACCGTTGTGCTGTGGTGTATTCAGAGGAGTAATACGGAGAGAGAATCTCATTCTCCTTTAGAATAATCCAGGAATTCTATGCACAAGTATTCTCCTCCCTGATCTTATCATAGGACATAATACTTATACCTGGTTTTTGGTTCTCTATTTCTAACTTATATTCTGTGAATATCTCAAAAGGTTCGGACTTGTGTTTCAACAGGAACATATGTCTGAATCTTGAGAGATTATCAGAGAATGTAATGAAATACAAAGAACCGGTCTTGGCATGTGTAGACAGGGGATCTTACATACATCATCATGTATCAGTCCCAAGAGTTTACCAACTCTTTCTCTGTTTCTAGTAAACGGAGCTATGGTCATCTAATCTTTGTGACATGACTGGCAAGTTTCACAAGATGTAAATTCAAACTGATTTAAATATGCATCTAAAATGTAACTTCAGCCAGTCGGGTCGCATCGATATGACCTAGTCTACAATGCCTTAAGAAGGATTCGTTCATTTCTGAACTCTTCCTCTTGTGTGTGTTCTGTATACTAGGAACTGTAGTTTGATTTAGAATGCCAATGCTTTTAGATAACGTGCCTGAACCGATCAACTTTTGATATAGGAAATGTTCAAAACATTATCCATTAATACAAAATTATATCATTTCTTTACTTATAAAGAGACTGATATGATTTTGTATATCAGGTTCGGTATCTAATAGCATTTGTTTAGAATCAATGTATTGGTAATACAGGGTGACAGTGACCAACAGACTTGGCTGCAACACTTGCCCCGTTTTCTGTCTCATGAAACTTATCACCCGTTCTCAGTTTTCTACCTTTCTGTAGCCCTATGTAACAGATTACATATCTGGGATCCTGATCCGGTATCAAATACTGAGGAAGCAGAGGATACTGAGAAACAGTTCTTTATAATGAACACACCCGAAGGAGATGCATCATATGCACTTTCTTCGTTTGGGCGGCATAGGAATTCTTGTATTCCCCTATTTCCTGCTCTGTCTTATAACAATTATACGTTGGAGCGGGACCAACGTCCCCCAGCTCAGTATAACAAGCGGGTTCGGTCAATACATCCATATTATTATCTTGATTAAGGCGTGATATGGTCGCTACCTGGAGAGAGAGAAAATAAAACACTCTGCGTGCGCTCTTGCAAGATTAGATTGGTTATTTATTTTATCTAATCAGGATGGTTCCCACTGTTTTTATCAAATCTTCTTTCAAACCTTAAAAGGAAAGACTAGCCGGGATTAATTACACTCTACAAGTTCGCCAATCTTTCAGCTAGGCCAGTGTCGATACTTTGAGGGAGGTTTCCCGTGCTTTCGCATGGACCTAATTACAGTAAACTTCGTTTTCCCAGAGGCGTAACCCCGTTGACACCTTTCTAGACACCTACTTGATCGGCTAATTTTAAAGTGCAAAACTCTTCCAGAAGTAACAATTACTCGCAGTGGGTATCGGGATCCAACTATCACATAGAAGGTATGCAATCTTATTGCAAATTTCAACACTTGAAACTCCCAATAAAGATTTTTACCCCTAGCACCTATGACCTTAACTATGGTCAACAAATCATAAGTACTAGTCAAGTTCTACCCGTCATTTCATAATTAATTAGACCCACCCATATGACCCTTAACTAAGGTCAACAAAGTCACGCGACTGTCCTAACTAATCGCATCATATGCGGTGTAGGAAGACATCACTTAGCTACCGTACACTGTGCCTTGATTATGGTTAACAAACACAGTACGAATACTAAGTACTCTACTTCCTAAAATGACGGAGGGTTGCGAATGGTTTTTATGAAAACCTTTAACGCTTTGAACTTGATCTCGTTGTGGAATCAAATAGTTTTTAAATGGAGTGTTTTTGAGGTTTTTCTAGTTTTGCTAAAGGGGTCACTCCGGGTGAAGGGATTGTCGGCCCTTTCCTCGTCGAATAAGGTGCGGGATATATCATATATATCACTGTGTAAAGCAGAAACTATAGAAGAATTCAAAAGACAAACCGAGTGTGTAGCATCTGCCAGTTGTTGCTAAAGGAGTCACTCCCAGTGAAGGGATCTCGGTCCTTTCCTTATCGAATAAGGTGCAGGATGTTCTACAAGGAACACCGCGATGCAAAGCAAGAACTGTAGCTACCTGTTTTATTTTGAAATTCGATTCCACAACATCTTTTAGGTTTATTTTCTTTCATTAATCTCATTAATAAATATCCCATCATTTAAGTCCACCTAAACATCACAGATAAATATAACGTACGCTTATGCCATCCGCATTCGCCTCGATGTCCCGTCTGCACCGTTAGGTTAGGTAACTAACGCCAGAGTGAGGCAGGGCTAGCGTGGGTGTAAAACATAAGCAACGTCTATATAATATATCATATATACTATATACTATATCTATCTGAACAAATCACATGATCACATCACAGATAACGCAGCAGAAAATATCATATGAAATATTGGATATACTAGGACGTCCGTGTTTTCAATACGAGCCAGTATAAAACACGGATTCCACGGTCGTGATGAATAGCCAATCCCACACCCCTAGACCCCTACGAGAGCGGCAAGCAACCCTACCAATTCTAGGGTTAGGAGACCCGGACTCGACTCCTCGAGATGGTCTCCCACTGGACCTTAGAACCCGGTTACTTGTGCTCCCCACCTTGGGTCTATCCTAATGCGGAAAAGTAAATAATATACAAATGATGACATCATCCGCAACCTGGAAGTGCCCCAATAAAAGAATATTACATACAAGTTTTTACATGAATGAAAATGAAAAACACTCATCTCACATAAAAACCCCTGAGTTATTCAAACACGACGATCCAATATAACATATACAGCAACACATAACATTACATGTCATCAACGTAAGTAAATATGCGCATCCCAATTGTCGTTGACATATAGCAACGAAACCGGCGATATCACATATTACACTTACGGTCACAGTAAAGAAAGTGTAAAACTACAACAGTTGGAATCCGCAAACTCTTTAGACATCGCATACCTAACCAAATGAATTCCTTAGACATCACATGCCTAACAATTATAAACCCCGCATTTTAGTCTCATTATCGAAAACTCTTTTCAATATCAAGTCGGGCAATTCAACAAGATTCCCGACATCCTGATCGAATGCTCGTCGCAAACTTTAGTAGGCGGCTGCACCCGCGACGCCGTCGACGAAGTGCACCAAGGCGGAACACCGCTGCCGCGAGCACCCGAACGGATACTTTCGGCGACGGGGTTCTCCTACAGTCACTTGGTCGGGGCTATGGGGTGAGGCTGTCTATTAAGTTTACCCGTGAATATCCATGTACGCTACGTGATTGCGATGGACTTTTGATCACATCAAAATTCCGTGGAAACCGATCAAGTGAGACTAAACTACTATGTTTATAACATTCATTCAGTTATCTCATAACTACTTGTGGATTCCAAATGTTGTATCACATTCCGGATAAATAGAAAATGTTAAACTTTCCGATCGAACAATCGAACACCCAAGTTTTCCCGAAACAGCTCGACACATGAAATAAGTTTTAAAACATTCATTTCATGCCTCAGTACCAACGGTCCAGCCGTAGAAGGGTCAAGCCAACGCCTCACATGTGGCACGCCGTACTGTCCCAAACCCTAGGGTTCAAAGGGCAGTTCAAGACAGTTATATAATCGAGTTAAGATTTGTTGTCTTCTAGAGGGACCATCGCATTACTTGCACTACTTAGAACGTCATTAAACTACGGAAAAGTCCAACAATTGGAAATTTCCCGGCAGGGGAAAAAGTGGGTATTTATATCTGGTCGAACTTTTAACATATTCTAAAATTACCCGGAAAAAACACAGACAAAATTAGACAGTCCGATCGAATCTCCGAACTCCCAATACAACCCAGAAAACTCAACTCTTGAGTTCAGATTAAAAATTCCCAAGAAAACCAGCACTACAAAATAGGAATTACTGTGTAAAATTAAATGAAAGAGGAGACTAAATGGCCGCGGAACCGCCGCATTAGCCATGCTAATGCCGCGGTTTCGCCGCTCTTTGATCGAATCAGAAGCACATGCTTCACAGTAATTCTTAGAAACTCCTGCTAATTTTTCTGCATATTTTTAATTCGTAAAAATCCCCGATTTCAAAAAATGTACAGAGAGCAATTTGAGATTAGGGTTTCGGATCGATCGGATTTCTAACTCCGTCTACGCATCGCCTAAGGCTCTAGCTAGGCTCTGATACCACTGTAGGGTTCCTAGGCACACTAATGAGGTCTCACAACAGATCAAACATGCCCAATTCAAAATTTTCATGTGCCTACAAACCCTAATACGGATCGTTAACTAGATGATAAGGCGATGCAAGCAAGTAAACGACTTTATTGCTAAAGAAAAGTGACTACAACCTTTGTAGATCCGGTTGTCCACCTCCATAGCTCCGCGTTGACGTCCCTCCGCTGTACCTATCGGAATCCGGACTCTGGCGAAGGTTTCGTCGGAGAAATGATCGGGCTAGGTCGTCGACTTCGATGCCGAAGATGATCTACGTCGAGGCCACTCAAGATCAAGATCCAACTTCACCAAGTCATGAAACTTGTGAAGAAAACACCCTATACTACTTGGCAAGTGGTAGAGGATGAAGAAATAGGAAGTGGGTTCACTTTAGAATTGGATTTCTCACTCTTTTTCTCATTTCACCATTGAAGCAAGCAAGCTATCATGAAGCTTGAAGAAGATGATGAAGATGAAAGAATAAAAAGAAATTATCTTAATAAGAAAATCCCATTCATTCTTATCATAATGCAACCTTGGTTAAGTGTAGAGAATAAACTAGGGTTAGGTGAATGGTTAGGTTTAGGAAAAGAACAAGAATGGTCAAAGCTTCTTGAAGCTTCAAAGTAAAGAACAAAAGAAGCAACCATTCCAATTCCTTTCCAAATAAAAAATAAATAAATAAAATAAATAATCAAGAGAAGATAATAAAACCCTAACCATTCACTTAAACATGGTTTAAACATACACACCCAAGTTTGCATGTATCATCAAACATGATACAAACTAGTGCACAATACTATATCATATATACAATGTGCACTTCAAGTGAGAAAATCCATCTAAAGTGAACAAATACTAGTTAATACAAAGTAATATATCAAATATATAATTATACATTAAATCATTAAATCAACACTTGATTTAACGATCCGGTCATATCGCATATGACCGACTAATATCCAATGTATCGACTTATCGAATCAATTTTCGATTCGATAACTAGGTTATATCGCATACAACCATTCAACACATTCATCGCGAGAATAGAATACGGTATCATATACACGCATTATTCTCGGTCCCGCACATATCTCATATGCGCTCCTATTTCGTTTCGCTTGAGCCAGGAAACCTCTGTGTAGGACTCTAAAGACTCGTCAATACGCCGGCAGCAGGTGATGATCATATCAAACACCCACAAGCTGCAAGCGGTCTTCTAAACGTAACGGACACCCGGGTATTGAGCGATCAGAAGATCGACGAGCAATCCCGCTCACACTCCTGTGAATCCAACCAGTAACACTTACCGTATAGTCCGGTCTGTTCGTCTGATATGTCGCATATCTCGCCTCGGGGTGGTAAACGTCAGACCCCAGTAGCTCGATAAGTCATGCCGATATAAGGTCCATAACATAGTATGAAACTACTGATAACACTTACCAGTATATCACTGCAACCCTGGCCAGGGATTTCCAGTTATGGCCAGTGGAGCATAGCGCAACATCAACCCCCAATACCGGGAGAGACGAATCCCCTCCTATCGCTCATTGCCTCCATGTGAATCGGGATTGTACCCAAAAACCACCTGTTTGCACGACTCAGTAGAGCCGTGGTAGGGTGGAAATCAAAGCACAGCGGGAGACACACAAGACTCTATGACGATCTCGGGTCAACAGACTAAGCTGTACCAGTGTCAGCAGAGAACTGCCATCTGATGTGAGGTATAATACCATCTGGGAGTTCTCGGCGAGTCCGTTCAGTGTACCCAGTCTCCACTGAGCATCGGCATACCATCTCTGATGTCAAACACCAATGGATATAGGATCATCCATCGCCCATCACATGGGTCGAGAAGATATACGCTAGTCTACTCTGGAATATCGATGCTCCGTCTCGATATTCCCACGACTAGGAACATTGAAGGATGTACTCATGGACTACCCAGGCCCCACTAGTATGATCTACATCATAGTCCTGGAAGTCGAGTACACATCCTAAGGGCTTTATCAACATGTAACAGAGAGACAGAAAGTATACATGTTAAGATAAAGAGCAACCAGATAGCGTACTATCATGTCGAGCAAGAAAGTCCTACCTATATATGTCCCAGCATCCACTACAATATTCATCCAATGTATAGTAATGGCCTCTAAGGCATACATATAACTAACATAAAGGACTCTCTTTAAATCAACCATAATCCGCTCACTATGGCACCTTATCCTACGAGATAACGGTGATTCCCTAGTTTGACCGGTTTTGATTGAATTAACCAGAGGTTATGGCTAAGAGCCAAGAACGGACGGATAAGGACCAAAGGGAAGAAACTTAGTTTCTTCCTGGTCGTGCTAATCCCCGTTGTTGACTATTATCCTAACACCTATATTCTTAATTAGGGCATTAATTGAAGCGAGATGAATCCCTTTTTCGAATTAGCCTAATCCTAACCCTAGCAAGCCATTTTTAGATCTACATCAAAACCACCAATTTTTTGTACTTAACTCGTTAGAACATAAAGAAAAAGAATCCATCTCTCTGTGGACCGACTCGTACTCAACTGGTTAGCTACCAAGCGACACCGTTATTGATTGCAGTATTCTTAACTTTGATTTTAAATTGCACGCACGCAAAATCTTACCAATCAAGTAACACTTACTCGTAGTGGGTATCGGGATCCAACTATCTCATAGAAGGTATGCAATCTCATTGCAAATTTCAACACTTGAAATCCCCATTATCATTTTTTACCCCAAGCGGTTTATGACCTTGACAAGGTCAACAAACCATAAACTGCAAGTCAAGTTCAACCTGTTCATTTCATGATTGAATTAAACCCACCCGTACGACCCTTGACAAGGTCAACAAGGCCATACGACTACCCTAATCCAATCGCATCACATACGACAGATAAGCACCAATCAGCTACCATACACTACGCCTTGACAAGGTCAACAAACGCAGCACGAATACTAAATAGCACTTATCTGAAATGACGGAGGGCTATGAATGGTTTTGAATAAAACCTTTTACATAATGAACTTGATATCGTTGTAGAATCTAGTGATTAGAAAATGTGTAGTTTAAGCTCCGCTTCTTTAAAATCAAGTAGTTTTCAAAACTAACCGAGTGGGTTGTAGCATTTGAAAGTTTTGCTAAAGAGGCCACTCCCGGTGAAGGGATCTAGGCTTTTTCCTCATCGAATGAGGTGCTGGATATTCATGAAGGAACACCGCTATGCAAAGCAATAACTAGAGCTACCTTTG
The DNA here is from genome assembly GCA_030015575.1 of Agapanthus africanus. NCBI lineage: Eukaryota > Viridiplantae > Streptophyta > Magnoliopsida > Asparagales > Amaryllidaceae > Agapanthus > Agapanthus africanus. The sequence goes on along the minus strand of CM057343.1, from coordinate 416,991,949 downwards.
AAAATTTTGATTCCATAACATCTTTAGGTTTCTTTTCTTTTAATTAATCTCATTAATGACGTCCCATCATTTATGTTACCTAAACATCACAGAAGAAATGAAAATAGAACGTACACTTATGCCATCCGCATTCGCCACGGGGCCTCGTCATGCACCGTTAAGTTACTTAACTAACGGAAGAGCGGAGGCAGGACTAGCGCGGGTGCAAAACATAAGTAATGTTTATTATATATAGCATTCGTCTCACGCAGTTATACGATCGCATCACAGAACTTAAGCAGCAGAAGCAAACATATTAAATATTGGATATACTAAGGGGTCCGTGTTTTAAATTAAGTCAGTAATGAAAAACACGGATTCAACAGTCGTGATGAATAGCCAAACCTACATCCCTAGACCCCTATAAGAGAGGCAAGCAACCTTGCCAATTCTAGAGTTAGGAGACCCGGTCTCGACTCCCCGAGGTGATCTCCCACTGGACTCTAGAACCCAGCTACTTGTGCTCCCCGCCTTGGGTCTATCCTAATGAGGAAAAGTAAATAATATACATCACTGGTGACATCATACTCAACTCGGAAGTGTCCCAATAAAAGAATATTACATAATATTTTACATGAATGAAAATAGAAAAACTCTCATCTCACGTAAAAAAAACCCGGCTATTCAATCACGACGATCCAATATTGTTAGTGTATATGCCCTAGAGGCCATTACTGTATCATACTAGTTTGTATATTACTTGATAGAAGTTTGGGATATTCAAAGTTGTATAGACAATCTTACTCAAAATGGTAGTATGCTACTTGGTTTATTTCTACTTCAATATGTGTACATGTGTTTCTTTTAGCATATCGCCTATACACATTAGTGGAGCCCTTAGGATCTTTGCTTGATTACTAGCGTTGTGATGGCAGTCACACTAGTGGGGGCTGGGTAATCTACAAGCACATCCTTATACATGTCCCTAGTTGTAGGATTATCGAGACGGGGAATCGATACTCTGGAGTAGACTAGCGTATACGCTTCTCATCCAAGCAGGGGAGATAGTCTGTCCCACAGCCACCAGTACGTCGTACTGGAGATAGTATGCGGGTGCTCGTTAGGTTATGAGTACACTGGGCAGGACTTGTCGAGAACTGTTGGTTGGTATTATACCTATCGTCGGTTATCAGTTCCCAGGTGACATGAGTACAGCTTAGTCCGCCTACTTGACACTGTCACTTCGCCTCGAGTGTGTTCCCACTGTACTTTGATTACTACCCTACCACGGCTCAAAAGAGTCGTGCAAACAGGTAGTAGTTGGGTGCAGTCCTGAAGCACTTGGAGGCAGTGATGGTTAGACAGGATTCGTCTCTCCCGGTATTAGGGGTTGATATCGCGCTGTGTCTAGGAGAGCCATTACACAAGTACTTCCTGGCCAGGGCAAGCGAGATATACTGGTAGGTTTCCAGTGTTATCTCAGGGTGTTCTGGGCTACACTCCGACACGACTTGTACCGCTATTAGGGGACTGACGTTTACCAGCCCCTAGGCCCGCCATGCGATATTCTCAGACGAATGGACCGGACTGTACGGAGATTGTCACATACAGGCTCAGTAGGAGTTCGGATGGGTTTACCTCATCGGCCTTCTTATCGACATCTACCTGGGGTCCGTTACGTACAGCTAGTGCCGCTTGCGGTCTGTGGTTAAAACCCACTGCCAGCGTAGTGTCGAGTCTTTAGAGTCCCACACAGAGAGTTTCCCTGCACTGAGCAAAACGTGTAGAGGCCGTATGGTTTTACGGCAGGGCTACGATCACTTACGTGCACTTGTGTGCATATGATGTTCGGGCAGGCAATACTAGTGGGCTTTGGTTTAAGCCGGATCCTAGTATTGCACGGATGGATTTGTTTTGTCTTCTGTGCATTCGCATTCTACGGAATGCGGATGCGGGTGTGTATGCACAGTTTTGAGGAGCGAAGAAGGAGGAGGTGCCTCATTAGGGTTTTAACAGTTGATTCGGTCAAAACCATTTTGAGGCGGACTCATTAGGGTTTCGGCAGTTCGTTCGATCAAAACCATTAAGAGCCGGGGACATTATTTACTAATCTTTTTAGTGATAATTATGTGATCGCTAATTGCTTTGCCCATTTGTCCATACTTGACTTTGTTGACCGTTTGACCAAATTTGACTTGGACCTTCATGAGAGGTTTAGAGTTTTCTTTGGTTTTCTTTTTATTTTTGGATATGAAAATGGTCAAATCAATTGTTGCCATCAACTTTATCATGAAAAGATTAGTCATGATGATGTTGGTGTATTATTGAACCATGGTTCATTTTCTTAGTTCATTCTTGATCTCTCATTCTCTCTCTTAAGAAAATGAAATGAGAAAGCTCCATGGTTCTCCTTCATCTTCCTCCTCTTGAAAATTCCTTTGATCTCATGTGTTGAGAGAAAAAGGATCCAAATAGATAAACACTTCCATCTACCTCTTCTACACATCCTAGGACATCAAGACTAGCGATCTTGTTGCCCTAGTTCCCTCGGCTCGAGCTGGAGCTCGGAGCACAACTCTCGGGTCGATCGTCTTCGACTCAAGAAGGCCGCGGAGGTGACCAAGATCCAGATCGATCCTCGGAGCGTGGATGGACGAGCAGGATAGTGGAATGAAGACCCAAAGGACCGGTATCGTGAGGTATAATCTCTATGGCATAGTAGATAGCATCTCTAGTAGTTTGCTAGTTTGTAGTTTAGCAAAGATCCTTCTTATAGTCCATGTTGCCTTTGCGCCAAAAATTGTTTTTCGCCGTTTCCGCCTCCCCGTAAGAACCGGGGTGAGCAACGTGGACTTACAATGGTATCAGAGCCTCGCTAAACACAAACTATCTTGTTAGCAAAGTATTTGGAACTTCGATCGGAAAAAAATCGCAAAACATGTCCGGAAAAATCAACTTTCTGTCGATTTTTTATACTGCTCTAAAAATTATTTGACATACATGAAAAATCGGCTCAGGGTTTTCTAAAAACACCCACCAAAAACGATCCATTGACTCGGTCAAAGCACCGCGGATCCGCGGCAATAACATGCTTCTTGCCGCGGATCCGCGGTCGAGTTGACTCGGCCGTGGACCGTTATTGGTGCAGTGTTATTAGTTGGATGTTTTGGGATTTTTAGTATAGTTTGTTTCTGCCCAGATTTTCCAGAGAACAAATTTGTTTTTGGTGTGGTTACAAATCCGTATTTTGATCGAAATTCCGTAGACTTTGGCTAATGGATATTATCTGTGATGTGATATATGTATTGAACGTCTGCTAGTCGCTATACGTCGATTAGTGGGGGTTATACATATCTGTGATCTGTAATGTTGATGGTATGTGTTTATGAACTCGTTGGATTGTCGCGGATGAATAGCCGTGTGGATGTAAGTTTCTTTTTCTTTCATTCATGTAAAATTTGTAATTGATGTAATATTATTTTATGGCCGCACATCCGGGATGAGATTGTAGCCGCCATTGTATAATTTCTTTTACTGTTTTTGCTCCTATGATAGACCCAAGGTGGGGTGCACAAACTACCGGGTATCTCGAACTGCCGAGTGGCCTACTCACGTTGTTGAGGGAGGTTGCTTCGCTTCGGGTACTTGGCGGGTAGTTTGCCGCACCTGTAGAGGTCTAGGGTGGGGTATTGTCTATTCATCACGACCGTGTAATCCGCTTTTCGTTGCAGGCTCGAACGAATCGCGGATTTCTAGTATATCCTAAGTGTCCATCTGTGATCTGGAATGGCTATCATTGCATCAGACGAATGTATATATCTATATATGATATCTATTTAGTTGTTGCTTATGTTTTGCATCCGCGCTAGTCCAGCCCCTGCTCTGTCGTTAGTTAAGTAACCTAACGGGTGATGACGGGGCCCCGTGGCGAATGCGGATGGCATAAGCGTACGTTATATTTTCGTTGTTTTCTGCAATGGTCGGTTTAAATGATGGCACGCATTAAAATTAATGCAAGAAAATAAACCAAAGCAAAGTCGTTGGAACACTTTCAAAACCACTCGGTTCTTTTCAAAAACCAACTTTTAAACGCGGAGCTTGAACCACTCCTTTTAAAAGCTATCTCGTTCCATCGATTATATCAAGTTCACTACGTTCACGGTTTCGCTAAAATCATCCGTAGCCCTCCGTTGTTTCATATGAATATCCAACAGTATTCAAGCTGTGTTTGTTGGCCTTAGTCAAGGCACAGTGTTTGGTAGCTGGTGGGTATTCATATGTTGCATAGATAGATGCGTTGGTTTAGGACAGTCGTATTACATTGTTGGCCATAGTCAAGGGTATATACGGGTGCGTTTAAATCAACCTGGACAACGACGGGTAGAACTTGACATGTGACTTATGATTTGTTGGCCATAGTCAAGGTCATAAGAGCATGGGGCAAAAATCCACATCGGGGGTTTCTAAAGAAACTGAAACTTGCTAGTACTGCATACCATTTGGAGTGTGATGATTCTGGTAGGATTCCTTCGGTTTTATCACACGATGATATTTGGATCCCGATCCTACTGTGAGTATATGCTACTCCTCGGAAACTTTCTCACTTAACAATCAATGCTATAATCCAAGTAGGTGTCTAGAAAGGTGTTAGCGGGGCTACGCCCACAGGGAAAAGAGGTTACTTAATTAAGGAACTTAGCGAAAGCGTTGGAAAACCTCCTTCGAAGTACCGACACCGGCCTGGCTGAACGGTTAAGCAAGTATTATACGGTGAGATTAATCCTGACTAATTCTTCCTTTTTGGTTTGAGGTAGGATTCGAGAGACAGTGGGAGCCATCCTATCACTTGACACTGTCACTTCGCTTCGAGTGTGTTCCTACTGTACTTTGATTACTACCCTACCACGGCTCAAAGGAGTCGTGCAAACAGGTAGTAGTTGGGTGCAGTCCTGAAGCACTTGGAAGCAATGACGGTTAGACAGGATTCGTCTCTCCCGGTATTGGGGGTTGATATCGTGCTGTGTCTAGGAGAGCCATTACACAAGTAGTCCCTGGCCAAGGAAAGCGAGATATACTGGCAGGTTTCCAGTGTTATCTCAGGGTGTTCTGGGCTACACTCCGACACGACTTGTACCGCTATTAGGGGACTGATGTTTACCAGCCCCTAGGCCCGCCATGCGATATTCTCAGACGAACGGACCGGACTGTACGGAGATTGTCACATACAGGCTCAGTAGGAGTTCGGATGGGTTTACCTCATCGGCCTTCTTATCGACATCTACCTGGGGGCCGTTACGTACAGCTAGTGCCGCTTGCGGTCTGTGGTTAAACCCATTGCCAGTGTAGTGTCGAGTCTTTAGAGTCCGACACAGAGAGTTTCCCTGCACTGAGCGAACCGTGTAGAGGCCGTATGGTTTTACGGCAGGGCTACGATCACTTACGTGCACTTGTGTGCGTATGCTGTTCGGGCAGGCAATACTAGTGGGCTTTGGTTTAAGCCGGATCCTAGTATTGCACGGATGGATTTGTTTTGTCTTCTTTGCATTCGCATTCTACGGAATGCGGATGCGGGTGTGTATGCATAATTTTGAGGAGCGAAGAAGGAGGAGGTGCCTCATTAGGGTTTTGACAGTTGATTCGGTCAAAACCATTTTGAGGCGGACTCATTAGGGTTTTGGCAATTCGTTCGGTCAAAACCATTATGAGCCGGGGACATTATTTACTAATCTTTTTAGTGATAATTATGTGATGGCTAATTGCTTTGACCATTTGACCATACTTGACTTTGTTGACCGTTTGACCAAAGTTGATTTGGACCTTCATGAGAGGTCTAGAGTTTTCTTTGGTTTTCTGTTTATTTTTGGATATGAAAATGGTCAAGCCAAATGTTGCCATCAACTTTATCATGAAAAGATTAGTCATGATGATGTTGGTGTATTATTGAACCATGGTTCATTTTCTTAGTTCATTCTTGATCTCTCATTCTCTTTCTTAAGAAAATGAAATGAGAAAGCTCCATGGTTCTCCTTCATCTTCCTCCTCTTGAAAATTCCTTTGATCTCATGTGTTGAGAGAAAAATGATCCAAATAGACAAACACTTCCATCTACCTCTTATACACATCCTAGGATATGAAGACTAGCGGTCTTGTTGCCCTAGTTGCCTCGGCTCGAGGTGGAGCTCGGAGCACAACTCTCGGGTGGATTGTCTTCGACTCAAGAAGGCCGCGGAGGTGACCAAGATCTGGATCGATCCTCGGAGCGTGGATGGACGAGCAGGACAGCGGAATGAAGACCCGAACGACCGGTATCGTGAGGTATAAGCTCTATGGTACAGTAGATAACACCTCTAGTAGTTTGCTAGTTTGTAGTTTAGCAAAGATCCTTCTTTTAGTCCATGTTGCCTTTGCGCCAAAAATTGTTTTTCGCCGTTTCCGCCTCCCCGTAAGAACCGGGGTGAGCAACGTGGAATTACAAATATAACATATAACAGCAACACATAAACATCACATGTCATCAACGTAAGTAAATATGTGTATCTCAAATGTCATTGACATATAGCAACGAGATTGGGGATACCTCACATATTACACTTACGGTCGCAGAAAAGAAATGAAAACTACAATAATTTGAATCCGTGTATTTTTTAGACATCATAAACCCGGAATATCTTATATTCTAAATTTCATGTCTAACCCTATAAACCCTGCATTTTAGTCTCGAATTGAAAACACTTTTCAATTACTAGTCGGGTAATTCAACAGGATTCCCGATAAAATGATCAAATACTCGTCGGGAACTTTAGTAGATGGCCGCACCTCCGATGCCGACGACGAAGTGCACTTAGGTGAAACACCGTGGCCGTAAGCACCCGTGTGGATGCTTTTGGCAACGAGCTTCTCCTATAGTCACTTGGTAAGGGAAATGGGGCATGGCTATCCAGTAGATTTATCCGGTGAGTGTTCGCGTACTATACGCGATTGCGACGAAGTTTTGATCCGAATCGAAACTCCGTAGAAATCGATGAACCGAGACTAAAATGCTAGATTTACCAATTATAAACTAGTTTTCACAAAACTAATTTAATGTGGATTCCAAATATTGTATCACATATCAATAACAAACCCGAAACGATGTTAAAATTGTGACTACGAAACACTCTGAATTGCCCCAATACTAAAGATAACATCACATGCAATCTGGGCTAAACATCATAACCTGAAACCCCAAAACCAAGCTAACAGAACACCATAAAAATACGAGACAAAAAAGAGTATGGGGGGCGGCCAGGCCGAGTATATAAGGGTTTTCGCCGGCCAAAAAATAAAGGCTTGGTCTCGTTTTTCTACAGTATTCTAGTTACATCACATGTAACATTCTGCACTTGCTTAAAAAAATTTCAGAAGAAGTATTAAAATTTACAGAAACTAGGGTTTTCAGCTTCAGTTTTCGGAGTTATTTTGGTTTCGCAATTCTAATAACATCGTCTAATGCTCTAGCTTGGCAATGATACCATGAAAGTGTGTCTTAGCACCTCTACTAGGTTTCCACATGCATCAAGTATGGAATTTAAAAAAATTTAGAGGTCTAAACAACACTAACCTAGAATCTAACTAGAGAATTAGGGTTAGATAGCAAGAAAACACTTTCTAACTAAGTGAAGAGGGTTACAACTTTTGTAGACTAAGTCCTTCACTTCAATAGCTCTAAGTAGTAGTCCCTAAGCTCCAAATAGTGGTCCCTAGAACTCTTCTTGGCCCGACTTTGATGAAAGGATCGATCTTTCTATGTGATCTCCGAAGCCGAAGATGATCCACCTTGAAGCCTCTCTAGGTCAAGATAACTCTTCACTAATCAAGGTATTAGTGAAGCAAACAATCTACACTAAGGTGCTAGGATAGTGTAGGTTGATGAAGTAGGAGTTATGCTCACTTTAGAAATATGTTCCTCTCTCTTTTATCAACTCAAGAAAAACCCTAGAATGGTTTCAAGAGGAAGAAGAAGAACTTGGGTGTGTGAATGAGAAAAAATATCTTGTGATCAAAACAATCAACCATGGAGTCAAGATAAGGTTGGGATGAAATAAATATCTAGAGTGACAAAATGAGAGGATGAGTCATGGCTTCTCCAAGCTTCTACAAGCTTGTAAGCTATGACTCATTATCCATTCATTTTCAATTTCCCTCTAAATAAAAATCATCACAAAAATCTCAAAACCCTAGGGTGAGTCACATACACCCATGTTCCATGTATCATCAACCATGATACATAATCCATTTATATATATAAATATATATATATATATCATTATATATATAAAGAGAAGAAAAATCTTAGTGATCTAATATTAGTTAATATATATGTATATATCATATATATATGTATATCATATCATCAAATCAACACTTGATTCGATAGCCCGGCTATATCACATATAACCGACAATATTCAATATTCATTATTAAATCAACATTTGATTTAATAATCCGGTCATATCATATACAACCGGCCAATATCAAATATATATACATATAACATATCATTAATTCAACACTTGATTCAATAATCCGGTTATATCACATATAACCTAACTGATATCAAATACCGCGAGATTAGAATACGGTATCACATACTCGTATTTAATCAAGCTCCCGCACATATCACCATATGTGCCCTACTTCATTTCGCTTGAGCTAGGAAACCTCTGTGTGGGACTCTAAAAACTCATCAATACACCAGCAGTAGGTAATGATCACATCAGTCACCCACAAGCCGCCAGCGGTACTAGCTGGACGTAACGGCACCCAGGTATTAAACAAATAGAAGATCAACAAGCAAGCTTGTCCAAACTCTCGCAAATCCTATAAGCAAGACTTACCTTACAGCCCAGTCTCTTCGTCTGATATGTCGCATATCAAGTCTAGGGGTAGAATCATCAGACCCCAGTAATTTGATAAGTCATGCCGATGTGTGGCTCATAACGGTTCGAGAAACTACTGATAACACTTACCAGTAAATCTCATCAGCCCTAGCCAGGGACTTACTGTTATAGCCAATCAAGCATGGCGCAACATCAACTCCCTATACCGAGAGAGACGAAACCCCTCCTATCGCTCGCTGCCTCCATGTGACTCGAGACTGTACCCAAAATCCACTTGTTTGCACGACTCCTTTGAGCCGTGGTAGGGAGGAAATCGAAGCACAGTGGGAACCACACAAGACACTATGACGTTCTCGGGTCTACAGACTAATATGTACCAGTGTTACCAGAGAACTACTATCTGACTATAGGTATGGTACCATCTAAGAGTTCTCAGCAAGTCATGTTCGGTATATCCATTCTCTAATGAGCACCTATGTACAATCTTTGATGTCAAACACCAATGGTTATGGAATCAATCTGTTGGGTTACGGCAGCGCCCCGGCCATCAAATCGTGGCCAAATGCGGAACAAAAATTTTCAAAACTGGCGCTACCACAACCAGATGCCCGGATCTACCCTTAACCCTATACTAGCAAACATATAAAGAGAAGTTAGATGGTTATACCGAATGAACCATGTCCTTCGGGTTTTCAACCATCATCCCAAGCTCCTAGTGGTCACGGATCGAATTTGTTTGTCGGTCTTCCTCTATCTGCGATGATCCACCCGAAGGAAACGGCGCAATCTTCAGCCTTGCCTAGCAAGCCAACCGACGCTCCAAAGTTGCTAGCAATGGAGAGTGGATGTGTAGAATTATCTCACTATAATTTTTTGTTGGAGATAGTGCCCTCAGAGTCAATTATTGGATCGCAGGTACGTGATTGCAATGATTGCGGAGGACCTATACCGGTAGGACAGTCTTACTCGAGATGATAGTATGCTATCTGGTTTGCCTTTATCAGTCGTGTACATGTTCAGGTGACTGATTACATGTTACACTTTAATAGAGCCCTTAGGATCTTGCTTTACTACCAACAGTATGATGGCGATCATATACGTGAGAGTTGGGTAGTTTATACACATATTCTTAATAGTGGTCCCTAGTCGTGGGAGTTTCGAGACAGGGCATCGATACTCCGGAGTAGACTAGTGTATACAGTCGAGACCCCGACGAGGGGAGGTGGCCGGTCTCACGAGCCACTGGTGTCAGTTGGATCACCTAAGATGTATACAGGTGCTCATTGGGTTATGAGTACACCAGACAGGACTCGCCGGGAACCTGCTAGTTGGTATTATACATATCGTCAGATAGCAGTTTCCTGGTGATATGTGTACAGGTTAGTTCATCGACCTGAGGTCGTCATTTGTCTCGTGTGAGTTCCCACTGTGCTTTGATTCTACCCTACCACGGCTCAAAGGAGTCGTGCAAACAGCTAGTTTTTGGGTACAGTCCCGAGCCACATGGAGGCATGTGAGCGGATCGGCAGGGGATTCGTCTCTCCCGGTATTGGGGACGAGATCGTGCTGTGTCTAGGAGAGCCATTACACAAAACCCACGGCCGTGGCAGGAGATTTACTGGTAGGTACTCCAGTAGTATTCTCAGGGTGTTATTGGGCTACACTTCGACACGACTTGTACTTCTATTGGGGGTCTGACGTTACTAGCCCCCTAGGCAGATATGCGATACTCATAGACGAACGGACCGGACTGTATATACATTGTCACTGTTAGGCTCAGTAGGGTTTCCGGGTGAGTTCGCTCATCGGCCTCCCTTGAGGTCAGTCCATGGGCAGCCGTTACGCATAGCTAGTGCCGCTGACGGTTTGTGGTTAAACCCACTGCCAGGGTACTGACGAGTCATTAGAGTCCCCCACAGACAGTTTCCCAAGTTCGGGTAAAACGTTGTAGAGGCCGTATGGTTTTATGGTAGGGTTCGGAAAATGCACGTGTGTTTACGAACGTGTCATATTTCGGGCAGGTGATACTGGTCGGCTTTGGTTTAAGCCGGATCCGAGTATTATATTGAGTTGATATAATATCTTTGTCTCAGTTGCATTTGTATTCGGTCGTAATACAAATGCGGGTATATTTATACGGTTACGGGGTTATCCTGAAATTCGTTTCGGGATCACTTTTGGAAGTTGCCAGTTTCCAGTTTTCTATCAGTCGTCTTTTATCATTCGGTTAAAGACGGATTTATCTTTTCTTGGATGAGTGTGGAAGATTCTAGAAGCATCTAGAAGGTGGTGATTAGGCTTATGACTCACTTGTTCATTTATGGTGCATTTATTGTGTTCACACTTTGTGTTCACACTAGATATTTTCTTATGTTCACACTAGATATTTTTCTCTTGTGGTCACTCTCCTCTCTCCTACACTCACCCCCCCACCTCCTATAAGATGGCCGGCCCCTTCCCCCTCTCACTCACTCTCACTTGATGTTTCATTTTGGTGAAAAGATTATGATAGTTTTGGGGTGTATGGAAATTTCATTGCTCATCTCATTCCATCACCCGACTTAATTGGCAACTTCATTAACCGTTCGTCCATGGCTTTGGACGGAACGAGACAAAGTCTTCTACTCATTCTCTACATCACTCTTGGTCATCTCTTTTAGCAAACTTGACGACCGAGTTGCCTCGAGTCAGAGGCGGGAGCCCGTTTAAAGAATCGTTGACGTGGTGCCACCTGGACGAGGAGATCAGAGATCGACGAGATCGGAGCAGCCGCAACGGAGCGTGGGATGATGGTTAAAGAACGAAGGACTCGGATCGTTCGGTATAACCTTTCTACTCTCTTTACAGTTTATTGGTTTAGCAATAATGGCAGATCCAGGTTATATTATACGATAGCGCCAGTTAAAAATGTTTTTGTTCCGCATTTGGCGTCTGTAGACGGCCGGGGCGCTACCGTAGACTTACAGTGGTATCAGAGCCTCACTATTTTGCTTTTCTAACTTGTGCTAACGCGTTTAAAATATCGATCGGACCGGATATCGAAAACCGCAAAAATTCAAGTTCACAGTTTCTGTTGATTTTTAAAGGGTTCCAAAAATTATTCTACATATCACAGAAAGTTGTGCAGGGTTTTAGAAGCACACCGTACAAATTTGGGCACGTGATTCGACAAGAACGCCGCGGAATCGCGGTCAAACCTCTGGTTTGACCGCGCATCCGCGGCCATTCTGTGAGATCATGGCCCCAAATTTGTACAGTAGGTTCTTGTCTGGAAATTGGGGTTTTTGGTATATATCTTTTGGGCCCAGATTTTGTTACTGTTCAACAGATGTTCGTGGGCCCACTTCGTGATATTTAGTCGATCGAAATTTAAACATGTTAGTTTACAGTGCTTACATTATATCTCCGACCGGGAATGTCATTTGATCGGTAAACCGCGTCTGATTGCTATAGTTCTTTTAGACGGGTTTGCGAACGTGACATTCGCGTTGATGTTCTGTGTTGTGCTGTGATGTTGCGGATTTGTCGTGGTGGATAGCAGTGTGCAATGGTAGTGCAGTTTGGATTTATTTGTACATTTGATATTGCGGGGCGAGCGTCCAACATGTGGACTGCCGTCTCTGCCTGTTGTATAATATTCTTTTGGGGCACGACCGGGTCGAGGTCGATGTACCCATTGTACATATTTTTCATTTCTGTACTAGTTTTACCCTGCAACGGAGTGCACGGATAGCCGGGTTCTGAAGGGCAACGTGTCCGCATCTCATGGCTTTGAGAGATATAGGGGCCTCACTCTAGAATTGGCAGACTATTCGCCGCACTCGTAGGGGGTACAGGTTGACCTAAGGAGGGGTGCTCAAGCTACCGGATTCTGTGAAGTGCAGGGTGGTCCATTCACTTTGCTGTAGGAGGCTGCCTCGTTTCAGGTTTTGGCGGGTAACTTGCCGCACCCGTAGGGGTCTAGGTTTCATTGCACAGGCTATCCACACGACCACGGGAACGTCGGGTTTCAGCAGCGGCTCTGTGAAACTCGGGGATTCCAGATTATCTGTATTGTTCTGTGATGCTTATTACTTTTCTGTAATGTTGCATATTATCACGCCTGGAGCGATTATTGTATATTGGTTTATATACTATTAGATATTGTATATGTTTTACACCCGCGCTAGTCCAGTCCCCGCTCTGTCGTTAGTTAAGTAACCTAACGGGTGATGACGGGACCCAGTGACGAATGCGGATGGCATATACATACATTTTATTTTCGTTCTTTTCTGGTGTGATTGATTGATGGGACTGCGTTGATTCTGATCAATGCAAAGGAAAACAAACATGTTTGCAGTTGTTGGAACAAATTTAAAAAGTGTTACTGCAAAGACGTTTCCTTTTGTTTTGCATAGCGGTATTCAGTGGAATATCCTGCACCTCATTCGACGGGGCAAGGGCCGATATCCCTTCACCGGGACTGACTCCTTGGGCAAAATTTTGCGTCAGGGTAATAACTTCACTATAGTCGATTACAAGTTGCTTTGCATCGCGGTATTCAGTGGAATATCCTGCACCTCATTCCACGAGAAAAGAGCCGAGATCCCGTCATCGGGAGTGACCTCTTTAGCCAAAGGTTTTCGCCACTATATTTTAAAAAGCTATCAGGTTCCTTCAGCGATATCAAGTTCGTTACATTAAAGGCTTTTCACCAAAAACTAGCCGTAGCCCTCCGTCATTTCATATGAATGGTCAGTAGAATTCAAGCTATGTTGGTCTGGCCCTTAGCTAGGACATAGTGATTGGTAGCTGCTGGGGTGTTCATATGTTGCATAGATAGATGCGTTGGTTTGGGACAGTCGTACAGCCTTATTGGCCCTTAGTCAAGGGCGAGTACGGGTGGGTTCAAATTAACAAGATAATGATGGGAAAAACTTGACATGTGACTTATGATGGGTTGGCCCTTAGTCACGATCATAAGAGCATGGGGTAAAAATCATATCGGGAGTTTCTAAAGAAACTGAAACTTGCCAAGTATGCGCATACCTTCTGGAGTATAAGTAACGTGGATGCATTCAATCACGTTATCATGCGATGAGAGTTGGATCCCGATTCCCACTGATGAGTTGGTTTACTCTTCGAGTGATCCTGATTAATTCTTCTTTCAGGTTTGGAGGAGAAATTGACAGGACAGTGGGAGGTTTCTGGATTAGATAAAGTGATGACCATTCTGATCTAGGTTAGAGTGCACGCAGAGTGTTTCTTTTCTCTCTCTTTGGCAGCGACCTTTGACCGACCCTAGACTATGACTCAGTGACCAAGTTGACCGAACCTTCTTAAAATACTGGCTTTTGATTGTCTATGTTGCATAAGTCATTGTCACTCCTTCTTTTACCCTTTGCATTTCTCAGAACACTCGTTTTACTACGGACATCCACTTCCATTGGATAGATCCATCGTATGGTTATATACGAACTCGAAAGGATTTCTTCGAGGATGGATCAAGGTTCACGAGAAATAGAATTGGTTTATTCAGTTGTCTTTTATTATCACCTTCTCTCAGGTTGCGAGAGCTCCTTGGTTTAGGAGAGTACACCTATTACGTTTATTGGATAGTCTTATTCCAAACCATAGGCAGGTGCCGAAAGGTAGGGAATGAAGAAAACCAATTAGCCTAAGTAGGGTGTGCAGAAGGTAATATGTAAAGACAAAATAAAGGGATTAGAAAGAGAGCAAAGTAAATTGCGACTGTTATCATTCACGACCAAAACCGCGTACTTCATCGCCACTCCTATTTCATCTTTAAAAGAATAAGGTATTATTCAGATGTCTTTTATCATCACCTTCTCTCAAGTTGCGAGTACTCCTTAGTTTAGGAGGGCACACCTATTATGCTTACTGGATAGTCTTCTTCCAAACCATAGGTTGGTGCCGAACGGTAGGGAAGGAAGAAAACCATTTAGCCTAACGATGGTGTACAGAAGGTAACGACTAAAGACAAATAAAGGGATTTGGAGAGATGGCAAAGAAATATACGGTTAGAGTCATGAATTGGATTATGGTAGAGGCATTACTATGAATACCAGGATACCCCTACGAAACATTTTCATGTTTCAGTGCATTGTTAATGGAAAACTGTTTTCCCGATTAGATACTTACTCCAAGGGTATATATTCACCAGGTTTCATTCTCATATCTGTATGGTTTTACAGATGATGAGTGGGAGGAACTTATTGGGAATTAGGTGATCATCCTCATTATATCAGAATTCGTTGTAATTGGTGATATTTGAGGAAATCGCCTGGGTACAGGTTTCAACCTACGACGTACAGGTTTTGAGTTATTCAACTCAGCGGACTTATACAGAGTATTGTATGTTGTCCAGTGTCCATCAGGACAAAGGGGTAGGTCCTCGTACTATGTTATGTTTACTTATGACTTCTCTAGTTTTTAGACAAGTGTTTCGTAGAAATACAAGGTCTATGTTTAGAGAAGTTGTGGGTATAAGAATAAAGTAGAGAACCAGATGTTGCAAGTATCGGGATTCTTCAAAGAGATCGAAGATGTAGATACTTGTGATTGGTATTCAGATGATAGTAATGGTTTTGAGAAACTTGTTTCTCTTTCGGGTTACTCATAATTGGATGGATTCCTAAGTTGAGTAATGCTGATTAACCTCTCTCCATTAAAGTTGATATGCACTGAAGACAGCTGCATGATTAGAATCTGGTTCTAATTAAATAAGTGCCAAAGTTTCTATATTGGATATAGAATGGTTCATATCTTAACGATGTTAAGGTATGGGGAGTTGTCCGGCTTATGCTTAAAACCAGACTCTGGATAACTCAGGGCACGTTTCTGTAATGGCAGTTTGTGGGTTGGCCCAGGCTATGACGAGGGTTGACTTTCTACCATCTGGAAGATCAATAGTGATATTGTTCTTGACTCGCCACAGTTTTAGTAAAATGGATTTTTTCAGAAAACGGTAGTGGGAGTATGGTAGAACTGGAAGTGATTCCAGAACCGCAAACGATTACGGAAAATTTAATAGGACCTAAAGATTCAATCAGGTTTAACATTCCAATAGCCACTCCGCAGATATGGTGGGTAACCTCAGACACCCGAGAGGTACTCCGGTAGCCTCAAGGACGGTGACAGGGAGGTTCTTATCTACCCAGACTTGACACTACTGTTGTTCCAGGATATGAGACCCGATAGGAGGGTTGTTGTAGTCAGTGGGAGCAGCAGAAGCATAGTGGGCAAGTAGCTTATGTCTATTTATAAACTCGAGCAGTTATAGCGGAGATAGATCATCTAATTTTGATGTGACAGTCATAGGTTTGACTTCATCAGAATAGGGGATGGATCTGTTAAGAAGGTAGTAGGGTGTGATGTCATGGTATCTGGATGACATACACAGAGTAGGAAGTAAAATTCCTATACTACGATCGGTTGTACTGTGGTCGCCACACAGTTGTTTCTCCAGACAGGATATCGATAAAATATTTGACATTCTGGTTTCTGGATTTATGGTTTTAGATCTGGATTTGGGTAGTTTCCCAATGTGGGTACTTTGACAGTATTCTAATGGTTTTTAGAATAGATGACTCCTAGCATGGTGGTGTACCTGCAGGTGATGGAGTCACCCTCTCTAAAGGTGTCTTACACACTGAAGGGGAGAGGGATGTGCATGATTAGCAGATCACTTGCTTAGGCAATTGAGTTAATCATGAGATGTCAAGTACCACTCCAAATGTTATTTTTGCACTAGATGCAATAAGTTTGTATTAATCCAATCCTGGAGAAACATAAGGAAGCAGTTTTAGAACATAAGTACATGTTCTACGGATTTGATGATGGCAGCCTCCTTCGGGAGATGATTATCATTCCAGGCTTCAAAGGTGACATGGTTGACAGAGAGATTGTCAGAGTTATAGTTTTTCCTCTAATGAGGGACAGTATTATGGACAGGTGGTCCAAGAGGATACTGTGGGTGGCATGGTGCCGGATACTGATTAGGTTCAGTGATTGATACAGTCTAAGAAGTTTGGATTTGGAGTTCATTTATGAACTAGGTCCCATCAGATATCCAGACATATTCTAAGACAGGTATTACTCGATTCGGGAGATGGCTTTCTCCGCGAACTTGAGATTAAGAGAGATATGGAAAGAAACATCTAGGCGGATCCACTCACTGAGGCTATTTCTCGAACACAATAGTTTTACAAACGGGCTTTGTGAAACTGATTAGTAGAGGATTTGGATGTTCGGTTTCACACGGGCTGTGAGTAGTCAACATCTCAATAATTAGCCTTAAGCGCAAGTGGGAGATTGTTGGAGATAGTGCCCTTAGAGTCAATTATTAGATCGCGGGTACGTAATTGCAATGATTGCGGAGGACCTATACCGGTAGGACAGTCTTACTCGAGATGATAGTATGCTATCTGGTTTGCCTTTATCAGTCGTGTACATGTTCAGGTGACTGATTACATGTTACACTTTGATAGAGCTCTTAGGATCTTGCTTTACTACCAACAGTATGATGGTGATCATATACGTGAGAGTTGGGTAGTTTATACACATATCCTTAATAGTGGTCCCTAGTTGTGGGAGTTTCGAGACAGGGCATCGATACTCCGGAGTAGACTAGTGTATATAGTCGAGACCCCGATGAGGGGCGGTGGCCGGTCTCACAAGCCACTGGTGTCAGTTGGATCACCTAAGATGTATACAGGTGCTCATTGGGTTATGAGTACACCGGACAGGACTCGCCGGGAACCTGCTAGTTGGTATTATACATATCGTCAGATAGCAGTTCCCTGGTGACATGTGTACAGGTTAGTTCATCACCTGAGGTCGTCATTTGTCTCGTGTGAGTTCCCACTGTGCTTTGATTTCTACCCTACCACGGCTCAAAGGAGTCGTGCAAACAGCTAGTTTTTGGGTACAGTCCCGAGCCACAAGGAGGCACATGAGCGGATCGGCAGGGGATTCGTCTCTCCCGGTATTGGGGGCGAGATCGTGCTGTGTCTAGGAGAGCCATTACACAAAGCCCATGGCCAAGGCAGGAGATTTACTGGTAGGTACTCCAGTAGTATCTCAGGGTGTTATTGGGCTACACTCCGACACGACTTATACTGCTATTGGGGGTCTGACGTTACTAGCCCCCTAGGAAGATATGCGATACTCATAGACGAACGGACCAGACTGTATATACATTGTCACTGTTAGGCTCAGTAGGGTTTCCGGGTGAGTTCGCTCATCGGCCTCCCTTGAGGTCAGTCCATGGGCAGCCGTTACGCATAGCTAGTGCCGCTGACGTTTTGTGGTTAAACCCACTGCCAGGGTACTGACGAGTCATTAAAGTTCCCCACAGACAGTTTCCCAAGTTCGGGCAAAACGTTGTAGAGGCCGTATGGTTTTATGGCAGGGTTTGGAAAATGCACGTGCGTTTACGCACGTGTCAT
Organism: Agapanthus africanus; assembly: GCA_030015575.1. Taxonomy (NCBI): domain Eukaryota; kingdom Viridiplantae; phylum Streptophyta; class Magnoliopsida; order Asparagales; family Amaryllidaceae; genus Agapanthus; species Agapanthus africanus. The sequence goes on along the minus strand of CM057343.1, from coordinate 416,973,642 downwards.
ATTTCGGGCAGGTGATACTGGTCGGCTTTGGTTTAAGCCGGATCCGAGTATTATATTGAGTAGATATAATATTTTTGTCTCAGTTGCATTTGTATTCGGTCGTAATACAAATGCGGGTATATTTATACGGTTACGGGGTTATCCTGAAATTCGTTTCGGGATCACTTTTGGAAGTTGCCAGTTTCCAGTTTTCTATCAGCCGTCTTTTAACATTCGGTTAAAGACGGATTTATCTTTTCTTGGATGAGTGTGGAAGATTCTAGAAGCATCTAGAAGGTGGTGATTAGGCTTGTGACTCACTTGTTCATTTATGGTGCATTTATAGTGTTCACACTTTGTGTTCACACTTTGTGTTCACACTAGATATTTTCTTGTGTTCACACTAGATATTTTTCTCTTGTGGTCACTCTCCTCTCTCCTACACTCACCCTCCACCTCCTATAAGATGGCCGGCCCCTTCCCCCTCTCACTTACTCTCACTTGATGTTTCATTTTGGTGAAAAGATTATGATAGTTTTGGGGTGTATGGAAATTTCATTGCTCATCTCATTCCATCACCCGACTTAATTGGCAACTTCATTAACCGTTCGTCCATGGCTTTGGACGGAACGAGACAAAGTCTTCTACTCATTCTCTACATCACTCTTGGTCGTCTCTTTTAGTAAACTTGACGACCGAGTTGCCTCGAGTCAGTGGCGGGAGCCCGTTTAAAGAATCGTTGACGCGGTGCCACCTGAACGAGGAGATCGGGGATCGACGAGATCGGAGCAGCCGCAACAGAGCGTGGGATGATGGTTAAAGAACAAAGGACTCGGATCATTTCGTATAACCTTTCTACTCTCTTTATAGTTTGTTAGTTTAGCAATAATGGCAGATCCGGGTTATAGTATACGATAGCGCCAGTTAAAAAGTTTTTGTTCCGCATTTGGCGTCTGTAGACGGCCGGGGCGCTACCGTAGACTTACATTTTTCTCTCATCAAAATGCTCCAAAGAGCAACTCAAGAAGAAGAATGAGGGGTGAGGAGAATAATGGCATGAGCAAACATGGAAAATAGCTATGTCTCTCAAGAGAGAAGAGAAAATCAAGTGAAGTCTTAAGTCTAGAAAAACAAGCATGGCACGTAAAAAGATATGTGGCCACAATAATTTCAACCATGAAAACATCTCCTCGTTTTTAAAATAAAAAAATGTGTGTCATGCCTCTATATATGCCAAGCCCATGCTCATGCCAACTCATCCTCCACCTCATTTCCCAAATTGATTTTCTAAAATGAAAATCAAATAATGAGGTGTCCACTTCTATAAGCTATTCCGTATAAATACGGAATACTTCCCAGTACACGTATCGAAATACATATACGCGTATTCGTACAAAAAAATGAATAGCCAAGAGAGAAAATGAATAGGGAACAATAATACTAGAATACATATATATAAATACATGTATATAAATTATTAAATCAAAACCTGATTTAATAATCCAGCTTAATCCTAAGCCGCTAGTATTATCAACCGTCCGATTAAAGTCTATGCAGCCTGTACACATATTTAATCGGACACCTGTATGTACCAACATACGTCATCTATACCATATCGCCTGAACCGTGAAAACCGTCTGTGTGGGGCTCTAAAGACTCGTCATTACGCTGCCAGAGGGTTTAACCATAAGCATGTCAGCGGCACTAGCTTTACATAACGGCTACTCAGGTATTGAGCGAAAGGAAGGCCGACGAGCAAACTCATATGTACCCCTACTGAGCCTGACAGTGACAATCTCCGTACAGTCTGGTCTATTCGTCTAGGAGTATCGCATATCAAGTCTAGGGGGGTGGATAAAGTCAGGCCCCTAATAATGTGACATTTAGTGTCGGCATGAAACCCATCACCACCTGAGAAACTACCGATCCTAGATCAGTAATTCTCGACTATCTTGGCCAAGAATTTCTGGTGATGGCCACCCGTTCACAACGCGACATCAACCCCCAATACCGGGAGAGACGAATCCCCGACGATCCGCTCACTGCCTCCATGTGGCTCGGGACTGTACCCAACTAAAACCTGTTTGCACGACTCCTTTGAGCCATGGTAGGGTAGTAATCAAAGCACAGTGGGAACTCACACGAGATAAATGACGATCTCAGGTCGATAGAGTAACCTGTACACATGTCACCTGGGAACTGCTATCTGACAATAGGTATAATACCAACTAGCATGTTCCCGGCGAGTCCGTTCGATGTACTCATAACCCAATGAACACCTGTATACTATCTTAGATGAACAAACTAACACCAATGGCTTGTGAGACTTGGCCACCGCCCCTCGTCGGGGTCTCGATCAGTATACACTAGTCTACTCTGGAGTATCGATGCCAAGTCTCGAAACTCCCACGACTAGGGACATTTAAGGATGTGTTTATAGACCACCGAGCTCCCATGTATATGATCGCCATCAAAATACTGGTAGTCAAGCAAGAATCCTATGGGCTCTATCCGTAGGGTTCCTAGGCACTCTAAGGAGGTCTCACAAGGCATCAAACATGCCAATTTCAAAATTTTCATGTGCCTACAAACCCTAATACGGATCGTTAACTAGATAATGAGGCGATGCAAGCAAGTAAACTACTTTATTGCTAAAGGAAAGTGACTACAACCTTTGTAGCTCCTTGGCTCCGTGATGACGCCCCTCCGCTGTACCTATCAAAATCCGGACTCTGGCGAAGGTTTCGTCGGAGAAATGATCGGGCTAGTTCGTCGACTTCGATGCCGAAGATGATCTACGTCGAGCCAACTCAAGATCAAACTCCAACTTCACCAAGTCATGAAACTTGTGAAGAAAACACCCTATACTACTTGGCAAGTGGTAGAGGATGAAGAAATAGGAAGTGGGTTCACTTTAGAATTGGATTTCTCACTCTTTTTCTCATGTTGTCATTGATGGATACAAGCTTTCTTCTTTGTTGAAGAAGAAGAAGAAGAAGAAAGAATATGATAAGTTCTTTTTAAAATAGGAAATAATATGATACTTATCATAATGGCAACCATAGTTAGGTGTAGAGAATAAACCATGGTTAGGTTGAATGGTTAGGTTAAAGGAAACAAACAAAATGGTCAAGCTTTCAACACTTCATGAAGTTTCATGAAAGAAACAAAATAAGCAACCATTCTATTTATCTTTCAAAATGAATAAATAAATAAATGAATAAGTAAATAAACAAAACCCTAACCATTAACATAACCATGGTTCAATTCTTTACATAAACCCAAGCTTGCATGTATCATCAAACATGATACAAACAAGTGCACAAAAGTATATCACATATACAACTTGTGCAATTCAAGTGAGAAAATCCATTTTAAGTGAACAAATACTAGTTAATGCAAAATAATATATCAAATATATAATTATGCATTAAATCATTAAATCAATACTTGATTTAACGATCCGGTCATATCGCATATAACCGAGTAGTATCCAATGTATCGGCTTATCGAATCAATCTTTGATTCGATAACTAGGTTATATCGCATACTACCAATCGATACATTCATCGCGAGAATAGAATACGGTATCACATACATGCATTATTCTCGGTCCCGCAAATATCTCATATGCGCTCCTATTTCATTTCGCTTGAGCCAGGAAACCTCTGTGTAGGACTCTAAAGACTCGTCAATACGCCGGCAGCAGATGATGATCATATCAAACACCCACAAGCCGCAAGCGGTCTGCTAAACGTAACAGCCACCCGGGTATTGAGCGATCAGAAGATCGATGAGCAAGCCCGCTCATACTCCTGTGAATCCAACCAGTAACACTTACCGTACAATCCGGTCTCATCGTCTGATATGTCGCATATCTCTCCTAGGGGAGGTAAACGTCAGACCCTAATAGCTCGATAAGTCGTGTCGATGTGAGGTCTATAACAGTTTGAGAAACTACTGGTAACACTTACCAGTAAATCTCAGCAACCCTGGCCAGGGATTTCCGGTTATAGCCAATCGAACACAGCGCAACATCAACTCCCTATACCGGGAGAGACGAATCCCCTCCTATCGCTCATTGCCTCCATGTGATTCGGGACTGTACCCAAAAATCACCGTTTTGCATGCCCTCTTGGACATGGTAAGGTGGAAATCAAAGCACAGTGGGAATCACACAAGACTCTATGACGATCTCGGGTCAACAGACTACTATGTACCAGTGTCACCAGAGAACTGCTATCTGACGTAAGGTATAATACCATCTGGGAGTTCTCGGCGAGTCCGTCCAGTGTACCCAGTCTCCACTGAGCACCCGTATATCATCTCTGATGTCAAACACTAATGGATATGGGATCATCCATCGCCCATCTGTATGGGTCGAGAAGGTATACGCTAGTCTACTCTGGTATATCGATGCCCCGTCTCGATACACCCATGACTAGGGACCTTGAAGGATGTACTTATGGACTACCATGTCCCCACTAGTATGATCCGCATCATAGTCCAGGTAGTCAAGTACACATCCTAAGGGTTTTACCAACATGTAATCAGAGAGACAATCAGTATACACGTTAAGGTAAAGAGTAACCAGATAGCATACTATCATGTCGAGCAAGAAAGTCCTCCCTATATATGTCCCAGCATCCACTACAATATACATCCTATATACAGTAATGGCCTCTAGGGCATACATATAACTAACAATCTCCCACTTGCACTAGGGCCATCTGTAGCAGTGGTTGTAGTATCTCATACTCAACCATCCCATAAAAGTCTCTCTCTGGGAATAGGCCTTCGTGAGTGGATCCGCCGTGTTATCCTCTGAGTCTGCTCTCCTAACCTCGATCTCCTTGGAGATCAACCATCTCCATGATCAGGTGATACTGCCTTAGAATATGTCTGGATCACTGATGGGACGGACGTTCCTTGGCATAAGCCACAACTCCATTGTCACACAATGGGAGGAACTAAGTTCATCTCATGAACTGATATGCACCCAGACAGCCTCTTTGGTAGTATCTTAAGTAGCGATGTATCCAGCCTTTATCGTCTAGTATGCCACGGTATCTAGCTTGGAACTCTTCCAACATACCGTCCCTCCACTGAGGGTAAAGACAATGCCTGTGACTGACATTCAGTCGTCCTTATCACCCTGGAACACTTCCAGTGATTCACCCCAGGATCAATTGATACCGTCTCACTTCAGCTTGTGAGAATCCTAACATCCATTTAGATCTATCTCATAGATCCAAAACCCAGGATTTAGTAGGTATCACTTTGATCCTATGTGGAGAATCATTGTGATAAGCGGAGATTGATTGAGCATAGCATAGGAAACTCCTTCCCTATCAAGAGTATGTCATCCACGTACTCTACGAGGATCGTCACCATACTCCCTACTACCTTTTTGTTTATACAAGGTTCATCTACCATTTTGATGATGTCAAACTCTTTGACTAACACATCAAAACAGACGTTCCAACTCCACGATGCCTGCTTTATCACATAAAATATCTTGCTCACGTTTCCGCTGCTCCCACTGTCTACGAAGCCCTCTGGCTGTGTACTTATAGACGATTTCTTCCAAATCATCATTTAGAAAAGCTGTCAAGACACATAACCGCCAGATATCGTAGTTATGGTATGTAGCCGTAGCAAGTAGGATCTGGATGGACTTAAGCATAGCCACTGGAAAAAGGTTTCATCATTATCCACGCCTGGTCGATGACGAAAACCTTTAACAAGTCTAGCTTTGAAAGTCTCAACTTTTCCGTCTACACTAAGTAATCTTCTCAAGATATATTTGCTCCTGATGGGGATTTAACCCTTCAGATATAGCATCCAAAGTCCATACTTTGTTGGTGTAGATGGATTCCATCTCAGATCACTAAGCATCCAGCCATTCTTACAGAGTCTTACTCCTGATGGCCAGCTCGAAACTAGTTGGGTCATCATCTCATGATGCAATCCTCGCTCACACTGTCATAGAGAAACCGAAGTATCTCTCAGGTGGGTGAGGAACCCTACTAGATCAGCGGAGAGGCTGAGGTTCGTTGGAATTTACTGAATCCTTTGGTTGTACCAAATCATCTGCTGTAGTTTGCATAGCTGGAATCTTTCCAGTTCTACATAACTGACGTTGCCTCGAGCTTGTCCGGATTTTGCTTTTAGACATAGGCCGGACAACCCCAAATCTTGACTAGCTTAAGACATGGGCTTTTCCCATACCATATCTCATATGGAGTGGTAGGCAGTGATCTGATTCGAACCAAATTCAATAGGTATGCAGCTTCTCAAGTGCATTACTCCCAAAAGGAAACAGGTAACTCAGTAGTACTCATCATAGAGCGCACCATATCGAATAGGGTGCAATTGCTCCGCCCCGATATACCAACGTGCTATGGTGATAGGGAGGAGTAATGCTGAGAGAGAATCTCATTCTCCTTTAGAATAGTCCAGGAATTCCGTGCTCAAGTATTTTCCTCCCTGATCGCATCAAAGGACATAATACTTATACCCTCATTTTGGTTCTCTACTTCTAACTTATATTCCGTGAATATCTCAAAAGGTTTGGACTTGTGTTTCAACAGGAACATATGTCTGAATCTTGAGAGATCATCAGAGAATGTAATGAAGTACGAAGAACCGGTCTTGGCATGTGTAGACAGTGGACTTTACATACATCAACATGTATCAATCCCAAGAGTTTACTAACTCTTTCTCTGTTTCCAATAAACAGAGCTACGATCATCTAATCTTTGTGACATGACTGGCAAGTTTCATAAGATGTAAATTCAAACTAATTTAAATATGCATCTAAATGTAACTTCAGCCAGTCGGGTCGCATTGATATGACCTAGTCTACAATACCTCAAGAAGAATTCGTTCATATCTGAACTCTTCCTCTTGTGTGTGTTCCGTATACTAAAGAACTGTAGTTTGATTTAGAACATCAATGCTTTTAGATAACGTGCCTGAACCGATCAACTTTTGATATAGGAAATGTTCAAAACATTATCCAACAATACAAAATTTTATCATTTCTTTACTAATAAAGAGAGTGATATGATTTTGTATATCAGGTTCGGTATCGAATAGCATTTGTTCAGAATCAATGTATTGGTAATACAGGGTGACAGTGACCAACAGACTTGGCTGCAATACTTGCCCCGTTTTCTGTCTCATGAAACTTATCACCCGCTCTCAGTTTTCTACCTTTCTGTAGCCCTATGTAACAGATTACATTTCTGGGATCCTGATCCGGTATCAAATACCCAGGATGCAGAGGATATTGAGAGACAGTTCTTTGTAATGAACACACCCGAAGGAGATGCATCATATGCACTTTCTTCGTTTGGGCGGCATAGGAATTCTGGTATTCCCCTATTTCCTGCTCTGCCTTATAACAATTATAAGTTGGAGCGGGACCAACGTTCCCCAGCTCAGTATAACAAGCAGGTTCGGTCAATACATCCATATTATTATCTTGATTAAGGCGTGATATGGTCGCTACCTGGAGAGAGAGAGAAGAAAACACTCTGCGTGCGCTCTTGCAAGAATAGATTGGTTATTATTTTATCTAATCAGGATGGCTCCCACTGTTTTTATCAAATCTTCCTTCAAACCCTAAAAGGAAAGACTAGCCGGGATTAATTACACACTACAAGTTCGCCAATCTTTCAGCCAGGCCAGTGTCGGTACTTTGAGGGAGGTCTCCCGTGCTTTCACACGAACCTAATTAATGTAAACCTCGTTTTCCCAGAGGCGTAACCTCGTTAACACCTTTCTAGAAACCTACTTGATCGGCTAATTGTAATTTGTAAAACTCTCCCAGGAGTAACTCTTACTCGCAGCGGGTATCGGGATCCAACTATCTCATAGAAGGTATGCAATCTCATTGCAAATTTCAACACTTGAAATTCCCGATAATATTTTGCCCCTAACATGCTATGACCTTGACGAAAGCCAACAAAGCATAGCCCGCTAGTCAAGTTCAACCCGTACATTTCTTGATTGAATTAAACCCACCCGCACGACCCTTGACGAAAGCCAACAAAGCGCACGACTACCCTAATCCAATCGCATCGTATGCAGCAGATAAGCAGCATATAGCTACCGCACACTACACCTTGACGAAAGCCAACAAATGTAGCACGAATACTATATAGAACTTATCTGAAATGACGGAGGGCTACGACAGGTTTTTCTGAAAACCTATTGCGTAATGAACTTGATATCGTTGTAGAATCAAATGATTTTAAAATGGAGTGTTTTTTAGGCTTTTCTAGTTTTGCTAAAGGGGTCACTCTCGGTGAAGGGATCGTCGGCCCTTTCCTCGTCGAATGAGGTGCGGGATATATCATATATATCACTGTGCAAAGCAGAAACTATAGAAGCTATCAAAAGACAAACCGAGTGTGTAGCATCTGCCAGTTATTGCTAAATGGGTCACTCCCGGTGAAGGGATCATCGGCCCTTTCCTCATCGAATAAGGTGCAGGATATATCATATATACTGCTGTGCAAAGCAAGAACTGTAGCTACCTGTTTTATTTTTGAAATTCGATTCCACAACATCTTAGGTTTCTTTTACTTTCATTAATCATATTAATGAAGTCCCATCATTTTGGTACCTAAACATCACAGATAAATACGACGTACACTTATGCCATCCGCATTTGCCTCGATGTCCCCTCGTGCACCGTTAGGTTAGGTAACTAACGGCAGAGCGGGGCAGGGCTAGCACGGATGTAAAACATAAGTAACGTCTATATAATATATCATATATACTATATACAGTATCCATCATAGAACATATCACATGATCACATCACAGATATCGCAGCAGAAGAATCATATGAAACATTGGATATACTAGGACGTCCGTGTTTTCAATACGAGCCAGTATAAAAAATGGATTCCACGGTCGCGATGAATAGCCAAACCTACACCTCTAGACCCCTACGAGAGCGGCAAACAACCCTACCAATTATAGAGTTAGGAGACCCGGACTCGACGTCTCGAGTTGGTCTCCCACTGGACTCTAGAACCCGGTTACTTGAGCTCCCCTCCTTGGGTCTATCCTAGTGCGGAAAAGTAAATAATATACAAAAGGTGAAATCTTCCGCAACCTGGAAGTGCCCCAATAAAAGAATATTACATACAAGTTTTTACATGAATGAAAATGAAAAACACTCATCTCACATAAAACCCCCCGGCTATTCAAACACGACAATCCAATATAACATATCCAGCGACACATAACATCACATGTCATCAACGTAAGTAAATATGCCCATCCCAATTGTCGTTGACATATAGCAACGAAACCGGCGATATCACATATTACACTTACGGTCAAAGAAAAGAAAGTGTAAAACTACAGCAGTTGGAATCCGCAACCTCCTCAGACATCGCATGCCTGACCATATGAATTCCTTAGACATCGCATGCTTAACAATTATAAACCCCGCATTTTAGTCTCATTATCGAAAACACTTTTCAATATCAAGTCGGGTAATTCAACAAGATTCCCGACATCCTGATCGAATGCTCGTCGCAAACTTTAGTAGGCGGCCGCACCCCCGATACCGTCGACGAAGTGCACTAAGGCGGAACACCGCTGCCGCCAGCACCCAAACGGATGCTTTCAGCGATGGGGTTCTCCTACAGTCAGTTGGTCGGGGCTATGGGGTGAGGCTGTCTATTAAGTTTACCGGCGAGTATCCACGTACGCTACGAGATTGCGAAGGACTTTTGATCACATCAAAATTCCGTGGCAATCGATCAAGTGAGACTAAACCGCTATGTTTATAACATTCATTCAGTTATCTCATAACTACTTGTGGATTCCAAATATTGTATCACATTCCGGATAAATAGAAAATGTTAAACTTTCCGATCAAACAATCGAACACCCAAGTTTTCCCGATACCGATCAACACATGATATAAGTTTAAAAACATTCACTTCGTGCCTCAGTACCAACGGTCCAGCCGTAGAAGGGTCAAGCCAACGCCTCACATGTGGCATGCCGTACTGCCCCAAACCCGAAGGTTCAAAGGTCAGTTCAAGACGGTCACATAATCGAGTTAAGGTTTGTTGTCTTCTAGAGGGTCCATCGCGTTACTTGCACTACTTAGAACGTCTTTAAACCACAGAAAAATCCAACATTTGGAAATTTCCCAGCAGGGGAGAAAGTGGTTATTTCTATCCGGTCGAACTTTTTAACATATTCTAAATATCCGGAAAACCCAACGAAATTAAAAATTCCGATCGAAACAACGACTACAAAATAAACCCCAAAATACTCAACTCTTGAGTCAGTGTTAAAAATGCCCAGAAAATAGAAAAAACAGAGTTATGAATTACTGTGAAAAGATCCGTGGCTAATTCCATTACACTGCCGCGGAACGCCGCTAAAGGGGGGTCATTGCCGCGGTTCCGCGGCCATGTAGAGGAGTTAGGGGCTCGTTTTTCATGGTAATTCTTAGAATACCCTGTTGAATTTTTAAGCATTTTTAATTTGGAAAAATCCCAGATTTTAAAAAATGACCAGAGAGGGGTGTATTTTGTCGTATTTGAGTTCGATCGGGGTTTTAACATCGTTAACACATCGCCTGAGGCTCTAGCTAGGCTCTGATACCACTGTAGGGTTCCTAGGCACTCTAAGGAGGTCTCACAAGGCATCAAACATGCTAATTTCAAAATTTTCATGTGCCTACAAACCCTAATACGGATCGTTAACTAGATAATGAGGCGATGCAAGCAAGTAAACTACTTTATTGCTAAAGGAAAGTGACTACAACCTTTGTAGATCTGGTCCTCCACCTCCTTGGCTGCGTGATGATGCCCCTCCGCTGTACCTATCGAAATCCGGACTCTGGCGAAGGTTTCGTCGGAGAAATGATCGGGCTAGGTCGTCGACTTCGATGCTGAAGATGATCTACGTCGAGGCAACTCAAGATCAAACTCCAACTTCACCAAGTCATGAAACTTGTGAAGAAAACACCCTATACTACTTGGGAAGTGGTAGAGGATTAAGAAATAGGAAGTGGGTTCACTTTAGAATTGGATTTCTCACTCTCTTTCTCATGTTGCCATTGATCGATACAAGCTTTCTTCTTTGTTGAAGAAGAAGAAGAAGAAAGAATATGATAAGTTCTTTTTAAAATAGGAAATAATATGATACTTATCATAATGGCGACCATAGTTAGGTGTAGAGAATAAACCATGGTGAGGTTGAATGGTTAGGTTAAAGGAAACAAACAAAATGGTCAAGCTTTCAACACTTCATGAAGTTTCATGAAAGAAACAAAATAAACCACCATTCTATTTATCTTTCAAAATGAATAAATAAATAAATGAATAAGTAAATAAACAAAACCCTAACCATTAACATAACCATGGTTCAATTCTTTACATAAACCCAAGCTTGCATGTATCATCAAACATGATACAAACAAGTGCACAAAAGTATATCACATATACAACTTGTGCAATTCAAGTGAGAAAATCCATTTTAAGTGAACAACTACTAGTTAATGCAAAGTAATATATCAAATATATAATTATGCATTAAATCATTAAATCAATACTTGATTTAAAGATCCGGTCATATTGTATATAACCGAGTAGTATCCAATGTATCGGCTTATCGAATCAATCTTTGATTCGATAACTAGGTTATATCGCATACTACCAATCGATACATTCATCGCGAGAATAGAATAGGGTATCACATACACGCATTATTCTCGGTCCCGCACATATCTCATATGCGCTCCTATTTCATTTCGCTTGAGCCAGGAAACCTCTGTGTAGGACTCTAAAGACTCGTCAATACGCCGGCAGCAGATGATGATCATATCAAACACCCACAAGCCGCAAGTGGTCTGCTAAACGTAACGGCCACCCGGGTATTGAGCGATCAGAAGATCGACGAGCAAGCCCGCTCACACTCCTGTGAATCCAACCAGTAACACATACCGTACAGTCTGGTCTCGTCGTCTGATATGTCGCATATCTCGCCTAGGGGTGGTAAACGTCAGACCCCAATAGCTCGATAAGTCGTGTCGATGTGAGGTCTATAACAGTTCGAGAAACTACTGGTAACACTTACCAGTAAATCTCAGCAACCCTGGCCAGGGATTTCCGGTTATAGCCAATCGAACACAGCGCAACATCAACTCCCTATACCGGGAGAGACGAATCCCCTCCTATCGCTCATTATCTCCATGTGATTCGGGACTGTACCCAAAAACCACCATTTTGCATGCCCTCTTGGACGTGGTAAGGTGGAAATCAAAGCACAGTGGGAATCACACAAGACTCTATGACGATCTCGGGTCAACAGACTACTCTGTACCAGTGTCACCAGAGAACTGCCATCTGACGTAAGGTATAATACCATCTGGGAGTTCTCGACGAGTCCGTCCAGTGTACCCAGTCTCCACTGAGCACCCGTATATCATCTCTGATGTCAAACACCAATAGATATGGGATCATCCATCGCCCATCTGTATGGGTCGAGAAGGTATACGCTAGTCTACTCTGGTATATCGATGCCCCGTCTCGATACACCCACGACTAGGGACCTTGAAGGATGTACTTATGGACTACCATGTCCCCACTAGTATGATCCGCATCATAGTCCAGGTAGTCAAGTACACATCCTAAGGGCTTTACCAACATGTAATCAGAGAGGCAATCAGTATACACGTTAAGGTAAATAGTAACCAGATAGCATACTATCATGTCGAGCAAGAAAGTCCTCCCTATATATGTCCCAGATCCTATGTACAGTAATGGCCTCTAGGGCATACATATAACTAACACTATCAACATGTAATAGTGATCTGTAATACCACATAATGTTGTACATAATGATAATGATAAAGCAGATAGCATACTATCATCTCGAGTAAGACTGTTCCACCGGTATAGGTCCTCTCTCAATCATCACAATCGCGTGCATGCGATTCAATAATTGACTTGAGGGCACTATAGCCAACAATCTCCCACTTGCACTTAAGGCTAATTATTGCAATGTCGCATACTCACAGTCCGTGTGATACCGAACACCCAACTTCTCTACTAATCAGTCTCGCAAAGCCTGTTTACGAAACTATTGCATTCGAAAAATCGCCTTAGTGAATGGATGCTCTCCAGTGTTTCTATCTTTATCTCTCTATATCTTAACTTCACGGAGAAAGACTATCTTCCGAAATGAGCAATACCTGTCATGGAATTTGTTTGGATATTTGATGGGACCCAGTTCACAAATGAACTCCAAATCCAACAAACTTCTTAGACTGTATCATCCACTAAATTTAATCAGTATCCTGCGCCATGCTTGTCTCAGTATCCCCTTGAACCACCCGTCCAACATACTGCCCCTCAGAAGAGCAAAAACTATAACTCTGACAGTCACACTGTCATCCAGGTCATCTTGGAAGCCTGAAATGATAACCGCCTTCCGAAAGAAGTTATCGTTACCAGATACTAAGAACATCCACTTATGTTCATAACTGCTTCCCAATGTTTCTCCAGGATTTGATTAATATATGTTTATTGCAGCTAGTGCAAAAACAATATCTGGTGTGTTACTTGACATTTCATGATTAACTCGATTGCCTAAGCAAATGATATACTAATCATGCAGATCCCTTTCTTCATCAGTCTGAAAGACATCTCTTTAGAGAGGGTGACTCCATCACCTACGGGTACACCACCATGCCAAGAGTCGTCCATTCTAAAACACTTTAGAATAGTGTCATGTTTCCAAATTGGGACACTTCCCAAATCTAGATCTAAAACCATCTAGTGACCAGAAACCCTGATATTTTATACAGATCTTATATGGAGAAACAGCTTATGAAAACCACAGTATATAACCAATCGTAGTATAGGAAGATCTGTCCCTATCAAGTGCATGTCATCCAAATACCTGGACATCATTCTCTACTACCTTCTCAAATCTAGATCCATCTGTTGTTCTGATGAAGTCAAACTCTATGACTGTCACATCAAAACTAGATGATCTATTTCCGCTATACTTGCTTTAGTCTATAAATAGGCACAAGCTACTTGTCCACTATGCTTCTGTTACTCCCACTGACTACAACAACCCTCAGGCAGAGTCATATACACATGCACTTCTAAAGATAGTTTAGAATAACGCTATATTCATCCTCCTACCGGGTCTCATAGTCTAAAACAGCAGCAATGGCAAATCTGGGTAAATAAGAATCTTCCTGTCACCTACTCTAAGAAGACCGAAGTACCTCTCGGGTGCCTGAGGTTACCCACCATATCTACGAAGTGGCTAATAGAATGTCAAAACCAATTGAATGTTTAGGTTCTATTAAATTTTTAGTAATCGTTTGTGGTTCTGGAATCACTTCCAGTTCTACCATACTCCAACTAATGTTTTCTGAAAAGAATCTATTTTACTAAAACTATGGCAAGTCATGAACAATATATCTATTGAACTGAAACGTGCCTTGAGTTTGTCCAGAGTCTAGTTTTAAGCATAAGCCGGACAAATTCATATACCTTAACATCGTTAAGATATGAATCATTCTATATACAATATAGAAACAGAGGCACTAATTTAATTGGAACCAGATTCAAATCATGCAGCTGTCTCCAGTGCATGTCAACCAAATGGAAAGAGGCCTATCAGCATTACTCAACTAGGAGTGCATCCAAATCTGAGTAACCTAAAAGAAAAGCAAGTTCTCAAAACCATTACTATCAACGGAATACCAAACACAAGTATCTATATTTTCGATCACCTTGAAAAATCCTGATACTTGCAACATATGGTTCTCTACTTTTTTCTTGTAAATATAACTTCTCAAAACTTGGACCTTAATGAAACACATTTCTAAAAACTAGAGAAGTCACAAGTAAACAGAATATAGTATGAGTACCAACCCCTTTTTCCTAGTGGACACTGGACAACATACAATACATCGTATAAGTCCCCTGAGTTAAATAACTTAAACCCTGTGCGTCGTGGGTTAAAAACTATACTATGGTTAAGAAGAATTACACCGTTGTTGAATGCTCCTTACCTAACCATCAACTGAAATAGATAAATGTCATAGACATAATTTTAAAAAGTTATATCTCGCTTTATAAAATAAACTTACAGATATATCAGTTTGAAATTGGTGCATAACAATTAGATATTCAAAACCAAATATTTGCCGTCAGGCAAAAACCCAGGTGATTTCCTCAACTATCACCAATTACAACGAATTCTGATATAATAAGGATATAATCACCTAATTCCCAATATCTTACTCCCACTCACCATCTGTAATGCCATACAAATGTAAGAATCAAAGCTGGTAAATACATACCCTGGAGTCAGAATCTAATTGGGAAAATAGTTTTCAATTAACGCTGCACAGTGAAACTGAAACATGAAAATGTTTCGAAGGGGTATCCGGGTATTCCTAGTAATACCTCTTTCACTATCCAGATTCATGACTGTAACCGTATAATTCCATGCCCTCACTCCAATCTTTTTATTATGTCTTTAGTTATTACCTTTTGTACACCACCTTTTAGGCTAATTGGTTTTCTACCTTCCCTACCCTTCGGCACCAGCCTAAGGTTTGGAAGAAAACTATCCAATAAGCGTAATAGGTGTACTCTCCTAATCCTAGGAGCCTTCGCAACCTGAGAGAAGGTAAAGGGAAAAGACAACTGAATAATCCTATTCTATTTCTCCTGAACCAGAAACCATCCTCGAACTGGAACAAGTTACTTTGAGTTCGTATGTAACTATATGATGGCTTATCCAATAAATGTGGATCTTTGTAGTGATACAGATTGTTCAGGAGAAATGCAAAAGTGAAGTAGGGGTGGCGATGATATACGCGGTTTCATCGTGAATGATAGCAGTCTCATTTTACTTTGCCCTTATTCTAATCCCTTTATATGTGTTTACTTATTACCTTCTGTACACCAGAATTAGGTTAATTGGTTTTCTTCCTTTCCCACCTTTCGGCACCTACCTATGGTTTGGAAGAAGACTATCCAATAAGCGCAATAGGTGTACCCTCTCCTAATCCTAGGAGCCCTCACAACCTGAGAGAAGGTAAAGGGAAAAGACAACCGAATAATCCTATTCAATTTCTCCTAAACCAAAATCCATCCTCTAATCTGGAACAAGTTCCTTCAATTTCGTATGTAACTATACGATAGATTATCCAATAGATGTGGATCTTCATTGTGATACGGGGTGTTCTGGAGTAACGCAAAGGTGATATAGAAGTGGCAATGATATATGCGACACCGTGACATTCCAAAAGCCAAAGTGTTTTAAGAAGGTTCGGTTAACTTGGTTCATGAGTTTTATTTTAGGGTCGGGCCATGGTCACTGCCAAAGAGAAAGAGAAAAGAAAAACTCAGCGTGCACTCTAACATAGATCAGAATAGTTAAGCACTTTATCTAATCAGGATGTCTCCCACTGTTTCCTCGAATTCTTCTCCAAACCCAAAAGAAGAATTAGTCGGGATCATCTAAAATCACCCAAGGAGTAATCCTACTCATCAGTGGGAATCGGGATCCAACAATCATCGCATGATAACTTGATGGAAGATACTCAAGTCACCACACTCCAGAAGGTATGTGCATGCCTGGAAAGTTTCCTGTATGTTTGAAACTCCCGATGTGATTTTTACCTCTAGGACCCAAGTGACCTTGACGAGATCAACAAGTCAAAGGGTCCTAGTCAAGTTCAACCCGTCACTATCTTGATTGTATTAGACCTACCCGGACAGACCCTGTTAGTTATATGTATGCCCTAGAGGCCAGTATTGTACAGATGATGTATATTATATTGGATGCTTGGACATATATAGAGATGAATTTCTTGCTCGATATGATATTATGCTATCTGGTTGCTCTTTATCTTAACATGTACACTAGTCTCTTTAAACTGTCTTAAAGTTACATGTTGGTAAAGCCCTTAGGATGTGTACTTGACTACCTGGACTATGATGCAGATCATACTAGTGGGGACATGGTAGTCCATAAGTACATCCTTCAAGGTCCCTAGTCGTAGGTGTATCGAGACGGGGCATCGATATACCAGTGTAGACTAGCATAAACGCTTCTCGACCCATGAGATGGGCGATGGATGATCTCATATCCATTGGTGTTTGGCATCAGAGATGGTATACGGGTGCTCAGTGGAAACTGGGTACACTGGACGGACTCGCCGAGAACTCCCAGATGGTATTATACCTCACGTCAGATGGCAGTTCTCAGGTGACACTTGTACAGATTAGTCTGTAGACCCGAGATCGTCATAGAGTCTTGTGTGATTCCCACTGTGCTTTGATCTCCACCTTACCACGTCTATGAGGGCGTGCAAAACGGTGGTTTTTGGGTACAGTCCCGAGTCACATAGAGGCAATGAGCGATAGGAGGGGTTTCGTCTCTCCCGTATTAGGGGTTGATGTTGTACTGTGCTCGATTGGCCGTGACAGGGAAGTCCCTGGCCAGGGCTGTTTCAGAGATTTGCTGGTAAGTTTACCAGTAGTTTCTCAACCCGTTATGAGCCTCACATCGGCACGACTTATCGGTTATTGGGGTCTGACGTTTACCACCCCTAGACTTGATATGCGACATATCAGACGAGGAGACCGGACTGTACGGGAAGTGTTGCCGATTGGCTCGACGGGAGTTGTAACAGGTTCGCTTGTTCTCTTCTGATCGCTCAATACATGGGTGGCCGTTATGTTTAGCTGACCGCTTGCGGCTTGGGGGTGCTTGATATGATCATCACCCACTGCCGGCGTATTGACGAGTCTCAGAGTCCCACAATGGAGTTTCCTAGTCCAGGCGAAACGTTGTGGTGCGCGTATACGATATACGCATGGACCCGATTAAAATGCGCGTATAGGATACCGTATATTGATCGGACGGCTTGCTTTTGGTAGGGGTCATATGTGATATGGCCGGATTGATAAATCAAGTGTTGATTTATCATTTAACCATTAGCTTCTCACTTGAAATCCTTTCTTGAGTTAGTTAGATATTTGCATGCATGTATGCCTTCTTTTTGATTCATGCACATATGGATGTACATACACACACACATACATACATACATACATACATCTTTCATGGTTGATTATACAAGGAAATGGTGGCAATATAAGACTCACACCATGGGTTTTTTATACGGAATATTATTGTATTTAAGCTAAAAACAAAAGGAAAAAGAAATGGGTTTGTTTTGGATTGTTTCTACACTCTTCTTGACCTAACCTCACTCACCCACCATTTAACCATGGTTTACTCTTCCTTTTAGTTTTTAACTCAAGTACAATAATGATTCAACCATGGTTTGAGATGAGAGATAGAAAATATATATTGATATATTTTTCTATTTTCTTTAAGAGTTGATCTTATCATCTTTTAAAAAGTCATCATCTTCATCAACCTCTCTCATTTTGCTCTCTAGTTCTTTGTAGTGAGCAATATACTCATCAAGATTGGATTTTGAAGTGAGAAAAAGAACCACAACACCATTCTACACAAGTCTAGCCTACTTGTTTAGAGTGTTAGCTTAATTTCGTTCACTTGATCGGATAAAGTTGCAAGCTTGGACAATGCGGACTCCGTGTAGATCATCGGTGACCTCGATGAGTTCAAGCGGAGCTTTTTCAAACCCTAAGTAGCCGAGGAGTCTAGCGTAGGGAGCTACAAAGGTTGTACTCTCTAAACCCTAGCTTTTCTTTTCATATATTGATGTGAAAATTTTTGAAACCCTAATTTTTATAGGAACGATCCGATGCTTGTTAGCTTAGCACCCTAAAAATGCATTCTTTGGTTCATGTGATGCTTCCAAACCTTTCATGAGGTGATAGGCTAACCCAACATTGGTATCAGAGCCGACCTAGAACATTAGGTGACACCTTTACAAAGTTAAAACTCCGATCGAACCGAAAATACGGATTTTTAGGTGCTCTCTGGACTTTTTTCAAAATCTGGTTATTTTCATAATTAAAAATATGTAAAAAATTCAGCAGGTAAAAATAAGAATTACGGTATAAAATTTTTTCCATGAACAGTCTTTTCTGCCGCGGAAACGCGGCTTAAGCTTGCTTAGGCAGCGGTTCCGCGGCCGTACTCCTCCATCACTATATAATTTTTATGCTGTAATGATTATTTCTGCTAGTATATTTTTTAGGGTATTTTTAATCTGTATTCAGTTCTGAAAAATTGTAGAGATGGTTTTGGACTCGTCGATTCGATCGGAATTTTGATTTCGTGACTTTTCCGGGTAAATTAGAAAGTAGTGAAGTGTTTGAACGAGTATCATTTGCTCACTTTTCACGGGGTTTAAATCCTTCGAAGATTCGTGCAAGTTTTGTGGTGGTCCCTCTAGAAGACAACAAACCTTAACTCGATTATGTGACCGTCTTGAACTGCCCTTTGAACCTTAGGGTTTGGGGCAGTACGGCGTGCCACATGTGAGGCGTTGGCTTGACCCTTCTACGGCTGGACCGCTACTACTGTGTCACACTCCAAGTTTTTGAACTTCGCTCAAGTGTTGAGCTTTAGTGAATCTTGGGTATTTGATCGTTCGTTCAAAAACTTTAATACTGTCTAATTATCTGGAATTTGATGCAATGTGTGGAATTCATATTATAAGACATGAAATATGAGGTATGTGATACTTCGCATTTACGATGTCTAAAGAGAATGTGGATTCCAGATATTGCAGTTTTACACATTCTTTTCTGTGACCGTAAGTGTAGTATGTCGATATCGCCGGTTTCGTTGCTATACATCAACGACAATTGGGGTACGCATACTTACTTACGTTGATGATATGTGATATTATGTGTTGCTGAGATATGATGTGCAGGATTGTTTCAATTGAATAGCCGGGGTTTTTTATGTGAGATGAGAGTTTTATATTTTCATTCATGTAAATTCAAATGTAATGTAATATTCTTTTATTTGGGCCACTTCCGGGTTGTGGTCGATGCCACCTGTGTTGTATATTATTTACTTTTCCACATTAGGATGCACCCAAGGAGGGGAGCACGGGTGACCGGGTTCTGGGGTTCAGTGGGAGGCCATCTCGAGGAGTCGAGACCGGGTCTCCTAAACTCCAGAATTGGTAGGGTCGCTTGCCGCTCTCGTAGGGGTCCAGGATGTGCGCTTGGCTATTCATCGCGACTGTGGAATCCGTATTTTCTATTTTGGTAAATACTAAATACGGACGTCCTAGCATATCCCACATTATATCTATGTTTCTGCTGCGATATCTGTGATGTGATCATTTGATATGTTCTGATGAATACAGTATATAGTTTATATGATATATTATATAGACGTTACTTATGTTTTACACCCGCACTAGCCCTGCCCTGCTCTATCGTTAGTTACCTAACCTAACGGTGCACGAGGGGACATCGAGGCGAATGCGGATGGCATAAGTGTACGTCGTATTTATTTGTGATGTTTAGGTAACTTAAATGATGGGACTTCATTAATGTGATTAATGAAAGAAAAGAAACCTATAAGATGTTGTAGAATCAAATTTTAAATAAAAAGGGTAGTTACAGTTTTTCTTTGCATAGCGGTATATATGATATACCCTGCACCTTATTCGATAAGGAAAGAGCCGAGATCCCTTCACCGGGAGTGACCTCTTTAGCGAAACTAGAAAAGCCTCAAAATCACTCCATTTCAAAACTTCACTTGATTCTACAACGATATCAAGTTCATTACGCAATAGGTTTTCAGAAAAACCTGTCGTAGCCCTCCGTCATTTCAGATAAGAACTGTTTAGTATTCGTGCTGCGTTTGTTGGCCTTTGTCAAGGCTTAGTGTGCGGTAGCTGAATAGTGCTTATCTGCTTATGCATGTGATGCAGATTGTTTCATGGTAGTCGTACGACCTTGTTGGCCTTTGTCAAGGGTCGTGCGGGTAGGTTTGATTTAATCAAGAAATGACGGGTTGAACTTGACTAGCATCCTATGATTTGTTGGCCTTTGTCAAGGTCACAGGACGCTAGGGGCAAAATATTATCGGGAATTTCAAGTGTTGAAATTTGCAATGAGATTGCATACCCTCTATGAGATAGTTGGATCGCGATACCCACTGCGAGTAAGAGTTACTCCTGGCAGAGTTTTACACATTACAATTAGCCGATCAAGTAGGTGTCTAGAAAGGTGTCAACGGGGTTACGCCTCTGCGAAAACGAGGTTTACTTTAATTAGGTCCGTGCGAAAGCACGGGGAACCTCTCTCAAAGTACCGACACTGGCCTGGCTGAAAGATTGGCGAAGTTGTAGGGTGTAATTAATCCCGGCTAATCTTTCCTTTTACGGTTTGAAGGAAGATTTGATAGAAACCAGTGGGAGCCATCCTGATTAGATAAGATAATAACCAATCTGATCTTGCAAGAGCATACGCTAAAGTGTTTTCTTCTCTATCTCTCCAGGTAGCGACCATGTCATGCCCTAATAAAGATAATAATATGGATGTATTGACTGAACCCGCATGTTATACTGTGCTGGGGAACGTTGGTTCCGTTCTTTCTTATAAGAGTTATAGGAATGAACAGGACATAGGGGAATACCAGGATTCCCAAGCAATCCAAATGAAGAAAGTACATGATGATGCATTTTCTTCGGGTGTGTTCGTTACAGAAAACTGTTTCTCCATTTGCCCTACGTCCTGGGTATTAGATACCGGGTCAGGATCCCATATATGTAATCAGTTACATGGGCTTAGAAAAGGTAGAGAATTTGGAGAAGGTGATAAAGACATAAGAGTTGGAAATGGTGCAATTTTTGCAGCTAAGACTGTCTGGGAATATCACCTTGCATTACCTACTGGTAATACTTTGGTTCTGAACGAATGCTATTACATGCCGAACCTGATATGCAACATTATATCGGTTTCTTTGTTGAGTAAAGAGGGATATAATTTGGTATTACAGGATAATGTTATGAACATTTTCTGTAACCAAAAGTTGGTTGGATCAGGCACGTTATGTAATGGCATTTATGTTCTTAATCAATCAACAGTTCTGAGCATAACAAACACACACAAGAGGAAGAGTTCAGAAATGAACGAATCCTTCTTGTGGCATTGTAGACTCGGTCATATAAATGCGACACGACTGGCTAAGTTGCATAAGGATGGATATTTGAATCCGTTTGAATTCTCATCTTATGACACTTGCCAGTCATGTCTCAAAGGAAAGATGACCAAAACTCCGTTTACGGGACACGGAGAAAGAGTTACTGAACTCTTGGGACTGATACATAGTGATGTATGCGGTCCCATGTCTACACATGCCAGGGATGGTTCATCGTACTTCATTACATTCACTGACGATCTGTTTAGATTCGGATATGTGTTCCTGATGAAACACAAATCAGAAGCTTTTGAGAAATTTAGAGAATATAAACAAGAAGTCGAAAACCAAACCGGAAAAAGTATTAAAATCCTTCGATCTGATCGAGGAGGTGAATACTTGAGCAATGAATTCCTGGACTTCCTAAAAGAGAATAGGATTCTCTCTTAGCTGACTCCTCCATATACACCACAGCACAACGGTGTATCGGAGAGGAGGAACCGCACCCTATTAGATATGGTGCGCTCTATGATGAGCACAGCTGAGTTACCTATTTCCTTCTGGGGATATGCGCTGGAAACAGCAGCATACCTATTGAATCAAGTTCCAACTAAATCTGTACCTACCACACCATATGAGATATGGAGTGGGAAGAGACCATGTCTTAAACGAGTTAAGATATGGGGTTGCCCGGCCTATGTCAAGAGGCAAAATTCGGACAAACTCGAAGCGCGGTCAGTTCTATGCAAGTTTGTGGGATATCCCAAACATTCACATGGATATCTTTTCTACCATACAGAGGAACAAAAAGTGTTTGTTTCTCGACATGCCACATTTTTGGAAAAGGAATTTCTTGCAAAAGAAATTAGTGGCGATAAGGTAGAACTGGAAGAAATTCCGGCTACACAAGCTCAAACTGAAGATTTAGTGGAACCAGAGGATTCAGTAGCTCCCAACGAACCTCAGCCTCTCCGCTGATCTAGTAGGGTTCCTCACCAACCTGAGAGATACTACGGTTTTCTCATGGATGGTGGGAGCGAGGATTGCATCATGGAGGATGATGACCCAACTAGCTTCGAGCAGGCCATCACGAGTAGGGACTCAGTGAAATGGCTGGATGCTATGCGATCCGAGATGGAATCCATGTACACCAACAAAGTATGGACTTTGGAAGTTGCTCCTGAAGGGGTAAAACCTATTGGGAGCAAGTGGATCTTCAAGAAAAAACTTGGTGTAGATGGGAAAGTGGAGACTTTCAAAGCTAGACTTGTTGCAAAGGGTTTTCGTCAAAGACCAGGTGTGGACTATGACGAAACCTTTTCTCCGGTGGCTATGCTTAAATCCATCCGGATCATGCTTGCCATCGCTGCATATCATGACTATGAAATCTGGCAAATGGATGTTAAGACCGCATTTCTAAACGGTGATTTAGAAGAGTGCGTGTACATGACTCAGCCAGAGGGCTTCATAGACAGTGGGAGCAGCGGGAAGGTGTGCAAGCTGCTTAAATCCATTTATGGATTAAAGCAAGCATCGCGGAGTTAGAACATCTGCTTTGACGTCGTTATCAAAGAGTTTGATTTCGTCAAAAATCCAGATGAACCTTGTATCTACAAGAAGGTGGCAGAAAGTAAGGTTGTCTTCCTCGTATTGTACGTGGACGACATACTCTTGATAGGAAATGACATTCCTATGCTGCAATCGGTCAAACTCTTCTTATCACAAAGATTCTCAATGAAAGATCTTGGTGATGCCTCCTGCATATTGGGAATAAGAATCTATAGAGATAGATCCAAACGGATATTGGGATTGTCCCAGTCTAGGTACATTGACACCATACTAAAGAGGTTTAGTATGGAAGAATCCAAGCGTGGGAACTTACCCACGATCTCTGGAGTCACTCTCTCCAAAGAGATGTCTCCTAAGACTGATTTGGAGAGAGCTTGCATGCAAGGGATACCCTATGCTTTGGCTGTAGGCTCTATCATGTACACGATGCTATGTACCAGACCCGATGTAGCATACTCACTAAGTGTAGTGAGTAGATATCAAGCTGATCCTGGAGAGAGTCACTGGACAGCTGTGAAGAGCATTCTCAAGTACTTATGAAGGACTAAAGAGATGCTCTTGGTGTATGGTAACGGAGAACTCCAAGTGGAGTCCTTTACCGATTCGAGTTTCCAGAGTGATAAGGACGACTCTAAGTCGCAGTTGGGATTTGTCTTTACCCTTTACAGAGGGGGCGTTAGCTGGAAGTGTTCCAAGTAGGAAACCGTAGCAGATTCGACGATGGAGGCTGAATACATCGCTGCCAACGATGCTGCCAAAGAGGCTGTCTGGATCAAGAAGTTCATTACTGAACTTGGTGTGGTTCCATCCATTGAGCATCCAATAACTTTGTATTGCGATAACAATGGAGCGGTGGCTTTGGCCAAGGAGCCCAGGTCCCACCAGCGATCAAGGCATATTCTGAGGCGGTATCACCTAATCCGGGAGATAGTTGATCGCCGGGAGATCGAGGTCAGGAGGGTTGACACGAAGAACAACACGGCGGATCCACTCACGAAGGCCATTCCTCAGATACAGTTTGAGAGACTCTTCGGGATGCTCGGTATGCGATACTACAGCAGCTGGCCCTAGTGCAAGTGGGAAATTGTTAGTTGTATGTATGCCCTAGAGGCCAGTATTGTACAGATGATGTATATTATATTGGATGCTTGGACATATATAGAGATGACTTTCTTGCTCGATATGATAGTATGCTATCTGATTGCTCTTTATCTTAACATGTACACTAGTCTCTTTAAACTGTCTTATAGTTACATGTTGGTAAAGCCCTTAGGATGTGTACTTGACTACCTGGACTATGATGCAGATCATACTAGTGGGGACATGGTAGTCCATAAGTACATCCTTCAAGGTCCCTAATCATAGGTGTATCGAGACGGGGCATCGATATACCAGTGTAGACTTGCGTATACGCTTCTCGACCCATGAGATGGGCGATGGATGATCCCATATCCATTGGTGTTTGACATCAGAGATGGTATACGGGTGCTCAGTGGATACTGGGTACACTGGACGGACTCACCGAGAACTCCCAGATGGTATTATACCTCACGTCAGATGGGAGTTCTCAGGTGATACTTGTACAGGTTAGTCTGTAGCCCCGAGATCGTCATAGAGTCTTGTGTGATTCCCACTGTGCTTTGATCTCCACCTTACCACGTCTATGAGGGCGTGCAAAACGGTGGTTTTTGGGTACAGTCCCGAGTCACATGGAGGCAATGAGCGATAGGAGGGGTTTCCTCTATCCCGGTATTAGAGGTTGATGTTGTACTGTGCTCGATTGGCCATAACAGGGAAGTCCCTGGCCAGGGCTGTTTCAGAGATTTGCTGGTAAGTGTTACCAGTAGTTTCTCGACCCGTTATGAGCCTCACATCGGCACGACTTATCGGTTATTGGGGTCTGACATTTACCACCCCTAGACTTGATATGCGACATATCAGACGAGGAGACCGGACTGTACGGGAAGTGTTGCCGATCGGCTCGACAGGAGTTGTGGCAGGTTCGCTTGTTCTCTTCTGATCGCTTAATACCCGGGTGACCGTTACGTTTAGCTGACCGCTTGCGGCTTGGGGTGCTTGATATGATCATCACCCACTTCCGGCGTATTGACGAGTCTCAGAGTCCCACAATGGAGTTTCCTAGTCCAGGCGAAACGTTGTGGTGCGCGTATGCGATATGCGCATGGACCCGATTAAAATGCGCGTATAGGATACCGTATATTGATCGGGCGGCTTGCTTTTGGTAGGGGTCATATGTGATATGGCCGGATTGATAAATCAAGTGTTGATTTATCATTTAACCATTAGCTTCTCACTTGAAATCCTTTCTTGAGTTAGTTGGATGTATGCATGCATGTATGCCTTCTTTTTGATTCATGCACATATGGATATACATATACACATACATACATACATACATCTTCCATGGTTGATTGTACAAGGAAATGGTGGCAATATAAGACTCACACCATGGGTTTTTTATATGGAATATTATTGTATTTAAGCTAAAAACAAAAGGAAAAAGAAATGGGTTTGTTTTGTATTGTTTCTACACTCTTCTTGACCTAACCTCACTCACCCACCATTTAACCATGGTTTACTCTTCCTTTTAGTTTTTAACTCAAGTACAATAATGATTTAACCATGGTTTGAGATGAGAGATAGAAAATATATATTGATATATTTTTCTATTTTCTTTAAGAGTTGATCTTATCATCTTTTTAAAAAGCCATCATCTTCATCAACCTCTCTCATTTTGCTCTCTAGTTTTTTGTAGTGAGCAATATACTCATCAAGATTGGATTTTGAAGTGAGAAAGAGAACCACAACACCATTCTACACAAGTCTAGCCCACTTGTTTAGAGTGTTAGCATGATTTCGTTCACTTGATCGGATAAAGTTTCAAGCTTGGACAAAGCGGACTACGGGTGGATCATCGGTGACCTCGAGGAGTTCAAGCGGAGCTTTTTCAAACCCTAAGTAGCCGGGGAGTCTAGCGTAGGGAGCTACAAAGGTTGTACTCTCTAAACCCTAGCTTTTCTTTTCATATGTTGATGTGAAAAATTTTGAAACCCTAATTTTTCTAGGAACGATCCGATGCTTGTTAGCTTAGCACCCTAAAAATGCATTCTTTGGTTCATGTGATGCTTCCAAACCCTTCATGAGGTGCTAGGCTAACCCAACATTGGTATCAGAGCCGACCTAGAACATTAGGCGACACCTTTACGAAGTTAAAACTCCAATCGAACCGAAAATACGGATTTTTAGGTGCTCTCTGGACTTTTTTCAAAATCTGGTTATTTTCAGAATTAAAAATATGTAAAAACTTCAGCAGGTAAAAATAAGAATTACGGTATAAAAAGTTTTCCATGAACAGTCTTTTCTGCCGCGGAAACGCGGCCTAAGCTTGCTTATGCAGCGGTTCCGCGGCCGTACTCCTCCATCACTATATAATTTTTATGATGTAATGATTATTTCTGCTAGTATATTTTTTAGGGTATTTTTAATCTGTATTTAGTTCTGAAAAATTCTGGAGATGGTTTTGGACTCGTCGATTCGATCGGAATTTTGATTTCGTGACTTTTCCGGGTAAATTAGAAAGTAGTGAAGCGTTTGAACGAGTATCATTTGCTCACTTTTCACTGGGTTTAAATCCTTCGGAGATTCGTGCAAGTTTTGTGGTGGTCCCTATAGAAGACAACAAACCTTAACTCGATTATGTGACCGTCTTGAACTGCCCTTTGAATCTTAGGGTTTGGGGCAGTACGGCGTGCCACATGTGAGGCGTTGGCTTGACCCTTCTACGGCTGGACCGCTACTACTGTGTCACACTCCAAGTTTTTGAACGTCGCTCAAGTGTTGAGCTTTAGTGAATCTTGGGTATTTGATCGTTCGTTCAAAAACTTTAATACTGTCTAATTATCTGGAATTTGATGCAATGTGTGGAATTCATATTATAAGACATGAAATACGAGGTATGTGATACTTCGCATTTACGATGTCTAAAGAGAATGTGGATTCCAGATATTGCAGTTTTACACATTCTTTTCTGTGACCGTAAGTGTAGTATATCGATATAGACGGTTTCGTTGCTATACATCAACGACAATTGGGGTACGCATACTTACTTACGTTGATGATATGTGATATTATGTGTTGCTGAGATATGATGTGCAGGATTGTTGCGATTGAATAGCCGGGGTTTTTTATGTGAGATGAGAGTTTAATATTTTCATTCATGTAAATTCAAATGTAATGTAATATTCTTTTATTTGGGGCACTTCCGGGTTGAGGTCGATGCCACCTGTGTTGTATATTATTTACTTTTCCGCATTAGGATGGACCTAAGGAGGGGAGCACGGGTGACCGGGTTCGGGGTTCAGTGGGAGGTCATCTCGAGGAGTCGAGACCGGGTCTCCTAAACTCCAGAATTGGTAGGGTCGCTTGCCGCTCTCGCAGGGGTCCAGGGTTTGGGCTTGGCTATTCATCGCGACTGTGGAATCCGTATTTTCTATTTTGGTAAATACTAAATACGGACGTCCTAGTATATCCCACATTATATCTATGTTTCTGCTGCGATATCTGTGATGTGATCATTTGATATGTTCTGATGAATACAGTATATAGTATATATGATATATTATATAGACGTTACTTATGTTTTACACCCGCACTAGCCCTGCCCTGCTCTGTCGTTAGTTACCTAACCTAACAGTGCACGAGGGGACATCGAGGCGAATGCGGATGGCATAAGTGTACGTCGTATTTATCTGTGATGTTTAGGTAACTTAAATGATGGGACTTCATTAATGTGATTAATGAAAGAAAAGAAACCTATAAGATGTTGTAGAATCAAATTTTAAATAAAAAGGGTAGTTACAGTTTTTCTTTGCATAGCGGTATATATGATATACCCTGCACCTTATTCGATAATGAAAGAGCCGAGATCCCTTCACCGGGAGTGACCTCTTTAGCGAAACTGGCAGATGCTACAAACACTCGGTTTGACTTTTGACGGCCTTTGGAGTTTTACTTTGCACAGTGATATATATGATATATCCCGCACCACATTCGACGAGGAAAGGGCCGACGATCCCTTCACCGGGAGTGACCCCTTTAGCAAAACTAGAAACGCCTCAAAATCACTCCATTTCAAAACTTCACTTGATTCTACAACGATATCAAGTTCATTACGCAATAGGTTTTCAGAAAAACCTGTCGTAGCCCTCCGTCATTTCAGATAAGAACTGTTTAGTATTCGTGCTGCGTTTGTTGGCCTTTGTCAAGGCGTAGTGTGCTGTAGCTGAATAGTGCTTATCTGCTTATGCATGTGATGCAGATTGTTTCATGGTAGTCGTACGACCTTGTTGGCCTTTGTCAAGGGCCGTGCGGGTGGGTTTGATTCAATCAAGAAATGACGGGTTGAACTTGACTAGCATCCTATGATTTGTTGGCCTTTGTCAAGGTCACAGGACGCTAGGGGCAAAATATTATCGGGAATTTCAAGTGTTCAAATTTGCAATGAGATTGCATACCTTCTATGAGATAGTTGGATCCCGATACCCACTGCGAGTAAGAGTTACTCCTGGGAGAGTTTTACACATTACAATTAGCCGATCAAGTAGGTGTCTAGAAAGGTGTCAACGGGGTTACGCCTCTGGGAAAACGAGGTTTACTTTAATTAGGTCCGTGCGAAAGAACGGGGAACCTCCCTCAAAGTACCGACACTGGCCTGGCTGAAAGATTGGCGAAGTTGTAGGGTGTAATTAATCCCGGCTAATCTTTCCTTTTAGGGTTTGAAGGAAGATTTGATAGAAACCAGTGGGAGCCATCCTGATTAGATAAGATAATAACCAATCTGATCTTTTAAGAGCATACGCTAAAGTGTTTTCTTCTCTATCTCTCCAGGTAGCGACCATGTCATGCCCTAATAAAGATAATAATATGGATGTATTGACTGAACCCGCATGTTATACTGTGCTGGGGAACGTTGGTTCCGTTCTTTCTTATAAGAGTTATAGGAATGAACAGGACATAGGGGAATACCAGGATTCCCAAGCAATCCAAATGAAGAAAGTACATGATGATGCATTTTCTTCGGGTGTGTTCGTTACAGAAAACTGTTTCTCCATTTGCCCTACGTCCTGGGTATTAGATACCGGGTCAGGATCCCATATATGTAATCAGTTACATGGGCTTAGAAAAGGTAGAGAACTTGGAGAAGGTGATAAAGATATAAGAGTTGGAAATGGTGCAATTGTTGCAGCTAAGACTGTCGGGGAATATCACCTTGCATTACCTAGTGGTAATACTTTGGTTCTGAACGAATGCTATTACATGCCGAACCTGATATGCAACATTATATCGGTTTCTTTGTTAAGTAAAGAGGGATATAATTTTGTATTACAGGATAATGTTATGAACATTTTCCGTAACCAAAAGTTGGTTGGATCAGGCACGTTATGCAATGGCATTTATGTTCTAAATCAATCAACAGTTCTGAGCATAACAAACACACACAAGAGGAAGAGTTCAGAAATGAACGAATCCTTCTTGTGGCATTGTAGACTCGGTCATATACATGCGACACGACTGGCTAAGTTGCATAAGGATGGATATTTGAATCCGTTTGAATTTTCATCTTATAACACTTGCCAGTCATGTCTCAAAGGCAAGATGACCAAAACTCCGTTTACGGGGCACGGAGAAAGAGTTACTGAACTCTTGGGACTGATACATAGTGATGTATGCGGTCCCATGTCTACACATGCCAGGGATGGTTCATCGTACTTCATTACATTCACTGACGATCTGTTTAGATTCGGATATGTGTTCCTGATGAAACACAAATCAGAAGCTTTTGAGAAATTTAGAGAATATAAACAAGAAGTCGAAAACCAAACCGAAAAAAGTATTAAAATCCTTCGATCTGATCGAGGAGGTGAATACTTGAGCAATAAATTCCTGGACTTCCTAAAAGAGAATAGGATTCTCTCTCAGCTGACTCGTCCATATACACCACAGCACAACGGTGTATCGGAGCGGAGGAACCGCACCCTATTAGATATGGTGCGCTCTATGATGAGCACGGCTGAGTTACCTATTTCCTTCTGGGGATATGCGCTGGAAACAGCAGCATACCTATTGAATCAAGTTCCAACTAAATCTGTACCTACCACACCATATGAGATATGGAGTGGGAAGAGACCATGTCTTAAACGAGTTAAGATATGGGGTTGCCCGGCCTATGTCAGGAGGCAAAATCCGGACAAACTCGAAGCGCGGTCAGTTCTATGCAAGTTTGTGGGATATCCCAAACATTCACATGGATATCTTTTCTACCATACGGAGGAACAAAAAGTGTTTGTTTCTCGACATGCCACCTTTTTGGAAAATGAATTTCTTGCAAAAGAAATTAGTGGCGATAAGGTAGAACTGGAAGAAATTCCGACTACACAAACTCAAACTGAAGATTTAGTGGAACCAGAGGATTCAGTAGCTCCCAACGAACCTCAGCCTCTCCGCCGATCTAGTAAGGTTCCTCGCCAACCTGAGAGATACTACGGTTTTCTCATGGATGGTGGGAGCGAGGATTGCATCATGGAGGATGATGACCCAACTAGCTTCGAGCAGGCCATCACGAGTAGGGACTCAGTGAAATGGCTGGATGCTATGCGATCCGAGATGGAATCCATGTACACCAACAAAGTATGGACTTTGGAAGTTGCTCCTGAAGGGGTAAAACCCATTGGGAGCAAATGGATCTTCAAGAAAAAACTTGGTGTAGATGGGAAAGTGGAGACTTTCAAAGCTAGACTTGTTGCAAAGGGTTTTCGTCAAAGACCAGGTGTGGACTATGACGAAACCTTTTCTCCAGTGGCTATGCTTAAATCCATCCGGATCATGCTTTCCATCGCTGCAAATCATGACTTCGAAATATGGCAAATGGATGTTAAGACCGCATTTCTAAACGGTGATTTAGAAGAGTGCGTGTACATGACTCAGCCAGAGGGCTTCGTAGATAGCGGGAGCAGCGGGAAGGTATGCAAGCTGCTTAAATCCATTTATGGATTAAAACAAGCATCGCGGAGTTGGAACATCTGCTTTGATGTTGTTATCAAAGAGTTTGATTTCGTCAAAAATCCAGATGAACCTTGTATCTACAAGAAGGTGGCAGAGAGTAAGGTTGTCTTCCTCGTATTGTACGTGGACGACATACTCTTGATCGGAAATGACATTCCTATGCTGCAATCTGTCAAACTCTTCTTATCACTAAGATTCTCAATGAAAGATCTTGGTGATGCCTCCTGCATATTGGGAATCAGGATCTATAGAGATAGATCCAAACGGATATTGGGATTGTCCCAGTCCAGGTACATTGACACCATACTAAAGAGGTTTAGTCTGGAAGAATCCAAGCGTGGGAACTTACCTACGATCTCTGGAGTCACTCTCTCCAAAGAGATGTCTCCTAAGACTGATTTGGAGAGAGCTCGCATGCAAGCGATACCCTATGCTTCGGCTGTAGGCTCTATCATGTATACGATGCTATGTACCAGACCCGATGTAGCATACTCACTAAGTGTAGTGAGTAGGTATCAAGCTGATCCTGGAAAGGGTCACTGGACAGCTGTGAAGAGCATTCTCAAGTACTTACGAAGGACTAAAGAGATGCTCTTGGTGTATGGTAACGGAGAACTCCAAGTGGAGTCCTTTACCGATTCGAGCTTCCAGAGTGATAAGGACGACTCTAAGTCACAGTCGGGATTTGTCTTTACCCTTTACGGTGGGGCGGTAAGCTAGAAGAGTTCCAAGCAGGAAACCGTAGCAGATTCGACGATGGAGGCTGAATACATCGCTGCCAACGATGCTGCCAAAGAGGCTGTCTGGATCAAGAAGTTCATTACTGAACTTGGTGTGGTTCCATCCATTGAGCATCCAATACCTTTGTATTGCGATAACAATGGAGTGGTGGCGTTGGCCAAGGAGCCCAGGTCCCATCAGCGATCAAGGCATATTCTGAGGCGGTATCACCTGATCCGGGAAATAGTTGATCGCCGGGAGATCGAGGTCAGGAGGGTTGACACGAAGAACGACACGGCGGATCCACTCACGAAGGACATTCACCAGATACAGTTTGAGAGACACTTCGGGATGCTCGGTATGCGATACTACAGCAGCTGGCCCTAGTGCAAGTGGGAGATTGTTAGTTGTATGTATGCCCTAGAGACCAGTATTGTACAGATGATGTATATTATATTGGATGCTTGGACATATATAGAGATGACTTTCTTGCTCGATATGATAGTATGCTATCTGATTATTCTTTATCTTAACATGTACACTAGTCTCTTTAAACTGTCTTATAGTTACATGTTGGTAAAGCCCTTAGGATGTGTACTTGACTACCTGGACTATGATGCAGATCATACTAGTGGGGACATGGTAGTCCATAAGTACATCCTTCAAGGTCCCTAGTCATAGGTGTATCGAGATGGGGCATCGATATACCAGTGTAGACTAGCGTATACGCTTCTCGACCCATGAGATGGGCGATGGATGATCCCATATCCATTAGTGTTTGACATCAGAGATGGTATACGGGTGCTCAATGGAGACTGGGTACACTGGACGGACTCACTGAGAACTTCTAGATGGTATTATACCTCACTTCAGATGGAAGTTCTCAGGTGACACTTGTACAGGTTAGTCTGTAGACCCGAGATCGTCATAGAGTCTTGTGTGATTCCCACTGTGCTTTGATCTCCACCTTACCACGTCCATGAGGGCGTGCAAAATGGTGGTTTTTGGGTACAGTCCCCAGTCACATAGAGGCAATGAGTGATAGGAGGGGTTTCGCCTATCCCGGTATTGGGGGTTGATGTTGTACTGTGCTCGATTGGCCATAACAGGGAAGTCCCTGGCCAGGGCTGTTTCAGAGATTTGCTGGTAAGTGTTACCAGTAGTTTCTCGACCCGTTATGAGGCTTACATCGGCATGACTTATCGGTTATGGGGTCTGACGTTTTTCACCGCTAGACTTGATATGCGACATATCAGACGAGGAGAACAGACTGTACGGGAAGTGTTGCCGATCGGCTCGACGGGAGTTGTAGCAGGTTCGCTTGTTCTCTTCTGATCGCTCAATACCCGGGTGGCCGTTATGTTTAGCTGACCGCTTGCGGCTTGGGGGTGCTTGATATGATCATCACCCACTTCCGGCGTATTGACGAGTCTCAGAGTCCCACAATGAAGTTTCCTAGTCCAGGCGAAACGTTGTGGTGCGCGTATGCGATATGCGCATGGACCCGATTAAAATGCGCGTATAGGATACCGTATATTGATCGGGCGGCTTTCTTTTGGTAGGGGTCATATGTGATATGGCCGGATTGATAAATCAAGTGTTGATTTATCATTTAACCATTAGCTTCTCACTTGAAATCCTTTCTTGAGTTAGTTGGATGTATGTATACATGTATGCCTTCTGTTTGATTCATGCACATATGGATGTACATATACACATACATACATACATCTTTCATGGTTGATTATACAAGGAAATGGTGGCAATATAAGACTCACACCATGGGTTTTTTATTTGGAATATTATTGTATTTAAGCTAAAAACAAAAGGAAAAAGAAATGGGTTTGTTTTGGATTGTTTCTACACTCTTCTTGACCTAACCTCACTCACCCACCATTTAACCATGGTTTACTCTTCCTTTTAGTTTTTAACTCAAGTACAATAATGATTCAACCATGGTTTGAGATGAGAGATAGAAAATATATATTGATATATTTTTCTATTTTCTTTAAGAGTTGATCTTATCATCTTTTTAAAAAGCCATCATCTTCATCAACCTCTCTCATTTTGCTCTCTAGTTCTTTGTAGTGAGCAATATACTCATCAAGATTGGATTTTGAAGTGAGAAAGAGAACCACAACACAATTCTACACAAGTCTAGCCCACTTGTTTAGAGTGTTAGCTTGATTTCGTTCACTTGATCGGATAAAGTTGCAAGCTTGGACAAAGCGGACACCGGGTGGATCATCGGTGACCTCGAGGAGTTCAAGCGGAGCTTTTTCAAACCCTAAGTAGCCGAGGAGTCTAGCGTAGGGAGCTACAAAGGTTGTACTCTCTAAACCCTACCTTTTCTTTTCATATGTTGATGTGAAAATTTTTGAAACCCTAATTTTTCTAGGAACGATCCGATGCTTGTTAGCTTAGCACCCTAAAAATGCATTCTTTGGTTCATGTGATGCTTCCAAACCCTTCATGAGGTGCTAGGCTAACCCAACAGACCCTTGATGAGATCAACAAGGTTGAACGACTGTCCAAACCAATCCACATATCCATGCGACAGAAAAATATTACAGAGCTACCGCACACTACGCCTTGACGAGGTCAACAAACGTAGCCCGAATACTAAGCAATATTATTCTGAAATGACGGAGGGCTACGGCTGGGTTTTTGGTAAAAAACCCTTTAACGTAATGAACTTGATATCGTTGAAAGAATTCAAGTGGTTTTACAAATATGTAGTGGCGCAAACTTTTGCTAAAGAGGTCACTCCCGATGAAGGGATCTCAGCCCTTGCCTCGTCGAATAAGGTGCAGCTATTCCCAATCGAATACCACTGTGCAAAGCAAAAGAGAATGTCTGTAATGCCAGTTTTTAAGAACTTGGTCCCAACAACATCATATATATGTTTGTTTTATCTTTGCATTGATCAAAATCAACGCAGTCCCATCAATTAAACATATCACACCAGAAAAGAACGAAAATATAATGTATATATATGCCATCCGCATTATAACATTTTAAAAATAATTAAATAAATAAAAAAAATTTTAAGTGAATTTTAGGATTTTCGGTAAAGTAAAATGTATTTTTCGTAAAACTAAACCGTAATTATTTTTCACTATAAATTTAAAAATATCTATTTTAATTATGTTATTACTAGTAAATGGTGTCTATTTAGCCACTTATAAATTTTTAGTTCAATTAAATATTTTTCCTAAATTAAATATTTTAAATATTAACATAAGCTTTATTTTGTACACTAAATTAGTGTAAATTACAAATTTGAATGGTTTTAATTTGTAAAAATGAGCCATGGTATATTAGAATCAAGTGTGTAATATGCAAAATCTTTTCCAAAATCTCTCCATGGTTCTAGAAATTTCTAGGAAAAGGGTTAAATTGAAAAAGTTAGATAATAAAGGGTTTAAATGAAAAAAATGCATTATTTATGAACTTTCTACACAATACCACACATTTTTTCTCTCTCTCCACCCTCCTCCCTCTCCATGGCCGGCCTCCCCTCCGTGGGTAGCCCCAAAATTTTTCCCCCATCATTTTTGCATTAAAAATCATCAAAATTCATCAAAAATTCCAAAAATAAATCTCAAAAATCAACATTCAACCTCTACCATTTTCCTTTGACCTATTTAGCATGGATTTTGGAGATGGAAAGCATGCATTTTGGAGGCTTATTTCATGTTTGGGTTTCATATTTTGGAGGTATAAATTTCATTCTTTTGATTTATTGTTATTAGATGTTCATTTAAGCATAATTAGATTTAATATATTAATTCTATTTACTACTTTTAAAATTCAAGTTAGGGTTTGAAAAATCAAGTTGTGATTTTTATTAATTAAATAAGGTTATAATAGCTAGTTTAACATTTTTAGAGTGGAAAAATCTTGCATGGTTGTTGTATAATAATTTGTTTATCCAAAATTGATTTAATTAAGCTATTTAGCTAACTAGGTTTTTACAAAATGTGTTTGTGGGTAATATAAAATTCTAATTAAGATTGCTATCATTAGATTGTAGTTTTAGTGAGAATATTAGCATGTTAATGGAAAGAAAAACTTAGTTTGATCACTAGTTTCTTTTGATGATTGGAAAAATACTAATAAAATGATATTTTTGTAAACTAGATTTTGGAAATTCCTAAATAAATGAGATTAAAAATATAATTTATGGTTTCATTATATCATTATCATCATGAATTGTAGTTTAAAACATTAATCCATGTAAAATCACGTTTTGTTGTGGAATTGTGGTATTTTGCTTGAAAGATGTTAAAAATTACTAAAGGTTGCAAACTAGAAATTTCAAATTAATACAAATTTGTGTAATAAAAATATAGTAACGGTTTGTATAGTCTAGTTATGCTATTTAATGAGTTTTATGACCATTGGTTTCATTTAAATGTCAAGTTTTGAAGAAAAACGGTAAATTGGCATTTTCGGGTTTTACGAAATCGGGCGATTTGATGGATTTTAGGGTTTCGATAGATTTAATCATGTTTTATAATATAAGTAATGAGTTTTAAAACTACGAGTTATTTGTTGATGTTTATCTCGATCCATCGGAGTCTGTACGCCGATATCGAGCGATATTTGGTTCTTTTGCGTGGACGGGACATAGGTTTTAACCTATGCTTGTTTCTTGCGTCGCTTTGGCTTTTGTATGTGATTCAGTTTACGATACTATTTATATGTTTGCGTTTAGGTACCCCTTACGTGGACTGCGGGCGATGAAGAGGATGATAGCGACACCGTCTTCGGCAGACATGGACCAGGTGAGTAGATGCATATCTACGGGGGGAAGTCGGGTGGATGGCGTTTAGCACCCCCGCAACGTAGAATAGGAATAGTACTTATTGACATTAGGAAACCAGATGTGACCCTAGATTCTTAATGAGTAGGACCCTAGTAATGACCCTAGGCTGGACCAGACTGATTTAGGAAGACCATACCAGAGGATGAATACCCTGGAAGAGGTTCGTAGGTTTCAGGTAGAAACCCACACACACACACACTGAAACTCGACATGGTGTATACGGGTATGTGTATATATATATATAGGACTAGGTATAGGTATATATATAGATATATACAACACGTATGTGGGATACATTGATACACGGGAATGAAACAGGATAACTGGGCTTGATGCCGTGATTCTTGACTATACAGTCGTATTAAAGTGTTAGCGGATCATCAGAGAATGAGATAATGAATAGGTATACCTAAATTATAATGGGTAGTGATGATATTGAGGTACATGGGACTCTAAAATAGAACCCGAACTGTAACTTGTGACTGATCACGATATGATATATGTATGACTTGATTACGACATCATATAGGTGTGACCTGATGTCGATATCATATAGGTGTGACTTGATGACGATATGATATCAGTATGACTCGATCACAACATGATACATATGACATGCTATTTCTGAGGATAAATTAATGATGTATATTTATGATGGCAATGTTATATAATTGATGTATGCGATTACAGCATAGCACCTCGATCATGACATGTGTTGATGATGATATTATACGAATAATGAGACACGTAGGTGATATTTGACCCATACTCCGATATTGGGATGCCGTACGATGGATTTTACCGTACGAGGCATAGATGTGATGATTGATCCGCACTCTTGATTTGAGGAAGTCGTACTATGTACGTGACGCTATTGAGGCAGGATCGCCGACTATTAGAGGTATGGACTCAGGCTTTAGGTATACTTCTATCGACCAGTTCTTAGGTTTAGTTTTCCTTAGGGGGGTTAGATGGACACTACGTTAGGTTCGAGTCATATAGTGGTAGTGGTAATTGTATATCAAAGAGTGGATAACACACATCCGTCTTTACTTTCACATTGTAATCATAATGTTGCATGTTCTTACATATGTTGCTATAATCAGTATAAACTTTACCTATTAGGACACCAGCACCATTACCGATGATGCGCATAATCCACGCACACTTATTTGCCGGCTCACACACATCATCATAGGTAATTGCTATGTCACGTACACTTTAGATCATATTGTCTTTTATGGATAGAATCAGTTAACAACTAGACCGATATAATATTGTGATTATTCTCTGATGTTAGTATAGACATGATATTTATTACTTAGACATTCATGCATTCATATTTTCATGTTATCATGCAGTATTATGGGCATATGCCGACACTTATCATATAGTTACTTATGATTTTAAGATTTGGATTTCTATGAGATTTCTGGATTTTGGGGAAAACCGCAAGAATATATAAACAAACTTCTCTTTCTCTCCTCTTCTCTTTTTTTTTAAAATAAGATGCGGTTTTCTCGTGATGTATGTGTCGTCCACCATGAGATTTCATGTTTTCTGATGGATTTCGAGACCCGATTCGAGGAGTGGATGAACCGTCTCGGGTACATGGTGGGCCCGGTATGGTACCCCGGGGCAAGAAGATCGAGTTGTAGACGATGAGCCTGGCAGGGGAAGGCTACCTACCGGTGATGTGTGGCGCGACGGATATCCGGAGGATACCGACCGTTGTCGTGAGATTTGATGATATGGGCCGATCCGGACAGACGGAGCCCGAGATATTGAGACTTGAGATTATATGTGTTGTGTCGATACTTGACACGGATTTCCATGGATTTCATTGTTGAGATTTCAGAATCTTATACACATTTTACTATGATAACAGCTAAAGATTTCTTATACAGATATTTCTGGATTTCAGGATTGGTTATTTTATATTCATGATGCATGCATATCCATTCATATGACATAGTATTATATAAGGCACTGACACGAGCACGGACTATCTGCATTTGCACGTAGTTTTACCCTGCTATTACTAGATGATTGGGATATAATAGTGTAATATTATGACCTAGGATAGCGTCGTGCATTCGATTTCTTTGCGTAGATGTCTTCTACTCATGAGTTGGCAACTCACCCCGTTGTGCCAAATTTTATTACAGGTTCGATGTACAGGTTTCCCTGGCAGCTTGCTGGCACATCTTTTCTTCAGGGTGATTTGCACGGTAGGTTGGTTCACTTGTATCTGAACCACCATTGTATTTTTTATTCTTTCATTTGTATCTAGTAAACTCCATCAACCATACTTGTATTACTTGATAAGTTTATTGGACCAGTATTTTTTTTATTTCGACCTTAGAGTCGCGCATGTTTTATTCTGATATGGTGGTTTTGTTTTCATTGAGTTTTGAGCCTCGCCCTTTGGCGTTGTATATTATTGTGCTTGTTGTGGTTGTTTCCGCCTGTTGGCATTGATGCTAGCACCCGTTTGGGGATGCTTTTTATTGTTTATTTATATTATACTTGTTGTACCCGTCTGGGGGCCAGTTTTTACAGAGGAGACTCTGCCGAAATTTTTGGCAAAAAATTGATGATATTTTTAAACTTGTTTTACTTCATGTTCTTTTACTTCTTCTTCTTCTTTTATGGTTTAGATTTCTGGGTTTCGGCTTACTTAGGTTACGTTGCGCCTCTAGACGCTTCGTAATCTAAGTGTCGGTCACGTTCCGTACTTTCGGGTCGTGACAAAGTTGGTATCAGAGCGCTAGGTTTAACCTTGTATAAGTCTAGGTGACCCTTGGTTGATGGAGTAGGCGATTTAGGTAGAGTAACGTACCGTGGGTATGGTCCGCGGCATACTTACGATACGCTACTCTGCTTAAGGAGCCCTAGGATGTACATTGTTTGCACCGTATTTCATTCGTTCCTTTGATCTATCTTCGTCGATATCGGATGGTAGTTTCTGCTACCACGGGCACACGGGTAGAGGGAGCTGCGGCTCGAATACGATAACCATTAGAGTATTGGTTATTCTTAAGGATTGAAACATTTCTTAGCGTGCGAACGAAGGGTATTCACATGCCGTCCGGATGAAGTTAAAGGGTTCGAACGATTATCAGAAAACCATTTTCCCAAGTTTAAAGTATTCGGAAGAACATGCAGGTATTTCGATGGACCCTCTAGATGAATG
Source organism: Agapanthus africanus (assembly GCA_030015575.1). Lineage (NCBI taxonomy): Eukaryota > Viridiplantae > Streptophyta > Magnoliopsida > Asparagales > Amaryllidaceae > Agapanthus > Agapanthus africanus. Next base: position 416,933,134 of record CM057343.1, on the reverse strand, counting down.
AAACCCTAACTCGACATAATGACCACGAGAACGCCCTTGAACCTTAGGGTTTATGGCAGTTTCGCGGTGCCATTAGTGAGGCTTGGGTTTGCCCTTCTACGGCTGGATCATCGATGCTGGGGTATGGACCGGATATTTTTAAACTGTACTTGAGTGTTGAGCTCTCGGGGACTTATGGGATTTTGATGGATTGATCGAAAAGTTTAATGTAGTCCGGATATCATGTGAAGGGATCGACTACGTGGGAGACTCTAGATATGAGTATTGCCGTTGGTAGCGCAGTCAGCACAGCTACGAAGAGACGAGTTCGAAGCAATCGACATCAGAGGAAAGAGGCGCACATTGACGATAGTGTTTACGATTGCGATTTGGTGATTTGAATTTCATCTTTTCGTTTATTGGATTTTGGTATTTTGAGGACCTTGTTCTACTATTGGTATTTCATGTGTGTACCTTCATTACATTCTAGTGTGTTTCATATATCGGTTGTATTGATGTTGTTTAGTACATACCCAGTGCACTTGATTTGGTTTTAATACCTTTTGTGATTTTGATTTGATTTCATGCATATGGTTACACATGATTTTGACATATGTTTCGATCTAGTTTTCATGCATTTTTGTACTGTGATTTCGATTTCAGTGCGCACCGGACGCACATGATATTTTAATGATGTGATTGGGATTGATTTCAGTTTGAGCAGTATATTTTCATAGTCATTATTATTTGATTTAGTAACCAGGCGGGACGTGTATGTTAAATAAAAGATATATATATATATATATAGTTATTTTTTTTACATAAACGTCCGCTACTTATGCCGTGACACGTGCATCACACGGCGATTTTCAAAAAGGGGTGTTGCATATTTCCTTATCCAGATATTTGGACGATTTTACTATGATGCGCACTATATTTAAGTTATAGTTTTGATGTATATTATGCTGGTTTTCGTATTGGGTTTTGATATTTTGTCTTCACCATAACTCCGATGATTGCGTTAAGCTTGACGGAGTTGATTTTAGTTATATATTGACGATTTCGGAGCCCCGACGACTTGAGCGTTTTGCTCGATGTTTTAGTATTTGAAGAGGGAGTTTTAATTTAAATTCGGGGACCGAATTTCTTAAAGGGGGGAAGACTGTAACATTTTAAAAATAATTAAATAAATAAATAAAAATTTAAGTGAATTTTAGGATTTTCGGTAAAGTAAAATGTATTTTTCGTAAAACTAAACCATAATTATTTTTCATTATAAATTTAAAAATATCTATTTTAATTATGTTATTACTAGTAAATGGTGTCTATTTAGCCACTTATAAATTTTTAGTTCAATTAAATATTTTTCCTAAATTAAATATTTTAAATATTAACATAAGCTTTATTTTTTACACTAAATTATTGTAAATTACAAATTTGAACGGTTTTAATTTGTAAAAATGAGCCATGGTATATTAGAATCAAGTGTGTAATATGCAAAATCTTTTCCAAAATCTCTCCATGGTTCTAGAAATTTCTAGGAAAAGGGTTAAATTGAAAAAGTTAGATAATAAAGGGTTTAAGTGAAAAAATGCATTATTTATGAACTTTCTACACAATACCACACATTTTTTCTCTCTCTCCACCCTCCTCCCTCTCCATGGCCGGCCTCCCCTCCATGGGTAGCCCCAAAATTTTTCCCCCATCATTTTTGCATTAAAAATCATCAAAATTCATCAAAAATTCCAAAAATAAATCTCAAAAATCAACATTCAACATCTACCATTTTCCTTTGACCTATTTAGCATGGATTTTGGAGATGGAAAGCATGCATTTTGGAGCCTTATTTCATGTTTGGGTTTCATATGTTGGAGATATAAATTTCCTTCTTTTGATTTATTGTTATTAGATGTTCATTTAAGCATAATTAGATTTAATATATTAATTCTATTTACTACTTTTAAAATTCAAGTTAGGGTTTGAAAAATCAAGTTGTGATTTTTATTAATTAAATAAGGTTATAATAGCTAGTTTAACATTTTTAAAGTGGAAAAATCTTGCATGGTTGTTGTATAATAATTTGTTTATCCAAAATTGATTCAATTAAGCTATTTAGCTAACAAGGTTTTTATAAAATGTGTTTGTGGGTAATATAAAATTCTAATTAAGATTGCTATCATTAGATTGTAGTTTTAGTGAGAATATTAGCATGTTAATGGAAAGAAAAACTTAGTTTGATCACTAGTTTCTTTTGATGATTGGAAAAATACTAATAAATTGCTATTTTTGTAAACTAGATTTTGGAAATTCTTAAATAAATGAGATTAAAAATATAATTTATGGTTTCATTATATCATTATCATCATGAATTGTAGTTTAAAACATTAATCCATGTAAAATCAAGTTTTGTAGTGGAATTGTAGTATTTTGCTTGAAAGATGTTAAAAATTACTAAAGGTTGCAAACTAGAAATTTCAAATTAATACAAATTTGTGTAATAAAAATATAGTAATGGTTTGTATAGTCTAGTTATGCTACTTAATGAGTTTTATGACCATTGGTTTCATTTAAATGTCAAGTTTTGAAGAAAAACTGTAAATTGGCATTTTCGGGTTTTACGAAATCGGGCGATTTGATGGATTTTAGGGTTTCGATGGATTTAATCATGTTTTATAATATAAGTAATGAGTTTTAAAACTACGAGTTATTTGTTGATGTTTATCTCGATACATCGGAGTCTGTACGCCGATATCGAGCGATATTTGGTTCTTTTGCGTGGACGGGACATAAGTTTTAACCTATGCTTGTTCCTTGCGTCGTTTTGGCTTTTGTATGTGATTCAGTTTACGATACTATTTATATGTTTGCGTTTAGGTACCCCTCACGTGGAATGCGGGCGATGAAGAGGATGATGGCGACACCGTCTTCGGCAGACATGGACCAGGTGAGTAGATGCATATCAACATGGGGAAGTCGGGTGGATGGCGTTTAGCACCCCCGCAACGTAGAATAGGAATAGTACTTATTGACATTAGGAAACCAGATGTGACCCTAGATTCTTAATGAGTAGGACCCTAGTAATGACCCTAGGCTGGACCAGACTGATTTAGGAAGACCATACCAGAGGATGAATACCCTGGAAGAGGTTCGTAGGTTTCAGGTAGAAACACACACACGCACACACTGAAACTCGACATGGTGTATACGGGTATGTGTATATATATATAGGACTAGGTATAGGTATATATATAGATATATACAACACGTATGTGGGATACATTGATACACGGGAATGAAACAGGATAACTGGGCTTGATGCCGTGATTCTTGACTATACAGTCGTATTAAAGTGTTAGCGGATCATCAGAGAATGAGATAATGAACAGGTATACCTAAATTATAATGGGTAGTGATGATATTGAGGTACATGGGACTCTAAAATAGAACCCGAACTGTAACTTGTGACTGATCACGATATGATATATGTATGACTTGATTACGACATCATATAGGTGTGACCTGATGTCGATATCATATAGGTGTGACTTGATGACGATATGATATCAGTATGACTCGATCACAACATGATACATATGACATGCTATTTCTGAGGATAAATTAATGAGGTATATTTATGATGGCAATGTTATATAACTGATGTATGCGATTACAGCATAGCACCTCGATCATGACATGTGTTGATGATGATATTATACGAATAATGAGACACGTAGGCGATATTTGACCCGTACCCCGATATTGGGATGCCGTACGATGGATTTTACCATACGAGGCATAGATGTGATGATTGATCCGCACTCTTGATTTGAGGAAGTCGTACTATGTACGTGACGCTATTGAGGCAGGATCGCCGACTATTAGAGGTATGGACTCAGGCTTTAGGTATACTTCTATCGACCGGTTCTTAGGTTTAGTTTTCCTTAGGGGGGTTAGATGGACACTACGTTAGGTTCGAGTCGTATAGTGGTAGTGGTAATTGTATATCAAATGAGTGGATAACACACATCCATCTTTACTTTCACATTGTAATCATAATGTTGCATTTTCTTACATATGTTGCTATAATCAGTATAAACTTTACCTGTTAGGACACCAGCACCATTACCGATGATGCGCATATTCCACGCACACTTATTTGCCGGCTCACACACATCATCATCGGTAATTGCTATGTCACGTACACTATAGATCATATTGTCTTTTATGGATAGAATCAGTTAACAACTAGACCGATATAATATTGTGCTTATTCTCTGATGTTAATATAGACATGATATTTATTACTTAGACATTCATGCATTCATATTTTCATGTTATCATGCAGTATTATGGGCATATGCCGACACTTATCATATAGTTACTTATGATTTTAAGATTTGGATTTCTATGAGATTTCTGGATTTTGGGGAAAACCGCAAGAATATATAAACAAACTTCTCTCTCGCTCCTCTTCTCTTTTTTTTAAAATAAGATGCGGTTTTCTCGTGATATATGTGTCGTCCACCATGAGATTTCATGTTTTCTGATGGATTTCGAGACCCGATTCGAGGAGTGGATGAACCGTCTCGGGTACATGGTGGGCCCGGTATGGTACCCCGGGGCAAGAAGATCGAGTTGTAGACGATGAGCCTGGCAGGGGAAGGCTACCTACCGGTGATGTCTGGTGCGACGGATATCCGGAGGATACCGGCCGTTGTCGTGAGATTTGATGATATGGGCCGATCCGGACAGACGGAGCCAGAGATATTGAGACTTGAGATTACATGTGTTGTGTCGATACTTGACATGGATTTCCATGGATTTCATTGTTGAGATTTCAGATTCTTATACACATTTTACTATGATAACAGCTAAAGATTTCTTATACAGATATTTCTGGATTTCAGGATTGGTTATTTTATATTTATGATGCATGCATATCCATTCATATGACATAGTATTATATAAGGCACTGACACGAGCACGGAGTATCTGCATTTGCACGTAGTTTTACTCTGCTATTACTAGATGATTGGGATATAATAGTGTAATATTATGACCAAGGATAGCGTCGTGCATTCGATTTCTTTTCGTAGATGTCTTCTACTCACGAGTTGGCAACTCACCCCGTTGTGCCAAATTTTATTACATGTTCGATGTACAGGTTTCCCTGGCAGCTTGCTGGCACATCTTTTCTTCAGGGTGATTTGCACGGTAGGTTGGTTCACTTGTATCTGAACCACCATTGTATTTTTTATTCTTTCATTTGTATCTAGTAAACTCCATCAACCATACTTGTATTACTTGATAAGTTTATTGGACCAGTATTTTTTTTATTTCGACCTTAGAGTCGCGCATGTTTTATTCTGATATGGTGGTTTTGTTTTCTTTGAGTTTTGAGCCTCGCCCTTTGGCGTTGTATATTATTGTGCTTGTTGTGGTTGTTTCCGCCTGTTCGCGTTGATGCTAGCACCTGTTTGGGGATGCTTTTTATTGTTTATTTATATTATACTTGTTGTACCCGTCTGGGGGCTAGTTTTTACAGAGGAGACTCTGCCGAAATTTTTGGCAAAAAATTGATGATATTTTTAAACTTGTTTTTCTTCATGTTCTTTTACTTCTTCTTCTTCTTTTATGGTTTAGATTTCTGGGTTTCGGCTTACTTAGGTTACGTTGCGCCTCTAGACGCTTCGTAATCTAAGTGCCGGTCACGTTCCGTACTTTCGGGTCGTGACACGCATTCACCACTGGGCCCCGTCATCACCCGTTAGGTTACTTAACTAACGACGGAGCGGGGGCTGGACTAGCGCGGGTACAAAACATATACAACATCTACTAGTATATATATAAATATATATAACAATCATCCTAGGCATGATATAAAGCAACATCATAGAATCTCAGCCAAGCAACACAGAGTAGTGGATAAACCTGGAGACCCGGGTTTCATTTGAGCTGCAAAAGAGACCCGACGTTCCCCTGTCGTATGGATAGCCTGTGCAATGAAAACCTAGACCCCTATGAGGGCGAAAAGTTACCCGCCAATCACAGAAGCGAGGCAACCCCAATCATCAACGTGAATGGGTCACCCACCACTTCATCGAATCCGGTAACTTGAGCACCCCTCCGTGGGTCTATACCCCCTATGAGTGCGGCGAATAGCCCACCAATTCTAGAGTAAGGTCCCCTCCATCTCAACGCCATGAGATGCGGACCCGTTGCCCTCTAGAACCTGGCTATTCGTGCACTCCACCGCGTGGTAATCCTAGTACATCAAAGAAAATAATATGTACAAGGGTGACATCGACCTCAACCCGGTCGTGCCCTAAACAAATAATATACTAACTGGCAGAGACGACAGTCCACATATCAGATACTCGCCCTGCAATATCAAATGTACAAAAGAAATTAAACTGTACTAACATTGCACCCAAGCTATCCACCACGACAATCTAACCACAACCACAGCACAACACAGAACATCAATGTGAATGTCACGTTCGCAAACCCGTCTAAAAGAATATATAGCAATTAGACGAGTTGTACCGCTCTAATGACATTCACGGTCACGGATAGAAATGTATGTATTGTAAACATTTAAACAGTATTAAATTATCGACTTTGAAACACCCCGAATTTCCCGTGAACTAAAGACAACAAAATATCCAAACTAGGCAAAACAAACAATACCACTACACCAATATTCTAGAGACCAGTGCACACCAAAAATACGAAGCCCAAACAACAAACTTGGACCGGCCATGCCGGTTTTATTGAATGTTTCACCGGGTCAAATCTGCCGATTTAGGCTCGTGTTTGTGGTGTGTTCTAGTTGCCTTCTAAATAGCCTTCTGCAATTGTCTAAAAAAATTTTGAACACTCTGAAAAATTGACAGCAACTGGAATATTCGAGGTATTGATTCGGAGTTGGTTCGGTTTTAACACTTTAACATTGTCTAAACTGCCGGTAATAGGTTTACGGGTTGGCTCTGATACCATATTAGGTTACGGCAGCGCCCCGGCCATAAAACCGTGGCCAAATGCGGAACAAAAATTTTCAAAACCGGTGCCACCATAACCCGATGCCCGGATCTACCATTAACCCTATACTAGCAAACATATAAAGAGGAGTTAGATGGTTATACCGAATGAACCAAGTCCTTCGGTTCTTCAACCATCATCCTAAGCTCCTAGTGGTCGCAGATCGAATTTGGTTGTCGGTCTTCCTCCATCTACGATGATCCACCCGAGGGAAATGGCGCAAGCTTCAGCCTTGCCTAGCAAGGCAACCGACGCTCCAAGGATGCTAGAAATGGAGAGTGGATGTATAGGATTATCTCACTATAATTTTTCTCTCATCAAAATGCTCCAAAGAGCAACTCAAGAAGAAGAATGAGGGGTGAGGAGAACAATGACATGAGCAACCATGGAAAATATCTAAGTCTCTCAAAAGAGAAGAGAAAATCAAGTGAAGTCTTAAGTCTAGAAAAACAAGCATGGCATGTAAAAAGATATGTGGCCACAATAATTTCAACCATGAAAACATCTCCTCATTTTTACAATAAACAAATGTGTGCCATGCTTCTCTACATGCCAAGCCCATGCTCATGCCAACTCACCCTCCACCTCATTTCCCAAATTGATTTTCTAAAATGAAAATCAAATAATGAGGCGGCCATCTTCTAAAAGCTATTCCATATAAATACGGAATGCAACCCAGTACACTATCGAAATACATATACACGTATTCGTACAAAAATACAAATAGCCAAGAGAGAAAATGAATAGTGAACAATAATATTAGAATACATATATATACATATATAAATTATTAAATCAAAACCTGATTTAATAATCCGTCTCAGTCCTAAGCCGCTAGTATTATCAACCGTCTGATTAAAGTCTGTGTAGCCTATACACATATTTAATCGGACACCTGTATGTACCAACCTACGTCATCTACACCATATCGCCTGAACCGTGAAAACCCTCTGTATGGGACTCTAAAGACTCGTCAGTACGCTGGTAGTGGGTTTAACCAAAAACACGTCAGCGGCACTAGCTGTACGTAACCGTTACCTAGGTATTGAGTGAAAGGAAGGACGACGAGCAAACTTATCCGTACCCCTACCGAGCCTGATAGTGACAATCTCCATGCAGTCCGGTCTGTTCGTCTAAGAGTATCGCATATCGAGTTTAGGGGGTGGATAAAGTCAGACATCTAATAACGCGACATTTAGTGTCGGTATGAAACCCATCACCACCTGAGAAACTACCGATCCTAGATCAGTAATTCTCGACTATCTTGGCCAAGGATTTCTGGTGATGTCCACCCATGCACAACGCAACATCAACCCCCAATACCGGGAGAGACGAATCCCCGACGATCCGCTCACTGCCTCCATGTGGCTCAGGACTGTACCCAACTAAAACCTATTTGCATGACTCCTTTGAGCCATGGTAGGGTAGTAATCAAAGCACAGTGGGAACTCACACGAGACAAATGATGATCTCAGGTCGATAGACTAACCTGTAAACATGTTACCTGGAACTGCTATCTGACAATAGGTATAATACCAACTAGCATGTTCCCGGCGAGTCCATCCGATGTACTCATAACCCAATAAGCACCTGTATACTATCTTAGATGAACAAACTAACACCAATGGGTTGTGAGACCTGGCCACCGCCACTCGTCGAGGTCTCGATCAGTATACACTAGTCTACTCTGGAGTATCGATGCCCAGTCTCGAAACTCTTATGACTAGGGACATTTAAGGTTGTGCTTATAGACCACCCAGCTCCCACGTATATGATCGCCATCATAATGCTGGTAGTCAAGCAAGAATCCTATGGGCTCTATCAATATGTAATAGTGATATGTAATGACACATAATGCTGTACATGATAATAAAGATAAACCGGATAGCATACTATCATCTCGAGTAAGACTGTTCTACCGGTATGGGTCATCCCTCAATCATCACAATCGCGTGCATGTGATTCAATAATTAACTTGAGGGCACTATAGCCAACACAATCATCGCCCCATACAGGGTCAAGAAATGTACATACTAGTCTACTCTAGAAAATCGATGTCTTGTATCGATATCCTTTCAACTAGGAAATGTTTAAAGGATGTGCTTGTGGACTACACACGCCCCACTAGTATGATCTGCATCATAGTCTTGGTAGTTAAGCTAACATCCTAAGGGCTTTATCAATATATATCAGAGAGACGGTATAACAATACAAGTGTACATGTTAAGATAAAAAGCAACCAGATAGCAAACTATCATGTCGACCAAGAAAGTCATATATATGTGTGTGTGTGTGTGTGTGTCCAAGCATCCACTATGTTATACAATAATGGCCTTTAGGGCATACATATTCCTAACACACTTCTTTCCATTGGTGGAACCCAGTGGGAGAGTATTTATTTATGCCTGTGGATTGTATACCAGGGTCAATATAGGACCGCCTATTGGAAAAGTTGGGGGATACGATGGCTTAAGAACAGGTTTAGATCCCTGTAGCTCAAGACTTTTGATTCCTATGAACCATGAGGGTCTCATAAAGGGATTCTCCTTACGAGCCGTGAGGATCTCATAAGTGTAATTTCTCCATAAGAATCATGGGGATTCCTAAGTGTGTTGCTCCTTTGTGAGTCGTAAGGATCTTACACAGATATTTTCTCCTCACAAGGTCGAGAAGACCTTGCAAGTGCCCATGAATTTTTATTTTATGGGTTCGTTCCCTTTAGGTTTTTACAAACTCGCCGGCAGCCCTGTTGTTTTTACTCACAGCGCTCTTTCGGGTTTTCATCTGTGCCCATTATTCTTGTGGATATACCGTTTTTTTTTAACTAGCGATGGAACTCTCGAACGTAGCTTCGTCACAGATGACCCATCTATTTACTGGTGGGATTTAGGGGTGGCTTCTTCGCTGGAATGGCTGCGTAGCCAGTAGGACTTGAGTTGCAACCCTCATCGTTGAGACTTCGATTGCAATATAGATCTCAAGGAAGCATATTACTATTTTAGAGGTGATGTGCTAGTTTAGGGACATCTTGGTCCGTTATCACCATATTTGAGGTGAATTTTTAGTTTAAAGGACTTCTCGGTCCATTGCTACCATATTTGAGGCGAGATTCTAGTTTAAGGACATCTCGGTCCGTTATCGCCATTTTTGAGATGAAGTTTTAGTTTATAGACATCTCCATCCGATGTCACCATATCTGAGGTGACGTTCTAGTTTAAGGACATCTTGGTCCATTATCGCCATTTTTGAGGCGACAGAGCTTCTTTGCATACTACTCTCAGAGTTTTTGACTCAGGATGATAGCGAGCGGACACGAGCGTCATCATCTATCATTGACCTAGGTCATGACTCGTCAAGCGTAGTATTTTTTGAGGAACCGGTCGTTTATTGGCCGGAAGGGTCTTTCGCCATGTATATCCATGAGCAGGTAGACTCCACCTTGGTAGACTTTGTCTATGATGTACAGGCCTTCATAGTTCGGCATGAATTACCCCCGTTTTGCATGATTGGGGATCATCGATCTTTTAACGACTAGCACGAGCTCGCCTTGGCGGAATGTTCTTGGCCTAGTCAACCTTTCTTATGACCGTGTCATCCTTTCCTTATAAGCCTCCAGGTTTTGCTATGCTATAAGGAGGGTTTCGTAAAGGGCATCGAGCTCCTTGAACCGAAGATGAGCATTTTCTTCATCTGTCAGCATGTATCGAACCGCTACTCGTAGAGAAGGGAGTTCTATTTCCAGGAGAAGCGCTGCTTCTATGCCAAATACCAACACGTATGGTGTTGTATTCATAGCCATTTTGAACGTTGTTCGGTACTCCCATAGAGCTTCCTGCAGCCTTTCGTGCCAGTCTCTATTGTTCCTAAACACCGTTTTCTTTATAATCTTCGTCAAGGTCTTGTTGAAAGCTTCAGCTAGACCGTTGGCACGAGGATTATAGACTGACGAGTATCTCCAATCTATTTTATGCTGTTGTGTGAAGCGGCTGATTTTATAGCTGCTGTAGACCGGCCCATTATCCAAGATAATTCATTGCGGAGTGCTGAACTGGTAGATGACATGGGTTCCGAAGAAATGGAGGACATTCTCCGTCTTCACCTCCCTTAGTGGTACTGCTTCTACCCACTTAGAAAAGTAATCGGTCATTGCCAGTAAGAACCAATGTCGTTTGGATGATGCAGGTTCAATGGGGCCGATTAAATCGGTTCCCCACATTTTGAATGGCCAGGTAGCTACTGTTGGGTGTAGCGGGTGTCACGATCCGAAATGGCACGTGACTGGCACTTGAATCATTTGAAGTCTATAGGACCCCATCTAATTCAAGTAAACCAAAAAATCCCAGAAATCTAAACCAATTTAAATGAGAAGTGAAGAAAACTTATTTAAAAACAAGTGGTTTTAATAATATAAGCCGAAGTATTGCATTTTTAAAATCTCAAGTCTTTTCTGAAAATTTCGGCAGAGTTTTCTTTGTAAATATTGGCCCCAAAAGGGTACAACATGTATAATATGAATAAAGGAATCCCTAAGCGGGAGCTAGCTCTTCGTCAATTGACGGTCACAACCACACAAGCAATATAATATACAACGCCAAGGGCGAGGATCAAAACTCAACAGGAAACTCAAAAACATCTAGAAAACCATAATAATACAACGCGCGACTCTAAGGTCGAAATAGTATAGAACTGGTTTTCTAAGTCTGACATAGATGTACAAGTCTGGTTGATGGAGTTTCTAGATACCACTGAATATAAAATAAATACAACAGTGTTCATGATGCGAGTGAACCCACCTACCAAAGCAATCACCCGAAATGAAGCAGTGTGCCAGCAAAGCCGCAACGAAACATGTACAGCAAAACCTGCAAGAACTGTGGCACAACGGGGGTGAGTTGCCAACTCACGAGTAGAAAACATCACGGAGCTGAAATCGTATGTATGACACAATCCTAGGTTAATACGATCAGTAATATATATCCTCAATATGATAAAATCTGAAATATGATAAGGTGGTAAGGGTAAACATCTATACATAAGTGTAATACCAAGTGCTCGTGTCAGTGCCCCAGGTAGCAACATATCATGAAGATAATACTATGATATCTAGGGTGGCCGTATCAGTATAGGTGCCAACTATATACTCAAGTCTATAAGTATGTGGATATCATCCAACTATGAAATCAATGCATGTAAGCATCTGAATCTTATCCACGTGTCAACCAATGACACAACAACATCATGCATGTAAAAATCATAAAAGCATATGCATGCAAGTATGAGGATATAAATCAACGTGTGTCCCTCACGACACATCAAATTCATGGAACCTGAGTGTCCAGCATCGACACTCAAAATATCATGAAACCCGTGTCCAGCATCGACACGTAAATCCTCATATATCTCCGGCACCGCATCCTCAGATCGGCCCTCACATATATCTCGCCTCAGGCGCCGCCTACTCTGGTCAGCCCTCATATCCATCTCATGACTCCGGTCGGTATCCTCCGGATAACCGACGGGTCCAAATACTATCACCGGTAGGTAGTGCTCCCCTGCCAGGCTCACCGTCTAACAATACGAGTCTTCTTGCCCCGGGGTACCTCACCGGATCCACCATGTACTCGCAGACGGTACCTATCTCTCCTCGAATCGGGTTTCACATATCTCATGTCTCGGAACCGAGAAAACGCATGGTGGACACACTGAAATATCATATCAAGAGAAACCGGGTTTTTAAAATGATACATACTTTCTTTTGAAATAACCACGGTTCTCAAATCCAAAAATCTCATGAAAACAGCATATCTCAATGCGTAAAATCATAAAGCATGATTTATGCGACATACAACAAAAATGTTAGCATATTCGTATATCATGCAACATGGAACAGTAACGTGCACATATCAAGGGTAAACCGCTCTTTTAAATGAATCCAGTTTTAAAATGTCTCCTGCGGTTCCCGATTTCTCCAAAGTCAAATGCCGCGTCGTATAAAAGTGCATATGTAACTATAGCAAGTAAATTGTGCAAGGAGTCATATCATGATGCAGCAATCCTACTGTGTAGTGACATGGCAATTATCGATGATGAAGTGTGTGAGCCGGCCAATCTGTGAAAGTGTAACATACGCATCATCGATAATGGTGTAGGTGTAATAGCACAGGTATATATGATGCAATGAGAATGACATAAACATAGCATAAAGTAAATCGTATGCAAATGCTAACAGGTATACGTATCTAGCATGACCGAGTTGGTAAATCTATCAATTAGCATCCAGCCTCACAACATCATGTACGGTATAATCTATCGTACGGCATTCTCTAGTCAAGGGTATAAATCAATCATCAAGTCAACTCATCACGTACAGTAACCCATCGTACGGCGGACTTCACCCAATAAGGATCCTATCAACCTATAACACAATGAAGGTACAGACCTAACGTCTCGTATAACAAATCACTCGAGATTCACAACATTACATAAATCTATATACCTATATCCCCGGGTCACATCCATAACAATCTCATATCTGGGGACCGGCAAGGTATCAATCATCTCAATCGACTCGCATCCGTATACAAACATATCATCAAATTATCATATCACATCGTATTTTCTTTTCATTGCATTTATCTCCCACATCAAATCAATCTTACAAATACATTCTACCTTCACTATAAGCATACGTATCTAATCTAACATGCACCCCCCGAACCATACAATCAGTTTTTAAAAGATGCAAATCGTAGTTTTGAAAATAAGGGGCTATGGTGTTTTAAGAAAATGCACGTCCTTTGAAATATCCTTAGAATCCCTTGGCCTGCCTTTAAAATACTCATGATTCGTTAGTTTTGAAATAGGTATGACTCGAGTCTAGTCTAACGTCTACAAGTAACTAAAGGACTAAACTTACAGGCTAATCAAAACGGTAAGGAAAACCATCTAAGGCTGAGTCGATACAAATAGATATAATAGCCGGTGATCCCGCCTCAATAGTATCACATATGATACAATATATAACATGACATCCTCGAGTCAAGAGTGTGGATCTATCGTCAATATATATAGCTTGTACGGTAAATCCATCGTACGGCATCCCAAAACTGGGTACGGGTCAAATATCACATTCATCCCATTATTCATCTGGTATCCTTATCATTGTTAGTTATATGTATGCTATAGAGGCCATTACTGTACATACGATGTATATTGTAGTGGATGCTCGGACATATATGTAGGGATACTAGGCACACTAAGGAGGCTCTACAAGGCATCGACCATGCCGGAATAAAATTTTATCCGTGCCGAATAACCCTTAGCAAGATCGTTAACTAGAGATTAGGCGAAATCTATGCAAGTTAATCACATTTACACTAAGTGAATACGAAAATACAACCTTTGTAGATCGGTCTTTCACTTCTAGAGCTCCGTGATGTAGTCCTTTTGCTGTGATCAACCAACTCCCGGACTCTCGGACGGCTCCATGAGAAATTGCAACGGGATCGCTTGAAGTCTTCGATTCCGAAGATGATCTACATCGAGGGAATACGGACTCAAGCTTCTACCTCACTAACCATAGAATTAGTGAAGCAAACACCCTAAACTAAAGTGCTAGTCTAGTAGAGGATGGTGAGATAGGAAATGGGTTCACTTTGGATTTGGATTTCGCACTTGATTTCAACACTTGAAATTTTTCTAGAAAGCTATCTCTTTTTCTTCAAGAAGAAGAAGAATAAGAAGAAGAAAAGAATGAATATAGAAAATCAAGTGAAGAGTTATCATAATGCAACCATGGGTGAGGTTAACTCAAGTAGAGAGCAAACCATAGTTTAGGTAATGGTTAGGTTTAAGCATAAAACAAAATGGCTAGACTTTTCAAAGATGCTTAAAAAACTCATGAAGGTTCTAGCAAAGTGCAAAGAAAGCCACCATTTTATTTTTGCAAAATAAATAAAGAAAATAAAACCCTAACCATTAACTAAACATGGTGTATAGCGCACACACACCCAAGTTTTCATGTATCATCAATCATGATACAAACTAGTGCAAAAAAATATATCACATATACAACTTGTGCATATCAAGTGAGAAAATCAATCTTAAGTGAAACTATACTAGTTAATGTAAAGTAATATATCAAATATATAATTATATATTAAATCATTAAATCAACACTCGATTTAACGATCCGGTCATATCGCATATAACCGACTAATATCAACGTATCGACTTATCGAATCAACACTTGATTCGATAACTAGGTTATATCGCATACAACCAATCGATACAATCATCGCGAGAATAGAATACGGTATCACATACTCGTACCATTCTCGGTCCCGCACATATCACATATGCGCTCCTATCTCGTTTTGCCTGAGCCAGTACAACCTCTATGTAGGACTCTAAAGACTCGTCAATACGCCGGCAGTAGGTGATGATCATATCAAGCACCCATAAGCCGTCAGCGGTACTAGCTGGACGTAACGGCTACCCGGATATTGAGCGATCAGAAGATCAGCAAGCAAGCCCGCTCCAACTCTTGCAAAAAGCCTGACAGTGACACTGTTGGAGATAGTACCCTCAGAGTCAATTATTGGATCACAGGCACGTGATTGCAATGATTGAGGGAGGACCTATCCCGGTAGGACAGTCTTACTCAAGATGATAGTATGCTATTTGGTTTATCTTTATGATCGTGTACTGCTTTTGGTGACCAGACAGGTCGCTATTACACGTTGATAGAGCCCCTAGGATTCTTGCTTGACTGCCAGCAGTATGAGGGCGATCATATACGTGGGAGCTGGTAGTCTATGAGCACATCCTTAAAAGGTCCCTAGTCGTGGGAGTTTCGAGACAGGGCATCGATACTCCAGAGTAGACTAGTGTATACAATCGAGACCCCGACGAGGGGCGGTGGCCGGTCTCACAAGCCACTGGTGTCAGTTGGTTCACCTAAGATGTATACAGGTGCTCATTGGGTTATGAGTACACCGGACAGGACTCGCCGGGAACATGCTAGTTGGTCTTATACCAGATGTCAGATAGCAGTTCCTTGGTGACATGTGTACAGGTTAGTTCATCGACCTGAGGATCGTCATTTGTCTCGTGTGAGTTCCCACTGTACCTTGATTATTACCCTACCACGCTCAAAGGAGACGTGCAAACAGGTTTTAGTTGGGTACAGTCCCGAGCCACATGGAGGCAGTGAGCAGATCTTCGGGGGTTCGTCTCTCCCGGTATTGGGGGTGAGGTCGCACTATGTCTAGGAGAGCCAGAACAAGATAAGTCCTTGGCCAAGGCAGGAGATTTACTGGTAGGTATTCCAGTAGTATCTCAGGGTGTTCTGGGCTGATCTCTGACATGACTTGTACCGCTTTTGGGGTCTGACTTTTACCAACCCCCTAGGCCTGCCATGCGATGCTCATAGACAAATGGACCGGACTGTACGGATATTGTCATTGACAGGCTCAGTAGGGTGTCAGGCTGAGTTCGGTCACAGACGTCCCTTTTGGTCAATAGCTGGTAGCCCGTCACGTATGGCTAATACTTCTGACGTGCTAGTGGTTAAATCCACAGCCATAGTATTGACGAGTCTTTAGAGTCCCCCACATTCAGTGCTTAAGTTTTCGGGCGAAACGCTGTAGAGGCCGTATGGAGATATGGCAGGGTTCGATCAGATACGTACGGCATTGCACGGATCAGGATCGGACGGATAATACTAGCCGGCTTTGGTTTAAGCCGGATCCTAGTATAGTACAGTGTAGATTTTGTCTCATTGCATTTGTATTCGGTTGGAATACAGATGCGGGTGTGTATACACAGTATCGGGGTTTTTCAGTAATTTATTACGGGACCAGTTTTTTGGAGTTGCCAGTTTACTTTTCGTTTCGGCCATATTTCTTTGTATCCTTCATTGGCCGAAGATTGGTGGAGGAGGGCTTATTCGCAATTGTGCAAATAAGCAATTTGGAAGGGGGTATTTGCATATTGTTGTATCATGATGGTGCACCATCACTTGACTTTCTTTGTTCATGATGGCTTCACCTTTTGGAGTCATCATGCTTGATGATGATAGTTGATCATGTTGATGGAGTGTGGTTTTGCTAGTGATGATGATTCTTGCATGATGACCATTCCTCTCACTTGCATTATTCTTGTGGCTATCTTTTTCACTCACTCTCTCTCTCATTTTCTCTCCACTCCCATATGCATGGCCGGCCACTTCTAATGGGGGCTGTCCCAATTTTGGTGTGGGTGATTTTGGTTGATCTCATATCATTTTCCTTCACCAAAATTCCCAAGAAAAACTCCATAGTTTATCCCTCCACTAAAGGCAACCTCCATGAACCCCAAAATGAGACATGAGTTCTACACACATTCTACAGCAAACCTTGGGCACGTCGGCTCGCCAACTTCGTGCCCGAGTTGCCTCGGTATAGAGGTAGGAGCCTGTAGAAGAAGCCGGTGACGTGGTGCCTTTCCGGCGAGGAGGTGGAGACCGGACATTCCGCGGGAGATCGGGACGACGGCGAGAAGACCGGAGGATACGGATCGCTCGGTATATCTCTCTTCCCCATCTTGTAGTTAGTTAGGACTAGTTTAATGGCATTATCCGGGTTTATAGTGCGCGGTGGTGCCGGTTTGAAAAATTAAAGTAAATCACCGCTTCAGCATTCCGGCGTCGGTTTGACGGCCGGGGCGCCGCCATGCACTTACAGTGGTATCAGAGCCTCGCCATTAACATAGTCTAGCTTTGTCTAATGTGTTTTGCATTTCTAATCGAACAAATGTTCCAAAACCGTGTTTTTCAAAACAACAGTTTTCTGTCGAAATTTTTTTGTCTCGAAAATTTTTTCAGGTAGTCTTAGAATACTGTGCAGGGAAGCATAGGCCTCCTGTAAAAATTTGGTCGCGAGATCTCATTATTCCACCGCAGAACCGCGGCCAAACCCATGCTTGGGCCGCGGTTCCGCCGCTGTTTTGACTGATCAGTGCACCAATTTTTTACAGAGGCCTCCTGACTTAAAAATAGGGCTTTTGGAACATTCTTTTTGGGCCCAGAATTTCTTTATGTGCTACAGTAGTGCTTTGGGGCCCACTTGGTAAATTTGATCGATCGGAAAAATTTTTAACACATTAGTTCACAGTATTTACATTATATCTGCGACCGTGAATGTCACTTGATCGGTAAATCCTATCTAACTGCTATAGCCCGGTTAGACGGATTTGCGAACGTGACATTCACGTTGATGTTCTGTGTATTGCTGTGATGTTGCGGATTGGTCGTGGGGGATAGCCTGGTTGCAGTGGTAGTACAGTTTTTGTTGTATTATGTACATTTGATATTGCGGGGCGAGCATCCGACATGTGGATTGCCGTCACTGCCTGCCTGTATATTATTATTTTGGGGCACGACTAGGTTGCGGTCGATGTTCCCGTTGTATGTATATTTTACTTTCTGTACTAGGATTACCCCAAGGAGGGGTGCACGGATAGCCGGGTTCTAGAGGGCAACAAGCCCGCATCTCATGGTATTGAGACGGAGGGGGCTTCACTCTAGAATTGGCGGGCTATTCGCCGCACTCGTAGGGGGTACAGGTTGACCCAGGAGGGGTGCCTAAGTTACCGGATTCCATGAAGTGCTGGGTGGTCCATTCACGTTGCTGAAGGGGGCTGCCTCGCTTCAGGTTTTGGCGGGTAACTTGCCGCGCCCGTAGGGGTCTAGGATTTCATTACACAGGCTATCCACACAACCAGGGGAACGTCGGGTTTCAGTAGTGGCTCTGTGAAACCCGTGGATCCCAGATATCTGTATTGTTCTGTGATGCTGTACAATTCTGTAATGTTGCATTTTATCACGCCTTGAGCGAAATATTATATATTGATATATATATATATACTAGTAGATGTTGTATATGTTTTGCATCCGCGCTAGTCCAGTCCGCGCTCTGTCGTTAGTTAGCTAACCTAACGGGTAATGACGGGACCCAGTGGCGAATGCGGATGGCATATACGTACATCAGTATATTTTCGTTCCTTTTGGTGTGATCAATTGATGGGACTGCATTGATTCGGATCAATGCAAGTAAAACAAACCTAATCTGATGTTGTTGGAACACTTTTCAAAAAGCTGTTATTGCAAGGACGTTCTCTTTTGTTTAGCATCGTGGTATTCAGTTGGAATATCCTGCTCCTCAGTCGACGAGGCAAGGGCCGAGATCCCTTCACCGGGAGTGACCCTTTGG
The DNA here is from genome assembly GCA_030015575.1 of Agapanthus africanus. Lineage (NCBI taxonomy): Eukaryota > Viridiplantae > Streptophyta > Magnoliopsida > Asparagales > Amaryllidaceae > Agapanthus > Agapanthus africanus. The sequence goes on along the minus strand of CM057343.1, from coordinate 416,913,863 downwards.
ACAAAAGTTTGCGTCAGGGAAATAACTTCACTATAGCCGATTGCTTTTGCTTTGCATCGTGGTATTCAGTTGGAATATCCTGCACCTCATTCTACGGGGAAAGAGCCGAGATCCCTTCACCGGGAGTGACCTCTTTAGCAAAGGTTTTCGTCACTATATTTTTATAAAGCTATCCGTTCCTTCAGCGATATCAAGTTCATTACGTTAAAGGTTTTCGCCAGAAACCATTCGTAGCCCTCCGTCGTTTTATATGGGTAGTCAATAGTATTCAAGCTGTGTTTGTTGTCCAAAGTCAAGGCACAGTGTTTGGTAGCTGTTGGGTATTCATATGCAGCATAGATAGATGCGTTGGTTTGGGGCAGTCGTATAGCCTTGTTGGCCAAAGTCAAGGGCTTATGCGGGTGGGCTCAAATTAACCTGGAGAATGACGGGTAGAACTTGACATGTGCCTTATGATTTGTTGGCCAAAGTCAAGGTCATAAGAGCATGGGGCAAAAATCACATCGGGAGTTTCTAAAGAAACTGAAACTTGCTAGATATGCGCATACCTTCTGGAGTGTGATGATGTGAGCGGATTCCGTCACATTATCATGCGATGATAGTTGGATCCCGATTCCCACTGATGAGTTAGTTTACTCCTCGGATGACCCCGACTAATTCTTCTTTCGGGTTTGGAGAAGAATTTGAGGTTACAGTGGGAGGTTTCCAGATTAGATAAATTGGTAACCACTCTGATCTAGGTTAGAGTGCACGCTGAGTGTTTCTTTTCTCTCTCTCTTTGGCAGCGACCATTGACCCGACCCTAAGACTATGACTCAGTGACCAAAATTGACCGAACCTTCTTAAACACGGGCTTTTGGATTGTCAGAGTTGCAAATCTCATTGCCACTCCTACTTTTACCCTTTTCTCCAGGACACCCCGTACTACTACGAACGTCCACTTCCATTGGACAAAACCATCGTATGGTTAGAAAAGAACTCGAAGGAATTTATTCGAGGATGGTTTCCGGTTCTGGAGAAAACGAATAGGACTATTCAGTTGTCTTTTCATTTTACCTTCTCTCGGGTTGCGAGTACTCCTTGGTTTAGGAGATAGTACACCTATTACGCAAATTGGATAGTCTTCTTCCAAACCATAGGCAGGTGCCGACCGGTAGGGAATGAAGAAAACCAATTAGCCTAACGATGGTGTACAGAAGGTATTAAGTTAAGACAAAGCAAGGGATTAGTAAGAGGGCAAAGTAAATTGCAACTGATATTCACGACCAAACCAGGTATTTCATTACCACTCCCACTTCACCTTTGAATTTCTCCAGGACACTCCGTATCACGACGAAGATCCACAGTTTATTGGATACTGCATCGTATGGTTATATACGAACTCGAAAGGAACTCCTTCCAGTTCGGGGATGGATTCTGATTCAGGAGAAATAGGAATATGGTTTATTCGGTTGTCTTTTATCTTCACCTTCTCTCGCATTGCAAGTGCTCCTAGGATTAGGACAGTACACCCATTATGCTTATTGGATAGTCTTCTTCCAAACCATAGGCTGGTGCCGAACGGTAGGGAAGGAAGAAAACCATTTGGCCTAAGGGGTGTGCAGAAGGTAATGACTAAAGACATATAAAGGGATTTGGAGAGGTGGCAAAGAATTATACGGTTACAGTCGTGAATCTGGAAGAGGCATTACTAGGAATACCGGGATACCCCGTCGAAACATTTCAATGTTTCAGTTTCACTGTGTACTGTTAAAGGAAAACTGATTTCCCGATTAGACACTTGCTCCAGGGTATGTATTTACCAGGTGTGATTCTCACATCTGTATGGTTTTACAGATGATGAGTGGGAGTAAGTTATTGGGAATTGGGTGATCATCCTCATTAAGTCGGGATTCGTTGTAATCGGTGATATTTGAGGAAGTCACCTGGGCTGTTTGCCGGTCGGCAAATATTTGGTTTTGAATATCCGCTGTTATGCACTAATTTCAAATCGATGTATCTGTACGTCTATTTTCATAGAGTGAGATATACTTTTTTGAAATTATGTCTATGACATTTACCTATATCAGTGGATGGTTAGGTAAGGAGCATTAAACAGCGGTGTAACACTTCATAACCAAAGGTACAGTTTTCAACCTACGACACACAGTGAATGGGTTATCAGACTCAAGGGACTTATACAGAGTATTGTATGTTATCCAGGGTCCATCAGGACAGAGGGGTTGGTCCTCGTACTATATTCGGTTTACTTATGACTTCTCTAGTTTTTAGACAGGTGTTTCGTGGAAACACATGGTCCGAATTTTGAGAAGTTACAGGTATTTGAATAAAGTAGAGAACCAGGTATTGCAAGTATCGGGATTCTTCAAAGTGGTCGAAGATGTAGATACTTGTGTATGGTATTCAGTTGATAGTAATGATTAAGAGAACTTGCTTCTCTTTCAAGTTACTCATAATTGGAAGTATTCCTAAGTTGAGTAACGCTGATCGGCCTCTCTCCATTTAGTTAACATGCACTGGAGACAGCTGCATGATTTGAATCTGGTTCAATTAAATCAGTGCCTCTGGTCCTATATTCGATATAGAACAGTTCGTATCTTAACGATGTTAAGGTACGGGGAGTTGTCCGGCTTATGATTAAAACCAGACACTGGACAATTCAGGGCACGTTTCTGTAATGGCTGTTTGTGGGTTGACCCAGGCTATGACGAGGGTTGACTTTCTACCATCTGGAAGAACAATAGCGATATTATTCTAGACTCGCCACAGTTTTAAATAAAATGGATTTTTTAGAAAACAGTAGTGGGAGTATGGTAGAACTGGAAGTGATTCCAGAACCACAAACGATTACTGAAGATTTGATAGGAACCTAAAGATTCAATCTGGTTTGACATTCCATTGGCCACTCTGCAGATATAGTGGGTAACTTCAGGCACCCGAGAGGTACTCCGGTAGCCTCAAGGACGGTGACAGGGAAGTTCTTGTTTACCCAGACTTGCCATTGCTGTTGTTCCAGACTGTGAGACCCGGCAGGAGGATGAGTATAGCGTCGTTCTAAACTGGTTTTAGAAGTGTACGTGTATATGACCCTGCCATAGGGTTGTCGTAGTCAGTGGGAGCAGCGGAAGCATTGGTGGACAGGTAGCTTATGTCTATTTATAGACTAAAGCAGATATAGCGAAGATAGATCATCTATTTCTGACGTGACAGTCATAGGTTTGACTTCATCAGAATAGGGGATGGATCTGCTGAGAAGGTAGTAGGGTGTGATGTCAGGGTATTTGGATGACATACACAGAATAGGAAAAGAAACTCCTATACTACGATCGGTTATACTTTGGTTGTCCCACAGTGGTTTCTCCATATAGGACTTGGACATTATATCAGACATACTGGTTACTAGATCTATGGTTTTAGATCTAGATTTGGGTGGTTTCCCAATTAAGGGTACTTAGACAGTATTCTAAGAGTATTTCGAATGGACGACTCCTAGCACGGTAGTGTACCTGCAGATGATGGAGTCACCCTCTCTAAAGGTGTCTTACATTCTAAAGGGAAGAGGGATGTGCATGATTGGCAGATCACTTGCTTAGGCAATTGAGTCAATCATGAGATGTCAAGTACCACACCAGATGTTCTTGCACTGGATGCAATAAGTTGACATTGATCCAATCCTGGAGAAACAGTCGGAAGCAGTTTTAGAACATAAGTGGATGTTCTAGGGATATGATAACGACAGCCTCATTCGGGAGACAGTTATCATTCCAGGCTTCCAAGGTGACCTGGACGACAAGGAGGTTGTCAGAGTTATAGTTTTTCTTCTGATGAGGGGCAGTATTTTGGACAGGTGGTCCAAGGCAATACTGAGGGAGGCATGGCGCAGGATACTAATTAAGTTCAGTTGACGATACAGTCTAAGAAGTTTGGATTTGGAGTTCATTTATGAGCTAGGTCCCATCAGACATCCAGACACATTCTAAGACAGGTATTGCTCATTTCGGGAGATGGCTTTCTCCGCGAACTTGAGATATAGAGAAACATAGAAAGAAACATCATAGCGGATCCACTCGCTGAGGCTATTCCTCGAACGCAATAGTTTCGCAAACGAGCTTTGTGAGACTGACTAGTAGAGGAGTTGGGTGTTCGGTATCACACGGGCTGTGAGTATGCGACATCGCAATAATTAGCCTTGAGTGCAAGTGGGAGATTGTTGGAGATAGTGCCCTCAAAGTCAATTATTGGATCACAGGCACGTGATTGCAATGATTGAGCGATGACCTATCCCGGTAGGACAGTCTTACTCAAGATGATAGTATGCTATCTGGTTTATCTTTATCATCGTGTACTGCTTTAGGTGACCAGACAGATCACTATTACATGTTGATAGAGCCCCTAGGATTCTTGCTTGACTGCCAGCAGTATGAGGGCGATCATATACGTGGGAGCTGGTAGTCTATAAGCACATCCTTAAAAGGTCCCTAGTTGTGGTAGTTTCGAGACAGGGCATCGATACTCCAGAGTAGACTAGTGTATACAGTCGAGACCCTGACGAGAGGCGGTGGCCAGTCTCACAAGCCACTGGTGTCAGTTGGTTCACCTAAGATGTATATAGGTGCTCATTGGGTTATGAGTACACCGGACAGGACTCGCCGGGAACATGCTAGTTGGTCTTATACCTGACGTCAGATAGCAGTTCCCTGGTGACATGTGTACAGGTTAGTTCATCGACCTGAGGATCGTCATTTGTCTCGTGTGAGTTCCCACTGTACTTTGATTACTACCCGACCACGCTCAAAGGAGACGTGCAAACAGGTTTTAGTTGGGTACAGTCCCAAGCCACATGGAGGCAGTGAGTGGATCTTCGGGGGTTCGTCTCTCCCGGTATTTGGGGTAAGGTCACACTGTGTCTAGGAGAGCCAGAACATGAAAAGTCCTTGGCCAAGGCAGGAGATTTACTGGTAGGTATTCCAGTAGTATCTCAGGGTGTTCTGGGCTGATCTCTGACACGACTTGTACCGCTTTTGGGGATCTGACTTTTACCAACCCTCTAGGCCCGCCATGCGATGCTCATAGACGAACGGAGCGGACTTTACGGATTTTGTCACTGACAGGCTCAGTAGGGTGTCAGGCTGAGTTCGCTCACAGACGTCCTTTTTGGTCAATAGCTGGTAGCCTGTCACGTATGGCTAATACCTCTGACGTGCTAGTGGTTAAATCCACATCCATAGTATTGATGAGTCTTTAGAGTCCCCCACATTCAGTTGCTCAAGTTTTCGGGCGAAACGCTGTAGAGGCCGTATGGAGATATGGCAGGGTTCGATCAGATACGTGCGCCATTGCACGGATCAAGATCGGACGGATAATACTAGCCGGCTTTGGTTTAAGCCGGATCCTAGTATAGTACAGTGTAGATTTTGTCTCATTGCATTTGTATTCGGTTGGAATACAGATGCGGGTGTGTATACACAGTATCGGGGTTTTCCTGTAATTTATTACGGGACCAGTTTTCTGGAGTTGCAAGTTTGTTTTTCGTTTCGGCCATATTTCTTTGTATCCTTCATTGGCCGAAGATTGGTGGAGGAGGGCTTATTTGCAATTGTGCAAATAAGCAATTTGGAAAGGGGTATTTGCATATTGTTGTATCATGATGGTGCACCATCACTTGACTTTCTTTGTTCATGATGGCTTGACCTTTTGGAGTCATCATGCTTGATGATGATGGTTGATCATGTTGATGGAGTGTGGTTTTGCTAGTGATGTTGATTCTTGCATGATGACCATTCCTCTCACTTGCATTATTCTTGTGGCTATCTTTTTCACTCACTCTCTCTCTCTTATTTTCTCTCCACTCCCATATGCATGGCCGGCCACTTCTAATGGGGGCTGTCCCAATTTTGGTGTGGGTGATTTTGGTTGATCTCATATCATTTTCCTTCACCAAAATTCCCAAGAAAAACTCCATAGTTCATCCCTCCACCAAAGGCAACCTCCATGAACCCCAAATTGAGACATGAGTTCTACACACATTCTACAGCAAACCTTGGGCACGTCGGCTCGTCAACTTCGTGCCCGAGTTGCCTCGGTATAGAGGTGAGAGCCCGTAAAAGTAGCCGGCGACGTGATGCTTATCCGGCGAGGAGGTGGAGACCGGACATTCAGCGGGAGATCGGGACGACGGCGAGAAGACCGGAGGATACGGATCGCTCGGTATATCTCTCTTCCCCATCTTGTAGTTAGCTAGGACTAGTTTAATAGCACGATCCGGGTTTATATTGCGCGGTGGTGCCGGTTTGAAAAATTAAAGTAAATCACCGCTTCCGCATTCCGGCGTCGGTTTGACGGCCGGGGCGCCGCCGTGCACTTACAGACACTACCGTACAGTCTGGTCTCCTCGTCTGATATGTAGCATATCAAGTCTAGGGGTGGTAAACGTCAGACCCCAATAACCGATAAGTCATGCCGATGTGAAGCTCATAACGGGTCGAGAAACTACTGGTAACACTTATCGGTATATCTCTAAACCAGCCCTGGCCAGGGACTTCCCTGCTATAGCCAATCGAGCATAGCGCAACATCAACCCCCAATACCGGAAGAAACGAAACCCCTCCTATCGCTCATTGCCTCCATGTGACTCGGGACTGTACCCAAAAACCACCATTTTGCACGCCCTCTTGGACGTGGTAAGGTGGAAATCAAAGCACAGTGGGAATCACACAAGACTCTATGACGATCTCGGGTCTACAGACTAACCTGTACCAGTGTCACCAAAGAACTGCCATCTGACGTAAGGTATAATACCATCTGGGAGTTCTCGGCGAGTCCATCCAGTGTACCCAGTCTCCACTGAGCACCCGTATATCATCTCTGATGTTAAACATCAATGGATATGGGATCATCCATTACCCATCTGTATGGGTCGAGAAGGTATACGCTAGTCTACTCTGGTATATCGGTGCCCCGTCTTGATATACCTACGACTAGGGACCTTGAAGGATGTGCTTATGGACTACCATGTCCCCACTAGTATGATCCGCATCACAGTCCAGGTAGTCAAGTACACATCCTAAGGGCTTTACCAACATGTAACAGAGAGACAATCAGTGTACACGTTAAGGTAAAGAGTAACCAGATAGCATACTATCATGTCGAGCAAGAAAGTCCTCCCTATATATGTCCAAGCATCCACTACAATATACAACACATGTATAGTAATGGCCTCTAGGGCATACATATAACTAACAATCTCCCACTTGCACTAGGGCCATCTAATAACAGTGGTTGTAGTATCTCATACTCAACCATCCCATAATAGTCTCTCTCTGGGAAAATGGCCTTTGTGAGTGGATCCGCCGTGTTGTCCTTTGAGTCTACTCTCCTGACCTCGATCCCCTGGATATCAACCATCTCCATGATCAGGTGACACTGCCTAAGAATTATGTCTGGATCACTGATGGGACGGGCGTTCCCAGGCATAAGCCACAACTCCATTGTCACACAATGGTAGGAACGAAGTTCATCTCATGAACCAATATACACCCAGACGGCCTCTTTGGTAGTATCTTTAGTAATGATGTATCTTGCCTTTAATCGTCTAGTATGTCACGGTATCTAGCTTGGAACTCTTCCAACATACCGTCCCTCCACTGAGGGTAAAGACAATGCCTGTAACTGACATTCAGTCGTCCTTATCACCCTGGAACCATTCCAGTGATTCTCTCCAGGATCGATTGATACCATCTCACTACAGCTAGTGAGTATTCTAACACCCAATTAGATCTATCTCATAGATCCAAAATCCTGGATTTAGTAGGTATCGCTTTGATCCTATATGGAGAATCCTTGTGATAAGCGGAGATTGACTGAGCGTAGCATAGGAAACTCCTTCCCTATCAAGAGTATGTCATCCACGTACTCTACAAGGATCTTCACCATACTCCCTACTACCTTTTTGTATATACAAGGTTCATCAATCATTTTGATGAAGTCAAACTCTTTGATTACATCAAAACAGACGTTCCAACTCCGCGATGCCTGCTTTATCCTGTAAAGCATCTTGAACACGTTTCCGCTACTCCCACTGTCTACGAAGCCCTCTGGCTGTATATTTATAGACCCTCTCTTCTAAAACATCATTTAGAAAAGCTGTCATGACACCCAACCACCAGATATCGTAGTCATGGTATGCAGCCGTGGCAAGTAGGATCTGGATGGACTTAAGCATAAGCCCCAGAAAAAGTTTCATCATTAGCCACAATTGGTCTATGATGCAAACCTTTAACAAGTCTAGCTTTGAAAGTCTCTACTTTTCCATATACACCAAGTAATCTTCTCAAGATTTACTTGCTCCTGATGGGGATCTAACCCTTCAGATAAAGCAACCAAAGTCCATACTTTGTTGGTGTATAAGGTTTCCATCTCAGATCGCTAAGCATCCAGCCAATCTTACAGAGTCCCACTCCTGATGGCCAGCTCGAAACTAGTTGGGTCATCATCTCATGATGCAATCCTCGCTCCCACTGTCATAGAGAAACCGAAGTAACTCTCAGGTGGGTGAGGAACCCTACCAGATCGGCGGAGAGGCTGAGGTTCGTTGGAATCTACTAAATCCTTTGGTTCTACCATATCATCTGCTGTAGTTTGTATAGCTGGAACTCTTTCCAGTTCTACCTCATGACCACTAATTTCTCCTCAAGAAATTTCCTTTCACAAAAGTGGCACGTTGAGAAACAAAACATTTTTGTTCCTCGGTTAGGTAGAAGATATTCCCTTGCGTATACTTGGGATATCCAACAAACTTCCACAGATCTGTCTTTGCCTCAAGCTTCTCAGGATTATGCTTTTAGACATAGGCTGGACAACCCCAAATCTTAACTGGCTTAAGAGATGGGTTCTTCCCTTACCATATCACATATGAAGTGGTAGGCAACAGATTTGATTTGAACCCTATTCAATAGGTATGCATCTTCACAAGTGCATAACTCCCAAAAGGAAATAGGTAACTCAGTAGTACCCATCATTGAGCACACCATATCAAATAGGGTGTTATTGCTCCGTCCCGATATACCATCGTGCTACGGTGTATACGGAGGAGTAATGCTGAGAGAGAATCTGATTCTCCTGTAGAATAGTCCAGGAATTCCGTGCTCAAGTATTCTCCTCCTTGATCTTATCTAAGGACATAATACTTATACCCTTATTTTGGTTCTCTACTTCTAACTTATTTTCCATGAATATCTCAAAAGATTCGGACTTGTGTTTCAACAGGAACATATGTCTGAAACTTGAGAGATTATCAGAGAATGTAATGAAGTAAATGTTAGTTATATGTATGCCCTAGAGGCCATTACTGTACATTGGATGTATATTGTAGTGGATGCTAGGACATATATAGGTAGGACTTTCTTGCTCGACATGATAGTACGCTATCTGGTTGCTCTTTATCTTAACATGTATACTTTCTGTCTCTCTGTTACATGTTGATAAAGCCCTTAGGATGTGTACTCGACTTCCAGGACTATGATGCAGATCATACTAGTGGGGCCTAGGTAGTCCATGAGTACATCCTTCAATGTTCCTAGTCGTGGGAATATCGAGACGGGGCATCGATATTCCAGAGTAGACTAGCGTATATCTTCTCGACCCATGTGATGGGGGATGGATGATCCCATATCCATTAGTGTTTGACATCAGAGATGGTATGCGGGTGCTCAGTGGAGACTGGGTACACTGAACGGACTCGCCGAGAACTCCCAGATGGTATTATACCTCACGTCAGATGGCAGTTCTCTGGTGACAATGGTACAGCGTAGTCTGTTGACCCGAGATCGTCATAGAGTCTTGTGTGTCTTCCACTGTGCTTTGATTTCCACCCTACCACGGCTCTATTGAGCCATGCAAACAGGTGGTTTTTGGGTACAGTCCCGATTCACATGGAGGCAATGAGCGATAGGAGGGGATTCGTCTCTCCCGGTATTGGGGGTTGATGTTGCGCTATGCTCGACTGGCCATAACAGGAAATCCCTGGCCAGGGTTGCAGTGATATACTGGTAAGAGTTATCAGTAGTTTCACGAATGTTATGGACCTCACGTCGGCATGACTTATCGAGCTATTAGGGTCTGACGTTTACCACCCCCAGGCGAGATATGCGACATATCAGACGAACAGACCGGACTGTACGGTAAGTGTTACTGATTGGATTCACAGGAGTGTGAGCGGGCTTGCTCGTCGATCTTCTGATCGCTCAATACCCGGATGGCCGTTACGTTTGGCAGACCGCTTGCGGCTTGTGGGTGTTTGATATGATCATCATCTGCTGCCGGCGTATTGACGAGTCTTTAGAGTCCTACACAGAGGTTTCCTTGCTCAAGCGAAACGAAATAGGAGCGCATATGAGATATGTGCGGGACCGAGAATAATGCGTGTATGTGATACCGTATTCTATTCTCGCGATGAATGTATCGATTGGTTGTATGCGATATAACCTAGTTATCGAATCAAGAATTGATTCGATAAGCCGATACATTGGATATTAGTCGGTTATATGCGATTTGACCGGATCGTTAAATCAAGTATTGATTTAATGATTTAATGCATAATTATATATTTGATATAATAATTTGCATTAACTAGTATTTGTTCACTTTAAAAGGATTTTCTCACTTGAAGTACATAAGTTGTATATATGATATACTTTTGTGCACTTGTTTGTATCATGTTTGATGATACATGCTAACTTGAGTTTGTGTGTATGATTAAACCATGGTTATATGAATGGTTAGGGTTTTGTTTACTTATCTATTCATTTATTTATTTGTTCATTTTTTGCAAAATAAGTCATGGTGGCTTTCTTTGTTTGCTTGTTGAAGCTTCATGAAGCTTTGAACAAGTCCACCATTTTTGTCTCATGCTTAACCCTAACCATTCAACCTAACCATAGTTTATTCTCTACACCTAACCATGGTTGCTATATGATAAGTATTCATTTTATTTTCTATTTTGAATAAGACTTATCATATTCTTTTCTTCTTCTTCTTCTTCATCAACAAGAAGAAAACCTTGCCTCCATCAATGGCAACATGAGAAAAAGAGTGAGAAATCCAATTCTAAAGTGAACGCACTTTCTATTTCTTCATCCTCTACCACTTGCCAAGTAGTATAGGGTGTTTTCTTCACAAGTTTCATGACTTGGTGAAGTTGGAGTTTGATCTTGAGTTGCCTCGACGTAGATCATCTTCGGTATCGAAGTCGACGACCTAGCCCGATCAATTCTTTGATGAAACCACCGCGAGAGTCCGGGATCCGAAGGGTACAGCGGAGGGTCGTCAACACGGAGCTAGAGAGGTGGAGGACCGGATCAACAAAGGTTGTAGTCACTTTCCTTTAGCAATAAAGTAGTTTACTTGCTTGCATCGCCTTATTATCTAGTTAACGATCCGTATTAGGGTTTGTAGGCACATGAAAAATTTGAATTGGGCATGTTTGATCACTTGTGAGACCTTATTAGTGTGCCTAGGAACCCTACAGTAAAAAGAACCTATCTTGTCATGTGTAGACTGGGGACCTTCATACATCAGCATGTATCAATCCCAAAAGTTCATTAACTTTTTCTCTATTTCCAATAAACAGAGTTGTGGTCATCTTATCTTTGTGACATGACCGGCAAGTTTCACAAGATGTAAATTCAAACTAATTTAAATATGCATCTAAATGTAACTTCGCTAGTCGGGTCGCATTGATATGACCTAGTCTACAATGCTTCAAGAAGGATCCGTTCATTTCTGAACGCTTCCTCTTGTGTGTGTTCTGTATACTAAGAACTGTAGTTTGATTTAGAACGTCAATGCTTTTAGATAACGTGCCTGAACCGATCAACTCTTGATATAGGAAATGTTCAAAACATTATTCAACAATACAAAATTATATCCTTTCTTTATTGATAAAGAGACTGATATGATTTTGTATATCAGGTTCGGTATCTAATAACATTTGTTCAGAATCAATGTATTCTGGTAATACAGGGTGATGGTGACCAACAGACTTGGCTGCAACACTTGCACCGTTTTCTATCTCATGAAACTTGTCACACGTTCTCAGTTCTCTACCTATCTGTAGCCCATGTATCAGATTACATATGCGGGATCCTGATCCGGTATTTCATACCCAGGACGTAAAGGATACTGAGAAACAGTTCTCTGTAATGAACACACCTGAAGATGATGCATCAGCATGCACTTTCTTCGTTTGGGCGGCACGGGAATTCTGGTAATCCCCAATTTCCTGCTCTGTCTTATAACAATTATAAGTTGGAGCGGGACCAACGTTCCCCAGCTCAGTATAACAAGCGGGTTCGGTCAATTCATCCGTATTATTATCTTGATTAAGGCGTGATATGGTCGCTACCTGGAGAGAGAGAGAAGAAAACACTCAGCGTATGCTCTTGCAAGATCAGATTGGTTATTATTTTATCTAATCAGGATGGCTCCCACTGTTTTTATCAAATCTTCCTTCAAACCCTAAAAGGAAAGACTAGCCGGGATTAATTACACGCTACAAGTTCGCTAATCTTTCAGCCAGGCCAGTGTCGGTACTTTGAGGGAGATCCCCCGTGCTTTGGCACGAACCTAATTATAGTAAACCTCGTTTTCCCAGAGGCATAACCCCGTTAACACCTTTCTAGACACCTACTTGATCGGCTAATTGTAATGTGTAAAACTTTCCCAGGAGTAACTCTTACTCGCAGTGGGTATCGGGATCCAACTATCTCATACAAGGTATGCAATCTCATTGCAAATTTCAACACTTGAAATTCCCGATAATCTTTTGCCCCTAGCCTCCTATGACCTTGACAAAGGCCAACAAACCATAGGCTGCTAGTCAAGTTCAACCCATCATTTCTTGATTGAATTAAACCCACCCGCACGGCCCTTGACAAAGGCCAACAAGATCGCACGACTACCCTAATCCAATCTGCATCATATGCATAAGCAGATAAGCACTGGTCAGCTAACGCACACTACGCCTTGACAAAGGCCAACAAACACAGCACGAATACTATTTACTACTTATCTGAAATGACGGAGGGCTACGACAGGTTTTTATGAAAACCTATTGTGTAATGAACTTCATATCGTTGTAGAATCAAGTGATTTTTAAATGGAGTGTTTTTTAGGCATTTCTAGTTTTGCTAAAGGGGTTACTCCCGGTGAAGGGATCGTCGGCCATTTCCTCATCGAATAAGGTGCAGGATATTTCACAAATATCACTATGCAAAGCAAGAACTATAGAAGCAATCAAAAGACAAACCGAGGGTTGCAGCATCTGCCAGTTATTGCTAAAGGGGTCACTCCCGGTGAAGGGATCTCGGCCCTTTCCTTATCGAATAAGGTGCAGGATGTTCTACAAGGAACACCGCGATGCAAAGCAAGAACTGTAGCTACCTGGTTTTGAAAATTCGATTCCACAATATCTTTAGGTTTCTTTTATTTCATTAATCTCATCAATGAAGTCCCATCATTTAAATCACCTAAACATCACAGATAAATACAACGTACACTTATGACATCCGCATTCGCCTCGATGTCCCTTCGTGCACCGTTAGGTTAGGTAACTAACGACAGAGCGGGGTAGGGCTAGCGCGAGTGCAAAACATAAGTAACGTCTATATAATATATCATATATACTATATACTGTATCTATCACATCATATCAAATGATCACATCACAGATATCGCAGCAGAAGAAACATATGAAATATTAGATATAGTAGGACGTCCGTGTTTTATTTTGAGCCTCTATAAAACACGGATTCCACGGTCGCGATGAATAGCCAAACCCACACCCCTAGACCCCTACGAGAGCAGCAAGCAACCCTTCCAATTCTACGGTTAGGAGACCCGGACTCGACTCCTCGAGTTGGTCTCCCACTGGACCATAGAACCCGATTACTTGTGCTCTCCTCCTTGGGTCTATCCTAGTGCGGAAAAGTAAATAATATACAAATGGTGACATCTTCCGCAACCTGGAAGTGCCCCAATAAAAGAATATTACATACAATGAATTTTACATGAATGAAAATAAAAACTCTCATCTCACATAAAAACCCCCGGCTATTCAAAACGCGACGATCCAATATAACATATCCAGCAACGCATAACATCACATGTCATCAACGAAAGTAAATATGCGTATCCCAATTGCCGTTGACATATAGCAATGAAACCGGCGATATCACATATTACACTTACGGTCGCAGAAAAGAAAGTGTAAAACTACAACAGTTGGAATCCGCAACCTGCTTAGACATCGCATGCCTGACCAAATGAATTCCTTAGACATCACATGCCTAACAATTATAAACCCTGCATTTTAGTCTCTATATCGAAAACACTTTTCAATATCTAGTCGGGCAATTCAATAAGATTCCCGAAAAACTGATCGAATGCTCGTCGCAAACTTTAGTAGGCGGCCGCACCCCCGATACCGTCAACGAAGTGCACCAAGGCGGAACAACGCTGCCGCGAGCACCCGAACGGATGCTTTTGGTGACGGGGTTCTCCTACAGTCACTTGGTCGGGGATATGGGGCGTGGCTGTCTATTAAGTTTACCGGCGAATATCCGCGTACGCTACGTGATTGCGACGGACTTTTGATCGCATCAAAATTCCGTGGCAACCGATCATTTGAGACTAAAGTGCTATGTTTATAACATTCATATTAGTTATCACATAACTACTTGTGAATTCCAAATGTTGTATCACATTCCAGATAAACAGAAAATGTTAAACTTTCCGATCGAACAGTCAAACACCCAAGTTTTCCTGAAACAGCTCAACACATGAAATAAGTTTAAAAACATTCAGTTCATACCACAGTACCAACGGTCCAGCCGTAGAGGGTCAAGCCAACGCCTCACATGTGGCACGCCGTACTACCCCAAACCCTAAGGTTCAAAGGGAAGTTCAAGACGGTCACATAATCGAGTTAAGGTTTGTTGTCTTCTAGAGGGTCCATCGCGTTACTTGCACTACTTAGAACGTTCTCAAACCACGGAAAAATCCAACACTTGGAAATTTCCCGGCAGGGGAAAAAATGGGTATCTATATCCGGTCGAACTTTTTAACATATTCTAAAATTACGGGGAAAACCTAACGAAATTAAATATTCCAATCGAATCGAAGAATACAAAATAAACCCCAAAATACTCAACACTTGAGCCAGAATAAAATAATACCCAGAAAATATATAAGCAGAAACTAGAATTACTGTGCAAAAACCCGTCCCTAATTCCCCTTTCTTGCCGCGGAACCGCCGCAAAAAGTGGCTTAGTGCCTCGATTCCGCGGCCACGTGAAAGCCTTAGGGGCACGTTTTTCATGACAATTCTTAAAAAACCCTGCTGAATTTTTTGGGCATTTTTAATTCAGAAAAATCCCAGATTTTAAAAATTGTACAGAGAGGGGTTTAGTTTTGCGTTTCCGGGTTCGATCGAGATTTTAACTTCGTTAGCACAATGCCTAATGCTCTAGCTAGGCTCTAATACCACTGTAGGGATACTAGGCACACTAAGGAGGCTCTACAAGGCATCGACCATGCCGGAATAAAATTTTATCCGTGCCGAATAACCCTTAGCAAGATCGTTAACTAGAGATTAGGCGAAATCTATGCAAGTAAATCACATTTACACTAAGTGAATACGAAAATACAACCATTGTAGATCAGTCTTTCACTTTTAGAGCTCCATGATGTAGTCCCTTTGCTGCGATCAACCAACTCCCGGACTCTCGGACGGCTCCATGAGAAATTGCAACGGGATCGCTTGAAGTCTTCGATGCCAAAGATGATCTACGTCAAGAGAATACGGACTCAAGCTTCTACCTCACTAACCATAGAATTAGTGAAGCAAACACCCTAAACTAAAGTGCTAGTCTAGTAGAGGATGGTGAGATAGGAAATGGGTTCACTTTGGAATTGGATTTCTCACTTGATTTCAACACTTGAAATTTTTCTAGAAAGCTATCTCTTTTTCTTCAAGAAGAAGAAGAAGAAGAAAAGAAAAGAATGAATATAGAAAATCAAGTGAAGAGTTATCATAATGCAACCATGGGTGAGGTTAACTCATGTAGAGAGCAAACCATAGTTTAGGTAATGGTTAGGTTTAAGCATAAAACAAAATGGCTAGACTTTTCAAAGATGCTTAAAAAACTCATGAAGCTTCTAGCAAAGTGCAAAGAAAGCCACCATTTTGTTTTTGCAAAATAAAAAAAGAAAATAAAACCCTAACCATTAACTAAACATGGTGTATAGCACACACACACCCAAGTTTGCATATATCATCAATCATGATACAAACTAGTGCACAAAAATATATCACATATACAACTTGTGCACATCAAGTGAGAAAATCAATCTTAAGTGAACCAATACTAGTTAATGTAAAGCAATATATCAAATATATAATTACACATTAAATCATTAAATCAACACTTGATTTAACGATCCGGTCATATCACATATAACCGACTAATATCAATGTATCGACTTATCGAATCAACACTTGATTCGATAACTAGGTTATATCGCATACAACCAATCGAAACAATCATCGCGAGAATAGAATACGGTATCACATACTCGTATCATTCTCGGTCCCGCACATATCACATATGCGCTCCTATCTCGTTTTGCCTGAGCCAGTACAACCTCTATATAGGACTCTAAAGACTCGTCAATACGCCGGCAGTAGGTGATGATCATATCAAGCACCCACAAGCCGTCAACGGTACTAGCTGGACGTAACGGCTACCCGGGTATTGAGCGATCAGAAGATCAGCAAGCAAGCCCGCTCCAACTCCTGCAAAAATCCTGACAGTGACAATACCGTACAGTCCGGTCTCCTCGTCTGATATGTCGCTTATCAAGTCTAGGGGTGGTAAACGTCAGACCCCAATAACCGATAAGTCATGCCTATGTGAGGCTCATAACGGGTCGAGAAACTACTGATAACACTTACCAGTATATCTCTAAACCAGCCCAGGCCAGGGACTTCCCTGTTATGGCCAATCGAGCATAGCGCAACATCAACCCCCAATACCGGGAGAGACGAAACCCCTCCTATTGCTCATTGCCTCCATGTGACTCGGGACTGTACCCAAAAACCACCATTTTGCACGCCCTCTTGGACGTGGTAAGGTGGAAATCAAAGCACAGTGGGAATCACACAAGACTCTATGACGATCTCGGGTCTACAGACTAACCTGTACCAGTGTCACCAGAGAACTGCCATCTGACGTAAGGTATAATACCATCTGGGAGTTCTCGGCGAGTCCGTCCAGTGTACCCAGTCTCCACTGAGCACCCATATATCATCTCTGATGTCAAACATCAATGGATATGGGATCATCCATTGCCCATCTGTATGGGTCAAGAAGGTATACGCTAGTCTACTCTGGTATATCGATGCCCCGTCTCAATATACCCACGACTAGGGACCTTGAAGGATGTACTTATGGACTACCATGTCCCCACTAGTATGATCCGCATCACAGTCCAGGGAGTCAAGTACACATCCTAAGGGCATTACCAACATGTAACAGAGAGACAATCAATGTACACGTTAAGGTAAAGAGTAACCAGATAGCATACTATCATGTCGAGCAAGAAAGTCCTCCCTATATATGTCCAAGCATCCACTACAATATACAACACATGTATAGTAATGGCCTCTAAGGCATACATATGACTAACAATATATAGGGAGGACTTTCTTGCTCGACATGATAGTACACTATCTGGTTACACTTTATCTTAACATGTACGCTGATTGTCTCTATGTTACATGTTGATAAAGCCCTTAGGATGAGTACTTGACTACCAGGACTATGATGTGGATCATACTAGTGGGGACAGAGTAGTCGCCAAGTACATCCTTCAAATGTTCCTAGTCGTGGGTGTACCGAGACAGTGTTAGTTATATGTATGCCCTTGAGGCCATTACTGTACATAGGATGTATATTGTAGTGGATGCTGGGACATATATAGGGAGGACTTTCTTGCTCGACATGATAGTATGCTATCGGTTGATCTTTACCTTAACGTGTACACTGATTGTCTCTCTGTTACATGTTGGTAAAGCCCCATAGGATGTGTACTTGACTACCTGGACTATGATGCGGATCATACTAGTGGGGACAGGGTAGTCCATAAGTACATCCTTCAAGGTCCCTAGTCGTGGGTATATCGAGACGGGGCATCGATATACCAGAGTAGACTAGCGAGTACCTTCTCGACCCATACAGATGGGCGATGGATGATCCCATATCCACTGGTGTTTGACATCATAGATGATATACGGGTGCTCAGTGGAGACTGGGTAAACTGGACGGACTCGCCGAGAACTCCCAGATGGTATTATACCTTACGTCAGATGGCAGTTCTCTGGTGACACTGGTACAGAGTAGTCTGTTGACCCGAGATCGTCATAGAGTCTTGTGTGGTTCCCACTGTGCTTTGATTTCCACCTTACCACGTCCAAGAGGGCGTGTAAAACGGTGGTTTTTGGGTACAGTCCCGAATCACATGAAGGCAATGAGCGATAGGAGGGGATTCGTCTCTCCCGGTATAGGGAGTTGATGTTGCGCTGTGTTCGATTGGCTATAACCGGAAATCCCTGGCCAGGGTTGCTGAGATATACTGGTAAGTGTTATCAGTAGTTTCTCGAACTGTTATAGACCTCATATCAACACGACTTATCGAGCTATTGGGGTCTGACGTTTACCACCCCTAGGCGAGATATGCGACATATCAGACGATCAGACCGGACTGTACGGTAGTGTCACTGGTTGGATTCACTGGAGTGTGAGCGGGCTTGCTCGTCGATCTTCTGATCGCTCAATACCCGGGTGGCCGTTACGTTTAGCAGACCGCTTGCGGCTTGTGGGTATTTGATATGATCATCATCTGCTGCTGGCGTATTGACGAGTCTTTAGAGTCCTACACAGAGGTTTCCTGGCTCAAGCGAAACGAAATAGGAGCGCATATGAGATATGTGCGGGACCGAGAATGATACCAGTATGTGATACTGTATTCGATTCTCGCGATTTGTGATATTGATCGGTTATATGCGATATAGCCGGGTTATCTGATCAAGTGTTGATTCGATAAGTTGTTACTGTAGATATTAGTCGGTTATATTCGATATGACCGGATCATTAAATCAAGTGTTGATTTAATGATTTAATGCATAATTATATATTTGATATATTACTTTGCATTAACTAGTATCGGTTCACTTTAAATGGATTTTCTCACTCGGATGTGCACATTGTATATGTGATATACTTTTTGTGCACTTGATTGTATCATGTTTGATGATACATGCTCTCTAGGGTTTGTGTAAAGATTAAACCATGGTTGTGTAATGGTTAGGGTTTTCTTTTTCATTTATTTATTTATTTCATTTATTTTATTTTGGAAAAGAAATGGCAAAAGAAAAGAAAATGGTTGCTAGTTTTGTTTTACATTGAAAGTTCATGAAGCTTTGACTAAGTGACCATTTTGTCTTCATGCTTAACCCTAACCATTCCATTTAACCATGATTTATTCTCTACACTTGACCATGGTTGCAACATGATAAGTATTCAATTTATTTTCTATTTTGAATTTAACTCATCATAAGATTTTCTTCTTCTTCTTCTTCATCTTCAACATGAAGAAACCTTGGACCATCAATGGTGATTGATGAAAAAGAGTGAGAAATCCAATTCTAAAGTCTACCCACTTCCTATTTCTTCATCCTCTACCTCTTGCCAAGTAGTAGAGTGTGTTTTCTTCACAAGTTTCATGACTTGGTGATGTTGGAGCTTGATCTAGCGATGCCTAGACGTAGATCATCTTCGGCATCGTCGTCGATGACCTAGCCCGCTTTTTCTCCGATGAAGCCGACGCTAGAGCCCAAGATCCGATTTGTACAGCGAGGAGACATCATCGCGGAGCCATGGAGGTGGAGAACCGGATCTACAAAGGTTGTATTTCCGTTTACCATTTAGTTAAGTTGTTAACTAGTCATTGTTTCGCCTATATATCTAGTTAATGATCCGTATTAGGGTTTCTCGGCACCCCTAATTTTTGAAATTGGCATGGTTGATGCCTTGTGAGACCTCACTAGTGTGCCTAGAAACCCTACAGTGGTATCAGAGCCTAGCTTGAGCCTTAGGCGATGCGTAGACGGAGTTAGAAATCCGATCGAACCGAAACCGTAACCCTAATATTGCTCTCTGTACATTTTTGAAAATCGTAGATTTTTAAGAATTAAAAATATGCAGAAAACTCAGTAGAAGATTCTAAGAACTACTGTATAAAACGGGGCCCCTGAATCCATAAAAGCGCGGTGGAACCGCGGCATTAGCATGCTAATGCGGCGGTTCCGCGGCATTAGCATGCTAATGCGGCGGTTCCGCGGCCCTTTTGTCTCTTCTTGCAATCAATTTTGCACAGTAATTCCTAGTTTGCAGTGCTGGTTTTCCTGAGAATTTTTAATGTTTTTTCAAGAGTTGAATTTTCTGGGTTGTATTGGGGACTCGGTGTTTCGATCGGATTGTCAAATTTTGTCTATGTGTTTTTCCGGATAATTTTAGAATATGTTAAAAAAGTTCGACCGGATAAAAATACCCAATTTTTCCCTGTCGGAAAATTTCCAAGTGTTGGATTTTTCCATGGTTTAAAGACGTTCTAACTAGTGCAAGTAACGCGATGGTCCCTCTAGAAGACAACAAACCTTAACTCGATTATGTGACCGTCTTGAACTGCCCTTTGAACCTTCGGGTTTGGGGCAGTACGGCATGCCACATGTGAGCCGTTGGCTTGACCCTTCTACGGCTGGACCGTTGGTACTGAGGCACGAACTGAATACTGTTAGACTTATTTCATGTGTTGAGCTGTATCGGGAAAACTTGGGTGTTCGATTGTTCGATCGAAAAGTTTAGCGTTTTCTATTTATCCGGAATGTAATACAATAATTGGAATTCACAAGTAGTTATGAGATAACTGAATGAATATTATAAACATAGCAGTTTAGTCTCACTTGATCGGTTGCTACGGAATTTTGATGTGATCAAAAGTCCGTCGCAATCACGTAGCGTACGCGGATACTCGCCGGGTAAACTTAATAGACAGCCTCACTCCATAGCCCCGACCAAGTGACTGTAGGAGAACCCCATCGCTGAAAGCATCCGTTCGGGTGCTCGCGGTAGCGGTGTTCCGCCTTGGTGCACTTCTTCGACGGCATCAGGGGGTGCGACCGCCTACTAAAGTTTGCGACGAGCATTCGATCAGGATATCGGGAATCTTGTTGAATTGCCCGACTTAATATTGAAAAGTGTTTTCAATGATGAGACTAAAATGCGGGGTTTATAATTGTTAGGCATGCGATGTCTAAGGAATTCATTTGGCTAGGCATGCGATGTCTAAAGAGTTTGCGGATTCCAACTGTTGTAGTTTTACACTTTCTTTTCTGTGACCGTAAGTGTAATATGTGATATCGCCGGTTTCGTTGCTATATGTCAACGACAATTGGGATGGACATATTTACTTACGTTGATGACATGTGATGTTATGTGTTACTGGATATGTTATATTGGATCGTCGTGTTTGAATAGCCGGGGTTTTTTATGTGAGATGAGTGTTTTTCATTTTCATTCATGTAAAAACTTGTATGTAATATTCTTTTATTGGGGCACTTCCAGATTGCGGAAGTTGTCACCCTTTGTATATTATTTACTTTTCCGCACTAGGATAGACCCAAGGAGGGGAGCACAAGTAACCGGGTTCTGGAGTCCAGTGGGAGACCAACTCGAGGAGTCGAGTCCGGGTCTCCTAACTCTAGAATTGGTAGGGTTGCTTGTCGCTCTCGTAGGGGTCTAGGGGTGTGGGTTTGGCTATTCATCGCGACCGTGGAATCCGTGTTTTATACTGGCTCGTATTAAAAACACGGACGTCCTAGTATATCCAATATTTCATATGATTCTTCTGCTCCGATATCTGTGATGTGATCATGTGAAGTTCTGTGATAGATACTGCATATAGTATATATGATATATTATATAGACGTTACTTATGTTTTACACCCGCGCTAGCCCTGCCCCGCTCTGCCGTTAGTCACCTAACCTAACGGTGCACGAGGGGACATCGAGGCGAATGCGGATGGCATAAGTGTACGTCGTATTTATCTGTGATGTTTAGGTACTTAAAATGATGGGACTTCATTAATGTGATTAATGAAAGTAAAAGAAACCTAAAGATGTTGTAGAATCGAATTTCAAAATAAAACAGGTAGCTTCAGTTCTTGCTTTGCACAGCGGTATATATGATATATCCTGCACCTTATTCGATGAGGAAAGGACCGAGATCCCTTCACCGGGAGTGTCTCCTTTAGCAATAACTAGCAGATGCTACACACTCGGTTTGTCTTTTGATTGCTTTTAAGAGTTTTTGCTTTGCACAGTGATATATATGATATATCCCGCACCTCATTCGACGAGGAAAGGACCGACGATCCCTTCATCGGGAGTGACTCCTTTAGCAAAACTAGAAAAGCCTCAAAAACACTCCATTTCAAAATCATTTGATTCTACAACGATATCAAGTTCATTACGCAATAGGTTTTCAGAAAAACCTGTCGTAGCCCTCCGTCATTTCAGATAAGTTGTATATAGTATTCGTGCTGCATTTGTTGGCTTTCGTCAAGGTGCAGTGTGCGGTAGCTATATGCTGCTTATCTGCTGCATACGATGCGATTGGATTAGGGTAGTCGTGCGGCTTTGTTGGCTTTCGTCAAGGGTCGTGCGGGTGGGTTTAATTCAATCAAGAAATGTACGGGTTGAACTTGACTAGCGGGCTATGGTTTGTTGGCTTTCGTCAAGGTCATAGCACATTTGGGGCAAAATATTATCGGGAATTTCAAGTGTTGAAATTTGCAATAAGATTGCATATCTTTTATGAGATAGTTGGATCCCGATACCCACTGCGAGTAATTGTTACTCCTGGGAGAGTTTTATACATTACAATTAGCTGATCAAGTAGGTGTCTAGAAAGGTGTCAACGGGGTTACGCCTCTGGGAAAACGAGGTTTACATTAATTAGGTTCGTGCGAAAGCACGAGGGACCTCCCTCAAAGTACCGACACTGGCCTGGCTGAAAGATTGGCGAACTTGTAGTGTGTAATTAATCCCGGCTAGTCTTTCCTTTTAGGGTTTGAAGGAAGATTTGATAAAAAGCAGTGGGAGCCATCCTGATTAGATAAAATAAAAACCAATCTATTCTTGCAAGAGCGCACGCTGAGTGTTTTCTTCTCTTTCTCTCCAGGTAGCGACCATATCACGTCTTAATCAAGATAATAATACGGAATATTGACCGAACCCGCTTGTTATACTGAGCTGGGGAACGTTGGTCCCGCTCCAACTTATAATTGTTATAAGACAGAGCAGGAAATTGGGGAATACCAGATTTCCCGTGCCGCCCAAACGAAGAGAGTGCATGTTGATGCATCATCTTCGGGTGTGTTCATTATACAGAACTATTTCTCAGTATTCTTTACGTCCTGAGTATGTGATACCAGATCAGGATCCCGCATATGTAATCTGTTACATAGGGCTACAGTAAGGTAGAAAACTGAGAACGGGTGATAAGTTTCATGAGGCAGAAAACGGGGCAAGTGTTGCAGCCAAGTCTGTTGGTCACTGTCACCCTGTATTACAAATACATTGATTCTGAACGAATGTTATTAGATACCGAACCTGATATACAAAATCATATCAGTCTCTTTATTAGTAAAGAAAGGATATAATTTTGTATTGTTGGATAATGTTTTGAACATTTCCTATATCAAAAGTTGATCGGTTCAGGCACGTTATCTAAAAGTATTGATGTTCTAAATCAAACTACAGATCTTTAGTATACTGAACACACAAAAGAGGAAGAGTTCAGAAGTGAACGGATCCTTCTTGAGGCATTATAGACTAGGTCATATCAATGCGACCCGACTGGCTGAAGTTGCATTTAGATGCATATTTAAATTAGTTTGAATTTACATCTTATGAAACTTGCGAGTCATGTCACAAAGAAAAAATGACCTCAGCTCTGTTTAAAGGAAACAGAGAAAGAGTTAGTGAACTCTTGGGATGATACATGTTGATGTATGAAAGGTCCCCTGTCTACAAATGCCAAGACCGGTTCTTTGTACTTCGTTAAATTCTCTGATAATCTCTCAAGATTCAGACCTATGTTCCTGTTGAAACACAAGTCCGAACCTTTTGAGATATTCACAGAATGTAAGTTAGAAGTAGAGAACCAATATGGGTATAAGTATTATGTCCTATGATGAGATCAAGGAGGAGAATACTTGTGCATGGAATTCCTGGACAATTCTAAAGGAGAATGAGATTCTCTCTCGGCATTACTCCTCTGTATACACCATAGCACGATGGTATATCGGGGTGGAGCAATCACACCCTATATGATAAAGTGTGCTCTATGATGAGTACTGCTGAGTTACCTATTTCCTTTTGGGAGTTATGCACTTGAGAAGCTGCATACCTATTGAATAGGGTTCGAATCAAATCAGTTGCCTACCACTTCATATGTGATATGATAAGGGAAGAGCCCATCGCTTAAGTTAGTTAAGATTTGGGGTTGTCCAGCCTATGTTTGAAAAGCAAAATCCGGACAAGCTCGAGGCAAGGTCTGTAATGTAGAACTGGAAATGTTCCAACCATACAAACAACAACAGGTGATTTGATAAAACCAAAGGATTCAATAGTTACCAACGAACCTCGGCCTCTTCTCTGATCTAGTAGGGTTCCTCACCCACCTGAGAGATACTTCGGTTTCTCTATGACAGTGGGAGCGAGGATTGCATCATGAGATGATGACCCAACTAATTTCGAGCTGGCCATCAGGAGTGGGACTCTGTAAGAATGGCTGGATGCTTAGCGATCTGAGATGGAATCTTTATACACCAACAAAGTATGGACTTTGATTGCTATATCTGAAGGGTTAAATCCCCGTCAGGAGCAAGTAAATCTTAAGAAGATTACTTGGTGTAGATGGAAAAGTTGAGACTTTCAAAGCTAGACTTGTTAAAGCTTTTCGTCATCGATCAGGCTTGGATAATGATGAAACCTTTTCCAGTATCTATGCTTAAGTCCATCCAGATAATACTTGCCACGGCTACATACCATGACTACGATATCTGGCGGTTGGGTGTCATGACTGCTTTTCTAAATGATGTTTTAGAAGAAAAAGTCTATAAGTACACAGCCAGAGGGCTTCGTAGACAGTGGAAGCAGCGGAAACGTGTATAAGATGCTTTATAGGATAAAGCAGGTATCGCGGAGTTGGAACATCTCTTTTGATATGAAGTAGTCAAAGAGTTTGACATCATCAAAATAGTAGATGAACCTTGTATAAACAAAAAGGTAGTAGAGAGTATGGTGATGATCCTCGTAGAGTACGTGGATGACATACTCTTGATAGGGAAGGAGTTTCCTATGCTACGCTCGGTCAATCTCCGCTTATCACAATGATTCTCCATATATGATCAAACTGATACCTCCTAAATCCTGGGTTTTGGATCTATGAGATAGATCTAATTGGATGTTAGGATTCTCACTAGTTGTAGTGAGATGGTATCAATCGATCCTGGGGAGAATCACTGGAAGGGTTCCAGGGTGATAATGAAGACTGAATGTCAGTCGCAGGCATTGTCTTTACCCTCAGTAAAGGGAAGGTATGTTGGAAGAGTTCCAAGCTAGATACCGTGGCATACTAGACGATAAAGGCTGGATACATCGCTACTTAAGATGCTACCAAAGAGGCAGTCTGGATGTATAATAGTTCATGAGATGAACTTTGTTCCTCCCATTGTGTGACAATGGAGCTGTGGCTTATGCCAAGGAACACCCGTCCAATCAGTGATCCAGACATATTCTAAGGCAGCATCACCTGATCATGGAGATAGTTGATCTCCAGGGTGATCGAGGTTAGGAGAGTAGAAGCAGAGGACAACACGGCGGATCCACTCACAAAGGCCTTTTCCCAGAGAGAGACTTTTATGGGATGGTTGAGTATGAGATACTGCAACCACTGCTATCAGATGGCCCTAGTGCAAGTGGGAGATTGTTAGTTATATGTATGCCCTAGAGGCCATTACTGTACATAGGATGTATATTGTAGTGGATGCAGGGACATATATAGGGAGGACTTTCTTGCTCGACATGATAGTATGCTATCTGGTTGATCTTTACCTTAACGTGTACACTGATTGTCTCTCTGTTACATGTTGGTAAAGCCCCATAGGATGTGTACTTGACTACCTGGACTATGATGCGGATCATACTAGTGGGGACAGGGTAGTCCATAAGTACATCTTTCAAGGTCCCTAGTCGTGGGTTTATCGAGACGGGGCATCGATATACCAGAGTAGACTAGCGTGTACCTTCTCGACCCATACAGATGGGCGATGGATGATCCCATATCCATTGGTGTTTGACATCAGAGATGATATACGGGTGCTCAGTGGAGACTGGGTACACTGGACGGACTCGCCGAGAACTCCCAGATGGTATTATACCTTACGTCAGATGGCAGTTCTCTGGTGACACTGGTACAGAGTAGTCTGTTGACCCGAGATCGTCATAGAGTCTTGTGTGGTTCCCACTGTGCTTTGATTTCCACCTTACCACGTCCAAGAGGGCGTGCAAAACGGTGGTTTTTGGGTACAGTCCCGAATCACATGGAGGCAATGAGCGATAGGAGGGGATTCGTCTCTCCCGGTATAGGGAGTTCATGTTGCGCTGTGTTCGATTGGCTATAACCGGAAATCCCTGGCCAGGGTTGCTGAGATATACTGGTAAGTGTTATCAGTAGTTTCTAGAACTGTTATAGACCTCATATCGACACGACTTATCGAGCTATTGGGGTCTGACGTTTACCACCCCTAGGCGAGATATGCGACATATCAGACGATCAGACCGGACTGTACGGTAGTGTTACTGGTTGGATTCACTGGAGTGTGAGCGGGCTTGCTCGTCGATCTTCTGATCGCTCAATACCCGGGTGGCCGTTACGTTTAGCAGACTGCTTGCGGCTTGTGGGTGTTTGATATGATCATCATCTGCTGCCGGCGTATTGACGAGTCTTTAGAGTCCTACACAGAGATTTCCTGGCTCAAGCGAAACGAAATAGGAGCGCATATGAGATATGTGCGGGACCGAGAATGATACCAGTATGTGATACTGTATTCGATTCTCGCGATTTGTGACATTGATCGGTTATATGCGATATAGCCGGGTTATCGGATCAAGTGTTGATTCGATAAGTTGTTACTGTAGATATTAGTCGGTTATATTCGATATGACCGGGTCATTAAATCAAGTGTTGATTTAATGATTTAATGCATAATTATATATTTGATATATTACTTTGCATTAACTAGTATCGGTTCACTTTAAATGGATTTTCTCACTCGGATGTGCACATTGTATATGTGATATACTTTTTGTGCACTTGATTGTATCATGTTTGATGATACATGCTCTCTAGGGTTTGTGTAAATATTAAACCATGGTTGTGTAATGGTTAGGGTTTTCTTTTTCATTTATTTATTTATTTCATTTATTTTATTTTGGAAAAGAAATGGCAAAAGAAAAGAAAATGGTTGCTGGTTTTGTTTTACATTGAAAGTTCATGAAGCTTTGACTAAGTGACCATTTTGTCTTCATGTTTAACCCTAACCATTCCATTTAACCATGATTTATTCTCTACACTTGACCATGGTTGCAACATGATAAGTATTCAATTTATTTTCTATTTTGAATTAACTTATCATAAGATTTTCTTCTTCTTCTTCTTCATCTTCAACATGAAGAAACCTTGGACCATCAATGGTGATTGATGAAAAAGAGTGAGAAATCCAATTCTAAAGTCTACCCACTTCCTATTTCTTCATCCTCTACCTCTTGCTAAGCAGTAGAGTGTGTTTTCTTCACAAGTTTCATGACTTGGTGAAGTTGGAGCTTGATCTAGCGATGCCTCGACGTAGATCATCTTCGGCATCGTCGTCGATGACCTAGCCCGCTTTTTCTCCGATGAAGCCGACGCTAGAGCCCAAGATCCGATTTGTACAGCGAGGAGACATCATCGCGGAGCCATGGAGGTGGAGAACCGGATCTACAAAGGTTGTATTTCCGTTTACCATTTAGTTAAGTTGCTAACTAGTCATTGTTTCGCCTATATATCTAGTTAACAATCCGTATTAGGGTTTCTCGGCACCCCTAATTTTTGAAATTGGCATGGTTGATGCCTTGTGAGACCTCACTAGTGTGCCTAAGAACCCTACAGACAGGGCATCGATACTCCAGAGTAGACTAGCGTATGCGCTTCTTGACCCATATGATGGGCGATGAATGATCCCATATCCATTGGTGTTTGACATCAGAGAAGGTATACGGGTGCTCAGTGGAGACTGGGTATACTGGACGGACTCGCCGAGAACTCCCAGATGGTATTATACCTCACGTCAAATGGCAGTTCTCTGGTGACACTGGTACAGGTTAGTCTGTAGACCCGAGATCGTCATGGAGTCTTGTGTGATTCCCACTGTGCTTTGATTTCCATCATACCACGTCCAAGTGGGCATGCAAAAAGATGGCTTTTGGGTACAGTCCCGAATCACATGGTGGCAATGAGCTATAGGAGGGGTTTCGTCTCTCCCGGTATAGGGGGTTGATATTGCGCTGTGTTCGATTGGCTATAACTGGAAATCCCTAGCCAGGGTTGCTGAGATTTACTGGTAAGTGTTATCAGTAGTTTCTCGAACTGTTATGTACCTCATATCGACATGACTTATCTAGGTACTGGGGTCTGACGTTTACCACCCCTAGACGAGATATGCGACATATCAAACGAAGAGACCGGACTGTACGGGAGTGTTACTGGTTGGATTCACGGGAGAATGTACAGGCTTGCTTGTTGATGTTCTGATTGCTCAATACCTGGGTGGTCGTTGCCTTTAGCTGACCGGTTGCAGCTTGTTGTTGTTTGATATGATCATCTCCTACTGCCGGCGTATTGACGATTCTTTAGAGTCCTACACAGAGATTTCCTGGCTCAGGCAAAACGTTGTAGGAGCACATATATGATATGTACGGGACCGAGAACAATACGCGTATGTGATACCGTATTAGATTCTCGCGATATGTGATATCGTCCGGGTATATGTGATATAGCCGGGTCATCGGATCAAGTGTTGATTCGATGAACTGATACTGATTATATTAGTCGGTTATTTGTGAAATAGCCGGATTATCGGATCAAGTGTTGATTCGCTAATTTAATATATAATTATATATATATTTGATATATTAAATTATATTAACTAATATAAGCTCACTTAAAGATTCTTTTTCTCACTCGGGTAATACATTGATATATATGTGATATATGTTAATTGTATTATTTTATTTTGTTACAATAAATATTGTATATGTGATATATAATATTGTAACATGTTATGGTTATAAATGCAGCATGATTTGTGGAGTTTAAATATGGTTAGAGTTTGGATTAGGGTTAAGCTTTCATGAAGCTTTCAAGAAGCTTCTTGAAGCTTTGACTTTGACCTTGATATTTTGTGATATTTTGCAAAGATATTTCTTTAACCCAACCCAACCCTTTAACCATAGTAAAATATCTACAAGGGTTAAGTCTTCTTACTTAACCCATGGTTACAATTCTAACCACACACTTGATTTCATTATTCATCACAAAAGGATTTGATAATATTCTTCTTCTTCCTTGATGAAAAGCTTTCTAGCTTTTTGTGAAGTGATGAAAATGAGTGAGAAATAGAAAATAAATGAGAGCTAAATTCCTACTTCATCATACTCATCTATTCTAGCCACTTAGATTAGGGTGTTTGCTTTGCTAATACTTGATTAGCAAAGCAAGAGCTTTGGTTTGAGTTTCTTCAAGGTAGATCATCTTTGTCATTGAAGATCGGAAGCAAGCTTGCATCTTTCTTTTGTAGAGCCTCTCTAGAGTCCGGATACTCGATGATCGCAGTGAAGGGACCTCAACACGGAGCTTTAGAAGTGAAGGACCGGACTACAAAGGTTGTAATCCAAAACTCTTAGAAGTAAAGTTGTTTACTTGATTTGTTTCGCCTAATCTCTAGTCTAAGATCTTGGTTAGGGTTGTTCGGTACGTCTAAAATTTGAATCGGGCATGGTTGATTAATTAAAGAACCTTGTCAGAGTGCCTAGTAACCCTACAGTGGTATCAGAGCCAAGCTAGAGCATTAGGCGACGTGTAGACGATGTTTAAAGTCCGATCGAACCCCGAAACATCGTGTTTTACCCCCTCTCTGGAAATTTTTTAAAATGTTGATTTTTCTGTATTAAAAATACTCAGAAAAAAAAGCAGGGAATTCTATGGATTACTGTGAAAAACGAGCCACTAATCCCATTAAAGCGCCACGGAACCGCGGCAATACCATGCCTTGCGCGGTGGTTCCGCGGCCGTACAGTGGAATTAGGGTTTGTTTTTTGCACAGTAACATCCGTAGGTACTTTTGCATGTTTCTGCGAATTTTTAATATTACTCAAGTGTTGAGTTTTCTGGAGATCTTTTGTATTCGTTGATTCTATCGGAAAGTTTAATTTCGTTTAAACGTTTTCCGGGTAATTTAGAATATGTTAAAAAGTTCGAACGGATATCAATAACTCACTTTTTCCCCTGCCGGAAAATTTCCAAGTGTTGGATTTTTTCCTTAATTAAAGAACATTCATAGTCGTGCAAGTAACGCGGTGGACCCTCTAGAAGAACACAAACCTTAACTCGATTATGTGACCGTCTGAACCGCCTCTAAACCTTAGGATTTGGGGCAGTACGGCATTGCCACATGTGAGGCGTTAGTTTGACCCTTCTACGGCTGGACCATTGGTACTGTAGGATGTGATGGATATTTTTTGAACTCCGCTCAAGTGTTGAGCTATTTGGGAAATCTTGGGTGTTTGTTTATTCAATCGGAAAGTTTAACATTGTCTATTTATCTGGAAGGTGATACAATATTTGGAATCCACAAGTAGTTATGAGATAACTAATTTTAATGTTATAAATCTAGCAGTTTAGTCTCATTTGATCGGTTGCCACGGGATTTTGATGTGATCAAAAGTCTGTCGCAATCACGTAGCATGTACAGATACTCGCCGAGTAAACTTAATAGATAGCCATGCCCCATAGCCCCGACCAAGTGACTGTAGGAGAACCCCGTCGCCAAAAGCATCCGTTCAGGTGCTCGCGGCTGTGGTGTTCCGCCTTAGTGCACTTCGTCGACGGCATTCGGGGGTACGGCCGTCTACTAAAGTTTGCGACGAGCATTCGATCAAGATGTCGGGAATCTTGTTGAATTGCCCGACTAGATATTGAAAAGTGTTTTTGAGATCGAGACTAAAATGCAGGGTTTATAATTGGTAGGCATGCGATGTCTAAGGAATTCATTTGGTTAGGCATGAGATGTCTAAGGAGATTGCGGATTCCAACTATTATAGTTTTACACTTTCTTTTCTGTGACCTTAAGCGTAGTATGTGGTATATCGCCGACTTCGTTGCTATACATCAACGACAATCAGGATACGCATACTTTCTTACATTGATGATATGAGATATTATGTGTTGCTGTGATATGTTATATTGGATCGCCGCGTTTTGAACAGCCGGGGTTTTTATGTGAGATGAGAGTTTTTCTTTTTCATTCATGTAAAATTCATTGTATGTAATATTCTTTTATTGGGGCACTTCCAGGTTGAGGATGATGTCACCATTGTATATTATTTACTTTTCGGCATTAGGTAGACCCAAGGCGGGGAGCACAAGTAACCGGGTTCTAAGGTCCAGTGGGAGACCATCTCGAGGAGTCGAGACCGGGTCTCCTAACCCTAGAATTGGCAGTGTTGCTTGCCGCTCTCGTAGGGGTCTAGGGATGTGTGTTTGGCTATTCATTGCGACCGTGGAATCCGTGTTTCATGCAGGCTCGATATAAAAAACGGACATCCTATTATATCCAATATTTCATATATGTTCTTCTGCTGCAATGTTCTGTGATGAGATCATATTACTGCCTGAGACGAATGTTTATATTATATATATGAGATATATGTTATATTGCAGATTTCGTTTCAAATGTGATGCTTGTGAAGCATAATAAAATGGGACTTCATTAATGAGATTAATGAAACTAAAAGAAACCTAAAGATATTGTAGAAACTTGTTTCAAAAACTGGTAGCTCTAGTTCTTTCTTTGCATAGCGGTGTTCCTTGTAGAACATCCAGCACCTTATTCGATAAGGAAAGAGCCAAGATCCCTTCGCCGGGAGTGACCTCTTTAGCAAAACTAGCAGATGCTACAAACTCGGTTTGTCTTTTGATTGTTTTTATAGTTTTTGCTTTGCATAGTGATATTTTTGAAATATCCTGCACTTTATTCGATAAGGAAAGAGCCGACAATCCCTTCACCGGGAGTGACCTCT
This sequence comes from Agapanthus africanus, assembly GCA_030015575.1. Taxonomy (NCBI): domain Eukaryota; kingdom Viridiplantae; phylum Streptophyta; class Magnoliopsida; order Asparagales; family Amaryllidaceae; genus Agapanthus; species Agapanthus africanus. The sequence goes on along the minus strand of CM057343.1, from coordinate 416,881,287 downwards.
TTAGCAAAACTAGAAAAGGCCTCAAAAAATTTCCATTAAAAATTACTCAATTCTACAACGTTATCAAGTTCATTACGCAACGGGTTTTCTTAAAAAACCTAACGTAGCCCTCCGTCATTTCAGATAAGTACTTCATAGTATTCGTACTGCGTTTGTTGGCCTGCATCAAGGCATAGTGTACGGTAACTATTTATGCTTATCTGTAAAAGCATATGATGCGATTGAGTTAGGGTAGTCGTACGACTTTGTTGGCCTGTGTCAAGGGTCGTGCGGGTGGGTTTAATTCAATCAGGAAATGACGGGTTGAACTTGACTAGCGGACTATGGTTTGTTGGCCTGCGTCAAGGTCATAAGACGCTAGGGGTAAAATATTATTGGGAATTTCAAGTGTTGAAATTTACAATGAGATTGCATACCTTCTATGAGATAGTGTGATCTCGATACCCGCTGCGAGTAAGAGTTACTCCTGGGAGTAAGTCCTGGGAGAGTTTTACACATTACAATTAGTCGATCAAGTAGGTGTCTAGAAAGGTGTCAACAGGGTTATTCCTCTGGGAAAACGAGGTTTATTTTAATTAGGTCCGTGCGAAAGCACGGGGAACCTCCCTCAAAGTACCGGTACTGGCCTGGCTGAAAGATTGGCGAACTTGTAGAGTGTAATTAATCCCGGCTAGTCATTTCTTTTAGGGTTTGAAGTAAGATTTGACTAAAACAGTGGGAGACATCCTGATTAGATATATTAATAATCAATCTAATCTTGAAAGAGCATACACTGAGTGTTTTCTTCTATCTCTCTCCAGGTAGCGACCATGTCACGCCTTAATCAAGATAATAATACGGATGTATTGACCGAACCCGCTTGTTATACTGCGCTAGGGAACGTTGGTCCCGCTCCAACTTATAATTGTTATAACACAGAGCAGAAAATAAGGGATTACCAGAATTCCCGTGCCACCCAAACGAAGAAAGTGCATGTTGATGCATCTTCTTCGGGTGTGTTCATTACCGAGAACTGAGAACGGGTGATAAGTTTCAAGAGTTGGAAACGGTGCAATTGTTGCACGCCATGTGAGTTGGCAATTATCACCCTGTTTTAACAGAATACATTGATTCTGAACGAATGTTATTAGATACCGAACCTGATATACAACATCATATCAGTCTCTTTAATAGTAAAGATGGATATAATTTTGTATTGTTGGATAATATTTTGAACATTTCCTATATCAAGAGTTGATCGATTCAGGCACGTTATCTAAAAGCATAGACGTTCTAAATCAAACCACGGTTCTTAGTGTACAGAACACACACAAGAGGAAGAGTTCAGAAATGAACGAATCCTTCTTGAGGCATTGTAGACTATGTCATATCAATGCGACCCGACTAGCTGAAGTTACATAAAGATGCATATTTAAATTAGTTTGGATTTACATCTTGTAAAAACTTGCCAGTCATGTCACAAAGATAAGATGACCATAGCTCCGTTTATTGAAAATAGAGAAAGAGTTACTGAACTCTAGGGATTGATACATGCTGATGTATGAAAGTCCCCTGTCTACATATGCCAGGACCGGCTTTTTGTACTTCATTACATTCTCTGATGATCTCTCAAGATTCAGACATATGTTCCTGTTGAAACACAAGTCCGAACCTATTGAGATATTCACGGAATATAAATTAGAAGTAGAGAACCAAAAATGGGTAAAAGTATTATGTCCTTTGATGAGATCAATGAGGAGAATACCTGAGCATGGAATTCCTGGACTATTCTAAAGGAGAATGAGATTCTCTCTCAGCATTACTCCTCCGAATACACCACAGCACGTCGTTGTATCGGGGTGGAGCAAACACACTCTATTTGATATGGTGCGCTCTATGATGAGTACTACTGAGTTTCCTATTTCTTTTTGGGAGTTATGCACTTGAGAAGCTGCACACTTATTGAATAGGATTCCAATCAAATCAGTTGCCTACCACTTCATATGTGATATGGAATGGGAAAAGCCCATATCTTAAGTATGTTAAGATTTGGGGCTGTCCGGCCTATGTCAAAAGCAAAATCCGGACAAGCTCGAGGCAAAGTCAGTTCCGTGGAAGTTTGTAGGATATCCCAAGCATTTGCAAAGGAATATCTTCTACCAAACCGAGAAACAAAAGTGTTTTATTTCTCGGCATGCCACCTTTTGAGGAAAAAGGATTTCTTGTGAAGAAATTAGATGGTCATCAGGTAGATTTGGAAGGAGTTCCAGTTAAAACAAACTGCAGCTGATGATTTGGTAGAACCGGAGGATTCAATAGTTTCCAATGAACCTCAGCCTCTCCGCTGATCTGGTAGGGATCCTCATCCACCTAAGAGATACTTCGGTTTCTCTATGACAGTGGGAGCGAGGATTGCATCATGAGATGATGACCCAACTAGTTTCGAGCTGGCCATCAGGAGTGGGACTCTTTAAGAATGGTTGGATGCTTAGCGATCTGAGATGGAATCCTTATACACCAACAAAGTATGGACTTTGGTTGCTTTATCTGAAGGGTTAAATCCCCATCAGGAGCAAGTATATCTTGAGAAGATTACTTGGTGTACATGGAAAAGTTGGGATTTTCAAAGCTATTCTTAAGTCCATCAAGATCCTACTTGCTACTGCTACATACCATAACTACGATATCTGGCGGTTGAGTGTCAGGACTGTTTTTCTAAATAGTGATTTAAAAGAGAGAGTCTATAAGTACACAGCCAGAGGGCTTCGTAGACAGTGGGAGCAGTGGAAACGTGTGCAAGTTACTTTATAGGATAAAGCAGGCATCGCAGAATTGGAACGTCTGTTTTGATGTGGTAGTCAATGAGTTTGACTTCAACAAAATGGTAGATGAACCTTGTATATACAAAAAGGTAGTAGAGAGTATGGTGGTGATCCTCGTATTGTACGTTAAGGACATACTCTTGATAGGGAAGGAGTTTCCTATGCTACGCTCGGTCAATCTCCGCTTATCACAAGGATTCTCCATATAGGATCGAAGTGATACCTCCTAAATCCTAGGTTTTATATCTATGAGATACCAGGGTGATAAGGACGACTGAATGTTAGTCGCAGGCATTGTCTTTACCCTCAGTGGAGGGACGGTATGTTGGAAGAGTTCCAAGCTAGATACCGTAACTTACTAGACGATTAAAGGCAAGATACATCGTTACCAAGGATGCTACCAAAGAGGCAGTCTGGATATATATAAGTTCATGAGATGAACTTCGTTCTAACCATTTTGTGACAATGGAGTTATGGCTTTGGCCAAGGAACCCCCGTCCCATCAGAAATCTAGATATAATTCTCAGGCAGTATCACCTGATCATAGAGATGGTTGATCTCCAGGGAGATCAAGGTTAGGAGAGTAGACACAGAGGACAACAGCGTGGATCCACTCACAAAGGCCTTTTTCCCAGTAGAGATTTTTATAGGATGGTTGAGTATGAGATACTTCAACCACAGCTGATTGTTGGGTATGCGATACCACAACAGATGGCCCTAATGCAAGTGGGAGATTGTTAGTTATATGTATGCTCTAGAAGCCATTACTGTACATACGATGTATATTGTAGTGGATGCTTGGACATATATAGGGAGGACTTTCTTGCTCGACATGATAGTACGCTATCTGGTTACACTTTATCTTAACATGTACTCTGATTCTCTCTATGTTACATGTTGATAAAGCCCTTAGGATGAGTACTTGACAACCAGGACTATGATGCGGATCATACTAGTGGGGACAGAGTAGTCGCCAAGTACATCCTTCAAATGTTCCTAGTCGTGGGAGTACCGAGACAGGGCATCGATACTCCAGAGTAGACTAGCGTATGCGCTTCTTGACCCATATGATGGGCGATGGATGATCCCATATCCATTGGTGTTTGATATCAGAGAAGGTATACGGGTGCTCAATGGAGACAGGGTACACTGGACGGACTCTCCGAGAACTCCCAGATGGTATTATACCTCACGTCAGATGGCAGTTCTCTGGTGACACTGGTACAGGTTAGTCTGTAGACCTGAGATCGTCATAGAGTCATGTGTGATTCCCACTGTGCTTTGATTTCCATCATACCACGTCCAAGAAGGCGTGCAAAAAGGTGGCTTTTGGGTACAGTCCCGAATCACATGGAGGCAATGAGCGATAGGAGGGGTTTCGTCTCTCCCGGTATAGGGAGTTGATGTTGCGCTGTGTTCGATTGGCTATAACTGGAAATCCCTGTCCAGGGTTGCTGAGATTTACTGGTAAGTGTTATCAGTAGTTTATCGAACTGTTATGTACCTCATATCGACACGACTTATCAAGCTACTGGGGTCTGACGTTTACCGCCCCTAGGCGAGATATGCGACATATCAGACGAAGAGACCGGACTGTACGGGAGTGTTACTGGTTGGATTTATGGGAGAATGTACAGGCTTGCTTATTGATCTTCTGATTGCTCAATACCTGGGTGGCTGTTATGTTTAGCTGACCTCTTGCAGCTTGTAGGTGTTTGATATAATCATCACCTACTGCCGGCGTATTGACGATTCTTTAGAGTCCTACACAGAAGTTTCCTAGCTCAGGCAAAACGGAGTAGGAGCACATATATGATATGTGCGGGACCGAGAACAATACGTGTATGTGATACCGTATTAGATTCTCGTGATATGTGATATCGGCCGGGTATATATGATATAGCCGGGTCATCGGATCAAGTGTTGATTCGATGAACTGATACAGATTATATTAATCGGTTATTTGTGAAATAGCCGAATTATCGGATCAAGTGTTGATTTGATAATTTAATGTATAATTATATATATTTGATATATTAAATTACATTAACTAATATAAGCTCACTTAAAGATTCTTTTTCTCACTCGGGTAATACATTGATATATATGTGATATATGTTAATTGTATTATTTTATTTTGTTACAATAAATATTGTATATGTGATATATAATATTGTAACATGTTATGGTTATAAATACAACATGATTTATGGAGTTTAAATATGGTTAGGGTTTAGATTAGGGTTAAGCTTTCATGAAGCTTTCAAGAAGCTTCTTGAAGCTTTGACTTTGAGCTTGATAATTTATGATATTTTGCAAATATATTTATTTAACCCAACCCAACCCTTTAAGCATAGTAAAATCTCTACAAGGGTTAAGTCTTCTTACTTAACCCATGGTTGCAATTCTAACCACACACTTGATTTCATTATTCATCACAAAAGGATTTGATAATATTCTTCTTCTTCTTCCTTGATGAAAAACTTTCTAGCTTTTTGTGAAGTGATGAAAATGAGTGAGAAATAGAAAATAAATGAGAGCTAAATTCCTACTTCATCATCCTCATCTATTCTAGCCACTTAGATTATGGTGTTTGCTTTGCTAAAACTTGATTGGCAAAGCAAGAGTTTGGGTTTGAGTTTCTTCAAGGTAGATTATCTTTGTTATCGAAGATCGGAAGTAAGCTTGCATCTTTCTTTTCTGGAGCCTCTCTAGAGTCCGGATACTCGATGATCACAGCGAAGGGACCTCAACACAGAGCTTTAGAAGTGAAGGACCGGACTACAAAGGTTGTAATCCCAAACTCTTAGAAGTAAAGTTGTTTACTTGCTTTGTTTCGCCTAATCTCTAGTCTAAGATCTTGGTTAAGGTTGTTCGGCACGTCTAAAATTTGAATCGGGTATGGTTGATTAATTAAAGAACCTTGTGAGAGTGCCTAGTAACCCTACAATCATCATATCCTGTATTAGGGGAGCTGATCTAAGTCTAGTACATACTGATACCATCTACGTAAATGTATGCGCGTGTATGAAAACAGATCGCCCAAGGACCCGCTATAACACCATATCGTATTTGATAATACGAACCAAAAATATCACCGATCTTATGGCACCATGCCCAATCTTATCGACTCATCTCCAAGTACCATGTACTATCCATATTATCCATGTATATGAACACGTATATATGTACACATAGTCCCATACCTATGTGTTTATATATATATATATATATATATATATATATATATATATATATATACATACACACACACACACACACACACCCCTATATACGCACAAGTAAAACAATATAAGTGTGTGCATGTGCGTGTGGGTGTAAGCCTTATTCTAGGGTTTCGCGACTAACACTAAACTATAGCATTAAGTACCAAATACGCTTACACTAGCCCAAAGTCCTCTAAAACATTTCTAGCAATGTATACACATCTTATAACAACATATAAATATAAATATATCATAATGCATTCGCGTTCTATACTACGAAACTGCGGGGGTGTTATACGCCATCCACCCGACTTCCCCCGTAGATATATATCTACTCACCTCAATCCTCGCTTGCTGGAGTCGATAACGCCACACTCATCCTCGTCATCTTGAAGTCCACGTGGGGGTACCTACAATTTCCAATGCGTCATGCAGTATCAAGAATCGAACATGAAAACCAAAACGGCATGCGAATCGCTTATAGGTTAGAACCTATAGCCTACACCTGCAACACCACCAAACAACCCCCGTCACTGACGTACAAACATCAGACGACGGAACACAATATCAAATACCAAATCCCAAATTAAAATGAAGTCGCAAAACAATGCAGCAACTCAAGAAAATAGTCACAGATTTTACCCTAGGTGAAATTAGCCAATTTTGCACATATGGAGGGTCTAATTTACTGGAGATAAAGCCCTGGAACAAGAACGAGCCCAAAACGCCCTGCTCTGGCCGCGATTTGCGGCCAGAATGATTAAATCTGCCTCCACATGAAGGAATTATGGTCCTGAATTTAGGTATAGGTTCTAAGTTGCCTGCACATCTCTCTGTGTTTGCTAAATATTTTTCAGGCATCCCGGGTGATAGCAGATACAAAAACACATCACAATTTTCCATAAAATCTGTCAATGTCTGGGTTTCTAAGTTTGGGTTTGGGGTTCTATTCTCTGGTTTTAATCCAAAATACGATCACTACAGGGGTTGTGTGGTCTCTACAAACCCCCATTATACTTTAAGATTCAAATCAAACCCTAACCTCTTCTAGAAATTCTCAAGGTTCACAACACAACACTAAAACACTTTTAAACTTGCATGAAAGCTAAAGTGAATCAAATACAATGCAAATGATGAAGGAATTACCTCATTTGGCAACTCAAGAAAATTCTTGAGTTTCCCCAAGTCTTCAAAATCCATTTTTTCTTGGTCCAAAGTGCATCTAGTGAGCTCGTGCAAGTTTTTAATGAAGGGGGGATGGACTTTTGATGAGTTTTTCATAGAGTTGTTGTAGGGTTCCTAGGCACACTAATGAGGTCTCACAAGGCATCAACCATGCCAATTTCAAATTTTACGGGTGCCGAGAAACCCTAATACGGATCGTTGGCTAGATATATAGGCGAAAACTAGAACTAGTAAACTACTTTACTAAGAGTAAACGGAAATACAAACTTTGTAGATCCGGTTCTCCACCTCCATGGCTCCGCGATGATGTCTCCTCGCTGTACAAATCGGATCTTGGGCTCTAGCGTCGGCTTCATCGGAGAAAAAGCGGGCTAGGTCATCGACGACGATGCCGAAGATGATCTACGTCGAGGCATCGCTAGATCAAGCTCCAACTTCACCAAGTCAAGAAAACTTGTGAAGGAAACACCCTATAGTACTTGGCAAGAGGTAGAGGATGAAGAAATAGGAAGTGGGTAGACTTTAGATTTGGATTTCTCACACTTTTTCATCAATCACCATTGATGTAGCAAGCTTCTTTTCATGGAAGAAGAAGATGAAGAAGAAGAAGAAGATATGATAAGTTATTCTTTAAAAAAGAAAATCATAGAATACTTATCATAAACCAACCATGGTTATATGTAGAGAGCAAACTATAGTTAGGTGAATGGTTAGGTTAGGCATAAAACAAAAATGGTCGACTTATTCAAAGCTTCATGAAACTTCAACAAAGAAACAAAATTAGCCACCATTTTCCTTTTGCCAAAATGAAATAAACAAATCAATAAATGAATAAATAAATTAAACAAAACCTTAACCATTTACTTAACCAAGGTTTAAACTTTACACAAACTCAAGTAAGCATGTATCATCAAACATGATACAATCAAGTGCACAAAAGTATATCACATATACAACTTGTGAACTTCAAGTGAGAAAATCCATTTAAAGTGAACCAATACTAGTTAATGCAAAGTAATATATCAAATATATAATTATGCATTAAATCATTAAATCAACTCTTGATTCAATGATCCGGTCATGTCGCACACAATCGACCGGTATACAATGTATCGATTTATCGAACCAATCCTTGATTCGATAACTAGGTTATATCGCATACAACCATTCGACACATTCATCGCGAGAATGAAATACGGTATCACATACACGCATTATTCTCGGTCCCGCACATATCTCATATGCGCTCCTATTTCGTTTCGCTTGAGCCAGGAAACCTCTGTGTAGGACTCTAAAGACTCGTCAATACGCCGGTAGCAGGTGATGATCATATCAAACACCCACAAGCCGCAAGCGGTCTGCTAAACGTAACGGCCACCCGGGTATTGAGCGATCAGAAGATCGACGAGCAAGCCCGCTCATACTCCTGTGAATCCGACTAGTAACACTTACCTACAGTCCGGTCTCGTCGTCTGATATGTCGCATATCTCGCCTAGGGGTGGTAAACGTCAGACCCCAATAGCTTGATAAGTCGTGTCGATATGAGGTCTATAACAATTCGAGAAACTACTGGTAACACTTACCAGTAAATCTCAGCAACCCTGGCCAGGGATTTCCGGTTATAGCCAATCGAACACAGCGCAACATCAACTCCCTATACCGGGAGAGACGAATCCCCTCCTATCGCTCATTGCCTCCATGTGATTCGGGACTGTACCCAAAAACCACCATTTTGCACGCCCTCTTGGACGTGGAAAGGTGGAAATCAAAGCACAGTGGGAACCACACAAGACTCTATGATGATCTCGGGTCAACAGACTACTCTGTACCAGTGTCACCAGAGAACTGCCATCTGACGTAAGGTATAATACCATCTGGGAGTTCTCGGCGAGTCCGTCCAGTGTACCCAGTCTCCACTGAGCACCCGTATATCATCTCTGATGTCAAACACCAATAGATATGGGATCATCCATCGCCCATCTGTATGGGTCGAGAAGGTATACGCTAGTCTACTCTGATATATCGATGCCCTGTCTCGATACACCCACGACTAGGGACCTTGAAGGATGTACTTATGGACTACCATGTCCCCACTAGTATGATCCGCATCATAGTTCAGGTAGTCAAGTACACATCCTAAGGGCTTTACCAACATGTAACAGAGAGAAAATCAGTGTACACGTTAAGGTAAAGATCAACCAGATAGCATACTATCATGTCGAGCAAGAAAGTCCTCCCTATATACGTCCTAGCATCCACTACAATATACATCATATGTACAGTAATGGCCTCTAGGGCATACATATAACTAACAGTTGTATGGAGGTAGAGGAGGGAGGAGGGAGTGTGCTGCCATGGTTGAGGGGGAGGAAAAGATGAAGGGAAAATAATGAAGCGAACAAGATCCTTGACCAAGGTTTGACCCCTCACCTCTCTCTCTGTCATGCCCATACCCATTTCTTTATCATTTTCTTTTTTTCTTTTATTTTCTTTATATTTTCTTTTCATTTATATTTTAATAATGCATGAATGAAGAAATTAACCATGGTAGAAAATGTAATAAATATTGTAAATGTGATATAGTGCTTGTCATGTGCACAAAACCGGATTAATGCAAGATTAGCGATATTTAATCGCGATTAGCATTAAAATTGAATATAATTAATCATAAAAATTCATAATTTGCCTACATCACATAAAATACCTTCATTTTCTTAATTCTTGTAATTTTCCGAATATTTCAAAATTTATCGGTATTTAATTATACCGCATTAATAAAATATTCATGATATTTATTATTTAATTATAAAAATTCCCAAAAATAATATTTTATTTTTCTGAAATGTTACAATCTTCCCCCTTAAAGAAATTCGGTCCCCGAATTTAAATTTAAACTCCCCCAATTTCTAAAACATTTCAGTAAAAGATCAAGTCGTCGGGGTCCCGAAATCATAAATACCTAAAACATATCGTAGCGCAATGCATGCGCATGAAAAATGAGCATATAACTGAAACTCAAAACTCCGTCAAGCATCCCGCAATCATCGGAGTTATGGCGAAGACACCAATGTCAAAGCCCAATACGAAAACCAACAAGATATACTCGAGACTATAATATGTACATAGTACGCATCGTTGAAACATCTGAAGGAAATGCATGCTAAACACTTTTCAAATCGATGTGTGATGCGCATATCACTGCACAGTGGCGGACGTCTATTATAAGAAAATAACTATATATATATACCTTTTGTTTGATATACACGCCCTGCCGTTCTGAAAACAATTTTAAAGGGGTTTCCTTTATAAAATGTTTCGTGTCATCTCGGAAACGTAGATAAATATTGATACTATAGCTTTTTCTTTGTAAATCCCTTCGATAACTATCAATGCATGCAAAATATGTTTAGGTACTGTTCTCGGACTAGTTCTGCTTAGCTACTATACCAAATAGTAAATATCATAAAAACATACTGCTCAAAACCAATCCCAAAATGTATATAAGAATGCCACGTGCGTCTGGTGCGCACGAAAATCGAAATCCATGAATGTGCCATACATATGCACAGAAACAAAATCTAAGTGCAACGGGTGTGCACGAAACACCTGTCAAAGGCAACGGGTGTGCCTGACAGCAATATCTGGTGTATCTGATATTCACGAAGAATCTCGATTTAGTGCATCTGGTGTGTACTAAAATCGCATCAAGCGCCCAAGTATGCGCAAGAATCCAAGTCAAGTACACAAGGTGCATAAAAACAAATATCGAATATCACAATCGAAATCAATGGTATACAACGCATTTCAATCCAAATCCAAATCAGTTATACCGTGGTATATAATCTCACAACTATGTGCATCAGCGTACACGAAATCAAATCAAAATACTAAAAGTGCATGAAAACTATACCGAAAGCATAAGTCAAATCATATGCATACCATAGGCATGGAATCAAAATCAATATCTCAAATGACATCAAACCGAAGTCAAGTACAACTGTGGTGCACAAATCTCAATCATGCAAATAAATCGCCCAAAATATCAGGCATGAAATCAAAATCAACGTCTCGAATGACATCAAATCGAATTCAAGTGCAACTGTGGCGCACAAAATCTCAATCATGCAAATAAATCACCCAAACTACCAAAATCAAAGACAGCGGAAATAGTCCCGCTCTAGCACATCCTCTAAAGATCTCTGGCCAACTGTCATGGTCACTCATAACATGTCTCGTCGACGATGACGAACTCTGGCCTACTGGGTGTGCGTAATATGACCGCTTCTGGGTCCAAGCCTTCTCGAATAGTATTCCAGAATGGTTCTGTCGAAGTCTCTCCCAAAACTCGTTTATGCTGAAATGCCCGGAAGCTATCATCCTTTTGCTAAATCTATTTCTTGTTCCGGAACGGCTGTACACTCATCACGACTCCTTCTGGAAGATATATCTATGTACAATGCCTTTCCATGTGTATCACATCTCTGATGTCAGCGGAGTGGAACGTCATCTCGTCAAAATCTCGTACGAACCTCTTACTCTACTTTTCTCTAATGTCGACTGATTCAGACTCGTCTTTTCATAGCTTTATGGACTGGGCTCCAACGGCTATACTCGTATCTGGAGTCTCCCAAGCAATGTATCCCATCACATGATATCCGAATGACATTGAACCTTTCGATCGATTTTTCAAGGTTCCATAATCCCCAAAGAGCTCAACATCTTGAGTACAGTTTAATAGTATTCCTGTACATACCACAGTACCTATGGACCAACCGTAGAAGGGCAAACCCAAGCCTCACTAATGGCACCGCGAAACTGCTGTAAACCCTAATGTTTCAAGGCGTTCTCATGGTCCTTATATCGAGTTAGGGTTTCATTCTTCTAGAGGGTCCATGGAATTACTTGCATGTTTCTCCGACTACTTTAAACTCGGAAAATGGGTTCCTGACCTTCGATCGTCTTCTATCAACTCTCAACGTACCTGTATAAAGTCTCCTCAGGCTGGAATCAAACAATCTGATGACCTCGCATCAGGGTAGGCAACGAATCACATGTCCAAGTCATTCTTCCTTGGGTGACTAGCGATCTTCTATCATATCTCTAAGTACAACTCGTGCGGCATTAGCTTCAAACATCTGGGGCGATATCTTGTTATTCGCAGCAACAACTAGCACATTTTTCCGCACGCTGAACAGTACCTCAATCATCATGAATAGTCGGTGCATTGATGTGTTAGTTATATGTATGCCCTAGAGGCCATTATTGTACATACGATGTATATTGTAATGGATGCTTGGACATATATAGGGAAGACTTTCTTGCTCGACATGATAGTATGCTATCTAGTTGTACTTTATCTTAAGATGTACTCTGATTGTCTCTATGTTACATGTTGATAAAGCCCTTAGGATATGTACGCGACTACTAGGACTATGATGAGATCATAATAGTGGGGCCACGGTAGTCGACGAGTACATCCTATAACTGTTCCTAGTCGAGGGTGCATCGAGACAGGGCATCGATACACCAGAGTAGACTAGCGTATACGCATCTTGACCCATATGATGAGCGATGGATGATCCTATATCCATCGGTGTTTGACATCAAGGATGGTGTATGGGTGCTCAGTGGAGAGTGGATACACTGGACGGACTCGCCGAGAACTCCCAGATGGTATTATACCTCACATCAAATGGCAGTTCTCCGGTGACACTGGTACAGAGTAGTCTGTTGACCCGAGATCGTCATAGAGTCTTGTGTGATTCCTACTGTGCTTTGATTTCCATCATACCACGTCCAAGAGGGCGTGCAAAAAGGTGGCTTTAGGGTACAGTCCCGAATCACATGGAGGCAATGAGCGATAGGAGGGGATTCATCTCTCCCGGTATAGGGAGTTGATGTTGTACTGTGTTCGATTAGCTATAATCGGAAATCCCTGGCCAGGGTTGCTGAGATTTATTGGTAAGTGTTATCAGTAGTTTCTCAAACTATTATAGACCTCAAATCGACATGACTTATCGAGCTACTGGGGTCTGACGTTTACCACCCCTAGGCGAGATATGCGACATATCAGACGACGAGACCGGACTGTATGGGAGTGTTACTGATTGGATTCACAGGAGAATGTACATGCTTGCTTGTTGATCTTCTGAGCGCTCAATACCTGGATGGCTGTTACGTTTAGCTGACCGCTTGCAGCTTGTAAGTGTTTGATATGATCATCACCTACTGTCGGCGTATTGACGATTCTTTAGAGTCCTACACAGAGGTTTCTTGACTCAGGAAAAACGGAGTAGGAGCACATATGTGATATGTGTGGGACCGAGGATAATACGATATGATATACCGTATTCTATTCTCGCGATATTTGATATCAGCCGGGTCATCGGATCAAGTGTTGATTCGATGAGTCGGTACAGATAAATATTAGTCGGTTATATGCGATATAGCTGGATTGTCGGATCAAGTGTTGATTCGATAATTTAATGTATAATAATATATATGACATATTAAATTACATTAACTAATATTTGCTCACTAAAAGATTCTTTTTCTCACTCGGGTAATACATTGATATATATGCGATATATGTTAATTGTATTATTTTATTTGGTTACAATAAATATTATATATGTGGTATATAATATTGTAACATGATATGATAACTAATGCAACATGTTTAGTAGAGATTAAACAAGATTAGGGTTTGATTTGGGTTAATGCTTTCTAGATGATTCTAGAAGGTTTAGTTTTGTTTTGTGAAAGATATTTTGTTATGACTCATTCTTTGACCTGACCCAAACCCTAGCCCTAGTTAAGTCTCTGCAATGGTTTAGTCAACCATGGTTGCATTATTCATCATTATCTCCTTTGCTTTATTCATCACAAAAGGATTCTAATTGATTGATTCATCTTCTTCCTTCTACTCTCTTTCATGAAAAAGCTTACTAGCTTTTTTCCAAGTAATGAATGAGTGTGAGAAAAAGATAATAAAAGAGAACAAAAATCCTACTTCATCATCCTCATCTATCCTTGCCATTTAGATGAGGGTGTTCACTTCATATTATGAGTGCTAGCTTGTGTTAACGAAACTTCAAGGTAGATCATCTTTGTATCGAAGATCGGAAGTAAGACTGCATCTTTCTCTTCGTGGAACCTCTCGAGAGTCCGGAAGACGATGATCGCAGCGAAGGGACTTCAACACGGAGCTTATGAAGTGAAGGACTGGATCTACAAAGGTTGTAATCCCTCTCACTTAGTGTTAAAGTGTTTAACATACTAGTTTTCGCCTAAACTCTAGTTTAAAGATCCGGCTTTGGGTTGTTCGGCACGGCTAAATTTTAAATCGGGCATGGTTGATACCTCGTAAACCCTTATGGCAGTGCATAGCAACAATACAGTAGTATCAGAGCCAAGATAGAGCTTTAGGCGAAGTCTAGACGAAGTTTAAAGTCCGATCAAACCCCGAAACCCTTGTTTAGACCCCTCTCTGGATTTTTTCTAAATAGGTGATTTTTTCTGGATTAAAAATTCTCATAAAATAGATCAGGAAAAACTAAAAATTACTGTGAATTACGGACCACTAATGCTTTAATATGACCGCGGAACCGAGGCCAAACCAAGGTTTTGGCGGCGGTTCCGCGGCCACAATTATGACTTAGTCCCTCATATTTCATATATTTATTTTTAGGCCCTTTCTTGTCATTTTTTTCTGGGAATTTGTTAATTCCACTCAAGTATTGAGTTTTCTTGGGTTGTATTGGGGACTCGTTGATTTGATCGGATAATTTAACTTCGTTTATTTTTTCTGGATAATTTTAGAAACTGTTAAAAAGTTCGAACGGATATCAATAACTCACTTTTTCCCCTGTCGGAAAATTTTTCAAAAGTTGGATTTTTTCTCGAGTTTAAGAACGTTCTAAGTCGTGCAAGTAACGCGGTGGACCCTCTAGAAGAACACAAACCTTAACTCGATTATATGACCGTCTTGAACTGCCTCTGAACCTTAGGGTTTGTGGCAGTACGGCGTGCCACTTATGAGGCGTTGGCTTGACCCTTCTACGGCTGGACCATTGGTACTGTGGCATGTGATGGATGTTTTTAAACTGATTTCAAGTGTTGAGATATATTGGGGAATCTTGGGTGTTTGATTATTCGATCGGAAAGTTTAACATTGTTTATTTATCTGGAAAGTGATACAATATTTGGAATCCACATGTAGTTATGAGATAACTGATTTGAATATTATAAACATAGCAGTTTAGTCTCAGATGATCGGTTGCCAGGGGATTTTGATGTGATCAAAAGTCCGTCGCAATCACATAGCGTACGCGGATACTCGCCGGGTAAACTTAATAGATAGCCACGCCCCATAGCCCCGACCAAGTGACTGTAGGAGAACCCCGTCGCCAAAAGCATCCGTTCGGGTGCTCGCGGAAACGGTGTTCCGCCTTAGTGTGCTTCGTCGACGGCATCGGGGGTGCGGCCGTCTACTAAAGTTTGCGACGAGCATTCGATCAGGATGTCGGGAATCTTGTTGAATTGCCCGACTTGATATTGAAAAGAGTTTTCGATAATGAGACTAAAATGCGGGATTTATAATTGTTAGGCATGCAATGTCTAAGGAATTTATTTGGTTAGGCATGCGATGTATAAGGAGATTGCGGATTCCAACTGTTATAGTTTTACACTTTCTTTTCTGTGACCGTAAGTATAGTATGTAGTTGTATCACCGGTTTTCGTTGCTATACATCGACGACAATCGGTGTATGCATACTTACTTACGTTGATGACATGTGATGTTATGTGTTACTGTGATATATTATATTGGATCGTCGTGTTTGAATAGCCGGGGGTTTTATGTGAGATGAGAGTTTTTCTTTTTCATTCATGTAAAATTCATTTGTATGTTATATTCTTTTATTGGGGCACTTCCGGGCTGAGGATGATGTCACCATTGTATATTATTTACTTTTCCGCATTAGGTAGACCCAAGGTGGGGAGCACAAGTAACCGGGTTCTAGGGTCCAGTGGGAAACCATCTCGATGAGTCGAGACCAGGTCTCCCAACCCTAGAATTGGCAGTGTTGCTTGCCGCTCTCGTAGGGGTCTAGGGATGTGGGTTTGGTTATTCATCGCGACCGTGGAATCCGTGTTTTATACAGGCTCGTATTAAAAACACGGACCTCCTAGTATATCCAATATTTCATATATGTTTCTTCTGCTGCAATGTTCTGTGATGAGATCATATTACTGCCTGAGACGAATGTTTATATTATATATATGAGATATATATTATATTGCAGATTTCGTTTCAAATGTGATTCTTGTGAAGCATAATGAAATGGGAATTCATTAATGAGATTAATGAAATAAAAGAAACCTAAAGATTTTGTAGAAACTTATTTAAAAAAAAACGGTAGCTCTAGTTCTTGCTTTGCATAGCGGTGTTCCTTGTAGAACATCCAGCACCTTATTCGATAAGGAAAGAGCCGAGATCCCTTCACCGGGAGTGACCTCTTTAGTGAAACTAGAAGATGCTACAAACTCGGTTTGTCTTTTGATTGCTTTTATAGTTCTTGCTTTGCATAGTGATATTTGTGAAATATCCTGCAACTTATTCGATGGGGAAAGGGCCGACGATCCCTTCACCGGGAGTGACCCCTTTAGCAAAACTAGAAAAGCCTCAAAAGCACTCCATTTAAAATCACTCGATTCTACAACGATATAAAGTTCATTACGCAAAGGGTTTTCTTAAAAACCTGTCGTAGCCCTCCGTCATTTCAGATAAGTAATAGTTAGTATTCATGCTGCGTTTGTTGACTCAGTCAAGGCGTAGAGTGCGGTAGCTGATTAGTGCTTATCTGCAAAGCATATGATGCGATTGGATTAGGGTAGTCGTGTGGCCTTATTGACTCAGTCAAGGGTCGTGCGGGTGGGTTTAATTCAATCGGGAAATGATGGGTTGAACTTTACTTGCGGTCTATGGTTTGTTGACTCAGTCAAGGTCATAGATCGCTTGGGGTAAAATATTATTGGGAATTTCAAGTGTTGAAATTTGCAATGAGATTGCATACCTTCTATGAGATAGTTGGATCCCGATACCCACTGCGAGTAAGAGTTACTCCTAGGAGAGTTTTACACATTATAATTAGCCGATCAAGTAGGTGTCTATAAAGGTGTTAACGGGGTTACGCCCCTGGGAAAACGAGGTTTACTTTAATTAGGTTCGTGCGAAAGCACGGGGGACCTCCCTCAAAGTACCGACACTGGTCTGGCTGAAAGATTGGCGAACTTGTAGCGTGTAATTAATCCCGGCTAGTCTTTCCTTTTAGGGTTTGAAGGAAGATTTGATTAAAATAGTGGGAGATATCCTGATTAGATATATTAGATAACCAATCTAATCTTACAAGAGCACACGCCGAGTGTTTTCTTCTCTCTCTCTCTCTCTCCAGGTAGCGACCATATCACGCCTTAATCAAGATAATAATACGGATATATTGACCGAACCCGCTTGTTATACTGAGCTGAGGAACGTTGGTCCCGCTCCAACTTATAATTGTTATAAGACAGAGCAAGAAATAGGGAATTATCAGAATTCCCGTGCCGCCCAAACGAAGAAAGTGCATGTTGATGCATCATCTTCGGATGTGTTCATTACAAATAACTGTTTCTCAGTATCCTTTATGTCCTAGGTATGAGATACCGGATCAGGATCCCGCATATGTAATCTGTTACATGGGCTACAGAAAAGGTAGAGAACTGAGAACGGGTGATAAGTTTCATGAGACAGAAAACGGTGCAAGTGTTGCATCCAAGTCTGTTGGTCACTATCACCCTATATTACCAGAATACATTGATTCTGAGGGAATGTTACTAGATACCGAACCTGATATACAACATCATTTCAGTCTCTTTATTAGTAAAGAAAGGATATAATTTTGTATTGTTGGATAATGTTTTGAACATTTCCTATATCAAGAGTTGATCGGTTCAGGCACGTTATCTAAAAGCATTGACGTTCTAAATCAAACTACGGTTCTTAGTATACAGAACACACACAAGAGGAAGATTTCAGAAATGAACAAATCTTTCTTGAGGTATTGTAGACTAGGTCATATCAATGCGACCCGACTAGCTGAAATTACATTAAGATGCATATTTAAATTTGTTTGAATTTACATCTTGTGAAACTTGCCGGTCATGTCACAAAGATAAGATGACCATAGCTCTGTTTATTGGAAACAGAGAAAGAGTTGGTGAACTCTTAGGATTGATACAAGCTGATGTATGAAAGTCTCCTGTCTACACATGTCAAGACCGGTTCTTTGTACTTCATTACATTCTCTGATGATCTCTCAAGATTCAGAAATATGTTCCTGTTGAAACACAAGTCCAAAGCTTTTGAGATATTCACAGAATATAAATTAGAAGTAGAGAACCAACAACGGGTATAAGTATTATGTCCTTTGAAGAGATCAGGGAGGAGAATACTTGAGCACGGAATTCCTGGACTATTCTAAAGGAAAATAAGATTCTCTCTCGGCATTACTCCTCCGTATACACCATAGCACGATGGTATATCGGGGCGGAGCAATAGCACCCTATGTGATATGGTGTGCTCAATGATGAGTACTACTGAGTTTCCTATTTCCTTTTGGGAGTTATGCAATTGAGAAGTTGCATACTTATTGAATAGGGTTCAAATCAAATCAGTTGCCTACCACTTTATATGTGATATGGAAAGGGAAGAGCCCATATCTTAAGTTTGTTAAGATTTGGGGTTGTCCGGCCTATGTCTAAAAAGCAAAATCTGGACAAGCTAGAGGCAAAATCAGATCTGTGGAAGTTTGTTGGATATCCCAAGCATACGCAAGGGAATATCTTCTACCAAACCGAGGAACAAAAATATTTTGTTTCTCAACATGCCACCTTTGTGGAACGGAATTTCTTGTGAAGAAATTAGTGGTCATGAGCTTCAGCCTCTCCGCCGATCTAGTAGGATTCCTCACCCACCTGAGAGATACTTCGGTTTTCTCTATGACAGTGGAAGCGAGGGTTGCATCATGAGATGATGACCCAACTAGTTTCGAGCTGGCCATCAGGAGTGGGACTCTGTAAGAATGGCTGGATGCTTAGTGATCTGAGATGGAATCCTTATACACCAACAAAGTATGGACTTTGGTTGCTTTATCTGAAGGGTTAAATCCCCATCAGGAGCAAGTATATCTTGAGAAGTTTACTTGGTGTAGATGGAAAAGTTGAGACTTTCAAAGCTATGCTTAAGTCCATCCAGATCCTACTTGCCACGGCTACATACCATGACTACGATATCTGGTGGTTGGGTGTCATGACTGCTTTTCTAAATGTTGTTTTAGAAGAGAGCGTCTATAAGTACACAGCCAGAAGGCTTCATAGACAGTGGGAGCAGCGGAAACGTGTGCAAGATGTTTTATGTGATAAAGCAGGCATCGCGGAGTTGAAACATCTGTTTTGATGTAGTAGTCAAAGAGTTTGACTTCATCAAAATGGTAGATGAACCCTGTATATACAAAAAGGTAGTAGAGAGTATGGTGGTGATCCTCGTAGAGTACGTGGATGACATACTCTTGATAGGGAAGGAGTTTCCTATGCTACGTTCGGTCAATCTCCGCTTATCACAAGGATTCTCCTTATAGGATCAAAGTGATACCTCTTAAATCCTGGATTTTTGGATCTATGAGATAGATCTAATTGGATGTTAGGATACTCACTAGTTGTAGTGAGATGGTATCAATCGATCCCAGGGAGAATCACTGGAAAGGTTCCAGGGTGATAAGGACGACTGAATGCTAGTCGCAGGCATTGTCTTTACCCTCAGTGGAGGGACGGTATGTTGGAAGAGTTCCAAGCTAGATACCGTGACTTACTAGACGATTAAAGGCAAGATACATCGTTACCAAGGATGTAGCCAAAGAGGCAGTCTGGATATATAAGTTCATGAGATGAACTTCGTTCCTACCATTGTATGACAATGGAGTTGTGGTTTTAGCCTAGAAACTACCGTCCCATCAGAAATCCAGATAAAATTCTTAGGCAGTATCACCTGATCATGGAGATGGTTGATCTCCAGGGAGATCGAGGTTAGGGGAGTAGACACAGAGGACGACATCGCGGATCCACTCACAAAGGCCTTTTTCCCAATAGAGACTTTTATGGGATGGTTGAGTATGAGATACTTCAACCACAGCAGATTGTTGGGTATGCGATACCACAACAGATGGCCCTAGTGCAAGTGGGAGATTGTTAGTTATATGTAAGCCCTAGAGGCCATTACTGTACATACGATATATATTGTAATGGATGCTTGGACATATATAGGGAGGACTTTCTTGCTCGACATGATAGTATGCTATATGGTTGTACTTTATCTTAACATGTACTCTAATTGTCTCTATGTTACATGTTGATAAAGTCCTTAGGATATGTACTCGACTACTAGGACTATGATGAGATCATACTAGTGGGGCCACGGAAGTCGACGAGTACATCCTATAACTGTTCCTAGTCGAGGGTGTATCGAGATAGGGCATCGATACACCAGAGTAGACTAGCGTATACGCATCTTGACCCATATGATGAGCGATGGATGATCCCATATCCATCGGTGTTTGACATTAAGGATGGTGTACGGGTGCTCAGTGGAGACTGGGTACACTGGACGGACTCGCCGAGAACTCCCAGATGGTATTATACCTCACGTCAGATGGCAGTTCTCCGGTGACACTGGTACAGAGTAGTCTGTTGACCCGAGATCGTCATAGAGTCTTGTGTGATTGCTACTGTGCTTTGATTTCCATCATACCACGTCCACAAGGGCGTGCAAAAAGGTGGGTTTTGGGTACAGTCCCGAATCAGATGGAGGCAATGAGCGATAGAAGGGGATTCGTCTCTCCCGGTATAGGGAGTTGATGTTGTGCTGTGTTCGATTGGCTATAATCGGAAATCCCTGGCCAGGGTTCCTGAGATTTACTGGTAAGTGTTATCAGTAGTTTATCGAACTGTTATAGACCTCAAATCGACACGACTTATCGAGCTACTGGGGTTTGACGTTTACCACCCCTAGGCGAGATATGCGACATAACAGACGACGAGACCGGACTGTACGGGAGTGTTACTGATTAGATTCACAGGAGAATGTACAGGCTTGCTTGTTGATCTTCTGAGCGCTCAATACCTGGATGGCCGTTACGTTTAGCTGACCGCTTGCAGCTTGTGGGTGTTTGATATGATCATCACCTACTGCCGGCGTATTGACGATTCTTTAGAGTCCTACACAGAGGTTTATTGACTCAGGCAAAACGGAGTAGGAGCACATATGTGATATGTGCGGGACCGAGGATAATACGATATGAGATACCGTATTCTATTCTCGCGATATTTGATATCAGCCGGATCATCGGATCAAGTGTTGATTCGATGAGTCGGTACGGATAAATATTAGTCGGTTATATGCGATATAGCTGGATTGTCGGATCAAGTTTTGATTCAATAATTTAATGTATAATAATATATATGATATATTAAATTACATTAACTAATATTTGCTCACTAAAAGATTCTTTTTCTCACTCGGGTAATACATTGATATATATGTGATATATGTTAATTGTATTATTTTATTTGGTTACAATAAATATTATATATGTGATATATAATATTGTAACATGATATGATAACTAATGCAACATGTTTAGTAGAGATTAAACAAGATTAGGGTTTGATTTGGGTTAATGCTTTCTAGATGATTCTAGAAAGTTTAGTTTTGTTTTGTAAAAGATATTTTGTTATGACTCATTCCTTGACCTAACGCAAACCCTAGCCCTAGTTAAGTCTCTACAATGGTTTAGTCAACCATGGTTGCATTATTCATCCTTATGTCCTTTGCTTTATTCATCACAAAAGGATTCTAATTGATTGATTCGTCTTCTTCCTTCTACTTTCTTTCGTGAAAAAGCTTACTAGCTTTTTCCAAGTGATGAATGAGTGTGAGAAAAAGATAATAAAAGAGAGCAAAAATCCTACTTCATCATTCTCATCTATCCTTTCCATTTTGATAAGGGTGTTCACTTTATATTATCAGTGTTAGCTTGTGTTAACGAAACTTCAAGGTAGATCATCTTTGTATCGAAGATCGGAACCAAGACTGCATCTTTCTCTTCGTGGAACCTCTCGAGAGTCCGAAACATGATGATCACAGCGAAGGACTTCAACACGGAGCTTATGAAGTGAAGGACTGGATCTACAAAGGTTGTAATCCCTCTCACTTAGTGTTAAAGTGTTTAACATACTTGTTTTCGCATAAACTCTAGTTTAAAGATCCGGCTATGGGTTGTTCGGCACGGCTAAATTTTAAATCGGGCATGGTTGATGCCTCGTAGACCCTTGTGGCAGTGCATAGCAACCCTACATGATGGTCATCACATTCTGGCTGGCCTCTAGCAGTAGCCTGATCCTCTGGTGCTGATCTGCACGTCCGAGAAATCTTGTAAAAGCGATCCATCAAACGCTCATAGCGCGAAAACACAATAACATAACACATATATACACTCGTGTGTCTCTGGAATCACACCCTGGTCAGTCTTCGTCCGTGACGAGCTCATGCAGACGCAACTCTAACCATAGCTCTCTCTGCCCGTGTAATCGTAGCAGCAAAAACCATAAACCGATATCGATGAGGATAGATCATAGGAATGAATGTAATACTGTGTAAGGAAATGTACATCCTAAGGCTCCTTAAGCGGAGTAGCGTATCTTAAGTATGCCGCGAAACATACACACGGTACGTCACTCTCCTTAAGTCACCTACTCCATCAACCAAGGTCAACCTACGCGACGAAATTTCGAGTCTAATATTCCCTCGACGAAGTCTAAGTTCCATAAGGTCAAGCCTAGATTCCGTATATATACAAATGCCCTAAGCTCCGCATAGTCAAACATAGACTCGAACCAAGGTTAACCTAGCGCTCTGATACCAACTTTGTCATGACCCGAAATGGCATGTGACTGGCACTTGAATCATATGAAGTCTATAGGACCCCATCTAATTCAAGTAAGCCAAAAAAATCCCAGAAATCTAAACCATTTTAAATGAGAAGTGAAGAAAACTTATTTAAAAACAAGTGGTTTTAATAACATAAGCCGAAGTATTGCATTTTTAAAATCTCAAGTCTTTTCTGAAAATTTCGGCAGAGTTTCCTTTGTAAATACTGGCCCCAAAAGGGTACAACATGCATAATATGAATAAAGGCATCCCCAACCGGGAGCTAGCTCTTCATCAATTGACGGTCACAACCACGCAAGCAATATAATATACAATGCCAAGGGCGAGGATCAAAACTCAACAGGAAACTCAAAAATATCAAGAAAACCATAATAATACAACGCACGACTCTAAGGTCGAAACAGTATACAACTATTTTTCTAAGTCTGAAATAGATATACAAGTCTGGTTGATAGAGTTTCTAGATACCACTGAATATAAAATGAATACAATGGTGGTCACGATGCGAGTGAACCCACCTACCAAAGCAATCATCCGGAATGAAACAGTGTGGTAGCAAAGCCACAACGAAACCTGTACGGTAAAACCTGCAAGAACTGTGGCACAACAGGGGTGAGTTGCCAACTCGTGAGTAGAAAACATCACAGAGCAGAAATCGTATGTATGACACAATCCTAGGTCAATATGATTAGTGATATATATCCTAAATATGTTAAAGTCTGAAGCATGCTAAGGTGGCAAGGGTAAACATCTATACATAAGTGTAATGCCAAGTGCTCGTGTCAGTGCCTCAGGTAGCAACATATCATGAAGATAATACTATGATATCTAGGATGGCCGTATCAGTATAGGTGCCAACTATATACTCAAGTCTATAGTTATGTGGATATCATCCAACTATGAAATCAATGCCTGTATGCATGTGGATCTCATCTACGTGTCAACCAATGACACAACAATATCATGCATGTAAAAATCATAAAAGCATATGCATGAAAGTATGAGGATATAAATCAACATGTGTCCCTTGCGACACATCAAAATCATGGAACCTGGGTGTCCAGCATCGACATCTAAAACATCATGAAACCCGTGTCAAGCATCGACACGTTAACCCTCATATATCTCAGGCGCCGCATCCTCAGATCGGCTATCACATATATCTCGCCTCAGGCGCCGCCTACTCTGGTCGGCCCTCATATCCATCTCATGACTCCGGTCGGTATCCTCCAGAGAACCGGCAGGTCCAAATACTATCACCGGTAGGTAGTGCACCCCTGCAAGGCTCACCGTCTAACAATACGAGTCTACTTGCCCCGGGGCACCTCACCGGGTCCACCATGTACCCGCAGACTGTGCCTACTGCTCCTCTAATCGAGTTTCACATATCACACGTCTCATAACTGAGAAAACGTCTGGTGTGCGCACTGAAATATCATATCAAGAGAAACCGGGTTTTTAAAATAATAAATACTTTCTTTTAAAATAAGCACGGTTCTCAAATCCAGAAATCTCATGAAAACAACATATCTTAATGCGTAAAATCATAAAGCATGATGTATGCGACATACAACAGAAATGTAAGCATATCCATATATCATGCAACATGGAACAGTAACGTGCACATATCAAAGGTAAACCTCTCTTTTAAATGAATCTAGTTTTAAAATGTCTCCTGCGGTTCCCGATTTCTCCAAAGTCAAATGCAGCATCGTATAAAAGTGCATATGTAACAATAGCAAGTAAATTATGGAGTCATATCATGATGCACCAATCCTACTGTGTAGTAACATAGCAATTATCGATGATGAAGTGTGTGAGCAGGCCAATCTGTGAAAGTGTAACATACGCATCATCGATAATGGTGTAGGTGTACAAGCACAGGTATATATGATGCAATGAGAATGACATAAACATAGCATAAAGTAAATCATATGCAAATGCTAACAGGTATACGTATCTAGCATGACCGAGTCGGTGAATCTATCAATTGGCATCCAGCCTCACAACATCACGTACGGTATCATCCATCGTACGGCATCCTCTAGTCAAGGGTATAAATCAATCATCAAGTCAACTCATCATGTACGGTAACCCATCGTACGGCAGACTTAACCCAATAGGGATCCTATCAACCTATAACACAATGAAGGTACGGACCTAACGTCTCATACAGCAAATCACTCGAGATTCACAACATTACATAAATCTATATACCTATATCCCCGGGTTACATCCATAACAATCTCATATCTGGGGACCGGCAAGGTATCAATCATCTCAATCGACTCGCATCTGTATACAAACATATCATCAAACTATCATATCACATCGTATTTATTTTCATCGCATTTATCTCCCACATAAAGTCAATCTTACAAATACAGTCTACCTTTACTATAAGCATACGTATCTAATCTAACATGCACCCCGAACCATACAATCAGTTTTTAAAAGATGTGAATCTTAGTTTTGAAAGTAGGGGCTATGGTGTTTTAAGAAAAGGTACGTCCTTTGAAATATCCGTAGAATCCCTTAGCCTGTTTTTAAAATACTCACGATTCGTTAGTTTTGAAATAGGTATGACTCGAGTCTAGTCTAACGTCTACAAGTAACTACAGAACTAAACTAATATGCTAATCGAAAGGGTAAGGAAAACTATCTAAGTCTGAGTCGATACATATATATATATATATATATATATATATATAATAGTCGGTGATCCCGCCTCAATAGTATCACATATGATACAATATGTAACATGACATCCTCGAGTCAAGAGTGTGGATCTATCATCAATATATATAGCTCGTACGGTAAATCTATCGTAAGGCATCCCATAACTGAGTACGGGCCAAATATCACATTCATCCCATTATTCATGTGGTATCATTATCATCATATCCTGTATTAGGGGTACTGATCTAAGTCTAGTGTTAGTGTATATGCCCTAGAGGCCATTACTGTATCATACTAGTTTGTATATTACTTGATGGAAGCTTGGGATATTCACCTTGTATAAACAATCTTGCTCAATATAGTAGTATGCTACTTGGTTTGTTTCTACTTCAATGTGTATATGTGTTTATTTTGCGATATCACCTATACGCATTAGTGGAGCCCTTAGGATCTTTGCTTGATTACCAGCGTTGTGATGGCAGTCACACTAGTGGGGGCTGGGTAATCTACAAGCACATCCTTATACAGGTCCCTAGTCGCAGGACTATCGAGACAGGGCATCGATACTCCGGAGTAGACTAGCGTATGCGCTTCTCATCCCAGTGTGGAAGATGGTCTGTCCCACAGCCATCAGTACGTCGTACTGGAGATAGTATGCGGGTGCTCGTTAGGTTACGAGTACACTGGACAGGACTCGTCGGGAACTGACAGGTTGGTATTATACCTATCGTCAGTTATCAGTTCCCAGGTGACATGAGTACAGCTTAGTCCGCTGACTTGACACTGGCACTTCGCCTCGAGTGTGTTCCCACTGCACTTTGATCACTACCCTACCACGGCTCAAAAGAGTCGTGCAAACAGGTGGTGGTTGGGTGCAGTCCCGAAGCACTTGGAGGCAGTGACGGTTAGACAGGATTCGTCTCTCCCGGTATTGGGGGTTGACATCGCGCTGTGTCTAGGAGAGCCATTACACGAGTAGTCCCTGGCCAGGGCAAGCGAGATATACTGGTAGGCTTCCAGTGTTATCTCAGGGTGTTTTGGGCTTCACTCCGACACGACTTGTACCGCTATTGGGGGACTGACGTTTTACCGCCCCTAGGCCCGACATGCGATGTATTAGACGAACAGACCGGACTGTACGGAGACTGTCACATTCAGACTCAGTAGGAGTTCAGATAGGGTTTCACCTCGTCAGCCTTCTTGTCGGCATCTACCTGGGGACCGTTACGCACAGCTAGTGCCGCTTGCGGTCTGTGGTTAAACCCACTGCCAGCGTAGTGTCGAGTATTTAGAGTCCCACACAGAGGGTATTCGTCTCTGGGCAAAACAGAGTAGAGGTCGCATGGTTTTCCGACAGGGTTCGTTCTCATCCGCGCACTTGTGCACGTTTGGAGTCCGGACGGATATTACTGGCTGGCTCTGGTTTGAGTCAGATGCTGGTATATGTTTTGGGGTTGCTTTTATCTCTCAGTATTCATGTTCCTCGGAACAAGGATGCAGGTGTGTATGCACAGTTATTTTAGGAAGAGGAAGAGGACTTTCATTAGGGTTTCGGAACGGGTGCGTATGCACAGTTGACAGTCGTCTTTTTCCAAACCCTAATGGATTTTTGTTTTATCAATTAATAATATATAATAAAATGAAATTGTGTCATGGTTGGTTTTTATGTTGACTTGTTGACCATGGTTGACTTGTTGACCATGGTTGAAGTTTTGACCATCATCATTACAAAAGAAAGATGCTCTTTGATTCTAGCAAATTCATTTAATGTTTGAAATGATAATGGTCATTCCTAAACTTTCCATCAACCTTTTCATTTTCATTATTGTTATTATTAATTTAGATAATTCTTTTTCTTTTAGCATTATGGTTGCAAGAAAGAAAAAGAGAGCTCATTATCTCATTTAGCTTCTCTCTCCTCACTTCATCTTCTTCTTCCTCTAGCAAAAGAGAACCCTTCTCATGTGTTGAGAATCCCTCTCTTTAAAAGGAAAAGCACCCCTTAGATACTCTCTACTCACTCTAGGATCAAGGTTTTAGCAAGCCGGAGATTCTAGTTCACTCTAAGTTCGAGAAAGAGCCCAAAGGTTGAACCCTCGAGGTGGAT
Organism: Agapanthus africanus; assembly: GCA_030015575.1. Taxonomy (NCBI): domain Eukaryota; kingdom Viridiplantae; phylum Streptophyta; class Magnoliopsida; order Asparagales; family Amaryllidaceae; genus Agapanthus; species Agapanthus africanus. Next base: position 416,853,245 of record CM057343.1, on the reverse strand, counting down.
CCATCTTCGACGGAAGAAGGCGACAAGAAGAGAACCATCAACCTCTACAAAAGTTTGAAGAAGAAGGAGTTCAAGTTTAGGTATAACCATCTTCATCCGAGTAGCTAAATCTCTTTAGCAAGTTTGCTAGTTTTAGTTTAGGAAAAGATCCCGACTTTGTTTAGTCCATGTTGCCCCTTGCGCTAAAAATTTGTTTTTTATACCGTTTCCGCCTCCCCGTAAGAACCGGGGGTCGCAACGTGGACTTACAGTGGTATCAGAGCCTAACTAAACTTAAACTAGCTTGGTAGTGAAGTGTAACGAAGTTCGGAACCGAAAAATCACAAAACCGGAAAAACTAAAACCCTAAGTTTCTGTTGAAATTTTTTCTGCTCTAAATGAAAAATTTTATACTCCTAAATTCCGCTCAGGGTTTTATTTGAACACCCATGAAAAACGATCCACTGTTTCATTCAAACCACCGCGGTTCCGCGGCACGAGGTAGGCATGTGCCGTGGAACCGCCGCCGTTTGTTATCGTCTCTGCATCGTTTTTCGTGCAGTGTGTGTCTGTGTTGGTTTTGGGATTTTTAAAATATATTATAAGTGCCCAGATTTTCCAGAACAGAAATTTACTTTTGGGGTCCTATAATTCCGTATTTTTTTTTTCGAACTTCACTGCACTTTGACTATGATGGTTATATCTGTGATGCTTGCATGTATTGAACGTCGGCTAATCGCTATAAGTCGATTGGTCGGGGTTGTACATGATCTGTGTTTGATATTGGAATGTGTATATGAATGTGTTGGACTGTCGCGGCTGAATAGCCGGGGTGGATGTGAGATGAGCTTTTGTTTTTCTTTCATTCATTGTAAATGTAAATTGATGTAATAATATTATTTGTATGGCCGCACAACCGGGTCGGGATTGTAGCCGTCATTGTATAATTCTTTTTACTGTTTTTGCTCCTAGGATAGACCCATGGAGGGGTGCACAAACTGCCAGGTACTTGGCGGGTAGTTTGCCGCACCCGTAGGGGTCTTAGGTGGGGTATTTGGCTATTCACCGCGACCGTGTAATCCGCTTTTCGTTGCAGGCTCGAAAGGATTGCGGATTGCTAGTGTATCCAATGTATTCATCTGTGATCTGTAATGTCTATCATTGCTTTCTATTTAGGCGTTGCTTATGTTTTACAGCCGCGCTAGCCCAGCCCTCGCTCTGTCATTAGTTAAGTAACCTAACGAGTGATGACGGGACCCCGTGGCGAATGCGAATGGCATAAGCGTACGTCATATTTTGGTTGTTTTCTGCAATGGTAGGATTAAATGATGGGACGCATTAAAAGTACTAATGCAAGAATATCACGCATTAAAAGAACTAATGCAAGATAATAAACCAAGTTAAAATCGTTGGAACACTTTCGAAAAACCACTCGGTTCTTTTCAAAACTAACTTTTAAATGCGGAGATTGAGCCACTCCTTCTAAAAGCTATCTCGTTCCATCGATTATATCAAGTTCACTACGTTCACGGTTTTACCAAAACCATTCGTAGCCCTCCGTCGTTTCACATGAATAGTCAATAGTATTCAAGCTGTGTTTGTTGGCTAAAGTCAAGGCATAGTGATTGGTAGCTATTGGGTATTCATGTGCAGCATAGATAGATGCGTTGGTTTGGAACAGTCGTACTGCCTTGTTGGCCAAAGTCAAGGGTAGGTACGGGTGGATTCAAATTAACCTGGAGAACGACGGGTAGAACTTGACATGTGACTTATGATTTGTTGGCCAAAGTCAAGGTCATAAGAGCATGGGGCAGAAATCCACATCGGGAGTTTCATAAGTACTGAAACTTGCTAGATTTGCATACCATTTGGAGTGTGATGATTCTGGTAGGATTCCTTCAGTTTCGTCACGCAATGATATTTGGATCCCGATCCTACTGTGAGTATATGCTACTCCTCGGGAAATTTCTCACTAAACGATCAATGCTATAAACCTAGTAGGTGCCTAGAAAGGTGTTAGCGGGGCTACGCCCCCAGGGAAAAGAGGTTCTTAAATTAAGGAACTTCGCGAAAGCGTTGGAAAACCTCCCTCGAAGTACCGACACTAGCCTGGCTGAACGGTTAAGCAAGTATTGTGCGGTGGGATTGATCCTGGCTAATTCTTCCTTTGTGGTTTGAGGAGGGATTCGAGAGACAGTGGGAGCCATCATGTTTAGACAAATTAAAAACCATTCTAAACTTGCAAGAGCATCGTGCTAAAGTGTTTCTTCTCTCCCCCCTGCAGCGACCAAATTCGAAATGACTGGACTTAAGTTACTTCTAGATAAAAACATACTGACAGGGCCAAACTACAAAGATTGGCTCAGGAATGTCAAATTGGCAATCGCTTACGACAAGCTGGGGTATCTTCTTACCACCAAAGCTCCCCCTGTCCCAGGTCCCACCTCCAGCGTCGCGGATAAGGAAATCCGTAAGACTTGGGAGATTGATTGCGCGAAGGCCAGGTGCCTCGTGCTTGCCTCTATGGACAACGAACATCAGAGGAGGCATGAGAATATGGACCTCGAGTCCATATTTCTCCATACAAAAGAACTGTATGGAGAGCAGTCTCGTATCGCAAGATACGAAGTGTCGAAGAAGTTATTTTCGACTAAGTTGGCCGTCGGATCATCGGTAGCGGACCACGTGCTTAAGATGATTGGCTACACTGAGGAGCTCGCGGAACTTGGGACCACGTTGGACAGTGAACTCTATACGGATTTAATTCTCCAGTCCCTTCCATCCACTTACGCCCAGTTTATACTGAACTTCAACTTACAAGAAAAGGAAGTTGAACTTTCAGAACTCCTCAACCTGCTGAGGAGCGCAGAGGGCACCCTACAGAAGGGTAGGGAAACACCCGCTTTGTTTGTAGGAGGATCTTCTTCCTCTAGGTCCAAGGCGAAAGCCAAGGGAAAGAGGAAGAAAGCCCCCGCCAAACCAAGAGGCGGTGTTAGTAAAGTGGGTGCGAAGGGAAAGGAAAAGGCAACAAAGATTGCGGGGAAGCTTGTTGAAAAGGAAGAGTGCTTCTATTGTCATAAGAGTGGACACTGGAAGAAAGATTGCAGGGCTTGGAAAGCCAGGACACAGGAACTGAAGCAGGTTGCGGCTTCAGCTTCAGGTGTGTATGTTATTGAAAACTGTCTTTCTATAAACTCTACTTCCTGGGTATTGGATACCGGATCAGGATCTCATATCTGTAATTCTTTGCAGGCGTTGAGAAACCGTAAGTTTTTGAAGGCAGGTGACATGACCCTCAGAGTTGCGAACGGAGCTAGCATGGATGCTAAAGCCGTGGGGGACTATCACCTGGGAATGACAGATGGGCATGTTTTGGTTTTGCGTAATTGCTTTTTTGTACCCAACGCAACTTGTAATATCATTTCTGTATCTTTGGTTTCTAAAGAAGGTTATGAATTTGCGTTTGTAAGTAATGTTGTAAACATTCACCTTAATCAAGTTCTGATTGGGTCAGGTACACTGAGCAATGGTATATACGTATTGAACCAACCACAGATTTTCAATGTCCAGAATACACACAAAAGAAAGTCTCCAGATATCAATCAGGCTTTCTTATGGCATTGTAGACTGGGTCACATCAATGAGACACGGTTGACTAAGTTACACAAAGAAGGATACTTGGATCCGTTCGAGTATCAGTCTTATGCCACTTGTGAATCTTGTCTCATGGGAAAGATGACAAACACTCCGTTCACTGGACACGGAGAAAGAGCGAGCGAGCTCTTGGGACTCGTACACAGCGACGTGTGCGGTCCAATGTCTACACATGCGCGAAGCGGTTACTCTTACTTCATTACTTTTACGGATGATTTTTCAAGGTACGGTTATGTCTTCTTAATGAAACATAAGTCCGAGGCTTTTGAAAAGTTCCAGGAATATAAGAATGAAGTAGAGAAACAGACCGGCAAAAGTATCAAGATTCTAAGATCGGATCGAGGTGGAGAATACTTAAGTGCCGAGTTCCTGAATTATTTAAAAGAGAATGGGATTCTCTCTCAGCTTACTCCTCCATACACTCCGCAGCACAACGGTGTATCGGGGAGACGGAACCGAACCCTATTGGATATGGTACGGTCCATGATGAGTAACGCTGAGTTACCGCGATCTTTCTGGAGGTATGCGCTAGAATCAGCTGCGTACCTTTTGAACCGAGTTCCTACTAAGACTGTGCCTACTACACCATATGAGATGTGGAGTGGGAAGAGACCCTATCTTAAGCACATTAAGACATGGGGATGTCCAGCTTTTGTTAAAAAGCAGCATGCGGACAAGCTCGAGGCACGCTCAGTACAGTGCAAGTTCGTGGGATATCCAAAGAACTCCAAGGGATATTTCTTCTACTGCGAAGAGGAACAAAAAGTTCTTGTTTCTCGTCATGCCTACTTCTTGGAAACTGAGTTTTTGGAAAACCAGATAAGTGGGAGCACAGTAGAACTGGAAGAAATTCCAGAACCACGAGCTGTTACTGAAAGCTTAGAGGAACCAGAGGGTTCAAAAGAACAGGACATTCCTACGCCGCTCCGCAGGAGTAGTAGGCAGTCTCATCCGCCCGAGAGATACTACGGTTTTCTCATAGACGGGGATAGAAAGGATTGCATCATAGATTATGATGAGCCTACTAGCTTCCAGCAGGCCGTTCAGAGCGTTGACTCGGTAAAATGGCTGGATGCAATGCGGACCGAAATGGAGTCCATGTACACCAACAAAGTATGGACGTTGGACATTGCTCCAGACGGGGTAAAACCCGTAGGATGCAAGTGGATCTTCAAAAGGAAGATTGGTGTAGATGGACAGGTTGAGACCTATAAAGCTAGACTTGTAGCAAAGGGTTTCCGTCAAAGACCTGGCTTGGACTATGACGAAACCTTTTCTCCAGTGGCTATGCTGAAATCCATTCGGATCCTTCTTGCCATTGCTGCCTTCCACGATTATGAGATTTGGCAGATGGACGTAAAGACCGCTTTTCTAAATGGAAATTTAGAGGAGTGTGTCTATATGGATCAGCCAGAGGGTTTCATTCAGAGTGGGAGCAGCGGAAAGGTGTGCAAGTTGCTTAAGTCCATCTATGGACTAAAGCAGGCATCGCGGAGTTGGAACATCTGTTTTGATGAGACGGTCAAGGAATTTGACTTTATCAAAAATCCAGATGAACCATGCATCTATAGTAGATTTGTAGCGAGAACTGTAGTATTTCTTGTTTTATACGTGGATGACATTCTCTTAATAGGAAATGATATTCCTATGCTACAATCTGTCAAGGGTTTCTTGTCACACAGGTTCTCCATGAAAGACCTGGGTGATGCCTCTTACATCCTGGGGATCCGGATCCATCGTGATAGATCCAAGAGGATATTAGGACTTTCACAGTCCAGGTACATCGACATCGTACTGAAAAGATTCAGTATGGAAGATTCCAAGTGCGGTAACCTACCGGCTTGTCACGGGATCACCCTCTCTAAAGAGATGTCTCCCAAGACTGATTTGGAGAGGGATCACATGTCTATTATACCCTACGCTTCAGCGGTAGGCTCTATAATGTATGCGATGTTGTGTACCAGACCGGATGTAGCTTATGCACTGAGTGTGGTAAGCCGGTATCAGTCAAACCCTAGGGAGAAACACTGGATAGCAGTAAAGAACATTCTCAAGTACCTGAGGAGGACTAAGGAGATGTTCTTGGTGTATGGCGGAAAAGACCTCCAGATCGAGGCCTTTGCTGACTCCAGCTTCCAGAGTGACAAGGATGATTCCAAGTCCATGTCGGGTTTTGTCTTTACCCTCAATGGAGGGGCGGTGTGTTGGAAGAGTTCCAAACAGGAAACCGTTGCAGACTCGACTATGGAAGCGGAATACATCGCTGCATCTGATGCCGCAAAAGAAGCTGTCTGGATGAGGAAGTTCTTGAAAGAACTTCAGGTGGTTCCATCCATTGTTGACCCAATACCTCTGTATTGCGACAACAACGGGGCTATAGCTTTAGCGAAGGAACCCAGGTCCCATCAGAGATCCAGGCACATCTTGAGGCGGTATCACCTGATCAGGGAGATCGTGGATCGCAAGGAGATCGAGGTTCGGAGGGTTGCTTCAGAAGAGAACACTGCAGATCCATTCACCAAGGCCTTACCCCAGACTCAGTTCGAGCGGCTGATCGAGATGATAGGCCTTCGATACGCCAGTACATGGCCTTAGTGCAAGTGGGAGATTGTTAGTGTATATGCCCTAGAGGCCATTACTGTATCATACTAGTTTGTATATTACTTGATGGAAGCTTGGGATATTCACCTTGTATAAACAATCTTGCTCAATATAGTAGTATGCTACTTGGTTTGTTTCTACTTCAATGTGTACATGTGTTTATTTTGCGATATCACCTATACGCATTAGTGGAGCCCTTAGGATCTTTGCTTGATTACCAGCGTTGTGATGGCAGTCACACTAGTGGGGGCTGGGTAATCTACAAGCACATCCTTATACAGGTCCCTAGTCGCAGGACTATCGAGACAGGGCATCGATACTCCGGAGTAGACTAGCGTATGCGCTTCTTATCCCAGTGTGGGAGATGGTCTGTCCCACAGCCATCAGTACGTCGTACTGGAGATAGTATGCGGGTGATCGTTAGGTTACGAGTACACTGGACAGGACTCATAGGGAACTGACAGGTTGGTATTATACCTATCGTCAGTTATCAGTTCCCAGGTGACATGAGTACAGCTTAGTCCGCTGACTTGACACTGGCACTTCGCCTCGAGTGTGTTCCCACTGCACTTTGATCACTACCCTACCACAGCTCAAAAGAGTCGTGCAAACAGGTGGTGGTTGGGTGCAGTCCCGAAGCACTTGGAGGCAGTGACGGTTAGACAGGATTCGTCTCTCCCGGTATTGGGGGTTGACATCGCGCTGTGTCTAGAAGAGCCATTACACGAGTAGTCCTTGGCCAGGGCAAGCGAGATATACTGGTAGGCTTCCAGTGTTATCTCAGGGTGTTTTGGGCTTCACTCCGACACGACTTGTACCGCTATTGGGGGACTGACGTTTTACCGCCCCCTAGGCCCGACATGCGATGTATTAGACGAACAGACCGGACTGTACGGAGACTGTCACATTCAGACTCAGTAGGAGTTCAGATGGGGTTTCACCTCGTCAGCCTTCTTGTCGGCATCTACCTGGGGACCGTTACGCACAGCTAGTGCCGCTTGCGGTCTGTGGTTAAACCCACTGCCAGTGTAGTGTCGAGTCTTTAGAGTCCCACACAGAGGGTATTCGCCTCTGGGCAAAACAGAGTAGAGGTCGCATGGTTTTCCGACAGGGTTCGTTCTCATCCGCGCACTTGTGCACGTTTGGAGTCCGGACGGATATTACTGGCTGGCTCTGGTTTGAGTCAGATGCTGGTATATGTTTTGGGGTTGCTTTTATCTCTCAGTATTCATGTTCCTCGGAACAAGGATGCAGGTGTGTATGCACAGTTATTTGAGGAAGAGGAAGAGGGCTTTCATTAGGGTTTCGGAACGGGTGCGTATGCACAGTTGACAGTCGTCTTTTTCCAAACCCTAATGGATTTTTGTTTTATCAATTAATAATATATAATAAAATGAAATTGCGTCATGGTTGGTTTTTATGTTGACTTGTTGACCATGGTTGACTTGTTGACCATGGTTGAAGTTTTGACCATCATCATTACAAAAGAAAGATGCTCTTTGATTCTAGCAAATTCATTTAATGTTTGAAATGATAATGGTCATTCCTAAACTTTCCATCAACCTTTTCATTTTCATTATTGTTATTATTAATTTAGATAATTCTTTTTCTTTTGGCATTATGGTTGCAAGAAAGAAAAAGAGAGCTCATTATCTCATTTAGCTTCTCTCTCCTCACTTCATCTTCTTCTTCCTCTAGCAAAAGAGAACCCTTCTCATGTGTTGAGAATCCCTCTCTTTAAAAGGAAAAGCACCCCTTAGATACTCTCTACTCACTCTAGGATCAAGGTTTTAGCAAGCCGGAGATTCTAGTTCACTCCAAGTTCGAGAAAGAGCCCAAAGGTTGAACCCTCGAGGTGGATCCATCTTCGACGGAAGAAGGCGACAAGAAGAGAACCATCAACCTCTACAAAAGTTTGAAGAAGAAGGAGTTCAAGTTTAGGTATAACCATCTTCATCCGAGTAGCTAAATCTCTTTAGCAAGTTTGCTAGTTTTAGTTTAGGAAAAGATCCCGACTTTGTTTAGTCCATGTTGCCCCTTGCGCTAAAAATTTGTTTTTTATACCGTTTCCGCCTCCCCGTAAGAACCGGGGGTCGCAACGTGGACTTACATCTAGTACATACTGATACCATCTACGTAAATGTATGCGTATGTATGAAAACACATTGCCCAAGGACCCGCTATAACACCATGTCGTATCACATAATATTAACCAAAACATATCACCGATCTCGTGGCACCATGCCCAATCTCATCGACTCATCTCCAAGTACCATGTATTATCCCCATTATCCATGTATATGTATACGTATATATATATATACACACACACATAGTCCCATACCTATGTGTTTATATATATATATATATATATATATATATATATACACACACATACCCCTATATACGCACAAGTAAAACAATATAAGTGTGTGCGTGTGCGTAAGGGTGTAAGACTTATTCTAGGGTTTCGCGACTAACACTAAACTATAGCATTAAGTACCAAATACGCTTACACTATCCCAAAGTCCGCAAAAGCATTTCTAGCAATGTATACACATCTTATAACAACATATAAATATAAATATATCATGACGCATTCGCGTTCTATACTACGAAACTGCGGGGGTGCTATACGTCATCCACCCGACTTCCCCGTAGATATATATCTACTCACCTCGATCCTCGCTTGCTGGAGTCGATGAAGCCACGCTCATCCTCGTCGTCTCGAAGTCCACATGGAGGTACCTACAATTTCCAATGCGTCATATAGTATCAAGAATCGAACATGAAAACCAAAACAGCATATGAATCGCTTATAGGTTAGAACCTATAGCATACACCTGCAAAACCACCAAACAACCCCCGTCGCTGACGTACAAATATCAGACGACGGAACACAATATCAAATACCAAATCCCAAATTAAAACGAAGTCGCAAAACAATGCAGCAACTCAAGAAAATGGTCACAGATTTTACCTTAGGTGAAATTAGCCAATTTTGCACATATGGAGGGTCTAATTTACTGGAGATAAAGCCATGGAATAAGAACGAGCCCAAAATTCCCTTCTCTGGCCTCGATTTGCGGCCAGAATGATTAAATCTTCTGCCACATGAAGAAATTGTGGTTCTGGTTTTGGGTATAGGTTCTAAGTTGGCTGCACATCTCTCTGTGTTTGCTAAATATTTTTCAGGCTTCCCGGGTGATAGCAAATACCAAAACACATCACAATTTTCTATAAAATATGCCAATGTCGGGGTCTCTAAGTTTGGGTTTGGGGTTCTATTCTCTGGTTTTAATCCAAAATACGATCACTACAGGGGTTGTGTGGTCTCTACAAACCTCCATTACACTTTAGGATTCAAATTAAACCCTAACCTCTTCTAGAAATTCTCAAGGTTCACAACACAACACTAAAACACTTCTAAACTTGTATGAAAGCTAAAGTGAATCAAATACAATGCAAATGATGAAGGAATTAACTCATTTGGCAACTCAAGAAAATTCTTGAGTTGCCCCAAGTCTTCAAAATCCAATTTTTCTTGGTCCCAAGTGCATCTAGTGAACTCGTGCAAGTGTTTAATGAAGGAGGGATGGACTTTTGATGAGTTTTTCATGGAGTTGTGTGGAGGTAGAGGAGAGAGGAAGGAGTGTGCTGCCATGGTTGAGGGGGAGGAAAAGATGAAAGGAAAATAATGAAGGGAATAAAAGCCATGACCAAGGTTTGACCCCTCACCTCTCTCTCTCTCTCTCATGCCCATACCCATTTCTTTATCATTTTCTTTTTTTCTTTTCTTTTCTTTATCTTTTATTTTCATTTATATTTGAATCATGCATGAATGAAGAAATAAACCATGGTAGAAAATGTAACAAGTATTGTAAATGTGACATAGTGCATGTCATGTGCACAAAACCGGATTAATGCAAGATTAGCGATATTTAATCGCGATTAGCATTAAAAATGAATATAATTAATCATAAAAATTCATAATTTGCCTACATCACATAAAACACCTTCATTTTCTTAATTCTTTTAATTTTCCAAATATTTCAAAATTTATCGGTATTTAATTATACTGCATTAATAAAATATTCATGATATTTATTATTTAATTATAAAAATTCCCAAAAATAATATTTTATTTTTCTGAAATGTTACAGCGGGTTTGGATGCTGGTGGATGAAGTCCTCATGAATTTGGCACGAATGACACTGCTTCGCATATTCGAGACATTCCTGAATCATTATGGGCCAATAAAAATCCATTCTTTTGATTTTCAGCTTCATTTTTGGCCCAGCTTGGTGAGAACCGCAGAGTCTGTCGTAAGTTTTTTGGACGACTCTCTTCGCTTCTTTTAGTCTAAGGTATCTTAGCCACATACGGTCGAATGATCTCTTATATAAGGTATCATTGACGAAGGAGAAGTACATAGCTCGTTTCATGATTTGATGTCGAGACGACGCATTTTTGGGCGTTCGTTAGGCTTTGAAGTAGTCTATGAAGACTTCCCTCCAGTCCTTAACCTTTTCTTCGTCATCTATTTGAAAGGCTGCTTGTTCGATCGTTTCTTTTCTTTCAGATGGCACTATCAAGTCTTCCGAAGATATATCTATTGGCATGAGGATCCTGCGGCTCTGCACGATGATCTTTACGTCATCGAGGTCTTCGTCGGCTAATTCCTTAGCCAATTTGGCCAATGCATCTGCTTGACTGTTTTCTGCACATGGTATACTCTCCAGGACATAGGAGGGGATTTGTGTTAACAGTTGTTGCACCCTTTCGCCATACTTTATTAACTCCGGCTTGCATGTGATAGTCGCCATTTACTTAGCTAACGATCAGCTAGGAGTCTCCATATATGAGGAGGTTTTTTATTTCCTTGTCGATAGAGATCTCGAGACCTGCTATCAAGGCTTCATATTCAACTTCGTTATTAGTCCTCGGCTCCGTAAAGGAAAGGGCGTAACGTATTATCCCTCTTTGTGGAGTCACAAAGATAAGGCCCACCCCAGCTTTGATTATGGGGGTGTTTTGTTTTCACCTTTTCAAGGAAGATACTCCATCGAAGTAGAGTTCCCATCGGGAATCATTTTCTTCGTTCTCTCCTTTGATTGTGTCGAACGCATGTTCATCCGACAACTTGCAATTTAAGGGGGAGTCGGCTGGTATCAGATGCTCCACAAGAAAGTCAGCAATAGCCTGACCTTTCACTGCTTTGAGGGGTCAATACGTTATCGAGAACTCCATCAGGAGGAGAGCTCATTTGGCAAGCCTTCCTGTTAATATGACCCTTGACATCAAATATTTGAGAGGGCCCACCTTTGATATGAGATGGACCTCATGTGCTAAGGCGTAATATCTGAGCTTCGTTATCGCGAAGATCAGTGTCAGGAAGTTCTTTTCGATAGGGGGGTAGTTATTTTCTACCCCCAAGAGAAATCGGCTCAAATAGTATAAAGCTTTCCCTGATCATTCTCTTGTGCCCATAGCGCGCCTAGAGAACCTTCAAGAGCTGCCGTATATAGGATAAGGGGTTTTCCCTTAACCGGAGCAGTCAACACTGGCGGATTTGCAGGTGCTTCTTGATTTCGTCTAGTGCATTTTGGCACTTTGATCACAGACAAATGGGGTCCCTTTTCTTCATCAGATGACTGTAGGGACTGTTACCCTCCGAATGACGGAGACGCGATAAATGTCTTGCCTGAGATTCGGGGCAGATGCTAATTGGTGCTATCCGTCCACCTCTCCGAAGATGCCAAGTTGATTTATGGCACCGTGTATCGTAGGTTTAAACGGATGCGGTCGATGTAGCAGACTTCGTCAGATTCACCCTCGTTTGAGAGGTTTTTGATTGTGGGGACGCTCTTCCCTGCAGGTGCAAGCCCATGCAGTTAATTATGCTACCGCATCGCGGTAACAACTTTCTCCTTCTCCAGCTGGTCACTTCGTGCCGTGGGTGTTTGTTTTGTTTGTGGTTGCCCGTGGATTGTATACGGAGACTAATTTATGTCGTCGCCCGTAGGACGTGGATTAGTCCAAATCCGTATTTTCTTAGATTTGGTTTTGGGGTTTTGGTTTGAGGATGCATTAGCCATATTTGAGACCAAGATCAACTCAAACGTTTGTTAAGGATACGTTAGTCTAGTTTGAGACTAAGATCAACTTAACGGGATCATTTAGATCTGACAGAAGAACGTTTGGGTTCTATTGTTCTAGTTTAGGGACATAGTGGTCCATTGCATGTATGGCCATCGGGACCCATCACCTCTCTGACGACGTTGAAGGATTACAACGACAGATGTCAGAGGAGTTCAGAGATGTACCCTTGAACCGAAGTTGATTGGGGAATCTATAGTCCAATTTGGGGACTAAAGTCTGTTTGAAGGTTTAAGGATACGTTAGCCATATTTGAGGCTAAGATCAACTTAAACGGGATCGTTTAGATCCGACAAAAGAGCATTTGGGGCTCTATTATTCCAGTTTAGGGACATGGTGGTCCATCTCTAGTTTAGGGACATGGTGGTCCATCATTCCCGTTTTGGGGGCAAATGTTAGTATAAGGACGCATTAGTCCATGAGTTTAAGGACCCCACAGTACGTATTAATGTGTGGTTGTCGGGACCCGTCACCTCTCTGAAAACGTTGAAGGATTACAACGACAAATATCAGAGGAGCTCAGAGATGTACCCTCGAACCAATGAGTTGGTTGAAAGAGCAGATGTGCTCAGTTCAAGATAATTTGAGGACTTATGGCCAGTTTGAGCTAAGTCTAATTATGTTTGAAATATTGGCTCTTTGGGCCATTAGACATTTGTCTGGGTTCAGCCCTTCATCCTTCAGCAGTGCTAAACAGAGGTTTGGGGGTTCTGACAACATTTTGTCTTTTATTAGGCACTGATCATTCATCATGGCTCTGGAGTTTACTTTGAATGTCATGTAAAATGATCAAGTTTGGAAAACAAGGGTATATTTGGAGTTCAATCAAAGGGGAATCCTGCCTCTGGAAAAACTTAGCCACTTTGGGCTAGGTTGGTTTTGAAATAGTGTTAACACTAGAAGGTATTTGACGATCACTTGTTCCCACGTGATGCGCTTTAAAAATAGTGTTAAACACTAAAAAGGGGTGGTCACGTGGGGTCACGTGAGGTACCTGAGATTGAGCCGAAACTCCTTTCTTCGTTCTGCCATTAAGTGTAAAACACTTTCATTTTTATTTTAGAGCATCACGTGTCGGCACGTGATGGGGATCTGTGCGCCAATTGTTAAAGCATTTGCTGAGGGGTCACGTGATAACACGTGAGAGCGCCCAAAGATTTCATTTCCTTTACATTTTCTTTCTGCGTTTTGGGAGTCACGTGGGAGCACGTGAGGCATTGCCTCAAAGTTTCTTCCTTTTTATTTTTGGGGATCTTTTTAGGGGTCACGTGGGGACACGTGACCCTAGTTTTTTTCATGAACAGAGATCTTTTAAGAATTGAATTCTCTGTAGGGTTAAACCCTAATTTTGTTTTGGAGGAATTAAATTCCTATTGTGAAAGAATTAAATTCTTATTTAGGGCAAAACCCTAATTTCTTTTTAAAGGAATTAAATTCCCAAATGTGTAAAAGAATTAAATTCTTGATTAGGGTTAAACCCCAGTTTCATTTTAGGAGGAATTAAATTCCTGTGAGTTTGGGAGAATTAAATTCTCAAAACTCAATTCCCCTTCTAAGTTCAGGATCTGCATAGCAGGATCTCGACCCGATGAGAATTAAATTCTCATCCTATGGGGAGATGTGCTCTGTACAGATCTTCAACCAGAAGAAGAACTAAGTTCTTTATTTGCAGAAGAGTTAAACTCTTAAATTTTGAGAATTAAATTCTCTTTTTGAAGTTGATCTTTTTTCCCTTTTCTCACATAGGGTTTTCTTTGTTGAGAATTAAATTCTCCTTTCTTTTCTTCCCTCTTGAGAATTAAATTCTCCTCTATCTGTTTTTCTCTCCAAAAAAAGTCCATTCTCTTCTTTTCTTGGCTCCTATTTATAGGAGAAGGAAAAGAATCAATTTGTTCAGCAAATCTCTCAATGAAAGATTTGATTTGTTTTCGTATTTAATATAAGCCTTTAGATCATTCAGTGAATTTTATTCACCGTTGGATTTTAAATCCAAAAGATATTCTGTTTGTTATTTCGGTGAGATTTGGGGAGATCTTTCCTTATTTAAGATTTTTCCATAAATTGGTAGTTTTTAATCACCATTGGATTTTTAATCCAACGGTCCCCATAACCCTTTTCCATTTGGAAAGATTTAGAGAAATTTAGAATTTTAATTCTATTTGGAAAGATTTAGAGAAATTTAGAATTTTAATTCTATTAATCTGTAATGCTTTCAAAGCCAGTCACGTGCTGACACGTGACCCTTGGTCACGTGTGAGCACGTGACCCCCAATTGAGTCCTCTTCTCATCCTTCATCCACGCTTCAGTTTTAACCATCACGTGTCAACACGTGACCATTGGTCACGTGTGAGCACGTGATACCTCATTGAGGTAACCTCTGATTTTTAATCAGGGAACAGATTTTAGAATTTAATTCTATTCATTATTTTAGAGGTCTTAAGAGCCCATCACGTGTCTGCACATGACCCATGGTCACGTGTGAGCACGTGATGCCCCATTGGGGTCTTTTTTGAATTTTTATTATATCTTTTAACTCCTCTAGCGGGTTCTTAAAGGTCCATCACGCGTGGACACGTGATACCTCATAACTTTTGATCCCGGATGAATTATGAAGCCCATAATATATCAAATCAAAGGGTTTTTCGAGATGCTTCCAATATCATCAGAATTTAGCAGTTTCTCCTTCAGGAGTTTATCGAAATGCAGGCCGGAAGATACTGGTTCGCATTTCCTTAAGCGTATCGCTGCCATTTGATACCTTGGGCTCTTTTGCGCAGAATTTTTTGGCGAGAACAAATGCCCCCCACTACTTTGCCCACGTAAGTATGTACGTGGGTGAACTAGTGCAGAGTTATGCATAGCATATGACCAGTTTCGGATTGGTATATAACTTTCAAGATCTTGATCTGAGAAGATAACGAGCGGACGCAAGCGTCGTCATTTATTATTGACTCAAATCTTGACTCTTAAGAGATATAGTTCCAAACCCTTAACTCCATGAGCCGCACCCTTCTATCTCTTTATGTCTTACTCTGGCATGAAGTAGTTTATATGCTCATGAGTAAGTTTTCCATTTCAGTGGCATGTAGCTTTGGCAAGTGTGGCTCATAGATGGTCCATCTTGACTTCTTTGCAGGGCAGTAATGGCTTAGGAGACAGGGGTAGGATCTGCCACCTAAGAC
Source organism: Agapanthus africanus (assembly GCA_030015575.1). Taxonomy (NCBI): domain Eukaryota; kingdom Viridiplantae; phylum Streptophyta; class Magnoliopsida; order Asparagales; family Amaryllidaceae; genus Agapanthus; species Agapanthus africanus. The sequence goes on along the minus strand of CM057343.1, from coordinate 416,837,669 downwards.
TTTTCAGCTTTACGAGCCGTGAGGGTCTCATAAAGACTTTTCTCCCTACGAGTCGTGAGGATCTCGTAGGTGTATTTTCTCCTTGGGAATCGTAAGGATTCCTTAGTGTATTTTCTCTTATAAGTCGTAAGGATCCTATAAGAGAGTTTTCCCTCTTACGAGTCGAGAGGACCCGTAAACGGTTGTTTCCCTCCTTATCGAGATTCGACTTTGGAGAGTGTGACCCGTGGATAGTATGCAAGAGACCGTTTTAGGCCGACTTGCAGGGTCCCAGTGCTTAGGAAACAGGTTTTTTAATCCCTACTGCCTAAGACTTTATCCCACGAGTCGAAATGAATCGAGAAGTTCTCACAAAGATATCAATTTCCTCACGAGTCGAAACGGATCGAGCAGATCTCGCAAAAATATCCTAATGTCACAGTTAACCTCTGCTTTTTATGACAGAAGTCCGTTAGGGTCTGTGGTACTTAGGGTTTTGGCCGTCGTACAGTCGCATGAGTTGATATATTCCTCGATAGGCAATCGTGCTGTTCGAGTAGCCCTGCGACTGCCGTGTCTCTGATCCCTTCGGGGGCTAGACAAGACGTCTTCAAGCTGTTAGTTATATGTATCCCTAGAGGCCATTACTATACATAGGATGTATATTGTAGTGGATGCTTGGACATATATAGGGAGGACTTTCTTGCTCGACATGATGGTATGCTATCTGGTTACTCTTTACCTTAACATGTATACTGATTGTCTCTCTGTTACATGTTGGTAAAGACCTGTGTACTTGACTGCCTGGACTATGATGCGGATCATACTAGTGAGGACATGGTAGTCCATAAGTACATCTTTCAAGGTCCCTAGTCGTGGGTGTATCGAGACAGGGCATCGATGCACCAGAGTAGACTAGCGTATACGCATCTTGACCCATATGATGGGCGATGGATGATCCCATATCCATCAGTGTTTGAAATCAAGGATGGTGTACGGGTGCTCAGTGGAGACTGGGTACACTGGACGGACTCGCCGAGAACTCCCAGATGGTATTATACCTCACGTCAGATGGCAGTTCTCTGGTGACACTGGTACAGGTTAGTCTGTTGACCCGAGATCGTCATAGAGTCTTGTGGGATTCCCACTGTGCTTTGATTTCCACCTTACCACGTCCAAGAGGGCGTGCAAAACGGTGGTTTTTGGGTACAGTCCCGAATCACATGGAGGCAATGAGCGATAGGAGGGGATTCGTCTCTCCCGGTATAGGGAGTTGATGTTGTGCTGTGTTCGATTGGCTATAACCAGAAATCCCTGGCCAGGGTTGCTGAGATTTACTGGTAAGTGTTATCTGTAGTATCTCGAACTGTTATAGACCACGTATCGACACGACTTATCAAACTACTGGGGTCTGACGTTTACCACCCCTAGGCGAGATATGCGACATATCAGACGAACAGACCGGACTATACGGTAAGTGTTACTGGTTGGATTCACAGGAGTGTGAGCGGGCTTGCTCGTTGATCTTCTGATCGCTCAATACCCGGGTGGCCGTTACGTTTAGTAGACCGCTTGCGGCTTGTGGGTGTTTGATATGATCATCACCTACTGCCGGCGTATTGACGAGTCTTTAGAGTCCTACACAGAGGTTTCCTGGCTCAAGCGAAACGAAATAGGAGCGCATATGAGATATGTGCGGGACCGAGAATAATACCAGTATGTGATACTGAATTCTATTCTCGCGATTTGTATCATCAGACGGTTATATAGGATATAGCCGGGTTACCGAATCAAATGTTGATTCGATATATTGATACACTTGATATTAGTCGGTTATATGCAGTATGACCGGATCATTAAATCAAGTGTTGATTTAATGTATAATTATATATTTGATATATTATTTTACATTAACTAGTATTGGTACACTTAAGATTATTTTTCTCACTAGATTGTGCACATTGTATATATGATATATGTTTGTGCACTAGTTTGTATCATGTTTGATGATACATGCAAACTTAGGTGTGTGTATGCTTTAAACCATGTTTAGGTTAATGGTTAGGGTTTTAACTTATTTATTTATTTTATTTATTTTGTTAAAACTAAATGGTGGCTTTTCTTTATCTTTACTAGAAGTTTCATGATGCTTTAAGCATCTTTGAAATGTCTAACCATTTTGTTTTATATTTTAAGCTAACCATCAACCTAAATCCTAGTTTATTCTCTACATGTGTTAACCTTACCCATGGTTGCTAGATGATAAGTATTCACTTGATTTATTATTTTCAAGAATTAATTCATTTTCCTTCTTCTTCTTCTTCATCTTCTTCATGAAGTGAAGAAAACTTTCTTGAAAATTTTCAAGTGATGAAATCAAGTGAGAAATCCAAATCCAAAGTGAACCCACTTCCTATTTCTTCATCCTCTACCACTTGCCATGTTGTATAGGGTGTTATCTTCACAAGTTTCATGACCTAGTGAAGATGGAGCTTCAGTTTGAGTCGCCTCGACGTAGATCATCTTCGGCATCGAAGTCAACGACCTAGCCCGATCATTTCTCCGACGAAACCATCGCTAGAGTCCGGGATCCCGTTGATCGCAGCGGAGGGACGTCATTGTTCATATCAGATTATTGCATTTTTATACCACCCAATTTTTATCATATTGCTTATCGGTAAGTACTCTTGAGCCATGTTTGCTAGTCAATTGCAGGATACAGGTTCTCGGCTCTTAACAATGAAATTCATGGAAAAACACGACAAAATCCGGGTTCCTGCCAACCACAGATAAAATACGGATCTCCGCTCTTTATCCGTCTGTTGCCACACACAAGTTTAGGAGACAAAATGGCAAATCAAATGTCATTTTCATGCACAAGGCGCAATGGCAGCACAAGATCCAAGAAATCTACGCGGAGCTCGAAAAAATCATGACAAAAAGATCCATATCCAATCACCTTTTGACATGCTGCAAATCTGGAAGAAATGTGGAGATATTCTGAGAAACAAAGTGCACCAAAATGATCCAAACATCAACATTAAGAACCACAGAAAATCCGAGCATCCAATCCCTCTAAAGAGCCGCGGTTCCGCGGCAATAGCAGGCTTAGGCCGCGGAACCGCGGCCGTATAGAGGCGACAGTTGACCAATTTTTGTGGGTAGATTGGTCATTTCACTTTAGTTCTGAATGCTGCCCTAGGTTTTCATTTTCCAGCCTATAAATAGCCCAGAACCTTGTGAAGCCAAGGGTGCATAATCTTGTATTTTTCTAGGTTTAGAATACTCGTTTCTTCTTCCTCTTCTCATCTCTTCTCCATTGAAAAACTTGTAGTGAGCTTTTGTGAGTGAAGAATGATGAATAAAGAAGTTCCTTTTGTTATTATATCTTGTCTTGTTCTTTAGTTAAATTATTATTGCTTGTAATTTTCATTTGTTAACTTAGTTGTTGTTATTTCTTGTTGTTTCTTTATTTTCTCTTTTCCTTTATCCTTAAACAACCATGACGCTTACGCTTGATCCTTGCCAAGATGAGGTCGCAAACAGCTAGTTGTTATCTTCTAATCTCCTTCTTTCTATCTTCCTCTTTTGTTTTGTTTTCTTTTCGTTATGATGAGTGAGTAGTTCCATACTTGTTAGGGTAGGATAAGGGAAGTTTTAGAGAAGGAAATCTCTCTCACTCTTTCCTTGCCCAACATCTTAAATCGACTCCCATTAATTGAACCACAATCCGCTCCCTACGGCACCCTATCCTACATGATAGCGGTGATTCCGTAGTGAGACCGGTTGTGGTTGAATTAACCGGAGGTTATGGCTAAGAGCCAAGAACGGACAGACAAGCACCAAAAGGAAGAACTTAAGCGTTGGAAAGCCTAGCTTATACTCGCAAGTTCCTTCCTAGTCGTACTAATCCCCGTTGTTGCCGATTACCGTAACACCGATATTAAGAGTGGCAACGAAAAAAGTGAGCGACTCCTAACTCAAACTAACCTAATCGTAACCCTAACAAGCTCTCTTTACATATCATTTTAACACTTAGATAATCACAAACAAATCTGGAAAATTGGACTTAACTCGTTAAAGCACATAGAAAAAGATTCCCATCTCCCTGCGGACGACCCGTACTCAACCGGCTAGCTACAAGCGAAACCGTTTTGATTGCGGTAATTAACTAAACTTAAACACGCAGAATCGCTACTAATCAAATGGCGCCGTTGCCGGGAAGGTGGTAGTTTATTTCTTTGTGTAATTTCGGATTAACTTGTGAATATAAATATAACCAAAAAACAAAACAAAAAAAATATACATTGTAAAAAAACCATTTTTTTATTTTTGATTAGTTTTTGTGCAAGTGTGCAGGATAATATGAAGTTCGAGCGCAGTGCCATAGAAGTGGGATATACGAAGTTCGAGTTCAGTGCCAAAGACGTGGGAAGATAGACCCACATTTCGCGGCTACACCGCGACGGATCAAAACGAAGCAAACGGTCTACTATAAAAATCTGGAGCAGATACAGTAAGCAAGTCAAAATTCAGTACATCCAGACAGGCTGAGGACACCCAACAGAGCACACCCCAAAATTTCAGAGCCCCAACTCCACTACCTTACCGCGGAACCGCGGCATAATCTGGCATAGGCCGCGGATCCGCGGCCGTTTGGTGGCCTCAGGGTGCCAAAATCCCTTTAAGTGTTTCTCTCCTCTGTCCCACTCCTCTGGACTCCAATAAACTGTGTTTTCTGCAGCATTCTTTGCGCAAATTCTCTTCCCCCTTCCAATAAACTGTTCTTGTGCAGGATTCTTTGCGCCGTGCTAAAAATAAAAATTGTTTGCAGTTGATTTGTTACCGCTTTGCATTCATTAATACGGACTTAAGGGGCTTGAAACCAATTCAGATTGGGTGGGGATTTCATCACCCTTCCTAGGACCCCAGAAATCACAAAAATCATATGCATTGACCATTGTTAAATTAAAAAAATACTAGACTCAGCCCTAAGGACTTCGCGCTCAATAGGACAGAGGGCTAGTTACAAGCATCGGCCGATTATCCTATCTGACTTTTGCGGTGTCTAGGCAAGTGTGTCGAAGGCAAGTGGTTATTTAATTAAGGAACTTCGCGAAAGCGTTGGACAACCTCCCACTTACCTGGCACTTACCTGGTCGCAATTGACGGAGAAGAGGCGGTTTGAGGTCCTATTTCTAGCCCTCTGGAACAGTTAGGAGCTGTCTAGCAGACCTAGGTGACTCTAGATCTAGGTGTGATTGTGCATATCTTGTTTGTGGTTGCTTAAAGACGTAAGTCCGTACATATTTCTGTAAAGCTCTTTCTAAAAATTAAAAAAAAAGGAAAAAAATCAAAAACTTTTATAAAAACTTGCCCTTTGTCGCCAAAATCCATTTTTCACCCACCACCCATCGCCTTTCTCCATTGACGTTTTCTTACCCTCACCTTCTCCGCTTTGACTATACTAAACTCGTTTAGTGTATGTCCGCTTGGACTCGGGACACTAGCGCCCGCCTAGTCCGCGTTACGTTAGTCGCTACCGACTACGCGATCGACTCAGACGTCGAAACTCCGTCCACTCCTCTTTCACCTTTACCTTTGCCGGCCAACTCCGACGTTGACCGGAATTCTGTTCATACATCTTCACCTTCACCATCACCAACATCTTCTTCTGCGATGTCAGGTTTTAATCCGAACATCTCTTTGACTACCCCTGGATTGGCTCTACCTCCTACGGAGACCAATAACCCACCAACACCGCCTGTTGTAGCGCCGCAGCGAATCGCGCTCCAGGATCATTTCTATCCCACCCGTTCTGCACTTCCCACCTGCCTTTCTCTTCCACCGGCCAATGGGAATAATTTTGAAATTAAGCCCCACTTCATCAACATGCTTCCACGATTTCATGGGCTTGAATCTGAAGATGCCTATATCTTCATCAATAAATTTCAAAACGTTTGTGCCATGATGAAAACTACCCAACTGTCGGACGATGCTATACGTCTACGGGTCATTCCGTTCACTTTATGCGATCTTGCTGAGAAATGGCTGTATAGCACCGCTTCCCACTCCATAACCGGTTGGGACGAGTTTGTTAAAGCGTTTCTCAAAAAGTTCTATCCGAATCATAAAACCGCAAGGATCCGCAATGAAATCAACCAATTCTCTCAGCTTCCTTCTGAACCCTTCTGGAAGTGCTTTGACCGGTACAAAGACCTTCTTGTTCAGTGTCCTCACCACGGTATAGAGAAATGGCAACTTTGCCAAACCTTATACGAGGGCCTGAACCCAGCAACGAAGCAGTTGTTGGAAACCATCTGTCAGGGCCACTTCCTATCGAAATCTGACGAGGAAGCGTGGCAATTCTTTGACGACCTTGCGGAGCAAACGCTACAATGGGAGAGCACCAGACCGACTTCTTCTTCTTCTACCTCCACTTCTACCGGTCAGTCTAGGGTAGGAATTCACCAAGTTGATGTCTCTATTGCGATGAAAGCTGAAATGGCTGCAATAACGAGAAAGCTTGAAGCGATAGAGAGCAAATTTTCTTCTCCTGCTCCTACCCTTGTTCTCCCCCTTCGTACCATTTGCGCTTGTTGTTCCGATCCTTCTCATTTAACCGAAGAGTGTCCTTACAATCCACCATCGCAAGGACAGGATTAGGTTAATGCTGCATTCCAGCAAAGACCGAGGAATGATCCATACTCTTCCACCTACAATCCCGGTCGGAGGAACCACCCCAATTTCGTCTGGAATCAGAATCAGAATCAATTCCAAGGCAACAATTTCCAAAGGCCTCCTCCGCCGCAACAACAAGCGCAACAACAAACTCAACATCAGTTTCAGCAGCCCTTCCAACCCCAACCTTTTCAAAATCAGACGAACAACTTTGCACCCAACAATTCTTTTCCACCAAACAACTTTGTTCCGTCGAACAACGATAAGGTTTCCTCGCTCGAAAGAAGTCTGGAGGCGTTCGTTAAACAATTGACTCAATCCACCGCAAACATCCAGTCTTCCATTCGGTCCTTAGTGCAACACACTGCCGCACACGGAAAAAGCATCAAAACCATCGAGGCCCAGATTGCACAGCTGAATGCGGCCTTAAGCGAGCGAGAAAAGGGGAAGCTCCCGTCCCAACCACTCCCAAATCCCGGTCACCCACATAATGTACATGTTGCTCTTGAACAACAGAACCATAATGTGAGTGCCGTGACCACATTGAGATCGGGAAGGATGCTGCAAAACGACATTGGCACACGCATCAACGATAATACCCCGGCCGCGTCTTCTTCTTCTTCTTCGTCTTCTTCTTCTTCTCCTGCTTCTTCGTCTTCTGAGCCTATTCTCCGTTCTTCACAAGGCTCTCCTTCCTCTTCTTCTGCTCTGAATGGACCCACTTCTCACTCCACGAAAACACCTGTTCTGGGATCCGTTCCAACTCCACAATCTCCTCCACAAGTATTAGACTCAACCAATTTTAAAAACGTCCCATTTCCAAACCGGTTGAGGTCTAATAAACAAAATCCATAAATAGAGAAGATTCTGGAGTTATTTAAGCAGGTTAACATTAACATTCCTCTTTTAGATGTTGTCCAACAAGTCCCGTCCTACGCGAAAATCTTAAAGGACTTGTGCACGAAAAAGAGGAAGTCTCAGGTACCCAAGAAAGTTTTCTTGGCTAGTGCTGTGACTGATGCCCTTACCCAATCTTTACCACAAAAACGGAAGGACCCTGGCTGTCCTACGATTTCTATTACCATTAGGGATAAGAACATCAACCACGCACTATTAGATCTTGGTGCCAGTGTTAACCTGCTTCCGTACTCAGTATACGAGCAATTAGGCGTAGGAGAGCTGAAACCCACACACTGTACTCTCCAAATGGCCGACCGATCAATCACCCATCCTAGGGGTGAGCTAGAGGATGTGTTAATCAAAGTCGGGGACTTCATATTCCCCGTTGACTTCATTGTATTAGACACACAGCCTGTAGCTAACCCCCGGAATCAAATTCCGGTGATACTCGGTCGCCCGTTCCTTGCAACCTCAAATGCTGTGATCAATTGTCGCAATGGTTCGATGAACCTCTCTTTTGGAAACATGACGATTGAACTCAACATTTTTAGGTTGGGGAATCAGCCCTCCGAACCTAATGCTCATATACTGGACGTCTGCTCGATCCAGGAGATCACCCCTGAAGAGTGTGAATTCGAGGAGTTTCTGTTCGATCATGCTAACCTTAACGCCACTAGTGCGTTCCTCCTCGAACCTGCTGCTGTTTCTGCGCCCGACAACGACTACGAGTGTTTCACGTTCTTGAACGATCTTAGCCGCTCGCAACCCGAGTTTGAATCCTTCGAATTTCCGGATGAGTTACCTGAACCATCCGACTCGGTCGCTTACACTCGTTTCGAACCTTTGCTGGAATCTTTTGAGTTCGAGACCGCTTTACCAATCTTGCCTTCCATCGTTTCACCTCCAACGCTCGAACTCAAACCTTTGCCGTCTTACCTTAAGTACGCTTACTTAGGTGAGAACGAGACCCTCCCTGTAATCATCTCGGCTTCTCTAGCTCCAGAGCAAGGGAAAGCCCTTCTCGCGGTCTTGCACAGCAACAGGCAAGCTTTTGGCTGGTCCATGGCGGACATCAAGGGGATTAGTCCCCTGATCGTTGAACATCACATTTATCTGATGGATGAAGCCAAACCAGCCCGGGATCCACAAAGACGTCTCAATCCAGTCATGAAAGAGGCTGTGAAGAAGGAAATCGTAAAATGTCTGGATAGTGGTATCATTTACCCTATCTCTGATAGCCAGTGGGTTAGCCCCATTCACGTTGTCCCTAAGAAATCAGGTATAACGGTCATCACTAACGAGGCGAACGAGTTAATCCCTACTCGCACCCAAACTGGGTGGCGAGTATGCATCGATTACAGAAAACTCAATGCCGCAACGCGGAAGAACCACTTTCCGCTACCTTTCATTGACCAAATGCTTGAACGATTGCCGGACATGAGTACTACTGCTTTCTTGATGGCTACTCTGGCTATAATCAAATTCCCATCGCCGAAAAAGACCAGGACAAGACCACTTTCACTTGTCCTTTCGGCACGTTTGCATATCGTCGCATGCTCTTTGGGTTATGCAATGCGCCCGCTACCTTCCAGCGGTGTATGATAGGAATCTTCTCAGACATGGTGGAAAAATTTCTGGAGATCTTCATGGACGATTTCTCCATCTTCGGCGATTCCTTCAACGAGTGTTTGCTGCATCTTGACGCTGTCCTTACCCGATGTAAGGACAAGAATCTCACTTTGAATTGGGAGAAGTGCCACTTCATGGTGCGCGAAGGTATTGTCTTAGGTTATATCATCTCGCAAAATGGTATAGAGGTTGACAAAGCGAAGATTGAGGTCATTTCCAATCTCCCTCCTCCCCGATGCATCAGAGATATCCGAGCCTTCCTTGGCCATGCCGGTTTCTATAGACGGTTCATCAAGGACTTTATCAAGATTGCTAGGCCCTTGACTCTTTTACTGGCCAAGGATACGCCATTCGACTTCAACTCGAGCTGTGTGACTGCATTCGAGTCATTGAAAAGCTCACTCACTTCTGCTCCCGTTCTTTCTTCGCCTGACTGGACGCACCCATTTGAGATTATGTGTGATGCATCCGACTTTGCCATTGGTGCTGTCCTTGGACAACACATCAACAAGATGCCGCACGTAATATATTATGCGAGCTGAACCCTGAACGACGCCCAACTCAATTATACAACAACTGAGAAGGAATTCTTGGCTGTTGTATTTGCTTTAGAAAAGTTCAGGCCCTACCTCATCGGCTCTCCGGTCATTGTCTACACAGACCACTCTGCTCTGCGCTATCTTTTTGCGAAGAAAGATGCAAAATCTCGGCTGATACGTTGGATCCTCTTGCTTCAAGAGTTTGACCTTATCATTAAGGACAAACGAGGATGTGAAAACGCAGTCACAGACCATCTCTCACGACTTCCTTCTTCGCCTTCGCTTCCCATTCTGATCAACGACGTTTTCCCAGATGAACAGCTCTTAACACTATCTTGCGAACCCTGGTTCGCAGATATTGTGAACTATTTGGCCACGGGATTACTACCAACTGAATGGTCAAGTCAGACAAACTTCGCTTCTTATCCCAAGTAAAACACTTTTACTGGGACGAACCCTATTTGTTCAAGTACTGTCCCGACCAGATTATTCGTCGGTGTGTCTCTGACGAGGAATTCAAGAGTGTGCTGTCATTTTTCCACGATCAAGCGTGTGGCGGGCATTTTGGCCCCAGAAAGACAGCTGAGAAGATCTTGCAATGTGGTTTCTACTGGCCACAACTTTTCAAAGACGCTCATGACTATTGCAAAACTTGCTCCCGGTGCCAACACTTAGGCCGGATATCCCGGAGGAACGAGATGCCGCTCCAACCGATCTTGGTTGTGGAGATTTTCGATGTTTGGGGGATAGATTTCATGGGGTCGTTTTCCAGCTCTTTTGGAAACTTGTACATCCTTCTCGCTGTTGATTACGTCTCTAAGTGGGTCGAGGCTGTGCCCAGCCGGACTAACGACAACAAGGTTGTCGTTAGGTTTCTTAAAGAAAACATTTTCTCCCGTTTTGGGCACCCCCGAGCGATCATTAGCGACAATGGAAGTCATTTCTGCAACAAGACTTTCGAGGCCTTGATGCGGAAATATTCCATTAATCATAAGCTCTCTACGCCCTACCACCCCTAAACCTGCGGGCAGGCTGAAGTTTCAAATCGGAAAATCAAGCAGATACTGGAGAAGACGGTTTCCAAGAACCGAAAAGATTGGTCGTTGAAACTCACTGATGCCCTTTGGGCATTTCGAACCACTTATAAGACCGACCTTGGTATGTCTCCCTATCGGCTTGTGTACGGAAAAGCTTGCCACCTACCTATCGAAATAGAGCATCGCGCATTTTGGGCGATAAAGGAGCTGAATCTGTCTCTCGAAGATGCGGGCAGCCATCGGAAGCTGCAGTTGAACGAATTGAGCGAGCTTAGGGATGAGGCTTACGATAACACGGTTGTCGTTAAGAATCGAACGAAGGTGTTTCACGATAAACACCTTTTGCGCAAAACTTTCGTACCTGGTCAATAGGTACTGCTTTACGACACCCGACTACACTTCCATCCAGGAAAGCTCAGATCTCGCTGGAAAGGGCCGTATGTTGTGCGGAATGTGTATCCGCAGGGCGCTGTGGATTTGGAGAATCCAAAGGACGGTTCATTTTTCAAAGTGAACGGACACCGACTTAAACCGTACCTCAGCGCTGAACCATCAGAGGAGCTCCTATTCTTACAGGAGCCGGTTTACCCTGCATAATCTTCCTCTGCCTACCTCCAAACTTCGGTTATCCAGCCAAGAACAAGTGGACACTGTTCTAAATAGGTTTGGGGGTATGGATATACCATTTTGTACATTTTTGTGGATAATCTTTTTCTTTTTCTTTTTCTTAAAACCAAAAACACAAAAAAAAATAAAAATAAAAATTTTGTGTATATCTAACCGACAATTTTGACCCTTCAAATGATCTCTTCATGCAATGACAGTGAGGACACTGTCCATTTTAAGTTTGGGGGTACGCTCGGTACGCATTTCTTACCTTCGCATTCATATGTATATTCTGCATCTGCATATTAAAATCCATAAAATCCATAAAAATCTGAAAATTTTCTAAAAACATAAAAACTTTTTTGTCAAGTTAGCTAGTGGGAGGACTCTGATGCAACATTTCGACGGTTTTGTTTGATAAAATAAAAATAACTAAATCTTATTTTTAGATTTTGAAAACCTGAAAGATAACTCTCCTTTGAAGTTAACTATAGCTGATATACGTCTTTACATCACACTACACGTGTCGTGAGTTTTGGAAATTAGATGACAAGTTTTTTTATGTCTAAAAACTTTTAAATGGATAAATGATTTTCTGAGGATCAAATAGGTTTGTTCGGAAATATGTAATATCAAGAATAGTTTATGAAGTGAGTGAAAATGAAGGAATGTTATTGATGCCTTAATTGGAACTAAGTCTGAAAAATAACCCATCTGGAACTTGATTGGAATGATTACACACCAAAACCCACTAAACACGTCTTTTATCCAAAAAATAATTGAACTGCCGGCTATATCTCCGTTCGTATTAAATCATCATGATTTTCACGCCAAACTGTCTTTTGTTTATGGACCTAGGTAACTTGAGTAATTAAGTCCGCTGGGGTGTTTCTACACCTAATGCCCTAAAGCCAACTGGTTTGGGTGCATTGGCCCAAAACTCGCTAAGAAGCCTAGAAAGCCCAGATTAAAACAAAGTCAAGCAAGTGTTCTCTCCGAGTTAAAATTCCTAACGGTTCTTTGTGTGAGAATAATCTTGATAAAAGACAGGCTTTTATAAAAAATTTAGTGGAGATATGAAGGTTTTACTCTATGATAAAGACTATTGCTCGTTCACAGAGGTGTGTATGAAATGAAAACAAGAAAAAGGTGGAGTGAAATATAAGACTGGTTTCCTGTTAAGGAAGATAGAAATTCTAAAGTTGAAACTTTACTGGAAAACGAAACTTGAAAAATGCTTAACTCTTTATAAAACTTATGTGATCCTTTCAAAAATTTTATCTGGGCTTTATTGTGTGACATAATGACTTTAATCGATCCTTCTGGAAACTTAACGACACTATTTGCACTGCACGTAAAGACATATAAAATCTGTAGTTAAAGAAGAAGCGAGGTGTGAAAAATAAGGGTTTGATAGTCTAGACTTGGGATCATAGAATTGTTATTTTCTGAAACAAAACTTTAGGGGTTTGAATCATAGTAATTTCGCAAAACTAGCTTGACCGGATTTTGTGGGTGTAATCCGCTGAAAACCCTCAGGAGACAACACTCCTCCTACTAGGGACACCTAGAGGTTTAACGGCTTGTTGCACATGCTCAGTGCAATCGCGTTCCCTGCGAAAGTGAGGTTAGGAAATTTTTTGTGAATAAATTGGCTTTGCTCGGGACGAGCAAATGATAAGTTTGGAGGTATTTGTTCATATCAGATTATTGCATTTTTATACCACCCAATTTTTATCATATTGCTTATCGGTAGGTACTCTTGAGCCGTGTTTGCTAGTCAATTGCAGGATACAGGTTCTCGGCTCTTAACAATGAAATTCATGGAAAAACACGATAAAATCCGGGTTCCTGCCAACCACAGATAAAACACGGATCTCCGCTCTTTATCCGTCTGTTGCCACACACCAGTTTAGGAGACAAAATGGCAAATCAAATGTCATTTTCATGCACAAGGCTCAATGGCAGCACAAGATCCAAGAAATCTACGCGGAGCTCGAGAAAATCATGACAAAAAGATCCATATCCAATCACCTTTTGACATGCTGCAAATCTGGAAGAAATGTGGAGATATTCTGAGAAACAAAGTGTACCAAAATGATCCAAACATCAACATTAAGAACCACAGAAAATCCGAGCATCCAATCCCTCTAAAGAGCCGCGGTTCCGCGGCAATAGCAGGCTTAGGCCGCGGAACCGCGGCCGTATAGAGGCGACAGTTGACCAATTTTTATGGGTAGATTCGTCATTTCACTTTAGTTCTGAATGTTGCCCTAGGTTTTCATTTTCCAGCCTATAAATAGCCCAGAACCTTGTGAAGCCAAGGGTGCATAATCTTGTATTTTTCTAGGTTTAGAATACTTGTTTCTTCTTCCTCTTCTCATCTCTTCTCCATTGAAAAACTTGTAGTGAGCTTTTGTGAGTGAAGAATGATGAATAAAGAGGTTCCTTTTGTTATTATATCTTGTCTTGTTCTTTAGTTAAATTATTATTGCTTGTAATTTTCATTTGTTAACTTAGTTGTTGTTATTTCTTGTTGTTTCTTTATTTTCTCTTTTCCTTTATCCTTAAACAACCATGACGCTTACGCTTGATCCTTGCCAAGGTGAGGTCACAAACAGCTAGTTGTTATCTTCTAATCTCCTTCTTTCTATCTTCCTCTTTTGTTTTGTTTTCTTTTCGTTATGATGAGTGAGTAGTTCTATACTTGTTAGGGTAGGATAAGGGAAGTTTTAGAGAAGGAAATCTCTCTCACTCTTTCCTTGCCCAACATCTTAAATCGACTCCCGTTAATTGAACCACAATCCGCTCCCTACGGCACCCTATCCTACATGATAGCGGTGATTCCGTAGTGAGACCGGTTGTGGTTGAATTAACCGGAGGTTATGGCTAAGAGCCAAGAACGGACGGACAAGCACCAAAAGGAAGAACTTAAGCGCTGGAAAGCCTAGCTTATACTCGCAAGTTCCTTCCTAGTCGTGCTAATCCCCGTTGTTGCCGATTACCGTAACACTGATATTAAGAGTGGCAACGAAAGAAGTGGGCAACTCCTAACTCAAACTAACCTAATCCTAACTCTAACAAGCTCTCTTTACATATCATTTTAACACTTAGATAACACAAACAAATCTGGAAAATTGGACTTAACTCGTTAAAGCACATAGAAAAAGATTCCCATCTCCCTGCGGACGACCCGTACTCAACCGGCTAGCTACAAGCGAAACCGTTTTGATTGCGGTAATTAACTAAACTTGAACACGCAGAATCGCTACCAATCAGTCATCACGGAGCTAAAAAAGTGGAGGACCAGATCTGCAAAGGTTGTAATCCCTTTCACTTGTAATTAAGTTGTTAACTTGCTTGTTGTTTCGCCTTACCTCTAGTAATCGATCTAGTTTAGGGGTTCTCGGCACATGAAAATTTTGATTTTGGCATGGTTGATCAGTTGTAGAACCTCATGAGTGTGCCTAGGAACCCTACTGTTATATCAGAGCCTAGCTAGAGCCTTAGGCGAAGTGTAGACGAAGTTAGAAGTCCGATCGAACCCATAAACCCCGACGAATACCCTTCTCTGGACAATTTTCAAAACTGTGGATTTTTGTGAATTAAAAATGCTCAGAAAATTAAGAAGGAAAATCTAAGAATTACTGTGAAGTACAGACCTCTAACTCAAAATTTTGACCGCGGAACCGTGTCCAAACCAAGGGTTTGGCGGCGGTTCCGCGGCCAAAATTGTGAATTAGTCCCTCAAACTTCACATATTTATTCATAAGTCCTTTCGTGTCATTTTTTCTGGGAATTTTTTAATTCCACTCCAGTGTTGAGTTTTCTAGGGTTTTATTAGGGACTCGTTAATTCGATCGGATAATTTAACTTCGTTTATGTTTCTCCGGATATTTTAGAAACTGTTAAAAAGTTCGACCGGATATAAATACCCAATTTTTCCCCTGCCGAGAAATTTCCAAGTGTTGGATTTTTCCGTAGTTTAAGAACATTCTAAGTAGTGCAAGTAACGCGATGGACCCTCTAGAAGACAACAAACCTTAACTCGATTATGTGACTGTCTTGAACTGCTCTTTGAACCTTAGGGTTTGGGGCTGTACGGTGTGCCACATGTGAAGCGTTGGCTCGACCCTTCTACAGCTGGACTGTTGGTACTGTGACATGAAATTGATATTTTTAAACTTATTTCAAATGTTGAGCTGTTTCGGGAAAACTTGGGTGTTTGATTGTTCGATCGGAAAGTTTAACATTTTCTATTTATCTGGAATGTGATACAATATTTGGAATCCACAAGTGGTTATGAGATAACTGATTATGAATGTTATAAATCTAGCAGTTTAGTCTCACTTGATCGGTTCCACGGAATTTTGATGTGATCAAAAGTCCGTCGCAATCACGTAGCGTACGCGAATACTCGTCGGATAAACTTAATAGATAGCCACGCCCCATAGCCCCGACCAAGTGACTGTAGGAGAACCCCGTCGCCGAAAGCATCCTTTCGGGTGCTCGTGGTAGCGGTGTTCCGCCTTAGTGCACTTCGTCGACGGCATTAGGGGTGCGGCCGTCTACTAAAGTTCGCGGCGAGCATTCGTTCTGGATGTCGGGAATCTTGTTGAATTGCCCGACTTGGTATTGAAAAGATTTTTCGATAATGAGACTAAAATGCGGGGTTTATAATTGTTAGGCATGCGATGTCTAAGGGATTCATTTGATTAGGCATGCGATGTCTAAAGAGGTTGCGGATTCCAACTGTTGTAGTTTTACACTTTCTTTTCTGTGACCGTAAGTGTAGTATGTAGTTGTATCACCGGTTTTCGTTGCTATACGTCGACGAAAATCGGTGTATGCATACTTACTTACGTTGATGACATGTGATGTTATGTGTTGCTGGATATGTTATATTGGATCGTCGTGTTTGAATAGCCGGGGGTTTTTATGTGAGATGAGTGTTTTTCATTTTCATTCATGTAAAAACTTGTATGTAATATTCTTTTATTGGGGCACTTCCAGGTTGCAGAAGATGTCACCGTTGATGTATATTATTTACTTTTCCGCATTAGGATAGACCCAAGGAGGGGAGCACAAGTAACCGGGTTCTAGGGTCCAGTGGGAGACCATCTCGAAAAGTCGAGTCCGGGACTCCTAACCCTAGAATTGGTAGGGTTGCTTGCCGCTCTCGTAGGGGTCTAGGGGTGTGGGATTGGCTATTCATCACGACCGTAGAATCCGTGTTTTATACAGGCTCAAAATAAAACACGGACGTCCTAGTATATCCAATATTTCATATGATATTTTCTGCTGCGTTATCTGTGATGTGATCATGAGATATGTTCAGATAGATATTGTATATAGTATATATGATATATTTTATAGACGATAATTATGTTTTACACCCGAGCTAGCCCTGCCCCGCTCTGCCGTTAGTTACCTAACCTAACGGTGCACGAGGGGACATCGAGGCGATTGCGGACAGCATAAGTGTACGTCGTATTTATCTGTGATGTTTGGGTGATTTAAATGATGGGACTCCATTAATGTGATTAATGAAAGAAAAGAAACCTAAAAGATGTTGTGGAATCGAATTTTCAAAAACAAGTGGCTACAGTTCTTACTTTGCATCGCGGTGTTCCTTGTAGAATATCTTGCACCTTATTCGATAAGGAAAGGGCCGATATCCCTTCACCGGGAGTGACCCCTTTAGCAATAACTGGCAGATGCTACAACCCTCGGTTTGTCTTTTGATTGCTTCTATAGTTTTTGCTTTGCACAGCGGTATATATGATATATCCTGCACCTTATTCGATGAGTAAAGGGCCGACAATCCGTTCACCGGGAGTGACCCCTTTACCAAAACTAGAAAATCCTCAAAAACACTCCATTTCAAAATTCATTCGATTCTACAACGATATCAAGTTCATTACGCAATAGGTTTTCTTAAAAACCTGTCGTAGCCCTCCGTCATTTCAGATAAGTAGTAGTTAGTATTCGTGCTGCGTTTGTTAGCCTTTGTCAAGGCGTAGTGTGCGGTAGCTGACTAGTGCTTATCTGCTTATGCATATGATGCAGATTGGGTTAGGGTAGTCGTACGACCTTGTTGGCCTTTGTCAAAGGTCGTGCGGGTGGGTTTAATTCAATGAAGAAATGACGGGTTGAACTTGACTAGCATCATGTGGTTTGTTGGCCTTTGTCAAGGTCATAGGAGGTTAGGGGCAAAATAATCGGGAATTTCAAGTGTTGAAATTTGCAATGAGATTGCATACCTTCTATGAGATAGTTGGATCCCGATACCCGCTGCGAGTAAGAGTTACTCCTGGGAGAGTTTTGCACTTTACAATTAGCCGATCAAGTAGGTGTCTAGAAAGGTGTCAACGGGGTTACGCCCCTGGGAAAACGAGGTTTATTGTAATTAGGTCCGTGCGAAAGCACGGGGAACCTCCCTCAAAGTACCGATACTGGCCTGGCTGAAAGATTGGCAAACTTGTAGAGTGTAATTAATCCCGGCTAGTCTTTCCTTTTAAGGTTTGAAGGAAGATTTGATAAAAACAGTGGGAGCCATCCTGATTAAATAAAATAAATAACCAATCTAATCTTGCAAGAGCGCACGCAGAGTGTTTTCTTCTCTCTCTCTCCAGGCAGCGACCATGTCATGCCTTAATCAAGATAATAATATGGATGTATTGACCGAACCCGCTTGTTATACTGAGCTGGGGAACGTTGGTCCCGCTCCAACTTATAATTGTTATAAGACAGAGCCGGAAATAGGGGAATACCAGGATTCCCATGCCGCCCAAATGAAGAAAGTGCGTGAGATGCATCTCTTTCGGGTGTATTCATTACAAAGAACTGTTTCTCAGTATCCTCTACGTCCTGGGTATTTGATACCGGATCAGGATCCCGCATACATAATCTGTTATATGTGCTACAGAAAGGTAGAGAACTGAGAACGGGTGATAGGTTTCATGAGACAGAAAACGATGCAAGTGTTGCAGCCAAGTCTGTTGGTCACTGTCACCCTGTATTACCAATACATTGATTCTGAACAAATGCTATTAGATACCGAACCTGATATACAAAATCATATCAGTCTCTTTATTAGTAAAGAAAAGATATAATTTTGTATTGTTGAATAATGTTTTATACATTTCCTATATCAAAAGTTGATCCGTTCAGGCACGTTATCTAAAAGCATTGACGTTCTAAATCAAACTACAGTTCCTAGTATACAGAACACACACAAGAGGAAGAGTTTAGAAATGAACGATTCTTTCTTGAGGTATTGTAGACTAGGTCATGTCAATGTGACACGACTAGCTTAAGTTACATTTTAAATGCATATTTAAATTAGTTTGAATTTACATCTTGTGAAACTTGCCAGTCATGTCACAAAGATTAGATGACCATAGCTCTGTT
The DNA here is from genome assembly GCA_030015575.1 of Agapanthus africanus. Taxonomy (NCBI): domain Eukaryota; kingdom Viridiplantae; phylum Streptophyta; class Magnoliopsida; order Asparagales; family Amaryllidaceae; genus Agapanthus; species Agapanthus africanus. The sequence continues at coordinate 416,818,885 of CM057343.1, read as the reverse complement.
TATTGGAAACAGAGAAAGAGTTAGTAAACTCTTGGGATTGATACATGTTGATGAATGTAAGGTCCCCTATCTACACATGCCAGAACCGGTCTTTGTACTTCATTACATTCTCTGATGATCTCTCAAAATTCAGCCATATGTTCCTATTGAAACATAAGTCCGAAGCTTTTGAGATATTCACAGAATATAAGTTAGAAGTAGAGAACCAAAAACCGGGTATAAGTTTTATGTCCTATGATAAGATCAGGGAGGAGAATACTTGTGCATAGAATTCCTGGACTATTCTAAAGGAGAATGAGATTCTCTCTCAGTATTACTCCTCTGAATATACCACAGCACTACAGTGTATCAGGGTGGAGCAATCGCACCATATAAGATATGGTGCGCTCTATGATGAGTGCTACTGAGTTACCTATTTCCTATTAGGGGTTGTGCACTTGAGAAGCTGCATACCTATTGAATTGGGTTCGAATCAAATCAGTGCCTACCACTCCATATGAGATATGGTATGGGAAGAACCAATCTCTTAAGTAAGTTAAGATTTGGGATTGTCCGGCCTATGTCAAAAGCAAAATGCGGACAAGATCGAGGCAAGATCGGTTCTGTAGAACTGGAATGGTTCCAGCTATACAAACTGCAGCTGATGATTTGATAGAACCAAAGGATTCAATAGTCCCCGACGAACCTTGGCCTCTCCGCCGATCTGGTAGGGTTCCTCATCCGCCTGAGAGACACTTCGGTTTCTCGATGACAGTGGGAGCGAGAAATGTATCATGAGATGATGACTCAACTAGTTTCGATCAGGCCATCGAGAGTAGGGACTCTGTAAGAATGGCTTGATGCTTAGCGATCTGAGATGTAATCCATGTACACCAACAAAGTATGGACTTTGTTTGCTATATCTGAAGGGTTAAATCCCCATCAGGAGCAAGTATATCTTGAGAAGATTACTTGGTGTAGATGGAAAAGTTGAGACTTTCAAAGCTAGACTTGTTAAAGGTTTTCGTCATCGACCAAGCGTGGATAATGATGAAACCTTTTCCAGTGGCTATGCTTAAGTCTATCCGGATCCTACTTGCCATTGCTACATACCATGACTACGATATCTGGTAGTTGGGTGCCATGACTACTTTTCTAAATAATGATTTAGAAGAGAACGCCTATAAGAACACAGCCAGAGGGCTTCGTAAACAGTGGGAGCAGCGGAAACGTGTGCAAGATGCTTTACAAAATAAAGCAGGCATCGCGAAGTTGGAACGTCTGTTTTGATGTGATAGTCAAAGTATTTGACTTCATCAAAATGGTAGATGAACCTTGTATATACAAAACGGTAGTAGAGAGTAAGGTGGTCATCCTCGTATTGTACGTGGACAACATACTCTTGATAGGAAAAAAGTTTCTTATGCTACGCTCGGTCAATCTCCGCTTATCGCAATGATTCTCCATATAGGATCAAAGTGATACCTACTAAATCCTGGGTTTTGAATCTATAAGATAGATCTAACTGGATGCTAGGATACTCACTAGTTGTAGCGAGATGGTATCAATTGATCCTGGGGAGAATCACTGGAAAGGTTCCAAGGTGATAAGGACGACTGAAAGTCGGTCACAGGCATTGTCTTTACCCTCAGTAAAGGGACGGTATGTTGGAAGAGTTCCAAGCTAGATACCGTGGCATACTAGACGATAAAGGCTGGATACATCACTACTTAAGATGCTACCAAAGAGGCAGTCTGGATGTATATTAGTACATGAGATGAACTTCGTTCCTCCCATTGTGTGACAATGGAGTTGTGGCTTATGCCAAGGAACGCCCATCCCATCAGTGATCCAGACATATTCTAAGGCAGTGTCACCTGATCGTGGAGATGGTTGATCTCCAGAGGATCGAGATTAGGAGAGCAGACTCAGAGGACAACACAGCGGATCCACTCACAAAGGCCTTTTCCTACAGAAAGACTTTTATGGGATGGTTGAGTATGGGATACTACAACCACTGTTATCAGATGGCCTTAGTGCAAGTGGGAGATTGTTAGTTATATGTATGCCCTAGAGGCCATTACTATACATAGGATGTATATTGTAGTGGATGCTTGGACATATATAGGGAGGACTTTCTTGCTCAACATGATAGTATGCTATCTGGTTACTCTTTACCTTAACATGTACACTGATTGTCTCTCTGTTACAGATTGGTAAAGCCCTTAGGATGTGTACTTGACTGCCTGGACTATGATGTTGATCATACTAGTGGGGACATGGTAGTCCATAAGTACAATTTCAAGGTCCCTAGTCGTGGGTGTATCGAGACAGGGCATCGATGCACCAGAGTAGACTAGCGTATACGCATATTGACCCATATGATGGGCGATGGATGATCCCATATCCATAGGTGTTTGACATCAAGGATAGTGTACGGGTGCTCAGTGGAGACTGGGTACACTGGACGGACTCGCCGAGAACTCCCAGATGGTATTATACCTCACGTCAGATGGCAATTCTCTGGTGACACTGGTACAGGTTAGTCTGTTGACCCGAGATAGTCATAGAGTCTTATGTGATTCCCACTGTGATTTGATTTCCACCTTACCACGTCCAAGAGGGCGTGCAAAACGGTGGTTTTTGGGTACAGTCCCGAATCACATAGAGCCAATGAGCGATAGGAGGGGACTCGTCTCTCCCGGTATAGGGAGTTGATGTTGTGCTGTGTTCGATTGGCTATAACCGGAAATCCTTAGCCAAGGTTGCTGAGATTTACTGGTAAGTGTTATCAGTAGTATCTCGAACTGTTATAGACCACGTATCGACACGACTTATCAAGCTACTGGGGTCTGACGTTTACCACCCCTAGGCGAGATATGCGACATATCAGACGAATAGACCGGACTGTACGGTAAGTGTTACTGGTTGGATTCACAGGAGTGTGAGCGGGCTTGCTCGTTGATCTTCTGATCGCTCAATACCCGGGTGGCCGTTACGTTTAGCAGACCGCTTGAGGCTTGTGGGTGTTTGATATGATCATCACCTACTGCCGGCGTATTGACGAGTCTTTAGTGTCGTACACAGAGATTTCCTGGCTCAAGCGAAACGAAATAGGAGCGCATATGAGATATGTGCGGGACCGAGAATAATACTAGTATGTGATATTGAATTCTATTCTCGCGATTTGTATCATCGGTCGGTTATATAAGATAAAGCCAGGTTACCGAATCAAATGTTGATTAGATATATTGATACACTTGATATTAGTCGGTTATATGCAGTATGACCGGATCATTAAATCAAGTGTTGATTTAATGATTTAATGTATAATTATATATTTGATATATTACTTTACATTAACTAGTATTGGTTCACTTAAGATTATTTTTCTCACTAGATTGTGCACATTTTATATATGATATATGTTTGTGTGCTAGTTTGTATCATGTTTGATGATACATGCAAACTTGGGTGTGTGTATGCTTTAAACCATGTTTAGGCTAATGGTTAGGGTTTTAACTTATTTATTTATTTTATTTATTTTGTTAAAACTAAATGGTGGCTTTTCTTTATCTTTACTAGAAGTTTCATGATGCTTTAAGCATCTTTGAAAAGTCTAACCATTTTGTTTTATGTTTTAACCTAACCATCAACCTAAACCCTAGTTTATTATCTACATGTGTTAACCTCACCCATGGTTGCTAGATGATGAGTATTCACTTGATTTATTATTTTCAAGAATTAATTCATTTTCCTTCTTCTTTTTCTTCATCTTCTTCATGAAGTGAAGAAAACTTTCTTGAAAATTTTCAAGTGATGAAATCAAGTGAGAAATCCAAATCCAAAGTGAACCCACTTCCTATTTCTTCATCCTCTACCACTTGCCATGTTGTATAGGGTGTTATCTTCACAAGTTTCATGACCTAGTGAAGATGGAGCTTGAGTTTGAGTCGCCTCGACGTAGATCATCTTCGGCATCGAAGTCAACGACCTAGCCCGATCATTTCTCCGACGAAACCATCGCTAGAGTCCGGGATCCCGTTGATCGCAGCGGAGGGACGTCATTGTTCATATCAGATTATTGTATTTTTATACCACCCAATTTTTATCATATTGCTTATCGGTAGGTACTCTTGAGCCGTGTTTGCTAGTCAATTGCAGGATACAGGTTCTCGGCTCTTAATAATGAAATTCATCGGTGTTTGACATCAAGGATGGTGTACGGGTGCTCAGTGGAGACTGGGTACACTGGACGGACTCGCCAAGAACTCCCAGATGGTATTATACCTCACGTCAGATGGCAGTTCTCTGGTGACACTGGTACAGGTTAGTCTGTTGACCCGAGATCGTCATAGAGTCTTATGTGATTCCCATTGTGCTTTGATTTCCACCTTACCACGTCCAAGAGGGCGTGCAAAACGGTGGTTTTTGGGTACAGTCCCGAATCACATGGAGGCAATGAGCGATAGGAGGGGATTCGTCTCTCCCGGTATAGGGAGTTGATGTTGCGCTGTGTTCGATTGGCTATAACAGGAAATCCCTGGCCAGGGTTGCTGAGATTTACAGGTAAGTGTTACCAGTAGCTTCTCGAACTGTTATAGGCCTCATATCGACACGACTTATCGAGCTATTGGGGTCTAACGTTTACCACCCCTAGGCGAGATATGCGACATATCAGACGATCAGACCGGACTGTACGGTAAGTGTTACTGGTTGGATTCACAGGAGTGTGAGCGGGCTTGCTCGTCGATCTTATGATCGCTCAATACCCGGGTGGCCGTTACGTTTAGCAGACCGCTTGCGGCTTGTGGGTGTTTGATATAATCATCACCTACTGCCGGCGTATTGACGAGTCTTTACAGTCCTACACAGAGGTTTTCTGGCTCAAGCGAAACGAAATAGGAGCGCATATGAGATATGTGCGGGACCGAGAATAATACCACTATGTGATACTGAATTCTATTCTCGCGATTTGTATCATCGGACGGTTATATAGGATATAGCCGGGATACCGAATCAAATGTTGATTCGATATATTGATACACTTGATATTAGTCGGTTATATGCATTATGACCGGATCATTAAATCAAGTGTTGATTTAATGATTTAATGTATAATTATATATTTGATATATTACTTTACATTAACTAGTATTGGTTCGCTTAAGATTATTTTTCTCACTAGATTGTGCACATTGTATATATGATATATGTTTGTGCACTAGTTTGTATCATGTTTGATGATACATGGAAACTTGGGTGTGTGTATGCTTTAAACCATGTTTAGCTTAATGGTTAGGGTTTTAACTTATTTATTTATTTTATTTATTTTGTTAAAACTAAATGGTGGCTTTTCTTTATCTTTACTAGAACTTTCATGATGCTTAAAGCATCTTTGAAAAGTCTAACCATTTTGTTATAATTTTTAACCTAACCATCAACCTAAACCCTAGTTTATTCTCTACATGTGTTAACCTCACCCTTGGTTGCTAGATGATAAGTATTCACTTGATTTATTATTTTCCAGAATTAATTCATTTTCCTTCTTCTTCTTCTTCATCTTCTTCATGAAGTGAATAAAACTTTCTTGAAAATTTTCAAGTGATGAAATCAAGTGAGAAATCCAAATCCAAAGTGAACCCACTTCCTATTTCATCATCCTCTACCACTTGCCATGTTGTATAAGGTGTTATCTTCCCAAGTTTCATGACCTAGTGAAGATGGAGCTTGAGTTTGAGTCGCCTCGACGTAGATCATCTTCGGCATCGAAGTCAACGACCTAGCCCGATCATTTCTCCGACGAAACCATCGCTAGAGTCCAGGATCCCGATGATCGCAGTGGAAGGACATCATCACGGAGCTAAAGAAGTGGACAACCGAATCTGCAAAGGTTGTAATCCCTTTCACTTGTAGTTAAGTTGTTAACTTGCTTGTTTTTTCGCCTTACCTCTAGTAATCGATCTAGTTTAGGGTTTCTCGGCACATGAAAAATTTGATTTTGGCATGGTTGATCAGTTGTAGAACCTCATGAGTGTGCCTAGGAACCCTACACAAGCAATCCTTCTTGGTAGTTTGACCGTCGGTAGAGCAAACATTAGAAATGTTTAAGTGAGCTAATATTAGTTAATGTAAATTAATATATCACATATATAATTATACATCTAAATAATTAAATCAACACTTGATTTAATAATCCGGCTATATCATATACAACCGACTAATATCAAATGTAACAATCTATCGAATCAGCACTTGATCCGGTAACCCGGCTATATCTCATATAACCGATCGATATCACATATTGAGAGAATAGAATGCGGTATCACATACGCGCATTAATCTTGGTCCCGCACATATCACATATATGCGCATACTTCGTTTCGCATAAACCAGGAAACCTCTGTGTAGGACTCTAAAGACTCGTCAATACGCCGGCAGTAAGTGATAATCATATCAAACACCCACAAGCCGCAAGCGGTCTGCTAAACGTAACGGCCACCCGGGTATTAAGCGATCAGAAGATCAACAAGCAAGTCTGCTCATACTCCTGCGAATCCAATCAGTAACACTACCGTACAGTCCGGTCTCTTCGTCTGATATGTCGCATATCAACAGCCTGGGGGTGGTAAAACGCCAGACCCCAATAGCCTGATAAGTCATGCCGATGCAAGGTCCATAACGGTTCGAGAAACTACTGATAACACTTACCAGTAAATCTCAGCAACCCTGGCCAAGGATTTCATGTCGCTGCAAGCTTGATAAGTCATGCCGATGTAGGGTTCCTAGGCACTCTTGTGAAGGTTCTTAAGGCATCAAACATGCCCGGATTAAATTTTAGACGTGCCGAACAACCCAAAGCCAGGATCTTTGTTAGATAATTAGGGTTTAATATGCAAGATGATAACTTTTATCTAAGTGTGAGGGATTACAACCTTTGTAGTCCGCTCCTTCACTTCACAAGCTCCGAGTAGAAGTCCCTTTGCCGCGATCCACGATCTCCCGGACTCATGAGAGGCTCCACGACTCGAACGATCCATTCTAGCTTGTCGTAATCCAAATCTCCGATGATCTACCTCGAAGTTGCTTCGACTCAAGCTTTCTCACTCAAAAGAGAAGAACACCCTAATCCCAAGGGCTAGATGAGATGAGGATGAGAGAGTAGTGATTTTGCTTTCTTTTAATATCATTTTCTCATATTATTTCATCACTTAAGAAAATCTAGCAAGCTTTTCTTTCAAGAGAGAAGAAGAAGATGATAATGGAAAAAGAATAATGATTATCCTTTTCTTTTGTGATGAATAGAATTATAAATCATATGATTGATATATAACCATGGTCAAGGATGAATGGATGAGAATGTGTAGAGAAACAACTAGGGTTAGGGTTTGGTTAAGTTAAAAGAATGTGTCATCCATAAAGATCTTAAGAATGACAAAAGAAAAAGCTTCTAGAAGGAACTTGAAGCTACAAACCCTAATCAAACCCTAACCTCAATTAATCATCCTTAAACATGTTTAACAATTAATCATATCATGTCACAATAATATATATCACATATATATTATATATTTGCAACAAAAGAAAATAATACAATTAACATATATCGCATATATATCAATGTATCATCCACTGAGAAAATGAAATAATAAAGCGAGAATATAATACGGTATCCCATATCGCATTATTCACGTTCCTGCGCATATCATATATGCGCCACTACTCCGTTTCGCCTGAGCCAAGAAACCTCTGTGTAGGACTCTAAAGAATCGTCAATACTCCGGCAGCAGGTGATGATCATATCAAACACCCACAAGCTGCAAGCGGTCAGCTAAACGTAACAGCCACCCAGGTATTGAGCGATCAGAAGATCAACAAGCTAGCCTGTGCGTTTTCCTGTGAATCCGATCAGTAACACTCCCGTACAGTCCGGTCTGTTCGTCTGATATGTCGCATATCAAGTCTAGGGGTGGTATACGTCAGACCCCAGTAACCGATAAGTCGTGTCGATGTATGGCTCATAACGGGTCGAGAAACTACTAGTAACACTTACCAGTAAATCTCTACATCAGCCCTGGCCAGGGACTTCCAGTTATAGCCAATCGAACACAGCACAACATCAACTCCCTATACCGGGAGAGACGAATCCCCTCCTATCGCTCATTGCCTCCATGTGATTCGGGATTGTACCCAAAAGCCACCGTTTTGCACACCCTCTTAGACGTGGTAAGGTGGAAATCAAAGCACAGTGGGAATCACACAAGACTCCATGACGATCTCGGGTCTACAGACTACCCTGTACCAGTGTCACCGGAGAACTGCCATCTGACGTGTGGTATATCACCATCTGGGAGTTCTCGGCGAGTCCGTCCAGTGTACCCAGTCTCCACTGAGCACCCGTACACCATCTCTGATGTCTAACACCGATGGATATGGGATCATCCATCGCCCATCATATGGGTCAAGATGCGTATACGCTAGTCTACTCTGGTGTATCGATGCCCTGTCTCGATATACCCTCGACTAGGAACAGTTATAGGATGTACTCATCGACTACCGCGGCCCCACTAGTATGATCTCATCATAGTCCCAGTAGTCGAGTACATGTCCTAGGGGCTTTATCAACATGTGAGAGTAAAACAGTAAACCAATACAAGTCAACATGTTAAGATAAAGTGAAACCAAATAGCATACTATCATGACGAGCAAGAAAGTCATCTCTATATATAACCAAGCATCCATTATAATATACATCATATGTACAACAATGGCCTCTAGGGCATATACATAACTAACAATCTCCCACTTGCACTAAGGCCAGCTGCTGTAGTATCTCATACCTAGCATCCCGAATAATCTCTCAAACTGTATCTGGGGAATAGCCTTCGTGAATGGATGCGCAGTGTTGTCCTTCGTATCTACTCTCCTGACCTCGATCTCCCGGCGATCAACTATCTCCCTGATCAGGTGATACCGCCTCAGAATATGTCTGGACTTCTGATGCGACCTTGGTTCCTTGGCTAACGCCACAGCTCCATTGTTATCGCAATACAGAGGTATTGGATGCTCAATGGATGGAACCACACCAAGTTCACTAATGAACTTCTTGATCCAGACAGCCTCTTTGGCAGCATCGTTGGCAGCGATGTATTCAGCCTCCATCATTGAGTCTGCAACGGTATCCTATTTGGAACTCTTCCAACATACCGCCCCTCCATTGAGGGCAAAGACAAAACCCGAATGCGACTTAGAGTCGTCCTTATCACTTTGGAAGCTGGAATCGGTAAAGGACTCCACCTGGAGTTCTCCGTTACCATACACCAAGAACATCTCCTTAGTCCTTCGTAAGTACTTGAGAATGTTCTTCACTGCTGTCCAATGACTCTCTTCAGGATCTGCTTGATACCGACTCACTACACTTAGTGAGTATGCTACATCGGGTCTGGTACACAGCATCGCATACATGATAGAGCCTACTGCCGAAGCATAGGGTATCCCTTGCATACGAGCTCTCTCTAAATCAGTCTTGGGAGACATCTCTTTGGAGAGAGTGAGTCCAGAGATCGTGGGTTGGTTCCCACGCTTGGATTCTTCCATACTAAACCTCTTTAGTATGGTGTCAATGTACCTAGATTGGGACAATCCCAGTATCCGTTTAGATCTATCTCTATAGATCATGATTCCCAATATGCAGGAGGCATCACCTAGATCTTTCATTGAGAATCTCTGTGATAAGAAGAGCTTGACTGATTGCAGCATAGGAATATCATTTCCTATCAAGAGTATGTCATCCACGTACAATACGAGGAAGACAACCTTACCCTCTACTACCTTCTTATAGATACAAGGTTCATCTATATTTTTGATGAAGTCAAACTCTTTGACTACAACATCAAAACAGATGTTCCAACTCCGTGATGCTTACTTTAACCCATAAATGGATTTAAGCAGCTTGCACACCTTTCCGCTGCTCCCACTATCTACGAAGCCCTCTGGCTGAGTCATGTACACGCACTCTTCTAAATCACTGTTTAGAAAGGCGGTCTTAACATCCATTTGCCAGATTTCGTAGTCATGGTATGCAGCAATGGCAAGTAAGATCCGGATGGACTTAAGCATAGCCACTGGAGAAAAGGTTTCGTCATAATCCACACCTGGTCGTTGACAAAATCCCTTTGCTACCAGTCTAGCTTTGAAAGTCTCAACTTTTCCATCTACACCAAATTTCCTTTTAAAGATCCACTTGCTCCCAATGGGTTTTACGCCTTCAGGAGCATTTTCCAAAGTCCATACTTTGTTGGTGTACATGGATTCCATCTCAGATCGCATTGCATCCAGCCATTTCACAGAGTCACTACTCGTGATGGCCTGCTCGAAACTAGTTGGTTCATCATCATCCATGATGCAATCCTCGCTTCCACCATCAATGAGAAAACCGTAGTATCTCTCAGGTGGACGAGAAACCCTACTAGATCGGCGGAGAGGCTGGGGTTCATCGGGTACTACTGAAGCCTCTGGTTCCATTAAATCATCTGTTTTAGTTTATTCTGCTGGAATCTCTTCCAGTTCTACCTCAATGCTACTGTTCTGTTTCATAAGAAAACCTTTTTCTAAGAAAGTGGCATGTCGAGAAACAAACACCTTTTGTTCTTCGGGGTGGTAGAAGATATACCCTTGTGAGTTCTTGGGATATCCTACAAACTTACATAAGACAGATCTTGCCTCGAGTTTGTCCGGATTTTGTCTTTTGACATAGGCCGGACAACCCCATAACTTAATGTAATTAAGATGTGGTCTCTTCCCTTTCCATATCTCATATGGAGTGGTAGGCACAGATTTGGTAGGAACTCTATTCAATAGGTCTATGGCTGTCTCAAGCGCATACCCCCAAAAAGAAATAGGTAACTCAGCTGTACTCATCATCGAGCGCACCATATCTAATAGGGTGCGATTCCTCCGCTCCGATACACCGTTGTGCTGTGGTGTATAAGGGGGAGTAAGCTGAGAGAGAATCCCATTCTCTTTTAGATAATCTAGGAACTCACTACTTAAGTATTCACCTCCTCGATCTGATCGAAGAATCTTAATACTTTTGCCCGTTTGGTTCTCTACTTCGTGTTTATATTCCCTGAATTTCTCAAAAGCTTCAGACTTGTGTTTCATCAGGAACACATATCCGAATCTTGAGAGATCGTCAGTGAATGTAATGAAGTAGGAAGAACCGTTCCTGGCATGCGTAGACATGGGACCGCATACATCACTATGTACCAGTCCTAAGAGTTCGGTAACTCTTTCTCCGTGTCCACTAAACGGAGCTTTGGTCATTTTTCCTTTGAGACATGAATGGCAAGTATCATAAGATGATAATTCGAACGGATTCAAATAACCATCTCTATGTAACTTAGCCAGACGTGTCGCATTGATATGAGCAAGTCTACAATGGCACAAGAAGGATTCGTTCATGTCTGAACTTTTCCTCTTGTGTGTGTTTTGTATATTCAGGACTGTATTCTGATTTAGAATGAATATGCCATTATGTAACGAGCCTGATGCAATCAACTTTTGATCTAGGAATATGTTCATAACATTATCCTACAAAATTATATCCTTCTTTACTTAATAAAGAAACTGATATAATGTTGCACATCATGTTCGGTATATAATAACACTCATTCAGAATCAGTGTATTACGACTTGGTAATACAAGGTGATATTCGCCAACTGCTTTGGCTACAATACTTGCACCGTTCCCTACTTGAACGGAATGTTCACCTTTTCCCAGTTCTCTACCTTTACGTAGCCCATGTAACTGTTTACATATGTGGGATCCTGATCCGGTATCTAATACCCAGGACGTAGGGTGAACTGAGAAACAGTTCTCAATAACAAACACACCCGAAGAAGATGTATCAACATGCATGTTCTTTTGGGCGGCGTGAGAATCCAGATATTCTTCTATTTCCTGTTCAGTCTTATAACTCTTATAAGAAAGAACGGGTCCAACATTCCCTAGCTCAGTACAATAATTGGGTTCAGTCAATACATCCATATTATTATCTTGATTATGGCATGACATGGTCGCTACCTGGAGAGAGAGAGAAGAAAACACTTTAGCGTATGCTCTTGCAAGATTAGATTGGTTATTATCTTATCTAATCAGGATGTCTCCCACTGTTTTTATCAAATCTACCTTAAAACCCTAAAAGGTAAGATTAGCCGGGATTAATTACACCTTACAATTTCGTCAATCTTTCAGCCAGATCAGTGTCGGTACTTTGAGGGAGGTTCCCCGTGCTCTCGCACGGACCTAATTAATGTAAACCTCGTTTTCCCAGAGGCGTAACCCCGTTAACACTTTTCTAGACACCTACTTGAATGACTAATTGTCCTGTGTAAAACTCTCCTAGGAGTAACTCTTACTCGTAGTGGGTATCGGGATCCAACTATCTCATAGAAGGTATGCAATCTCATTGCAAATTTCAACTCTTGAAATTCCCGAAAAAGCTTTTACCCCTAGTGTGCTATGACCTTGACGCATGCCAAACAACCCATAGTGCACTAGTCAAGTTCAACCCGTACATTTCGTGATTGAATTAAACCCACCCGTACGACCCTTGACGCATGCCAAACAACGCCGTACGAATACCCTAATCCAATCGCATCTCATGCTGCAGATAAGTAATAATCAGCTACCGTACACTACGCCTTGACGCATGCCAAACTACCGTAGCACGAATACTAAATATTACTTATCTGAAATGACGGAGGGCTACGCAGGTTTTTCAGAAAACCCTGAGCGTAATGAACTTGATATCGTCGTAGAATCGTGTAGTTTTTGAAAAGGAGTGTTTTGAGGCTTTTCTTAATTTCGCTAAAGGGGTCACTCCCGGTGAAGGGATCGTCGGCCCTTTCCTCATCGAATAAGGTGCGGGATATATCATATATACCGCTGTGCAAAGCAAAACTCTAAAAGCAATCAAAAGACAAACCGAGTTTTGTAGCATCTACCAGTTTTGCTAAAGGAGTCACTCCCGGTGAAGGGATCTCGGTCCTTTCCTCATCGAATAATGTGCAGGATATATCGTATATATCACTGTGCAAAGCAAAATTGTAGCTACCCTTTTTATTAAGTTTTGATTCTACAACATCTTTAGGTTTCTTTTCTTTTATTAATCTCATTAATAAAAATCCCATCAGCTTATGCTTCCTAAGCATCACAGAAGAAACGAAAGCAGTAATATTTATATATCAGCATATATATAGTATAAGCATTCGTCTCAGGCAGTAATATGATCTCATCACAGAACATTGCAGCAGAAGAACATATATGAAATATTGGATATACTAGGACGTCCGTGTTTTCAATACGAGCCTGTATAAAACACGGATTCCACGGTCGCGACGAATAGCCAAACCCATATCCCAAGACCCCTACGAGAGCGGCAAGTAACACTGCCAATTCTAGGGTTAGGAGACCCGGTCTCGACTCCTCGAGATGGCCTCCCACTGGACCCTAGAACCCGGTTACTTGTGCTCCCCTCCTTGGGTCTACCTAATGCGGAAAAGTAAATAATATACACTGGTGACAGCAACCGCAACCTGGAAGTGCCCCAAATAAAATAATATTACATTACAAATGAATTTTACATGAATGAAAATAAAAACCCTCATCTCACATAAAACCCCCGGCTATTCTGATCGCGACGATCCAATATAACATATCACAGCAACACATAATATCTCCTATAAGTAACGTAAGTAAATATGCGCATCCCAATTGTCGTTGACATATAGCAACGAAACCGGCGATATCACATATTATACTTACGGTCACAGAAAAGAAAGTGTAAAACTACAATATTTGGAATCCACAATCACTTTAGACATCGTAAATCCGAAATATCACATACTCCGCATTTCATGCCTAACTCTATGAATTCCACATATTGTATCACATTCCAGATAAATAAACAGTATTAAACTTTTCGAACAGATAATCAAACACCCAAAATTTCCTAAACTGCTCAACACTTGAGCGGGGTTCAAATAATCCCAGAATATGTCACAGTACCGGTGATCCAGCCGTAGAAGGGTCAAGCCAACGCCTCACATGTGGCACGCCGTACTGCCCCAAACCCGAAGGTTCAAAAGGCAGTTCAAGACGGTCACATAATCGAGTTAAGGTTTGTTGTCTTCTAGAGGGTCCACCGCTTAACTTGTACAATTTTTCCGAAAGATTTAAACCCGAATAAATTTCAACACTTGAAAGTTTGCCGTGCCAGGAAAAAGTCGGTTAATGATATCCGTTCAACTAGTTTAATAATTTCTAAATATCCGGAAAGAAATACGAACTTAAAAATTCCGATCGAATCTACTATTACCAAATAAACCCCAGAATTAAACAATACTGGAATCACTGTTAAAAATATCCAGAAATATCAACAAGTACCTACGGACATTACCATGAAGCCACGTGTCCTCATCTTACTGTTCCGCCGCGGAAGCGCCGCGCAAGCCATGCTTGCGCCGCGCTTCCGCCGCCGTTTGGTGGAATTAGGGGCTCGGGTTTTATGGTAATTCTTACAATTCCCTGCTGATTTTTTTACATATTTTTAATTCAGAAAAATCCCAAAATTTAAAAAATTTCCAGAGAGGGGTCATTTTGCGTCGTTTCGGGTTCAATCGGAGTTTTAACTTCGTAAACACATCGCCAAATGCTCTAGCTAGGCTCTGATACCACTGTAGGGTTCCTAGGCACTCTTGTGAAGGTTCTTAAGGCATCAAACATGCCCGGATTAAATTTTAGACGTGCCGAACAACCCAAAGCCGGGATCTTTGCTAGATAATTAGGGTTTAATATGCAAGATGATAACTTTTATCTAAGTGTGAGGGATTACAACCTTTGTAGTCCGCTCCTTCACTTCACAAGCTCCGAGTAGAAGTCCCTTTGCCGCGATCCACGATCTCCCGGACTCATGAGAGGCTCCACGACTCGAACGATCCATTCTAGCTTGTCGTAATCCAAATCTCCGATGATCTACCTCGAAGTTGCTTCGACTCAAGCTTTCTCACTCAAAAGAGAAGAACACCCTAATCCCAAGGGCTAGATGAGATGAGGATGAGAGAGTAGTGATTTTGCTTTCTTTTAATATCATTTTCTCATATTATTTCATCACTTAAGAAAATCTAGCAAGCTTTTCTTTCAAGAGAGAAGAAGAAGATGATAATGGAAAAAGAATAATGATTATCCTTTTCTTTTGTGATGAATAGAATTATAAATCATATGATTGATATATAACCATGGTCAAGGATGAATGGATGAGAATGTGTAGAGAAACAACTAGGGTTAGGGTTTGGTTAAGTTAAAAGAATGTGTCATCCATAAAGATCTTAAGAATGACAAAAGAAAAAGCTTCTAGAAGGAACTTGAAGCTACAAACCCTAATCAAACCCTAACCTCAATTAATCATCCTTAAACATGTTTAACAATTAATCATATCATGTCACAATAATATATATCACATATATATTATATATTTGCAACAAAAGAAAATAATACAATTAACATATATCGCATATATATCAATGTATCATCCACTGAGAAAATGAAATAATAAAGCGAGAATATAATACGGTATCCCATATCGCATTATTCACGTTCCTGCGCATATCATATATGCGCCACTACTCCGTTTCGCCTGAGCCAAGAAACCTCTGTGTAGGACTCTAAAGAATCGTCAATACTCCGGCAGCAGGTGATGATCATATCAAACACCCACAAGCTGCAAGCGGTCAGCTAAACGTAACAGCCACCCAGGTATTGAGCGATCAGAAGATCAACAAGCTATCCTGTGCGTTCTCCTGTGAATCCGATCAGTAACACTCCCGTACAGTCCGGTCTGTTCGTCTGATATGTCGCATATCAAGTCTAGGGGTGGTATACGTCAGACCCCAGTAACCGATAACCCGTGTTGATGTATGGCTCATAACGGGTCGAGAAACTACTAGTAACACTTACCAGTAAATCTCTATATCATCCCTGGCCAGGGACTTCCAGTTATAGCCAATCGAACACAGCACAACATCAACTCCCTATACCGGGAGAGACGAATCCCCTCCTATCGCTCATTGCCTCCATGTGATTCGGGATTGTACCCAAAAGCCACCGTTTTGCACGCCCTCTTGGACGTGGTAAGGTGGAAATCAAAGCACAGTGGGAATCACACAAGACTCCATGACGATCTCGGGTCTACAGACTAACCTGTACCAGTGTCACCGGAGAACTGCCATCTGACGTGTGGTAGATCACCATCTGGGAGTTCTCGGCGAGTCCGTCCAGTGTACCCAGTCTCCACTGAGCACCCGTACACCATCTCTGATGTCTAACACCGATGGATATGGGATCATCCATCGCCCATCATATGGGTCAAGATGCGTATACGCTAGTCTACTCTGGTGTATCGATGCCCTGTCTCGATATACCCTTGACTAGGAACAGTTATAGGATGTACTCATCGACTACCGCGGCCCCACTAGTATGATCTCATCATAGTCCCAGTAGTCGAGTACATGTCCTAGGGGCTTTATCAACATGTGAGAGTAAAACAGTAAACCAATACAAGTCAACATGTTAAGATAAAGTGAAACCAAATAGCATACTATCATGACGAGCAAGAAAGTCATCACTATATATAACCAAGCATCCATTATAATATACATCATATGTACAACAATGGCCTCTAGGGCATATACATAACTAACAATCTCCCACTTGCACTAAGGCCAGCTTGGTCGTCTTCGGTCCAGCAGTAGGAGGGTCAAGCTAACGTCTCACATGTGGCACGCCGTACTGCCCCAAACCTGAAGGTTCAAAGGGCAGTTCAAGACGATCACATAATCGAGTTAAGGTTTGTTGTCTTCTAGAGGGACCATCGCGTTACTTGCACTACTTAGAACGTTCTTAAACTACGGAAAGATCCAACACTTGGAAATTTCCCGACAGGGGAAAAGTGGGTATTTATATCCGGTCGAACTGTTTAACAGTTTCTAAAATATCCGGAAAAACTTAAACGAAGATAAATTATCCGATCGAATCAACGAGTCCCCAATACAACCCTAGAAAACTCAACACTTGAGTGTAATTAAAATATTCACAGAAAAAATTAACAAGAAAGGACCTAAGAATAATTACATGAAATTTCAGAGACTAAGTCATAATTTTGGCCGCGGAACCGCCGCAAAACCCCTAGTTTCGTCGCGGTTCCGCGGTCAAATTGTTGAATTAGGGGTCCATACTTCACAGTAATTCTTAGGTTTTCCTGCATGTTTTTCTGAGAATTTTTAATTCACAAAAATCCACTATTTGAAAAATTGTACAGAGAGGGTTGAAATCGGGGGATATCGGGTTCGATCGGACTTCTAGCTTCGTCTACACATCGCCTAAAGCTCTAGCTAGGCTCTGATACCACTGTAGGTCAGGCAGCAACCCTATCCAATGGGGTCGCCGTGGCACCAACAGGTCCCTCAGCGGCTACTTTTTACGCATGCCCCCTCGCGAGGACTACAACCCGCCGGAACACCTTTCGGTCTCGGGACACCCTGGGGGTAAGAGCCTATGCTTCGCCACACTGTCACACAGTGAGAACCCCCCATAGGTCGACATCCAATGTCTAGTAGCTCTGATACCACTGTAGGGTTCCTAGGCACATGTTCATATCAGATTATTGCATTTTTATACCGCCCAATTTTTATCATACTGCATATCGGTAGGTACTCTTGAGCCGTGTTTGCTAGTCAATTGCAGGATACAGATTCTCGGCTCTTAACAATGAAATTTATGGAAAAACACAACAAAATCCGGGTTCCTGCCAACCACAGATAAAACACGGATCTCCGCTCTTTATCCGTCTGTTGCCACACACCAGTTTAAGAGACAAAATGGCAAATCGATGTCATTTTCATGCATAAGGCTCAATGGCAGCACAAGATCCAAGAAATCTACGCGGAGCTCGAGGAAATCATGGCAAAAGATCCGCTTTCAATCACCTTTTGATCAACAGAAATTCTGAAAGAAATATGGAAAGTTTATCAGAAAAATCATATGCCAAACTACAGAGAAAAGCAAACCAGGACAACCCACAAAATCCGAGGAGCCAACTCCTCTAAATGGCCGCGGAACCGCGGCCAATAGGGAGTCTAGGCCGCGGTTCCGCGGCCATATAGTGACGGCAGTTGACTATTTTTCAGGGGGTTTTTGGTCTTTTCATATTTGTTCTGATTGTTGCCCTAGATTTCCTTTTCCCTGCCTATAAATAGCCCAGAACCTTGTGAAGCCAAGGGGGGGTTCATTCTTGTATTTTTCTAGGTTTAGAATACTTGTGTTCTTCTTTCTCTTCTCATCTCTTCTCCATTAAAAACTTGTAGAGAGCTTTTGTGAGTGAAGAATGATGAATAAAGAAGTTCATTTTGCTTTCATATTTGTCTTGCTCTTGTTATGTTAATTGCTTGTAATCTTTAATTGTTAACTTAGTTGTTGTTATTTCTTGTTGTTTCTTTCTTTTCTCTTTTCGTTTATCCTTAAACAACCATGACGCTTACGCTCGATCATTGCCAAGGTGAGATCGCAAATAGCTAGTTGTTGTCTTCTAATCTCCTTCTTTCTATCTTCCTCTTTTGTTTTATTTTCTTCTCATTATGATGTGTGAGTAGTTTTCATACTTGTTAGGGTAGGATAAGGGAAGTTTGAGAGAAGGAAATCTCTCTCACTCTTTCCTTGCCCAACATCTTAAATCGACTCCCGTTAATTGAACCACAATCCGCTCCTTACGGCACCCTATCCTACATGATAGCGGTGATTCCGTATTGAGACCGGTTGTGGTTGAATTAACCGGAGGTTATGGCTAAGAGCCAAGAATGGACGGACAAGCACCAAAAGGAAGGACTTAAGCGTTGGAAAGCCTAGCTTATACTCGCAAGTTCCTTCCTAGTCGTGCTAATCCCCGTTGTTGCCGATTACCGTAACACCGATATTAAGAGTGGCAATGAAAGAGGTGAGCGACTCCTAACTCAAACTAACCTAATCCTAACCCTAACAAGCTCTCTTTACATATCATTTTATCACTTAGATAATCACAAACAAATCTGGACTCTCGGACTTAACTCGTCAAAAACACATAGAAAAAGATTCCCATCTCCCTGCGGACGACCCGTACTCAACCGGCTAGCTACGTGCGAAACCGTTTTGATTACGGTAATTAACTAAACTTGAACACGCAGAACCTCTAACAATCAAATGGCGCCGTTGTCGGGGAGATGGTAGTTTATTTCCTTGTGTGATTTCGGGTTAACTTATGAATATAAATATAACCAAAACAAAAAACAAAAAAAAATATACTTTGTAAAAAAAAAATCTTTTTGTTATTTCTGATTAGTTTTTGTGCAAGTGTGCAGGAAAATACGAAGTTCGAGTTCGGTGCCCAAGACGTGGGATAATACGAAATTCAAGTTCAGTGCCAAAGACGTGGGAAGATAGACCCACATTTCGCGGCTACACCGCGACGGATTGAAACGAAGCTAACGGTCTACAGTAAAAATCTGGAGCAGCTACAGTGAGCAAATAAAGATTCAGCAAATCCAGACAAGCAGAGGACATCCAAGGAAGCCCACCCAAGAAATCCAGAAGCCTAAACCCACCTTACTGCCGCGGAACCGCGGCATAAGCAAGCTTAGGCCGCGGAACAGCGGCCGTTTGGGGCCTTCATGGTGCCATTCTTTCTGTGATTATCTCTTTCCTCTTTCCCACTCCTCTGGACTTCAATAAACAGTGTTTTCTGCAGCATTCTTTGCGCAAACTCTCTTCCCCCTTCCAATAAACTGTTCTTGTGCAGGATTCTTTGCGCCACGCTAAAAATAAAAATTGTTTGCAGTTGATTTGTTATCGCTTTGCATTCATTAATACGGACTTAAGGGGCTTGAAACCAATTCAGATTGGGTGGGGATTTCATCACCCTTCCCAGGACCCCAGAAATCACAAAAAGCATATGCATTGACCATTGTTAAATTAAAAAATACTAGACTCAGCCCTAAGGACTTCGCGCTCATTAGGACAGAGGACCAATTACAGGCATCAGCCGTTTATCCTATCCTGACTTTGCGGTGTCTAGGAAAGTGTGACGAAGGCAGTGTGGTTATTTAATTAAGGAACTTCGCGAAAGCGTTGGACAACCTCCCACTTACCTGGCACTTATCTGGCCGCAATTGGCGGAGAAGAGGCGGTTTGAGGTCCTGTTTCTAGTTCTTTGGAACAGTTAGGAGCTGTCTAGTTGACCTAGGTGACCACTAGATCTAGGTGTGATTGTGCATATCTTGTTTGTGATTGCTTAAAGCCGTAAGTCCATACATATTTTTGTAAAGCTCTTTCTATAAAAAAAAAAGGGAAAAAAATCAAAAACTTTTATAAAAACTTGCCCTTTGTCGCCAAAATCCTTTTTTTTTACCCACCACCCATCGCCTTTCACCATTGACGTTTTCTTACCCTCACCTTCTCCGCTTTGACTATACTAAACTCCTTTAGTGTATGTCCGCTTGGACTCGGGACACTAGCGCCCGTCTAGTCCGCGTTACGTTAGTCGCTACTGACTACGCGATCGACTCAGACGTCGAAACTCCGTCCACTCCTCTTTCACCTTTACCTTTGCCGGCCAACTCTGACGTTGACCGGAATTCTGTTCATACATCTTCACTTTCACCAACCTTTTCTTCCGCGATGTTAGGATTTAATACGAACATCTCTTTGACTACCCCTGGATTGGCTCCACCTCCTACGGAGACCAATAACCCACCACACCCGCCTGTTGCAGCGCCGCAGCGAATTGCGCTCCAGGATCGTTTCTATCCAACCCGTTCTGCACTCCCCACCTGCCTTTCTCTTCCACCGGCCAATGGGGATAATTTTGAAATTAAGCCCCACTTCATCAACATGCTTCCACGATTTCATAGGCTTGAATCTGAAGATGCCTATATCTTCATTAATAAATTTCAAAACGTTTGTGCCATGATGAAAACCACCCAGCTGTCGGACGATGCTATACGTCTACGAGTCATTCCATTCACTTTATGCGATCTTGCGGAAAAATGGCTGTATAGCACCGCTTTCCACTCCATAACCAGTTGGGACGAGTTTGTTAAAGCGTTTCTCAAAAAGTTCTATCCGAATCATAAAACCGCAAGGATTCGCAATGAAATCAACCAATTCTCTCAGCTTCCTTCTGAACCCTTCTAGAAGTGCTTTGACCGGTACAAAGACCTTCTTGTTCAGTGTCCTCACCACGGTATAGAGAAATGGCAACTTTGCCAAACCTTATACGAGGGCCTGAACCCAGCAACGAAGCAGTTGTTGGAAACCATCTGTCAGGGCCACTTCCTATCCAAATCTGACGAGGAAGCGTGGCAATTCTTTAACGACCTTGCGGAGCAAACGCTACAATAGGAGAGCACCAGACCGACTTCTTCTTCTTCTACCTCCACTTCTACAGGTCAGTCTAGGGTAGGAATTCACCAACTTGACGTCTCTATTGCGATGAAAGCTGAAATGGCTGCAATAACGAGAAAGCTTGAAGCGATAGAGAGCAAATTTTCTTCTCCTGCTCCTACCCCTGTTCTTCCCCTTCGTACCATCTGCGCTTGTTGTTCCGATCCTTCTCACTTGACCGAAGAGTGTCCTTACAATCCACCATCGCAAGGACAGGATCAGGTTAATGCTGCATTTCAGCAAAGACTGAGGAATGATCCATACTCTTCCACCTACAATCCCGGTTGGAGGAACCACCCCAATTTCGCCTGGAATCAGAATCAGAATCAATTCCAAGGCAACAATTTCCAAAGGGCCCCTCCGCCGCAACAACAAGCGCAACAACAAACTCAACAGCAGTTTCAGCAACCCTTCCAACCCCAACCTTTCCAAAATCAGACGAACAACTTTGCACCCAACAATTCTTTTCCACCAAACAACTTTGTTCCGTCAAACAACGATAAGATTTCCTCGCTCGAACGAAGTCTGGAGGCATTCGTCAAACAATCGACTCAATCCACCGCAAACATCCAATCTTCCATTCAGTCCTTAGTGCAACACACTGCCGCTCACGGGCAAAGCATCAAAACCATCGAGGCCCAGATTGCACAACTGAATGCCGCCTTAAGCGAGCGAGAGAAGGGGAAGCTCCCGTCCCAACCACTCCGAAATCCCGGTTACCCACAGAATGTACATGTTGCTCTTGAACAACAAAATCATAATGTGAGTGCCGTGACCACATTGAGATCGGGAAGGATGCTGCAAAACAACATCGGCACACGGATCAATGATGACACCCCGGCCGCTTCTTCTTCTACTTCTTCTTCTTCGTCTCCTACTTCTTCGTCTTCAGAGCCTATTCTCCGTTCTTCACAAGGCTCTCCTTCCTCTTCTTCTGCTTTGAATGGACCCACTTCTCACTCCACGAAAACACCTGTTCTGAGATCCATTCCTACTCCACAATCTCCTCCACAAGTATTAGACTCAACCAATTTTAAAAACGTCCCATTTCCAAACCGGTTGAGGTCTAATAAACAAAATCCTCAAATGGAGAAGATTCTGGAGTTATTTAAGCAGGTTAACATTAACATTCCTCTTTTAGATGCTGTCCAACAAGTCCCGTCCTACGCGAAAATCTTAAAGGACTTGTGCACGAAAAAGAGGAAGTATCAGGTACCCAAGAAAGTTTTCTTGGCTAGTGCTGTGAGTGATGTCCTTACCCAATCTTTACCACAAAAACGGAAGGACCCTGGCTGTCTTACGATTTCTATTACCATTGGGGATAAGAACATCAACCGCGCACTATTAGATCTTGGTGCCAGTGTTAACCTACTTCTGTACTCAGTATACGAGCAATTAGGCGTAGGAGAGCTGAAACCCACGCACTGCACTCTCCAAATGGCCGACCGATCGATCACCCATCCTAGGGGTAAGCTAGAGGATGTGTTAATCAAAGTCGAGGACTTCATATTCCCCGTTGACTTCATTGTATTAGACACACAGCCTGTAGCTAACCCTCGGAATCAAATTCCGGTGATACTCGGTCGCCCATCCTAGCAACCACAAATGCTGTGATCAATTGTCGCAGTGGTTCGATGAACCTCTCTTTTGAAAACATGATAATTGAACTCAACATTTTTAGGTTGGGGAATCAGCCCTCTGAACCTAATGCTCATATACTGGACGTCTGCTCGATCCAGGAGATCACCCCTGAAGAGTGTGAATTCGAGGAGTTTCTGTTCGATCATGCTAACCTTAACGCCACTAGTGCGTTCCTCCTCGAACCTGCTGCTGTTTCTGCGCCCGACAACGACTACGAGTGTTTCACGTTCTTGAACGATCTTAGCCGCTCGCAACCCGAGTTTGAATCCTTCGAATTTCCGGATGAGTTACCTGAACCATCCGACTCGGTCGCTTACACTCGTTTCGAACCTTTGCTGGAATCTTTTGAGTTCGAGACCGCTTTACCAATCTTGCCTTCCATCGTTTCACCTCCAACGCTCGAACTCAAGCCTTTGCCGTCTCACCTTAAGTACGCTTACTTAGGGGAGAACGAGACCCTCCCTGTCATTATCTCGGCTTCTCTAGCTCCAGAGCAAGAGAAAGCCCTTCTCGCGGTCTTGCACAGCAACAGGCAAGCTTTTGGCTGGTCCATGGCGGACATCAAGGGGATTAGTCCCCTGATCGTTGAGCATCACATTCATCTGATGGATGATGCCAAACCAGCCCGGGATCCACAAAGACGTCTCAATCCAGTCATGAAAGAGGCTGTGAAGAAGGAGATCGTAAAATGTCTAGATAGTGGTATCATTTACCCTATCTCTGATAGCCAGTAGGTTAGCCCCATTCATGTTGTCCCCAAGAAGTCAGGCATCACGGTCATAACCAACGAGGCGAACGAGTTAATCCCTACTCGCACCCAAACTGGGTGGCGAGTATGCATCGATTACAGAAAACTCAACGCCGCAACGCGGAAAGACCACTTTCCGCTACCTTTCATTGACCAGATGCTTGAACGATTGGCCGGACACGAGTACTACTGCTTTCTTGATGTCTACTCCGGCTATAATCAGATTCCCATCGCCGAAAAAGACCAGGACAAGACCACATTCACTTGTCCTTTCGGCACGTTTGCATATCGTCGCATGCCCTTTGGGTTATGCAATGCGCCTGCTACCTTCCAGCGGTGTATGATGGGAATCTTCTCAGACATGGTGGAAAAATTTCTGGAGATTTTCATGGATGATTTCTCCATTTTCGGTGATTCCTTCAACGAGTGTTTGCTGCATCTTGACGCTGTCCTTACCCGATGTAAGGACAAGAATCTCACTTTGAATTGGGAGAAATGCCACTTCATGGTGCGCGAAAGTATTGTCTTAGGACATATCATCTCGCAAAATGGCATAGAGGTTGACAAAGCAAAGATTGAGGTCATTTCCAATCTACCTCCTCCCCGATGCGTCAGAGATATCCGAGCCTTCCTTGGCCATACCGGTTTCTATAGACGGTTCATCAAGGAATTTAGCAAGATTGCTAGGCCCTTGACTCTTTTACTTGCCAAGGATACGCCATTCGACTTCAACTCGAGCTGTGTGACTGCATTCGAGTCAATGAAAAGCTCACTCACTTCTGCTCCCGTTCTTTCTTCGCCTGACTGGACACACCCATTTGAGATTATGTGCGATGCATCCGACTTTGCTATTGGTGCTGTCCTTGGACAACACATTAATAAGATGCCGCACGTAATCTATTATGCGAGCCGAACCCTGAACGACGCCCAACTCAATTATACAACAACTGAGAAGAAATTCTTGGCTGTTGTATTTGCTTTAGAAAAGTTCAGGCCCTACCTCATCGGCTCTCCGGTCATTGTCTACATAGACCATTCTGCTCTGTGCCATCTTTTTGCGAAGAAAGATGCAAAATCTCGGTTAATACGTTGGATCCTCTTGCTTCAAGAATTTGACCTTGTCATTAAGGACAAACGAGCATGTGAAAACGTAGTTGCCGACCATCTCTCACGACTTCCTTCTTCGCCTTCGCTTCCAATTCCGATCAACGACGTTTTCCCGGATGAACAGCTCTTGACTGTATCTTGCGAACCCTGGTTCGCAGATATTGTGAACTATTTGGCCACGGGATTACTACCGACTGAATGGTTAAGTCAGGACAGACTTCGCTTCTTATCCCAAGTAAAACACTTTTACTAGGACGAACCCTATTTGTTCAAGTACTGTCCCGACCAGATTATTCGTCGGTGTGTCCCTGACGAGGAATTCAAGAGTGTGCTGTCATTTTGCCACGATCAAGCAAGTGGCGGGCATTTTGGCCCCAGAAAGACAGCTGAGAAGATCTTGCAATGTGGTTTCTACTGGCCACAACTCTTCAAAGGCGCTCATGACTATTGCAAGACTTGCTCCCGGTGCCAACACTTGGGCCGGATATCCCGGAGGAACGAGATGCCGCTCCAACCGATCTTGGTTGTGGAGATTTTCGACGTTTGGGGGATAGATTTCATGGGGCCGTTTCCCAGCTCTTTTGGGAACTTGTACATCCTTCTCGCTGTTGATTACGTCTCTAAATGGGTCGAGGCTGTGCCCAGCCGGACTAACGACAATAAGGTTGTCGTTAGGTTTCTTAAAGAAAACATTTTCTCCCGTTTTGGGCACCCTCGAGCGATCATCAGCGACAATGGAAGTCATTTCTGCAACAAAACTTTCGAGGCCTTGATGCGGAAATATTCCATTAATCATAAGCTCTCTACGCCCTACCACCCCCAAACCTGCGGGTAGGCCGAAGTTTCAAATCGGCAAATCAAGCAGATACTGGAGAAGACGGTTTCCAAGAACCGTAAGGATTGGTCGCTGAAACTCACTGATGCCCTTTGGGCATTTCGAACCGCTTATAAGACCGACCTTGGCATGTCTCCCTATCGGCTTGTGTATGGAAAAGCCTGCTACCTACCTGCCGAAATAGAGCATCGCGCATTTTGGGCGATAAAGAAGCTGAATCTGTCTCTCGAAGATGCGGGCAGCCATCGGAAGCTGCAGTTGAACGAACTGAGCGAGCTTAGGGATGAGGCTTACGATAACGCGGTTGTCATTAAGAACCGAACGAAGGTGTTTCACGATAAACACCTTTTGCGCAAAACTTTCGTACCTGGTCAACAGGTATTGCTTTACGACACCCGACTACACTTCCATCCAGGAAAGCTCAGATCTCGCTGGAAAGGGCCGTATTTTGTGCGGAATGTGTATCCGCATGGCGCTGTGGATTTGGAGAATCCGAAGGACGGTTCATTTTCTAAAGTGAACGGACACCGACTTAAACCGTACCATAGCGCCGAACCAACAGAGGAGCTCCTGTTCTTACAGGAGCCGGTTTACCCTGCATAATCTTCCTCTGCCTACCTCCAAACTTCGGTTTTCCAGCCAAGGACAAGTGGACACTGTTTCAAACAAGTTTGGGGGTATGTATAAACCATTTTGTATATATTTGTGGATATTATTTTTCTTTTTCTTTAAAAACAAAACGAAAAAAAATTGTATATCGCTAACCGACAATTTTGACCCTTCAAATGATCTCTTCATGCACAGACAGTGAGGACACTGTCCAGTTTAAGTTTGGGGGAACGCTCGGTACGCATTTCTTACCTTCGCATTCATATGTATATTTTGCATCTGCATATTTAAATCCATAAAATCCATAAAAATCTGAAAATTTTCTAAAAACATAAAAACTTTTTTTTGTCAAGTTAGCTAGTGGGAGGACTCTGATTCAACATTTCGACGGTTTGGTTTGATAAGATAAGAATAACTAAATCTTATGTTTAGATTTTGAAAATCGGAAAGATAACTCTCCTTTGAAGTTAACTATAGCTGATATACGTCTTTACATCACACTACACGTGTCGTGAGTTTTGGAAATTAGATGACAAGTCTTTTTATGTCTAAAAACTTTTAAATGGATAAATGATTTTCTGAGGATCAAATAGGTTTGTTTGGAAATAAGTAATGTCAAGAATAGTTTATGAAGTGAAGTGAATATAAAGGAATGTTATTGATGCCTTAATTGGAACTAAGTCTGAAAAAATAACCCATCTGGAACTTGATTGGAATGATTACACACCAAAACCCACTAAACACGTCTTTTATCCATAAAATAATTGAACTGCCGGTTATATCTCCGTTCGTATTGAATCATCATGATTTTCATGCCAAATTGTCTTTTGTTTTTGGACCTAGGTAACTTGAGTAATTAAGTCCGCTGGGGTGTTTCTACACCTAATGCCCTAAAGCCAACTGGTTTGGGTGCATTGGCCCAAAGCTCGCTAAGAAGCCTAGAAAGTCCAGATTAAAACAAAGTCAAGCAAGTTTTCTCTCCGAGTTAAAATTCCTAACGATTCTTTGTGTGAGAATAATCTTGATAAAAGACAGGCTTTTATAAAAAATTTAGCGGAGATATGAAGGTTTTTCTCTATGATAAAGACTATTGCACGTTCACAGAGGTGTGTATGAAATGAAAACAAGAAAAAGGTGGAGTGAAGAATAAGACCTAGTTTCCTGTTAGGGAAGATAGAAATTCTAAATTTGAAACTTTACTGGAAAACGAAACTTGAAAAATGCTTAACTCTTTATAAAACTTATGTGATCCTTTCAAAATTTTTATCTGGGCTTTATTGTGTGACATGACGACGTAAATCGATCCTTCTGGAAACTTAACGACACTATTTGCACTGCACATAAAGACATATAAAAGCTGTAGTTAAATAAGAAGCGAGGTGTGAAAAATAAGGGTTTGATAGTCTAGACTTGGGATCATAGAATTGTTATTTTCTGAAACAAAACTTTAGGATTTGAATCTTAGTTATTTTACAAAACTAGCTTGACCGGATTTTGTGGGTAGTATCTGCTGAAAACCCTCAGGAGACAACACTCCTCCTACTAGGGACACTTAGAGGTTTAACGGCTTGTTGCACATGCTCAGTGCAATCGCGTTCCCTGCGAAAGTGAGGTTAGGAAATTTTTGTGAATAAATTGGCTTTGCTCGGGACGAGCAAATGATAAGTTTGGGGGTATTTGTTCATATCAGATTATTGCATTTTTATACCGTCCAATTTTTATCATACTGCATATCGGTAGGTACTCTTGAGCCGTGTTTGCTAGTCAATTGCAGGATACAGGTTCTCGGCTCTTAACAATAAAATTCATGGAAAAACACAACAAAATCCGGGTTCCTGCCAACCACAGATAAAACACGGATCTCCGCTCTTTATCCGTCTGTTGCCACACACCAGTTTAAGAGACAAAATGGCAAATCGATGTCATTTTCATGCACAAGGCTCAATGGAAGCACAAGATCCAAAAAATCTACGCGGAGCTCGAGGAAATCATGGCAAAAGATCCGCTTTCAATCACCTTTTGATCAACAGAAATTCTGGAAGAAATATGGAAAGTTTATCAGAAAAATCATATGCCAAACTACAGAGAAAAGCAAACCAGGACAACCCACAAAATCCGAGGAGCCAACTCCTCTAAATGGCCGCGGAACCGCGGCCAATAGGGAGTCTAGGACGCGGTTCCGCGGCCATATAGTGGCGGCAGTTGACTATTTTTCAGGGGGTTTTTGGTCTTTTCATATTTGTTCTGATTATTGCCCTAGATTTCCTTTTCCCTGCCTATAAATAGCCCAGAACCTTGTGAAGCCAAGGGGGGTTCATTCTTGTATTTTTCTAGGTTTAGAATACTTGTGTTCTTCTTTCTCTTCTCATCTCTTCTCCATTAAAAACTTATAGTGAGCTTTTGTGAGTGAAGAATGATGAATAAAGAAGTTCATTTTGCTTTCATATTTGTCTTGCTCTTGTTATGTTAATTGCTTGTAATCTTTAATTGTTAACTTAGTTGTTGTTATTTCTTGTTGTTTCTTTCTTTTCTCTTTTCGTTTATCCTTAAACAACCATGACGCTTACACTCGATCCTTGCCAAGGTGAGGTCGCAAATAGCTAGTTGTTGTCTTCTAATCTCCTTCTTTCTATCTTCCTCTTTTGTTTCATTTTCTTCTCATTATGATGTGTGAGTAGTTTTCATACTTGTTAGGGTAGGATAAGGGAAGTTTGAGAGAAAGAAATCTCTCTCACTCTTTCCTTGCCCAACATCTTAAATCGACTCCCGTTAATTGAACCACAATCCGCTCCTTACGGCACCCTATCCTACATGATAGCGGTGATTCCGTATTGAGACCGGTTGTGGTTGAATTAACCGGAGGTTATGGCTAAGAGCCAAGAACGGACGGACAAGCACCAAAAGGAAGGACTTAAGTGTTGGAAAGCCTAGCTTATACTCGCAAGTTCCTTCCTAGTCGTGCTAATCCCCGTTGTTGCCGATTACCGTAACACCGATATTAAGAGTGGCAATGAAAGAGGTGAGCGACTCCTAACTCAAACTAACCTAATCCTAACCCTAACAAGCTCTCTTTACATATCATTTTATCACTTAGATAATCACAAACAAATCTGGACTCTCGGACTTAACTCGTCAAAAACACATAGAAAAAGATTCCCATCTCCCTGCGGACGACCCGTACTCAACCGGCTAGCTACGTGCGAAACCGTTTTGATTGCGGTAATTAACTAAACTTGAACACGCTGAACCTCTAACAATCAGCACACTAGTGAAGTCTCACAAGTGATCAAACATGCCCAATTGAAAATTTTCATGTGCCTACAAACCCTAATACGGATCGTTAACTAGATAATGAGGCGATGCAATGCGAGTAAACGAATTTAACGCTAAAGGAAAGGGGCTACAACCTTTGTAGATCCGGTCCTCCACCTCCTAGGCTTCGTGATGATGTCCCTCCGCTGTCCATATCGGATTCCGGACTCTAGCATCGGTTTCATCGGAGAAATGGGCGGGCTAGGTCGTCGACTTCGATGCCGAAGATGATCTACGTCGAGGCATCACAACATCAAGCTCCCACTTCACCAAGTCATGAAACTGGTGAAGAAAACACCCTATACTACTTGGCAAGAGGTAGAGGATGAAGAAATAGGAAGTGGGTTCACTTTAGAATTGGATTTCTCACTCTTTTTCACTAGTTGCCATTGATGGAGGCAAGCTTTCTTCATGTTGAAGAAGGAGAAGAAGAAGAAGATAATATGATAAGTATATTTCAAATAGAAAATAAAATGAATACTTATCATATGGTAACCATGGTCAAGTGTAGAGAATGAACTATGGTTAGTTTGAATGGTTAGGGTTAAGCATGAAGACAAAATGGTCACTTAGTCAAAGCTTCATGAAGCTTCAATAACAAACAAAGAAAGCCACCATTGCTCTTCATCTTTCATAAAGGAATAATAAATAAATAAATAGTTGATAAAATCAAAACCCTAAACATTACATAACCATGGTTTAATCATACACTTAACCAAGTTTGCATGTATCTTCAAACATGATACAAACAAGTGCACAAAAGTATATCACATATACAACTTGTGTATTTCAAGATAGAAAATCCATTTAAAGTGAACTAATATTAGTTAATGTAAAGTAATATATCAAATATATAATTATACATTAAATCATTAAATCAACACTTGATTTAACGATCCGGTTATATCGCATATAACCGACTAATATCCAATGTATCGGCTTATCGAATCAATCTTTGATTCGATAACTAGGTTATATCGCATACAACCAATCGATACATTCATCGCGAGAATAGAATACGGTATCACATACACGCATTATTCTCGGTCCTGCATATATCTCATATGCGCTCCTATTTCGTTTCGCTTGAGCCAGGAAACCTCTGTGTAGGACTCTAAAGACTCGTCAATACGCCGGCAGCAGATGATGATCATATCAAACACCCACAAGCCGCAAGCGGTCTGCTAAACGTAACGGCCACCCGGATATTGAGCGATCAGAAGATTGACGAGCAAGCCCGCTCACACTCCTGTGAATCCAACCAGTAACACTTACCGTACAGTCCGGTTTGTTCGTCTGATATGTCGCATATCTCGCCTAGGGGTGGCAAACGTCAGACCCCAATAGCTTGACAAGTCATGCGGACGTGAGGTCCATAACAATCGTGAAACTACTGATAACTCTTACCAGTATATCACTGCAACCCTGGCCAGGGATTTCCTGTTATGGCCAGTCGAGCAAAGCGCAACATCAACCCCCAATACCGGGAGAGACGAATCCCCTCCTATCGCTCATTGCCTCCATGTGAATCGGGACTGTACCCAAAAACCACCTGTTTGCACGCCTCAGTAGAGCCGTGGTAGAGTGGAAATCAAAGCACATTGGGAGACACACAAGACTCTATGACGATCTCGGGTCAACAGACTAAGCTGTACCAGTGTCACCTGAGAACTGCCATCTGACGTGAGGTATAATACCATCTGGGAGTTCTCGGCGAGTCCGTTCAGTGTATCCAGTCTTCACTAAGCACCCGCATACCATCTCTGATATCAAACACCAATGGATATGGGATCATCCATCGCCCATCACATGGGTCGAGAAGATATACGTTAGTCTACTCTGGAATATCGATGCCCCGTCTCGATATTCCCACGACTAGGAACATTGAAGGATCTACTCATGGACTACCTAGGCCCCACTAGTATGATCCGCATCATAGTCCTGGAAGTCGAGTACACATCCTAAGGGCTTTATCAACATGTAACAGAGAGACAGAAAGTATACATGTTAAGATAAAGAGCAACCAGATAGCGTACTATCATGTCAAGCAAGAAAGTCCTACCTATATATGTCCCAGCATCCACTACAATATACATCCAATGTACAGTAATGGCCTCTAGGGCATACATATAACTAACAACACCAATGGATGTGGGATCATCCATCGCCCATCATATGTGTCAAGAAGCATATACAATAGTCTACTCTGGGATATCGATGCCCTGTCTCGATATTCCCTCGACTAGGAACAATTAAAGGATGTACTTGTGAACTACCTTGGCCCCACTAGTATGATCTCCATCATAGTCCTGGTAGTCAAGTAAATATCCTAAGGGCTTTATCAACATGTGAGAGCAAGACAGTATAACAATATATAAGTCTACATGTTAAGATAAAGGTAACCAGATAGCATACTATCATGTCGAGCAAGAAAGACATCTCTATATATATCCAAGCATCCACTATAATATACATCATGTGTACAATAATGGCCTCTAGGGCATACATATAACTAACAGTATGGTGGAAATCAAAGCACGGTGGGAATCACATGAGACTCTATAACGATCTCGGGTCAACAGACTAACATGCACCAGTGTCACCAGAGAACTGCTATCCGACGATAGGTATAATACCATCTACGAGTTCTCGGCGAGTCCGTTCAGTGTACCCAGTCTCCACTGAGCACCCATATACTATCTTTGATGTCAAACACCAATGGATGTGGGATCATCCATCGCCCATCATATGGGTCAAGATGCATATACGCTAGTCTACTCTGGAATATCGATACCCTGTCTCGATACTCCTACGACTAGGAACAGTTATAGGGTGTACTTGTGGACTACCCTTGGCCCCACTAGTATGATCTCCATCATAGTCTTGGTAGTCAAGTACACATCCTAAGGGCTTTATCAACATAGAAAGCAAGACAACATCACTTATACAAGTTAACATGTTAAGATAAAGTGCAACCGGATAGTATACTATCATATCGAGCAAGAAAGTCCTCCATATATGTCCAAGAATCCACTACAATATACATCCTATGTACAGTAATGGCCTCTAGGGCATATATATAACTAACAATTTCCCACTTGCACTAAGGCCATTTGCTACAGTATCTCATACTCAACATTTTAGCAGTGGTTGTAGTATCCCATACTCAACCATCCCAAAATATCTCAAATAGTATTTGGGGAAGCAGGCCTTGGTGAGTAGATCTGCCGTGTTAATTTTAAAATCTACTCTCCTTACCTCAATCCCTTGGAGATCAACCATCTCCCTGATCAGGTGATGCTGTCCTCAGAATATGTCAAGATCGCTGATGGGACCGGTGTTCCTAGGCCAAAGCCAAAACTCTATTGTTGTCACAATAACATTTATTGGACGCTCAATGGTAGGAACCTTGTTCATCTCATGAACAAGAAATGTTCAGACAAGCTCTTTGGTAGCATCGTTGGTAGCAATGTATTCAGCCTTTATCGTCTAGTATGCCACGGTATCTAGCTTAGAACTCATCCAATCATACCGTCCCTCCACTGAGGGGAAAGACAATTCCTTTGACTGACTTTCAGTCGACCTTATCACTCTAGAAGCTCGAACCAAGAACATTCTTTTAGGGCTTCTCAAGTACTTAAGAATGTCATCCACGGCTGTCCAGTGATTCTCTCAAGATCCGATTGATTCCTGATCACTTCACCCAATGATTCATCTATATCTGGTCTGGTACATAACATCACATACATGATAGAGCCTACTGCCGAAGCATAGGATTTCCCTTGCACGCGAGCTCTCTCCAAATCAGTCTCGGAAGACATCTTTTTGGAGAGAGTGATTCCTGAGGTAGTGGGTGAACCACCATGCTTAGAATTCTCCATACTAAACCCCTTTAGTATGATGTTAATGTACCTGGATTTGGGACACTCCCAACATCCACTTAGATCTATCACCATAGATCATTTTCCACAAGATGTAGTAGGTATCATCCAGATCTTATATTGAGAATCCTCGTGATAAGAGGAGCTTGACCGAGTGTAGCATAGGAAACTATTTCCTATCAAGAGTATGTCATCTACGTACAATACGTGGAAGACAACCATACTCTCTACAACCTTCTTGTATATACAAGGTTCATCTACTATTTTGATGAAGTCAAACTCTTTGACTACCACATCAAAATAGATGTTCCAACTCCGAGATACTTGCATTGATCCTAATGGACTTAAGCATAGCTTTGAAAGTCTCAACTTTTCCATCTACATCAAGAATCTTCTCAAGATCCATTTGCTCCCAATGGGTTTTACCCCTTCAGGTGCAATATGCAAAGTCATACTTTGTTGGTGTACATGGATCCCATCTTTGATCGCATAGCATCTAGCCATTTCACAAAGTCTCCACTTGTGATGGCCTTCCTTAACCTAGTTGGGCCATCATCTACTATGATGCAATCCTCGCTCCTACTGTCACCGAGGAAACCGTAGTATCTTTCAAGTGGATGAGGAACCTAACCAGTTTTGCGGAGAAGGCTGAAGTTCGTTGGAGACTATTGAATCCTTTGGTCTCACTAAATCATCAGCTGTTAGTTTGTCTAGCTGGAACTCCTTCCAGTTCTACCTCATGACCACTAATTTCTTCACAAGAAATTCCTTTTCTAAAAAGGTGGCATGCTAAGAAACAAAACACATTTTGCTCCTCAGAGAGGTATAAGATATTCCCTCACAAATGTTTGGGATATCCTAACAAACTTACAGAACTGACATTGCCTCGAGCTTGTCCGGATTCTACCTTTCAACATAGGCCGGACAACCCCATATCTTAACTCGTTTAAGATATGGTCTCTTCCCATTCCATATCTCATATGTAGTGGTAGGCACTAATTTGGTTGGAACCCCATTCACTAAGTATACAGCTTCTCAAGTGTATAACACCAAAAGGAAATAGGTAACTCAGCAATACTCATCATAGAGCGCGTCATATCTCATAGGGTGCAATACCTCCGTCCCGATACACCAATGTGTTGTGGTGTACTAGAAGGAGTAAGCTGAGAGGGAATCGCATTCTCCGTTTAGAAACTCCAGGAACTCCATGCGCAAGTATTCTCTTCTCCGATCATATCGAAGGACTTAATACTTCTACGCGTCTGGTTCTTTAACTTCAAGCTTATATTCCTTGAATTTCTCAAAAGTTTCAGACTTGTGTTTCAACAGGAACATATGTCTGAATCCTGAGAGATTATCAGTGAATATAATGAAGTGCGAAGAACCAACCTTGGCATTTGTAGACAAAGGACCGTATACATCATCATGTATCCGTCCCAAGAGTTCGGTAATTCTTTCTTTGTTTCCAGTAAACGGAGTATTGGTCATTTTACCTTTGAGACAAGACTGGCAAGTATCATAAGATGAAAATTCGAACAGATTCTTATAATCATCCATATGTAACTTAGCTGGTCATGTCGCATTGATATGACCTAGTGTACAATGCCACAAGAAAGATTCGTTCATTTCTGAACTATTCCTCTTGTGTGTGTTCTATACTTTGAACAGTGGTTTGATTTAGAACGTATATGCTATTATATAACGTGCATGATCCAATCAACTCTTGATTCAGGAAAATGTTCACAACATTATGCTCCAATACAGAATTACATCCTTCTTTAACTCATTAAAGAAATCGATGTAATGTTGTATATCAGGTTCGTTATGTAATAACATTCGTTCAGAATCAATGTATTAATACAAGGTGATATATACCAACTGACTTGGCTGCAACACTTGCATCATTCTCTACAATTAGAGATATATCACCTATTCCCAGTTCTCTACCTTTCTGTAGCCCATGTAACATATTACATATGCGGGATCCTGATCCGGTATCACATACCCAGGACGTAGAGGATACTGGAAAAACAGTTCTCGGTAATGAACACACCTGAAGAAGATGCATCAACATGCACTTTCTTCGATTGGGTTGCATGGAAATCCGGATATTCCTCTATTTCCTGCTCGGAATTATAACAATTATAAGATAGAGCGGAACCAACGTTCCCCAGCTCAGTATAATAAGCAGGTTCGGTCAATGCATCCATATTATTATCTTGATTAAGGCGTGACATGGTCGCTACCAGGAGAGAGAGAGAGAAGAAAACACTCTGTGTGCGCTCTTTGTAAGATTAGATTGGTTATTATTTTATCTAATCAGGATGGCTCCCACTATTTTTATCAAATCTTCCTTCAAACCCTAAAAGGTAAGACTAGCCAGGATTAATTACACCCTACAAGTTCGTGAATCTTTCGGCCAGGCTAGTGTCGGTACTTTGAGGGAGGTTCCCCGTGCTTTCACACGGACCTAATTAAAATAAACCTCGTTTTCCCAGGAGCGTAACCCCGTTAACACCTTTCTAGTCACCGATTTGATCGGCTAATTGTAATGTGTAAAACTCTCCCAGGAGTAACTCTTACTCACAGTGAGTATCGGGATCCAACTATCTTATAGAAGGTATGCAATCTCATTGCAAATTTCAACACTTGAAATTCCCGATAATGGTTTTACCCCTAGTGAATTATGACCTTAACTATGGTCAATAAATCATAAGCACTAGTCATGTTCTACCCGTCATTTCATGATTAATTAGACCCACCCACATGACCCTTAACTATGGTCAACAAAGTCACATGGCTGTCCTAATTAATCACATCATATGCTGTATAGGAAGACATCATTTAGCTACCGCAAACTACGCCTTAACTATGGTCAACAAACGTAGCACGAATACTAAGTACTCTACTTCCTAAAATGACGGAGGGTTACGACAGGTTTTTAAGAAAACCTATTATGTAATGAACTTGATATCGTCGTAGAATCGAGTAATTTTGAAAAGGAGTGTTTTTTTAGGCTTTTACTAGTTTTGCTAAAGAAGTCACTCCCGGTGAAGGGATCTCAGCTCTTTCCTTATCAAATAAGGTGCGGGATATTTCATAAATACCACTATGCAAAGCAAAAACTATAAAAGCAATCAAAAGACAAACCGAATGGGTTGTAGCATCTGCTAGTTTCGCTAAAGTGGTCACTCCCGGTGAAGAGATCTCGGCTCTTTCCTTATCGAATAAGGTGCTGGATATTCTACATGGAATACCGCTATGCAAAGCAAGAACCAGAGCTACCAGTTTTCAAGACAAGTTTCTACAACATCTTTTAGGTTTCTTTTTTCTTTCATTAATCTCATTAATGAAATCCCATCAATTTATGCTTCACAAGCATCACAGAAGAAACAAAAGCAATAATATTTATCATATATTATATATATA
Organism: Agapanthus africanus; assembly: GCA_030015575.1. Taxonomy (NCBI): domain Eukaryota; kingdom Viridiplantae; phylum Streptophyta; class Magnoliopsida; order Asparagales; family Amaryllidaceae; genus Agapanthus; species Agapanthus africanus. The sequence continues at coordinate 416,781,815 of CM057343.1, read as the reverse complement.
TAATACAAGTATTCGTCTCGACATATAAAGTGATCACATCACAGAATATCGGCAGCAGAAGAACACATATGAAATATTGGATATACTAGGAATTCCGTGTTTTAATTTAAGCCTGTATAAAACACGGATTCCATGATCGCGATGAATAGCCAAACCTATATCCCTAGACCCCTACGAGAGCGGCAAGCAACCCTACCAATTCAAGAGTTAAGAGACCCGGTCTCGACTCCTCGAGATGGTCTCCCACTGAACCCTAGAACCGGTTACTTGTGCTCTCCTCCTTGGGTCTATCCTAATGCGGAAAAGTAAATAATATACATCAATGGTGACATCATCCTCAACTCGGAAGTGCCCCAATAAAAGAATATTACATACAAGCTTTTACATGAATGAAAATGAAAAACTCCCATCTCACATAAAAAAAACCCGGCTATTCAAAACACGACGATCCAATATAACATATCACAGCAACACATAACATCACATGTCATCAACGTAAGTAAATATGCGTATCCCAATTGTCATTGACATATAGCAACGAAACTGGCGATACACCACATATTACACTTACGGTCGCAGAAAAAGAAAGTGAAAAACTACAACAATTGGAATCCGCAACCACCTTAGACATCATAAACCTAATGTATCACATACATTGGATTTCATGCCTAACCAAATGAATTCCTTAGACATCGCATGCCTAACAATTATAAACCCCGCATGTTAGTCTCGATATTGAAAACACTTTCCAATAATCTGTTGGGTAATTCAACAAGATTCCTGATAATCTGATCGAATGCTCGTCGGAAACTTTAGTAGACGGCCGCACCCCACAATGCCGTCGACGAAGTGCACGAAGGCGGAACACCGCAGCCGCGAGCACCTGAACGGATGCTTTTAGCGACGGGGTTCTCCTACAGTCACTTGGTCAGGGCTATGGGGCGTGGTTGTCTAATAAGGTTACCCGGCGAGTATCCGCGTACGCTACGTAATTGCGACGAACTTTTGATCAACATCAAAATCCCGTGGCAACTGATCAGATGAGAATAAACTGCTAGATTTATAAAATTTAAACTAGTTATCTCATAACTAATTATGTAGATTCCAAATATTGTATCATAATCACAGATAGCTAGATGAAGTTAAACTTTTCGATCGAATAAGTAAGCACCCAAAATTTCCCAACAAGCTCAACACTTGAACGGAGTTCAAAAAGTGCCCAGAACATGCCACAGCTCCTATGAACCATCCGTTGAAGGGCCGACCCATGCCTCACTCATGTCAGCCATGGAACTGCGGCAAACCCTAGGGTATCACCGCGGTTCCGCGATCCAAAAAGTCGAGTTTGGGTATCGTTCTTCTAGAAGGTCCACAGAATCGCTTGCATGATTTTCTGAAGATTTTAAACTCAGAAAAAATTCCAACTCTTAGAAAATTTCAGCGAGGGAAAATATGGGTTATTGATATCCGTTCGAATTTTTTAACGTCGTCAAAATAACCCGAATACATGTTAGAATTATGATTACGAAACACTCCGAGTTTCCTTTGCAGAAAGTTAATATCACATGAAAATTTAGCAAAAAAACAAAACAACACCCAAAACACTAAAACCCAGATACTAAAACACCATAAAAATTTGAAGCCAAAATTTCACAAAAAGGAAGGTGAGCTCGGATTTTTTGTGAATGTGGCCGGCCATTTTCCGGCCAAATTGCTTCAAATTTTGCTGGTGTTCATGTTATATCCCATACAACATTCTGTACTTGTTTAAAAAAATTTAGAGGACTTTAAAAAAACGACAGAACCCAGATTTAGTGTTTCAAGTTTCGGAGCATTTTCGGTTTCATAATCTAACAAATATCATTTAAATCTCTAGCTTGGCTCTAATACCACAGCAAGGTTCCCTAGGTCAGCAGCAAGGTTTTGGGAGGTATCGTCCATGCCGTTTTCAAATTTTTTGCCGTTCTGAAGAACCCTAACCTAGAATCTTTAACTAGAGTTTTAAACAAACAAGCAATGTTAACATCTTAACATCTAAGTGAATGAGGAATACAACCTTTGTAGACCGGTCCTTCACTTCTAATTCTCCGTGTAGTAGTCCCTTCGCTCCAAGTAGTAAACACCCGAACTCTAGTAAAGCTTCGCATGATGGAATGAACAAGCTTTGCTCGAAGCCTTCGAAGCCGAAGATGATCTACGTCGAGGAGACTCAAGCTCATGCTACCTCTTCACTAATGGTAGGTTAGTGAAGCAAACACCCTAAACTAAATGGCTAATAGTAGAGGATGATGAAGTAGGAAATGGGCTCTCTTTAGTTTTCTCACAATATTTTCTCGCTTAGAAAAAAGCTAGCAAGTTTTTTCTCTCATGAAGAAGAAGATGAAGAATGAATATGAGAGAATGAACTCATGAAGTGAGAATAGCAACCATGGGTGAGTTATTATCATACACTAACTCGTGTAGAGAATAAACCATGTGTTACAATAATGGTTGGGTTAATAAATATCTTCAAGTAAAACAAAAGGAGTGGACTTGGTCAATGGTTCCACAAGGTTCTACAAACTTCAACCATGTGACAATTTCCAACCCATTTTATTTTACATTAAATAAATAAAACCCTATCATTATTATATGCATGGTGTCAGTCTCATACACCCATGAAGCATGTGGCAACAAGCATGACACAATAGTTGTACATTAATATATATCACATATATACTATATGTACACAAGTGAGAAAAATAAATGTTTAAGTGAGCAAATATTAGTTAATGTAAATTAATATATCACATATATAATTATACATTAAATTATTAAATCAACACTTCATTTAATAATCCGGCTATATCATATACAGCCGACTAATATCAAATGTAACAATCTATCGAATCAACACTTGATCCGATAACCCGGCTATATCTCATATAACCGACCGATATCACATATCGTGACAATAGAATGCGGTATCACATACGTGCATTAATCTCGGTCCCGCACATAGCACATATGTGCTCTTACTTCGTTTTGCATGAACTAGGAAACCTTTGTGTAGGACTCTAAACACTCGTCAATACGTCGGCAGTAAGTGATGATTAAATCAAACACCCACAAGACGCAGGCGGTCTGCTAAACGTAACGGCCACCCGGGTATTGAGCGATCAGAAGATCAACAAGCAAGCCTGCTCGTACTTCTGCAAATCCAATCAGTAACACTACCGTACAGTCCAGTCTCTTCGTCTGATATGTCTCATATCAATAGCCTGGGGGTGGTAAAACGTCAGACCCCAATAGCCTGATAAGTCATGCCGATGCAAGGTCCATAACGGTATGAGAAACTACTGATAAAACTTACCAGTAAATCTCAGCAACCCTGGCCAGGGATTTCATGTTATGGCCAATCGAGCATAGCGCAACATCAACTCCCAATACCAGGAGAGACGAATCCCCTCCTATCTCTCATTGCCTCCATGTGACTCGGGACTGTACCCAAAAACCACCTTATTGCACGATCACTTGACCATGGTATAGTGGAAATCAAAGCACAGTGGGAATCACACGAGACTCTATGACGATCTTGGGTCAACAGACTAACCTATACCAGTGTCACCGGAGAACTGCTATCTGCCGATAGGTATAATACCATCTACGAGTTCTCGGCGAGTCCATTCAGTGTACCCAGTCACCACTGAGCACCCGTATACCATCTTTGATGTCAAAGACCAATGGATGTGTATCATCCATCACCTATCATATGGGTTAAGATGCGTATACGCTAGTCTACTCTGGAATATCAATGCCCTGTCTCGATACTCCCACGACTAGGAACAGTTATAGGGTGTACTTGTGGACTACCCTTGGCCCCACTAGTATGATCTCCATCATAGTCCTGGTAGTCAAGTACACATCCTAAGGGCTTTATCAACATGTGAGAGGAAGACAACATCACTTATACAAGTCAACAAGTTAAAATAAAGTGCAACCAGATGGCATATTATCATATCAAGCAAGAAAATCCTCCCTATATATGTCCAAGCATCCACTACAATATACATCCCATGTACAGTAATGGCCTCTAGGGTATACATATAACTAACATGTATAACCGTTGCTTTAGATATAGACGGTTTGTGAGAGGATTTTTTTATGTACAAAGCATCTAACTTGCTCCATTATCCCTCCGCTGTAATTTCTTGCTTGACTTCCCAAAGAACTTCGTCAGCTAAATGAAGCTAAATCAAACTGAAAGCCTTGCCTTCCATCGGTTCTAACTCTACTTCCTTGGTCGCTGCCGGTATTTTTTTTTCGCAAAGAAAAACTTGTGCATACCCTGTTACTTCAATAGCGCCGTCATTTTCAGACTCCATAGGCTAAATTTGTTATGCCCATCGAACTTTTCAATCTTGCAGTTTATCAATGCCATCTATAAAAACAGCCCAAACAAAAACGAGCCTGAATGCTCTTATACCACTTGTTATAAAAAATGTTGTACCGTGCGGTGATCCTCCTGAAGGCGAAAGAATCACAGGCACAGCCAAACAAACAAATGATATATCGCGGCAGAATTCACAAAAGTATCCGACATTTCGGGATCGAATGAAAAGGATAAAACTGATGACTAATCAAACTACTCATAAAAGAGCACACCAAGCAACCAGTTACACAAGATATACCCAGGTTCGACCCCAAATTGAATCTACACCAACAACCGTGACGAGAAACTTCCACTAGAGAAAGAATTACATGAGATTATACAAGCTCTCCCTTTCACACAAAGCTCACTACAAAGAGAACACTCCAAGGGAAACTCTCAATACAAAGAGCGGCTTAAATAAAAGAAGAGAAGATAGAAAAGCAACTCTCTCTACAAAACTCTCCAACTCTCTCTGTATTTTCCCTCACACAAAGCTATCTGGAGAATGAAGTATGATACTTCACTTCTTCTCTCAATGTATGTTGCACCCTTCTTTAAATATGCAAGGCCCATTCACTAAAATCAACACCTCCTTATTAAATGCGTACTCATGTACTTGTCTCCCTCTTTCCTGACTTCACATTACGTCTTTTTCACAAAAGTTACAAAATGAGCATCTTCAATTATTCAACAACCACTTTGTTCCCTTTTAGACTTTAAAAACCTCCACATGCAGATGATAACAAACGTGGGCTGCCGAGAAGACAAAATTGCCCATGTTTGTTTTTGGGCTCTCCTTTTTTAATCAAAATTCAACATCTCCTACTTCCTTCCTGACTTGTTTCTCGACAACCTTAAAAGTTCGGTGGTGGTTGCTAGATCATGGGATAGTATTAGTCACCTAACCCTTTCGATAGGATCACGCTCTTGTCTCACACCATTAATCTCGTCATGGGTACGGTAGGTGCTCCCACGGTCCGGCATAGAGTGGTCGCGGTACCTGTAAGTGTCCATCTCAAGGATGATAAGCCAATTCTTTAAGGCGTGTTCTTTCGCAAATTTGCATACTTGTTTCACAGCAAGTGCATCTATCCCATCCACCTTGAGGCCAAGGACGCAGTCTTTGCGCTTGTAGTACGTCGGGCTCTTGGTTGCCTTCCATTCCACCGTCCCTATTCCATCTACACAACAAAAAAACTAAGCATCACTAAATCAAGCAAGCATCGCTAGTAAAAAAATGCAATAGCGAGGGGAAACATTTACCAGGGACAGGTTTCCCTCAATAATGTGTACATGATTGGTGTAATTTATTGCACATTTTTATATCCGTATTTACCTTATTTTATCTATTTAATTCTACTCGAGATATGTTTTATGAATAAATGCAAATTATAGGGTCTCAAGTGCAAAAGTACACAAAAGACGAACTTATGTGCATTGGACATAAACAATTTAATGAAGAAACTGATACAAGAGTCAAGCCAATGAACCAAACAGATAGCCAAACGAATCAACTCAGAGAGACAAGGCAGAAGACAAAATCTGAAGCCAATTGGGCTTAGCAGGCCGACGATTCGCGGGCCCAAGTCGGCAATTCACCGCCGTCTCATTGAGTTAAGGCTTTAAATTTTATGTGCTTCTGAAGGTTTTTAAAAGATTTATTTCCATCTCTTGTAATCGGCCAAAGAACCTATATATACTGCAGTATTATTATTTAGGGTTTTTTTATCTTCTCTTTTTGATAGCCGTCGAAGGTTTGAGAGGATCAAAAGTTTGTAAGTTAATTTATGCAAAGAATTTCTTTTTTATTATTTGTTTTTCTTCTTTTGCCATGAGTAGGTAAATTTCAATTTAGGGTTGGATGATTCTTGATCTATGATTGGCATATGATTTCATTGTTCTATTCTTTTTCTATGTTCTTAAAGACAAATACTATATGATAAAAATATGTTCTTTTTATGCAATTCTGATAAACTAGATAGATCAATGAGTGATTGGCGACTATGAAGTTTATTTAGGGAAAGTTCATATTGCCGATAAACTAGTTAATTTGATGATTGATTGACGACCATAAAGGTTATATAAGGAAGGTAAAGTTCGTATTTTTATTATTTATATTTGATCTAGTTAATCTAGGGTTAGATTAGACTCACCGATAAAGAAAAGTAGGCCTTTGATTGATGACCACTGAATTTACCTAGTAGAAGGTTAGATCTAACTAGTTCCTAATTAATAAGAATTTAATCTTTAGATTTATTACTTGCCTCATGTTGATGTTGGATATAGGTGCCTTCAAGGCAATTATTGTAATTGTAGGATCACTTATACGGAGAGTACAATCTTACATAAGATGATAATATGTTATCTATTTTGTCTTTATCATTTATATGTATACGTTTTACTCGTTATCAGTTATCGTTAATATATAATGATAAAGCCCTTAGGATCTTTGCTTGACTACCAGGATTATGATAGGGATCATACTAATGGGGCCTGGGTAGTCCATAAGCACATCCTTAAATATTCCTAATCATGGGAGTATCTGTTAGTTATATGTATGCCCTAGAGGCCATTACTATACATAGGATGTATATTGTAGTGGATGCTGGGACATATATAGGGAGGACTTTCTTGCTCGACATGATAGTATGCTATCTGGTTGATCTTTACCTTAACGTGTATACTGTTTATCTCTCTGTTACATGTTGGTAAAGCCCTTAGGATGTGTACTTGACTACCTGGACTATGATCCGGATCATACTAGTGGGGACATGGTCGTCTATAAGTACATCCTTCAAAGTCCCTAGTCGTGGGTGTATCGAGACGGGGCATCGATATACCAGAGTAGACTAGCGTATACCTTTTTGACCCATACAGATGGGCGATGGATGATCCCATATCCATTGGTGTTTGACATCAGAGATGATATACGGGTGCTCAGTGGAGACTGGGTACACTGGACGGACTCGCCGAGAACTCCCAGATGGTATTATACCTCACGTCAGATGGCAGTTCTCTGGTGACACTGGTACAGAGTAGTCTGTTGACCCGAGATCGTCATAGAGTCTTGTGTGGTTCCCACTGTGCTTTGATTTCCATCTTACCACGTCCAAGAGGGCGTGCAAAACGGTGGTTTTTGGGTACGTCCCGAGTCACATGGAGGCAATGAGCGATAGGAGGGGATTCGTCTCTCCCGGTATAGGGGGTTGATGTTGCGCTGTGTTCGATCGGCTATAACAGGAAATCCCTGGCCAGGGTTGCTGAGATTTACTGGTAAGTGTTACCGGTAGTTTCTCGAATTGTTATAGACCTCATATCAACACGACTTATCGAGCTATTGGGGTCTGACGTTTACCACCCCTAGGCGAGATATGCGACATATCAGACGATCAGACCGGACTGTACGGTAGTGTTACTGGTTGGATTCACTGGAGTGTGAGCGGGCTTGCTCGTCGATCTTCTGATCGCTCAATACCTGGGTGGCCGTTACGTTTAGCAGACCGCTTGCGGCTTGTGGGTGCTTGATATGATCATCATCTGCTGCCGGCGTATTGACGAGTCTTTAGAGTCCTACACAGAGGTTTCCTGGCTCAAGCGAAACGAAATAGGAGCGCATATGAGATATGTGCGGGACCGAGAACGATACCAGTATGTGATACTGTATTTGATTCTCGCGATATGTGACATTGCTCGGTTATATGCGATATAGCCGGGTTATCGGATCAAGTGTTGTTTCGATAAGTTGTTACTGATGATACCAGTCGGTTATATGCTATATGACCGGATCATTAAATCAAGCGTTGATTTAATGATTTAATGTATAATTATATATATGATATATTACTTTGTATTAACTAGTATCGGTTCACTTTAAATGGATTTTCTCGCTCGGGTGTGCGCATTGCATATGCGATATGATTTTGTGCACATGCTTGTATCATGTTTGATGATACATGCCTTTTTAATTAAGTGTATAGAATTAAACCTTGGTTAATGGAATGGTTAGGGTTTACTATTTGATTATTCATTTTATTCATTTATTTATTAATCTTTTTCTTATTGGAAAAAGGAAATGAAATGATAAAATGGTGGCATTTCTTTTGTTCATTCATGAAGCTTCATGAATGCTTTGACTTGATGACCATTTTGTTTTTAGCTTAACCCTAACCATTGCATTGAACCATGATTAGTTCTCTACACTTAACTATGGTCATGTTATGATAAGGATTGATTATTCTTTTCTTTTTTAATTAGCTTATCATAACATAATTCTTCTTCTTCTTCCTTTCTTCACTTGAAGAAAGCAAGCTCCATCAATGGTGATTGATGGAAATGAGTGAGAAATCCAATTCTAAAGTCTACCCACTTCCTATTTCTTCATCCTCTACCTCTTTCCAAGTAGTAGAGTGTGTTTCCTTCACAAGTTTCATGGCTTGGTGAAGGTGGAGCTTGATCTAGCGATGCCTCGACGTAGATCATCTTCGGCATGGATATCGACGACCTAGCTCGCCATTTCTCCGATGAAGCCGACGCTAGAGCCCGGGAATTCACTAGGACAGCGAGGGGACTTCGTTGCGGAGCCGTGGAGGTGGAGCACCGGATCTACAAAGGTTGTATTTCCGTATTCCTTTTAGTTAAGATGTTAACTAGTTTTGTTTCGCCTAGTTTTTCTAGCCAACGATCCGTAGTCGGGTTTCTCGGCACCGTTAAAATTAGAAATTGGCATGGTTGATACCTTGTGTGACCTCATTAGGGTGCCTAGGAACCCTACAGTGGTATCAGAGCCTAGCTAGAGCCTTAGGAGAAGTTTAGACGGAGTTTGAAGTCCGATCGAACCGAAAAACTAACCCGGAAATTGCTCTCTGTACTTTTTCTAAAATCGGGGATTTTTCACCATTAAAAATATGCAGAGAAATAAGCAGGATAATCTAAGGGTTACTGTGAATTTCGATGGACTAATTCCATCAATGAGCCGTGGATCCGCGGCACGAGCATGGCTCGTGCGGCGGTTCCGCGGCCGTTTTGTCGTTTTGTGTATTTTGTTTTTCACAGTAATTCTCAGATTTCTGTGGTGGTTTTCCTGGGAATTTTTAATATTTATTCAAGAGTTGAATTTTCTGGGGTTGTTTTGGGGATTCGGTGTTTCGATCGGAGTATCAGATTTTGTCTATGTGGCTTTCCGGATAAATTTTTGAATATGTTAAAAAGTTCGACCGGATATAAATACCCAATTTTTCCCCTGTCGGGAAATTTCCAAGTGTTGGATTTTTCCGTAGTTTAACGACGTTCTAAGTAGTGCAAGTAACGCGATGGACGCTCTAGAAGACAACAAACCTTAACTCGATTATGTGACCGTCTTGAACTGCCCTTTGAACCTTCGGGTTTGGGGCAGTATGGCGTGCCACATGTGAGGCGTTGGCTTGACCCTTCTACGGATGGACCGTTGGTACTGAGGCACGAACTGAATGTTGTTAGACTTATTTCATGTGTTGGATTGTATCGGGAAAACTTGGGTGTTCGATTGTTCGATCGGAAAGTTTAACATTTTCTGTTTATCTGGAATGTGATACAATAATTGGAATTCACAAATAGTTATGAGATAACGGAATGAATATTATAAACATAGCAGTTTAGTCTCACTTGATCGGTTGCCACGGAATTTTGATGTGATCAAAAGTCCGTCGCAATCACGTAGCGTACGCGGATACTCGCCGGGTAAACTTAATAGACAGCCTCACTCCATAACCCCGACCAAGTGACTGTAGAAGAACCCCATCGCCGAAAGCATCCGTTCGGGTGCTCGCGGTAGCGGTGTTCCGCCTTAGTACACTTCGTCGACAGTATCGGGGGTGCGGCCGTCTACTGAAGTTTGCGACGAGCATTCGATCAGGATGTCGGGAATCTTGTTGAATTGCCCGACTTGATATTGAAAAGTGTTTTCGATTTTGAGACTAAAATGCGGGGTTTATAATTGTTAGGCATGTGATGTCTAAGGTATTCATTTGATTAGGCATGCGATGTCTATTCAGGTTGCGGATTCCAACTGTTGTAGTTTTACACTTTCTTTTCTGTGACCGTAAGTGTAATATGTGATATCGCCGGTTTCGTTGCTATATGCCAACGACAATTGGGATGCGCATATTTACTTACGTTGATGACATGTGATGTTATGTGTTGCTGGATATGTTATATTGGATCGTCGTGTTTGAATAGCCGGGGGGTTTTATGTGAGATGAGTGTTTTTCATTTTCATTCATGTAAAAACTTGTATGTAATATTCTTTTATTGGGGCACTTCCAGGTTGCGGAAGATGTCACCATTTGTATATTATTTACTTTTCCGCACTAGGATAGACCCAAGGAGGAGGGCACAAGTAATCGGGTTCTGGAGTCCAGTGGGAGACCAACTCGAGGAGTCGAGTCCGGGTCTCCTAACTCTAGAATTGGTAGGGTTGCTTGCCGCTCTCGTAGGGGTCTAGGGGTGTGGGTTTGGCTATTCATTACGACCGTGGAATCCGTGTTTTATACTGGCTCGTATTGAAAACACGGACGTCCTAGTATATCCAATATTTCATATGTTTCTTCTGCTGCGATATCTGTGATGTGATCATGTGATGTTCTGTGATAGATACAGCATATAGTATATATGATATATTATATAGACGTTACTTATGTTTTACACCCGTGCTAGCCCTGCCCCGCTCTGCCGTTAGTTACCTAACCTAACGGTGCACGAGGGGACATCGAGGCGAATGCGGATGGCATAAGTGTACGTCGTATTTATCTGTGATGATTAGGTACTTAAATGATGGGACTTCATTAATGTGATTAATGAAATAAAAGAAACCTAAGATGTTGTAGAATTGAATTTCAAAATAAAACAGGTAGCTGCAGTTCTTGCTTTGCACAGCGGTATATATGATATATCCTGCACCTTATTCGATGAGGAAAGGACCGAGATCCCTTCACCGGGAGTGACTCCTTTAGCCATAACTGGCAGATGCTACACACTCGGTTTGTCTTTTGATTGCTTTTAAGTGTTTTTGCTTTGCACAGTGATATATATGATATATCCCGCACATCATTCGACGAGGAAAGGACCGACGATCCCTTCACCGGGAGTGACTCCTTTAGCAAAACTGGAAAAGCCTGAAAAGCACTCCATTTCAAAATCATTTGATTCTACAACGATATCAAGTTCATTACGCAATAGGTTTTCAGAAGAACCTGTCGTAGCCCTCCGTCATTTCAGATAAGTGGTAGTTAGTATTCGTGCTACGTTTGTTGGCCTGCGTCAAGGCGTAGTGTGCGGTAGCTAACTAGTATTTATCTGCTTATGCATATGATGCAGATTGGATTAGGGTTGTCGTGCGACTTTGTTGGCCTGCGTCAAGGGTCGTGCGGGTGGGTTTAATTCAATCAGAAAATGACGGGTTGAACTTGACTAGCGCTCTATGGTTTGTTGGCCTGCGTCAAGGTCATAGGACGCTAGGGGCAAAATATTATCGGGAATTTCAAGTGTTGAAATTTGCAATGAGATTGCATACCTTCTATGAGATAGTTGGATCCCGATACCCGCTGCGAGTAAGAGTTACTCCTGGGAGAGTTTTATACATTACAATTAGCTGATCAAGTAGGTGTCTAGAAAGGTGTCAACGGGGTTACGCCTCTGGGAAAACGAGGTTTACATTAATTAGGTTCGTGCGAAAGCACGAGGGACCTCCCTCAAAGTACCGACACTGGCCTGGCTGAAAGATTGGCGAACTTGTAGTGTGTAATTAATCCCGGCTAGTCTTTCCTTTTAGGGTTTGAAGGAAGATTTGATAAAAAGCAGTGGGAGCCATCCTGATTAGATAAAATAATAACCAATCTATTCTTGCAAGAGCGCACGCTGAGTGTTTTCTTCTCTCTCTCTCCTGGTAGCGACCATATCACGCCTTAATCAAGATAATAATACGGAATTTTGACCGAACCCGCTTGTTATACTGAGCTGGGGAACGTTGGTCCCGCTCCAACTTATAATTGTTATAAGACAGAGCAGGAAATTGGGGAATACCAGAATTCCCGTGCCGCCCAAACGAAGAGAGTGCATGCTGATGCATCATCTTCGGGTATGTTCATTATACAGAACTGTTTCTCTGTATCCTCTACGTCCTGGGTATGTGATACCAGATCAGGATCCCAGATATGTAATCTGTTACATAGGGCTACAGAAAGGTAGAGAACTGAGAACGGGTGATAAGTTTCATGAGGCAGAAAATGGGGCAAGAGTTGCAGCCAAGTCTGTCGGTCACTGTCACCCTGTATTACCAATACATTGATTCTGAACGAATGTTATTAGATACCAAACCTGTTATGCAAAATCATATCTGTCTCTTTATTAGTAAAGAAACGATAAAATTTTGTATTGTTGGATAATGTTTTGAACATTTCCTATATCAAAAGTTGATCGGTTCAGGCACGTTATCTAAAAGCATTAATGTTCTAAATCAAACTACAGTTCTTAGTATACGGAACACACACAAGAGGAAAAATTCAGAAATGAACGAATCCTTCTTAAGGCTTTGTAGACTAGGTCATATCTATGCGATCCGACTGGCTGTAGTTACATGTAGATGCATATTTAAATCAGTTTGAATTTACATCTTGTGAACTCGCTAGTCATGTCACAAAGATAAGATGACCATAACTCCGTTTACTGGAAACAGAGAAAGAGTTAATGAACTCTTGGGATGATACATGTTGATGTATGTAGGTCCCCTGTCTACACATGCCAAGACCGGTTCTTTATACTTCATTATATTCTCTGATAATCTCTCAAGATTCAGACATATGTTCCTGTTGAAACACAAGTCCGAACCTTTTGAGATATTCACAGAATATAAGTTAGAAGTAGAGAACCGATACGGGTATAAGTATTATGTCCTTTGATGAGATCAAGGAGGAGAATACTTGAGCGCGGAATTCCTGGACTATTCTAAAGGAGAATGAGATTCTCTCTCAGCAATACTCCTCCGTATACACCATAGCACGATGGTATATCGGGGCGGAGCAGATACACCCTATTTGATATGGTGTGCTCTATGATGAGTACTGCTGAGTTACCTATTTCCTTTTGGGAGTTATGCACTTGAGAAGTTGCATACCTATTGAATAGGGTTCAAATCAAATCAGTTGCCTACCACTTCATATGTGATATGGAAAAGGAAGAGCCCATTTCTTAAGTTAGTTAAGATTTGGGGTTGTCCGGCCTATGTCTGAAAAGCAAAATCCGGACAAGCTCGAGGCAATGTCAGCCATGTAGAACTGGAAATGTTCCAGCTATACAAAACAGCAGCTGAAGATTTGACAGAACCAAAGGATTCAATAATTACCAATGAACCTCAGCCTCTCCGCCGATCTAGTAGGGTTCCTCACCCACCTGAGAGATACTTCGGTTTCTCTATGACAGTGGGAGCGAGGATTGCATCATGAGATGATGACCCAACTATTTTCGAGCTGGCCATCAGGAGTGGGACTCTGTAAGAATGGCTGGATGCTTAGTGATCTGAGATGGAATCCATGTACACCAACAAAGTATGGACTTTGGTTGCTATATCTGAAGGGTTAAATCCCCATCAGGAGCAAGTATATCTTGAGAAGATTACTTGGTGTAGATGGAGAAGTTGAGACTTTCAAAGCTAGACTTATCAAAGGTTTGCATCATTGACCAGGTGTGGATTATGATGAAACCTTTTCAAGTGGCTATGCTTAAGTCCATCCAGATCCTACTTACCACGGCTACATACCATGACTACGATATCTGGTGGTTGGGTGTCATGACTGCTTTTCTACATGATATTTTGGAAGTGAGCGTCTATAAGTACACAGCCAGAGGGCTTCGTAGACAGTGGGAGCAGCGGAAACGTGTGCAAGATGCTTTATAGGATAAAGCAGGCATCGCGGAGTTGGACCATCTGTTTTGATGGATTAGTCAAACAGTTTGACATCATCAAAATGGTAGATGAACCTTGTATATACAAAAAGGTAGTAGGGAGTATGGTGATGATCCTCGTAGAGTACGTGGATGACATACTCCTGATAGGGAAGGAGTTTCCTATGCTACGCTCGATCAATCTCCGCATATCACAATGATTCTCCACATAGGATCATGATGATACCTGCTAAATCCTGAGTTTTGGATCTATGAGATAGATCTAAATAGATGTTAGGATACTCACTAGCTGTAGTGAGATAGTGTCAGTTGATCCTGGGGAGAATCACTGGAAGGGTTCCAGGGTGATAAAGACGACTGAATGTCAGTCGCAGGCATTGTCTTTACCCTCAGTAAAGGGACGGTATGTTGGAAGAGTTCCAAGCTAGATACCGTGACATACTAGACGATAAAGGCAGGATACATTGCTACTTAAGATGCTACCAAAGAGGCTGTTTGGGTGTATATTGGTTCATGAGATGAACTATGTTCCTTCCATTGTGTGACAATGGAGTTGTGGCTTATGCCAAGGAACGCAGGTCCCATCAGTGATCCAGACATATTCTAAGGCGGTATCACTTGATCATGGAGATGGTTGATCTCTAAGGGATCGAGGTTAGGAGAGTAGACTCAGAGGACAACACAGCGGATCCACTCACAAAGGCCTGTTCCCAGAGAGAGACTTTTATGGGATGGTTGAGTATGAGAAACTTCAAACCACTGCTACAGATGGCCCTAGTGCAAGTGGGAGATTGTTAGTTATATGTATGCCCTAGAGGCCATTACTATACATAGGATGTATATTGTAGTGGATGCTGGGACATATATAGGGAGGACTTTCTTGCTCGACATGATAGTATGCTATATGGTTGATCTTTACCTTAACGTGTATACTGTTTGTCTCTCTGTTACATGTTGGTAAAGCCCTTAGGATGTGTACTTGACTACCTGGACTATGATGCGGATCATACTAGTGGGGACATGGTAGTCTATAAGTACATCCTTCAAAGTCCCTAGTCGTGGGTGTATCGAGACGGGGCATCGATATACCAGAGTAGACTAGCGTATACCTTCTCGACCCATACAGATGGACGATGGATGATCCCATATCCATTGGTGTTTGACATCAGAGATGATATATGGGTGCTCAGTGGAGACTGGGTACACTGGACGGACTCGCCGAGAACTCCCAGATGGTATTATACCTTACGTCAGATGGCAGTTCTCTGGTGACACTGGTACAGAGTAGTCTGTTGACCCGAGATCGTCATAGAGTCTTGTGTGGTTCCCACTGTGCTTTGATTTCCATCTTACCACGTCCAAGAGGGCGTGCAAAACGGTGGTTTTTGGGTACAGTCCCGAGTCACATGGAGGCAATGAGCGATAGGAGGGGATTCGTCTCTCCCGGTATAGGGGGTTGATGTTGCGCTGTGTTCGATCGGCTATAACAGGAAATCCCTGGCCAGGGTTGCTGAGATTTACTGGTAAGTGTTACCGGTAGTTTCTCGAATTGTTATAGACCTCATATCAACACGACTTATCGAGCTATTGGGGTCTGACGTTTACCACCCCTAGGCGAGATATGCGACATATCAGACGATCAGACCGGGCTGTACGGTAGTGTTACTGGTTGGATTCACTGGAGTGTGAGCGGGCTTGCTCGTCGATCTTCTGATCGCTCAATACCCGGGTGGCCGTTACGTTTAGCAGACCGCTTGCGGCTTGTGGGTGCTTGATATGATCATCATCTGCTGCCGGCGTATTGACGAGTCTTTAGAGTCCTACACAGAGGTTTCCTGGCTCAAGCGAAACGAAATAGGAGCGCATATGAGATATGTGCGGGACCGAGAATGATACCAGTATGTGATACTGTATTTGATTATCGCGATATGTGACATTGCTCGGTTATATGCGATATAGCCGGGTTATCGGATCAAGTGTTGTTTCGATAAGTTGTTACTGATGATACCAGTCGGTTATATGCTATATGACCGGATCATTAAATCAAGCGTTGATTTAATGATTTAATGTATAATTATATATCTGATATATTACTTTGCATTAACTAGTATCGGTTCACTTTAAATGGATTTTCTCGCTCGGGTGTGCGCATTGCATATGCGATATGATTTTGTGCACATGCTTGTATCATGTTTGATGATACATGCCTTTTTAATTAAGTGTATAGAATTAAACCTTGGTTAATGGAATGGTTAGGGTTTACTATTTGCTTATTCATTTTATTCATTTATTTATTAATCTTTTTCTTATTGGAAAAAGGAAATGAAATGATAAAATGGTGGCATTTCTTTTGTTCATTCATGAAGCTTCATGAATGCTTTGACTTGATGACCATTTTGTTTTTAGCTTAACCCTAACCATTGCATTGAACCATGATTAGTTCTCTACACTTAACTATGGTCATGTTATGATAAGGATTGATTATTCTTTTCTTTTTTAATTAGCTTATCATAACATAATTCTTCTTCTTCTTCCTTTCTTCACTTGAAGAAAGCAAGCTCCATCAATGGTGATTGATGGAAATGAGTGAGAAATCCAATTCTAAAGTCTACCCATTTCCTATTTCTTCATCCTCTACCTCTTGCCAAGTAGTAGAGTGTGTTTCCTTCACAAGTTTCATGGCTTGGTGAAGGTGGAGCTTGATCTAGCGATGCCTCGACGTAGATCATCTTCGGCATGGACATCGACGACCTAGCTCGCCATTTCTCCGACGAAGCCGACGCTAGAGCCCGGGAATTCACTAGGACAGCGAGGGGACTTCGTTGCGGAGCCGTGGAGGTGGAGCACCGGATCTACAAAGGTTGATTTCCGTATTACTTTTAGTTAAGATGTTAACTAGTTTTGTTTCGCCTAGTTTTTCTAGCCAACGATCCGTAGTCGGGTTTCTCGGCACCGTTAAAATTAGAAATTGGCATGGTTGATGCCTTGTGTGACCTCATTAGGGTGCCTAGGAACCCTACAGTATCGAGACTGGGTATCGATATTCTAGTATAGATTAGTGTATACATTTCTTAACCATGTATGGGGCAATGGTTGATCTCATAGCCATTAGTGTTTGACACCAGAGATTGTATATGAGTTACACTGGATGGACTCACCGAGAACTCCTGGATGGTATCATACCTATCGTCAGATAGCAGTTCTCTGGTGACATGAGTACAGGGTATTCTGTAGACCTGAGATCTTCATAGTGTCTTGCATGGTTCCCACTGTGCTTTGATTACTACCCTACCATGGATTTCAAAAGCCGTGCAGACAGATTTTAGTTAGGTACAGTCCTGAGCCATATAGAGGTGGTGAGCGATCAAAAACGATTCGTCTTTCCCAGTATATGGAGTTGATGTTGCACAGTGCACGATTAGTTACAACCATAAGTCCCTGGCCAGGGCAGATGAGATTTACTGATAAGTGTTATCGGTAGTTTCTCGGTTGGTTATGAGTTTCACATCGGCACGACTTATCAGGTTATTGGGAGTCTGACATTTTTCACCTCCCAGACCCGGTATGCGATACTCTTTGACAAAGAAATCGGACTGTAAGGTGACTGTTACTGATAGGTTCTGCAGGGTACAGACGAGTTTGTTTGTTGACCTTTCTTTCGACAGATACCTAGGTAACTGTTACGTACAACTAGTGCCACTAACGAGCTTATGGTTATGAATATGATCCTAAACTACCGCCAGCGTCTTGTAGTGTCTTTAGAGTCCCACACAAAGGGTTTTATGGCTTAGGAAAAATAATGTAGTGTCCATATGGTGATATGTATGGGAGTTCGATTAAACATGTATATTTGATACACGTACTTTAATCGGACGTTTTGATAATACTAAACGGTATTTTGATACGAATACGGGTATGTGTATTTGATGTGTATGTGTGTGCGTGTGTGCGCGTTCATCTTTATCTCTTTTCTTTATCCATTTAGATGTCGTGTGAAAGGGTTTGGGTTATGGTTGTCTCTTAGTGGTGAGTGCAATTTCACATCCTCATTTTAGAAAGTGCTAGAAAGAAAAAAGGGTATATATCTTCATATCCTTTCTCTTTTCTTCACTAGTTTTTCTAAGCACCTAAAGAGCAAAAGAAAAAACAGAGCAAGGGTGATCTTGAACTATATTTTCTTCCTTCTCACTGCTAGAAAAAATGAGAGCAAGTTGCTTCACTTTAGTATTCACTTGGTGGGGTTGAGCTTGGGTTGCAATTCCTTTGATGTAGATCATCTTCAGCAAGGAAGATCGATGATCAAGCTCGTTCCCGACGATTTGGAGCCTAGCAAGGGCATTCCACTTGATTGTGGACACGTTACAAAGGTTGTATCATCTCAAAACTCTAGTTTAGTATCTTTTGTTATCTTATTGTTGCAAGTTTTATGTCTTAGGGTGTTTTCTTGGTTGTGAATGCTTGTTCTAGTCTAGGAATTTTTTTTACTATTGCTTCGCTTCCGCATTGTATACTAGAAAGCATAAGAATCCCTATAGTTGATTGATAGGGTAATGCTATGTTCGTATGGATTAAGAATTCTATTAGATTGATAGATTATTGCGATGGATGTATGCTTTATGCTTTATAATATTTTATAGGTAATTAATTTAGAGATGAAAAATTAAGAAAAGGAAAGATAATTATTTAAAACACCATGATTAGACAAGATAATTCTAAACCGTAGGTTTTTCTCTATTTTAAGAATCTATTTTATTTTGCTATTTACTTTCTTTTGAATATTGCTTTTCATTAGTATAGTTCTTTAAATAAAAGTTTTAATTCTTAATTCGCCTTTTCCCTGTGGATCGATACATAAATGCTACAATTGAAAATCTTGCACTTGCGGTATAAATTTAAGACTAAGAAAATCTCCATCAAATTTTTGGCGTCGTTGCTGGGGAAGATAGTTTAAAATTTTAGTTAAAATTTTCGAATTAATTTTTCTTATTTATTTTTGGCTCTATTTTACTCTGGGTTTTCTTAAGTTTTGTTTCAGGAAATTTTGAGCTGGAGTGGAAGATTTGGAGTGAGACAGAGCCTAGAGAAAAATCCTAGACTCAACAACACCCAAAGGCCAGCGAAAATCTGGGCATACCCGGCGAATCGCCAAAATTTGATCACCACAAGAGTCGGGTCTTCTTGCTGGTGTCAAGTTTGAAATTCTCTATTTTTAGGAATCTAAATTGATTTAGTTTTAATTTTAGTATTTCCTTTCCTGCATATTTAAAAAAAATTAAAAATTAAGAATATGGGTGACAAACATGCAAAACCAAGTTTATATGAATTATGTTATCCAGTTAAACCATCACTTGAATCTTGCATTTGAACAAATAAATATAGGAGCGGTTTTAATTCACTTAACACATCCATATCCGTCAATGATGCTGGGTTAAATGCAATGTTAAATACTATTATACAAAAGATAGAGGCTCTTAAGAATAAAAATTGGATTCCTAATAATCCATATTTTCAATCTTTTTGCACTAATTGTCAAGATACATGTCATGCTTAATGAGGACTGTCCATTCGTTGATTGGAGAAACCAATAAAATATTGGGGGAATCAAGGCATGTATTCTGAAGTACCTAACTACAATTTAGACCAACAATTCCAACCAAACTCTTATTATGATGTAGGTCCTCCATCAATCTAATTCAAACTGACCCAACATTCGCTTCTCCAAGTTTCATAGGCCAACAATTACCATCATACCCATATTATGATGTTACCCCTCCTTATGACCAAATCAAATCCTATCCAATTTTCACACCTTCCATAGATATTGATAATAATTATGAAATAAGGAGTTCAATATTGCAAACCGAATTTGAATCTTCATTTGCAACTCCTTTACAAACCACGTCTAACTTAGAAATAGGGTTGGCAAAATATCTTAGAGTCCATAAGGAAACAATGAAATGGTTTAGCATATTTAATGTACAATTTGCTGCCATGAATAGTGAGAAAGTGCTAAAGACCATCCCAGTGCAAACCTACAAAAACTCGATTGTTCCCAACATCTTATAACATCATCATCAACTTATTAAGGAAGTGTTAGAGAATGACCATGGTTTGGAACGTAAAACCAAGGAACGTTTAAGTCATAAGCGTCTTATATGGAGGTGCGAGTTTACGTTAAGGAAGATTGTGAGATGTGAATGCCTAATTTGCGAATACACGTTAGAATCTTGTGGCTTAGATGAGTTTGACATTGTGATGTGTAGAGAAAGAGTGCACGAGTTTACTTCGAGTCAGTTTAACACCTATCCTTAGAAATTTGAAATTCCAATTTGGCCTGCAATGACAAATTTATATGAGAATGATTTAATTGATGATATGTTTGAAGTCAAGACGTTTGATTTAATTGACTGTAAAGTGAAAAATTTTGAGGAGGATACTTGTGATTTTGAGGGGTGGGGCTTGAATAAAATGTTTGAGAAAGATATTTATGAAGAAACCACAGTGGTGGATAAAAATTTTGAAAAAGTTTTAGATATAGAAGCCATATCTATGGAGAAAACTAAGTAAATTTGAGGAGGAGGAAAAAGAATTGCGAGACGAGAGATGTGACGAAATTTTTGAAGAAGAGTCCACCATCATAATAGAAGAAAAGTATGCATATGAGGTGGTTAATTTTAATGAAGGTTATTTTGACCAAAGTTTTGAGAAAAATTTTAAGGATGGACACAATCTTATGGATGAGTTAGATTCACAAAGTCATCAAGTGCAAAACATACATTGGGAACACCCTCTTGAACCATTAACAGATGAACCTAATACTTAAATACATTAAGTCAGCATTGAAGCCAATTCTATTGAAAAGCAAGAAGAAGTTGTGCCATTAATTACCATAACTGGATTTTTTATTTATATCCCGCGTGTTCATCTTGAGGACTTCAATCCATTTAGCCAATACTTTAATAAGTTAGTGTTGTTGCATGATTCTTTTCAACTTCAGTCGTTTATTACTACACTGGTTTCTTCGGCAAAGGTTGGATCATAATTTTGTCCACCCACATATAAACACCATATTAATTCTATGCATATTAAGTTTAGGGTGTTAATTGATACTTATTGTTAAAACTTATTTTCTACTCTTGCATGATTATAGACAATTTTTGAGTGCTTAATATTGACGTTTGGATTAGCCAAAGCGTTATGTAAATTTAAATTCTTTTCTTTTTCTTTTTCTTCTTTTATTTATTTTTTTGTTTAGGGTTTTACTCATCTTATCCCTTCCCACTTATTTAAACACTTTTATCTGACTCCAAAACTCAACATAAAAATAAGAAATAAGTTGCAGGGCATACAGTACAAAGCAAGAAATAGAAATCCAATATCATATTGCATATCAACGGCCAGCTAACGTCAGTTAGCGGCTTGATGAGGGCAGAATCTCCTAAATTTTTGGGCTCTGTAAGATTGTTCTTGTTTTATCTTGTTTATCAATCTTAATAGTTTATCTCTATCTAAATTAATTTCACTACATTATTTTATAGTCATGCTTATCATTGAACATTATAGTGATTATTGTTTACTGAATTATGAGTAGGACTAGAGAAACGGGGCAGAAGTCGACATTGAGGACAATTTCAGAAATAAGTGTGTGGGGGTGGTTTGCATGGTTTTAATTTTTAATTTTTTAATCTTTTTCTTCATTTTCCTTTCTTTTTAGGTTTTCTAAAAAAAATTATTGAATTTTCAAAAAAAAAATGTTTTTGAATCAAGCTAGTTAATTGGTTGACTTGATTTTGAAATCCGAAAGTTAAGTGATATGAAGGAAAACTATTGAATCTGAGGATAGAATGAAATCTAAAAAATAACACCCTATCTTGAATCATATTTAGTGGATATGCACCCTACAATTTGCATAAGCACGGATCTTGAAAGTTTGAGATAGTAGAGGATGCCAAGAAATATCTTTAACGAAATATATAAGTAAAATAAAAGATGTGTATAGTAGGTAGTCTAAACTACTGAAAAGTGCCAAAGTATAAAACAAACATAAAATAAGTGGTTTTGTAGACTACTTAGGACGTATGAGCATTCATGCCCTTATAGGTGTTTCATCACCTAGTGTCCTAAAACCAACTTTTTTGGGTGTCACTGCTGAAACTCATAAAGAGATAACTTAACAAAACTAGATGTTTAACACCGAAAAATAGACTGAGACATTGAGACATCTAACCTGAATTTGGGGGCAGATGCTATTTGGATTATATCCATCCACCTCTCCGAAATTACCAAGTTGATTTATGGCACAGTATATCGGAAGTTTGAATAGATGCGACCAATATAGCAGACTTTATCAGATTCCCTCTTATTTGTGAGGGGTTTTTTTATTATGGGGACGCTCTTCCTTGTAGGTGCAAACCCCTGCAGTTAATTATGTTATCGCATTACGATAACAAATTTCTACTGCTCCGGTAGGTCACTTCGTGTCATGTTATATTTGGTTTATTTTGGTTGCCCATGGATTGTATACGGAGACTAATTTATGTCGTTGCCCATAGGGCGTGGATTTGTCTAAATCTATACGTATATATTTTTAGGTTTGAACCTAGGTTGCATGTTTCGTCAGTTCAAGAGATATTTTATTTTTATTAAGGACCGTTAATCTGGTTTTAGATTAAGATCAACTTAAATATATGTGCATATAGGCTCCATATATTTTAACTAAGGATACGTTAGTCTTGTATGAGATTAAGATCAACTTAGAAATATATTTAAGGATCATTCAATTTTGTTAAAATCCATCAACATAGCATATATGCTCGGCTACAGTGAAATTTCATAGACTTAGCCAATTTTAGGCTCAGCCTTAGGCTTTTCCTTTTTCAGCAGTGCTAAAAAGAAAGAAAGACTTAGCCTAACAGTCGTCAGCTTACTTCTAGTCCTGATCCTAGTTAATAGCATAGTAAGGTAAAGTCAAGTATAACATGGGAGACCTATGGATCTCCATCTGTAACCAAAAAAGATGAAGAGAGCTTCGCGAACCACATTTCTACTTACGATATTTAGCTTCGACTGAAATATCTAACTGTTCAGAGATTTCACGCGAAAGAATGCTCGGCTACAGTGAAATTTCATAGACTTAGCCAATTTTGGGCTCAGTCTTAGGCTTTTCCTTTTTCAGCAGTGCTAAACATTTAGTCTTTTGACTATGGATATGATATCCAATTGCTGCTCTGGCGCTCACGTGTGTATCATGTGAGGCACTCAAACTTGGGCGCTGCCCAATCGGTGCTTAGCACTTAGTCACTTTGAATATATATAGTGCTAAGAACTTTTGTTCAGCGCTTATGTAGGTATCACGTGAGGCGCTGCTCCTTTTTCTCGCTTACATGTTGCCACGTGAGGCACTATGTTTCTTGGCACTCAAGTGCGTTTCACATGAGGTGCTGAGTTTTTATGCACTCACAGGTGTTTCTCGTGAGGAGATGAGTTCTTGGGCGCCCACGTGTGTTTCACGTGAGGTGCTGAGCTTTCGTTTATGGACGCTCACGTGTGTTTCACGTGATGTCCTGAGCTTTAATTTAAGGGCACTCACGTGTGTTTCATGTGAGACGCTGAGCTTTCGTTTATAGGTGCTCACGTATGTTTCACGTGAGGCGCTAAGCCCTTACAGATTTAATCTCTATTTAATTTTTTGAAAGAAGTTAAACTTCTATTAATGGTGTTTTGACCATTGACGATCACCAAGATATCTGTTTTGAAGATCTAGGATCGGGTTTTTTGAGAACTAAGTACTTATGTTCCTTCTTTAGAAGAATTAAGTTCTTTATATAGGGTTAAACCCTGTGTTTAGAGAAATTGAATTCCTAGAATATAAGCTCTATTTCTTTTCTACATATTTCCTTTCTCATAACTAGCTTTTCCCTTAGATCTTGAGTCTGAAGAGCAAAATCTTTCTGATGAGAATTAAATTCTCAACTTATGCGAGATTTGTCTTACAGATCTCCGATTCAAAGAAAGAACTAAGTTCTTTATGGAGGGTTAAACACTTGTATTTATGTATGATAGGTAAAGGAGATATTTTAATCTTTGTTTTCTTTACCTATGGTTTGAGAGGAGAAGGAACAGTCCTTCTGCGGGAGAATTAAATTCTCGATTGTAGCTTTTTTATCACCTTCTGCGGTTGATTCTCCTCCTGAGATTTGAAATCTCATGTCCTTTATATAGGAGAGGAAACTATTGATCAGATTGAGAAAATCTCTTATTGAGAGATACCAATTGATTTAGTTGATCTTGAAAATCACCCGAGGAATTTTGTCCACCGTTGTATCTTTGATCCAGTGATTTTCTGTTTAACAAAAAATATTTTTTGTTGGTTTTAGCAAGATTAGGAAAATATTTTCCTAACAAAGAAATTGATTTGATTTTCTGATTTGGTCGGTATATTATAATCACCGTTGGATTTTGAATTCGAAGGTTCTCTTTTTAATAGAGAAAAATCTTTCTTGTTTTGGAAAGATCGGGGGGATATTTGTCCAAATAGAATTTAATTCTAAATATAATTTAATTCTATCTAAAGCTAGCGCTTCAAAATGATGTGCTCACATGTTTAACACGTGACCCCCCAGTGTGGGTTTTAGCCTGTCTATATTCAGCGCGCATATGATGTAGGGTTCTTAGGCACACTAATGAGGTCTCACAAGGCATCAACCATGCCAATTTCAAAAATTACGGTGCCGAGAAACCCTAATACGGATCGTTGGCTAGAAGTTTAGGCGAACAAGCAACTAGTTAACTACTTAACTAAAAGAACGGAAATACAACCTTTGTAGATCCGGTGCTCCACCTCCATAGCTCCGCGATGAAGTCTCCTCGCTGTCCAAATCGGATCCCGGACTCTAGCGTCGGCTTCGTCGGAGAAAAGGGCGGGCTAGGTCGTCGATGTCGATGCCGAAGATGATCTACGTCGAGGCATCACTAGATCAAGCTCCCACTTCAACAAGTCATAAAACTTGTGAAGAAAACACCCTATACTACTTGGCAAGAGGTAGAGGATGAAGAAATAGGAAGTGGGTTCACTTTAGAATTGGATTTCTCACTTGTTTTCTCAAGTTGCCATTGTAGTAGCAAGCTTTCTTCATGTGATGAAGAAGAAGAAGAAGAAGAAGAAAGAATATGATAAGTTTCTTATTTTAAAAAGAAACTAATATGAATACTTATCATATCCTAACCATAGTCAAGTGTAGAGAGTAAACTAGGGTTAGTTGGAATGGTTAGGGTTAAGGATGAGATAAGAATGGTGGAGCTTCATGAAGCTTCAACAAAACTACAAATAAAGCCACCATTCTTTTCTTATCATTTCCAAAATGAATAAACAAATAAATAAATGAATAAGAAAATGAAAAAGAAAACCCTAACCATTTAAATAACCATGGTTTAATCTTTACACAAACTCAAGTAAGCATGTATCATCAAACATGATACAATCAAGTGCACAAAAGTATATCACATATACAACTTGTGAACTTCAAGTGAGAAAATCCATTTAAAGTGAACCAATACTAGTTAATGCAAAGTAATATATCAAATATATAATTATGCATTAAATCATTAAATCAACACTTGATTCAATGATCCGGTCATGTCGCACACAACCGACTAGTATACAATGTATCGATTTATCGAATCAATCCTTGATTCGATAACTAGGTTATATCGCATACAACCAATCGACACATTCATCGCGAGAATGAAATACGGTATCACATACACGCATTATTCTCGGTCCCGCACATATCTCATATGCGCTCCTATTTCGTTTTGCTTGAGCCAGGAAACCTCTGTGTAGGACTCTAAAGACTCGTCAATACGCCGGCAGCAGGTGATGATCATATCAAACACCCACAAGCCGCAAGCGGTCTGCTAAACGTAACGGCCACCCGGGTATTGAGCGATCATAAGATCGACGAGCAAGCCCGCTCACACTCCTGTGAATCCAACCTGTAACACTCACCGTACAGTCCGGTCTGATCGTCTGATATGTCGCATATCTCGCCTAGGGGTGGTAAACGTTAGACCCCAATAGCTCGATAAGTCGTGTCGATATGAGGCCTATAACAGTTCGAGAAGCTACTGGTAACACTTACCTGTAAATCTCAGCAACCCTGGCCAGGGATTTCCGGTTATAGCCAATCGAACACAGCGCAACATCAACTCCCTATACCGGGAGAGACGAATCCCCTCCTATCGCTCATTGCCTCCATGAGATTCGGGACTGTACCCAAAAACCACCGTTTTGCACACCCTCTTGGACGTGGTAAGATGGAAATCAAAGCACAGTAGGAACCACACAAGACTCTATGACGATCTCGGGTCAACAGACTACTCTGTACCAGTGTCACCAGAGAACTGCCATCTAACGTAAGGTATAATACCATCTGGGAGTTCTCGGCGAGCCCGTCCAGTGTACCCAGTCTCCACTGAGCACCCGTATATCATCTCTGATGTCAAACACCAATGGATATGGGATCATCCATCGCCCATCTGTATGGGTCGAGAAGGTATACGCTAGTCTACTCTGGTATATCGATGCCCCGTCTCGATATACCCACGACTAGGGACATTGAAGGATGTACTTATGGACTACCATGTCCCCACTAGTATGATCCGCATCATAGTCCAGGTAGTCAAGTACACATCCTAAGGGCTTTACCAACATGTAACAGAGAGACAATCAGTGTACACGTTAAGGTAAAGAGCAACCAGATAGCATACTATCATGTCGAGTAAGAAAGTCCTCCCTATATATGTCCCAACATCCACTACAATATACATCCTATGTATAGCAATGGCCTCTGGGGCATACATATAACTAACAATCTCCCACTTGCACTAGGGTCATCTGTAACAGTGGTTGTAGTATCTCATACTCAACCATCCCATAAAAGTCTCTCTCTGGGAAAAGGCCTTTGTGAGTGGATCCGCCGTGTTGTCCTCTGAGTTTACTCTCCTAACCTCGATCACCCTGGAGATCAACCATCTCCATGATCAGGTGACACTGCCTTAGAATATGTCTGGATTACTGATGGGACGGGCATACCTTGGCATAAGCCACAACTCCATTGTCTCACAATGGTAGGAACGTAGTTCATCTCATGAACCAATATACACCCGAACAGCCTCTTTGGTAGTATCTTAAGTAGCGATGTATTCAGCCTTAATCTTCTAGTATGCCACGGTATCTAGCTTGGAACTCTTCCAACATACCATCCCTTTACTGAGGGTAAAGACAATGCCTGCGACTGACATTCAGTCGTCTTTATCACCCTGGAACCCTTCCAGTGATTCTCCCCAGGATCTATTGATACCATCTCACTACAACTAGTGAGAACCTGACATCCAATTAGATCTATCTCATAGATCCAAAATCCAGGATTTAGGAGGTATCATTTTGATCCTATATGGAGAATCATTGTGATAAGCGGAGATTGACCGAGCGTAGCATAGGAAACTCCTTCCCTATCAAGAGTATGTCATCCACGTACGCAACGAGGATCATCACCATACTCCCTACTACCTTTTTGTTTATACAAGGTTCATCTACCATTTTGATGATGTCAAACTCTTTGACTACTTCATCAAAACAGATGTTCCAACTCCGCGATACCTGCTTTATCCTATAAAGCATCTTGTTCACATTTCCACTGCTCCCACTGTTTACGAAGCCCTCTGACTGTGTACTTATAGACTCTCTCTTCTAAAACATCATTTAGAAAAGCAGTCATGGCACCCAACCGCCAGATATCGTAGTCATGGTATGTAGCCGTGGCAAGTAGGATCTGGATGGACTTAAGCATAACCACTTGAAAAGGTTTCATCATAATCCACGCCTGGTCGATGACGAAAAGCTTTAACAAGACTAGCTTTGAAAGTCTCAACTTTTCCATCTACACCAAGTAATCTTCTCAAGATATACTTGCTCCTGATGGGGATTTAACCCTTCAGATATAGCAGCCAAAGTCCATACTTTGTTGGTGTACATGGATTCCATCTCAGATCACTAAGCATCCAGCCATTCTTACAGAGTCCCTACTCTCGATGGACTGCACGAAACTAGTTGGGTCATCATCTCATGATATAATCCTCGCTCCCACTGTCATAGTGAAACCAAAATATCTCTCAGGTGGGTGAGGAACCCTACTAGATCGGCGGAGAGGCTGAGGTTCGTTGGAATCTACTGAATCCTTTGGTTCTTTCAAATCATCAGCTGCAGTTTGTATAGCTGGAACACTTCCAGTTCTACATAACAGATCTTGTCTCGAGCTTGTCCGGATTTTGCTTTTCAAACATAGGCTGGACAACCCCAAATCTTAACTAACTTAAGAGATGGGCTCTTCCCTTATCATATTAAATATGAAGTGGTGGGCAACTGATTTGATTTGAACCCTATTCAATAGGTATGCAGCTTCTCAAGTGCATAACTTCCAAAAGGAAACAGGTAACTCAGTAGTACTCATCATAGAGCACACCTTATCACATAGGGTGTGATTGCTCCGCCCCGATATACCATCGTGCTATGGTGTATACGGAGGAGTAATGCTGAGAGAGAATCTCATTCTCCTTTAGAAAAGTCCTGGAATTCCGTGCTCAAGTATTCTCCTCCTTGATCACATCAAAGGACATAATACTTATACCCATGATTTGGTTTTCTACTTCTAAATCATATTCTGTGAATATCTCAAAAGGTTCGGACTTGTGTTTCAACAGGAACATATGTCTGAATCTTGAGAGATTATCAGAGAATGTAACGAAGTACAAAGAACCAGTACTGGCATATGTAGACAGGGGACCTTACATACATCAACATGTATCATCCCAAGAGTTCACTAACTCTTTCTTTGTTTCCAATAAACAGGGCTATGGTCATCTAATCTTTGTGACATGACTGGCAAGTTTCACAAGATGTAAATTCAAACTGATTTAAATATGCATCTAAAATGTAACTTCAGCCAGTCGGGTCGCATTGATATGACCTAGTCTACAATGCCTCAAGAATGATTCATTCATATCTGAACTCTTCCTCTTGTGTGTGTTCTGTATACAAAAGAACTGTAGTTTAATTTAGAACATCAATGCTTTTAGATAACGTGCCTGAACCGATCAACTTTTGATATAGGAAATGTTCAAAACATTATCCAACAATACAAAATTTTATCGTTTCTTTATTAACAAAGAGACAGATATGATTTTGTATATCAGGTTCGGTATCTAATAACATTCGTTCAGAATCAATGTATTGGTAATACAGGGTGACAGTGACCAACAGACTTGGCTGCAACACTTGCCCCGTTTTCTGCCTCATGAAACTTATCACCCGTTCTCAGTTCTTTACCTATCTGTAGCCCATGTAACATATTACATATGTGGGATCCTGATCCGGTATCATATACCTAGGACGTAAAGGATACTGAGAAACGGTTCTCTGTAATGAACACACCCGAAGATGATGCATCAACATGCACTCTCTTCGTTTGGGCGGCACGGGAATTCTGGTAATCCCCAATTTCCTGCTCTGTCTTATAACAATTATAAGTTAGAGCGGGACCAACGTTCCCCAGCTCAGTATAACAAGCGGGTTCGGTCAATTCTTCCGTATTATTATCTTGATTAAGGCGTGATATGGTCGCTACCTGGAGAGAGAGAGAAGAAAACACTCAGCATGCGCTCTTGCAAGAATAGATTGATTTTTATTTTATCTAATCAGGATGGCTCCCACTGCTTTTTATCATATCTTCCTTCAAACCCTAAAATGAAAGACTAGCCGGGATTAATTACACACTACAAGTTCGCCAATCTTTCAGCCAGGCCAGTGTCGGTACTTTGAGGGAGGTCCCCCGTGCTTTCGCACGAACCTAATTAATGTAAACCTCGTTTTCCCAGAGGCGTAACCTCGTTAACACCTTTCTAGACACCTACTTGATCGGCTAATTGTAATGTGTAAAACTCTCCCAGGAGTAACAATTACTCGCAGCAGGTATCGGGATCCAACTATCTCATAGAAGGTATGCAATCTCATTGCAAATTTCAACACTTGAAATTCCCTATAATATTTTGCCCCTAGCGTCCTATGACCTTGACAGAGGTCAACAAACCATAGGCTGCTAGTCAAGTTCAACCAGTCATTTCCTGATTGAAGTAAACCCACCCGCACGACCCTTGACAGAGGTCAACAAGGTCGCACGACTACCTTAAATCAATCACATCATATGCTTATACAGATAAGCACTAATCAGCTACCGCACACTACGCCTTGACAGAGGTCAACAAACGCAGCACGAATACTAACCAGTACATATCTGAAATGACGGAGGGCTACGACAGGTTTTTCTGAAAACCTATTGCGTAATGAACTTGATATCGTTGTAGGATCGAATGAATTTTGAAATGGAGTGTTTTTGAGGCTTTTCTAGTTTTGCTAAAGGAGTCACTCCCGATGAAGGGATCGTCGGTCCTTTCCTCGTCGAATGAGGTGCGGGATATATCATATATATCACTTTGCAAAGCAAAACCTCTTAAAAGCAATCAAAAGACAAACCGAGTGTGTAGCATCTGCCAGTTATTGCTAAAGGAGTCACTCCCGGTGAAGGGATCTCGGTCCTTTCCTCATCGAATAAGGTGCAGGATATATCATATATACCTCTGTGCAAAGCAAGAACTGTAGCAACCTGTTTTATTTTGAAATTCGATTCTACAACATCTTTAGGTTTCTTTTACTTTCATTAATCACATTAATGAAGTCCCATCATTTAAGTACCTAAACATCACAGATAAATACGACATACACTTATGCCATCTGCATTCGCCTCGATGTCCCCTCGTGCACCGTTAGGTTAGGTAACTAACGGCAGAGCGGGGCAGGGCTAGCGCGGGTGTAAAACATAAGTAACGTCTATATAATATATCGTATATACTATATACAGTATTTATCACAGAACATCATATGATCACATCACAGATATAGCAGCAGAAGAAACATATGAAATATTGGATATACTAGGACGTCCGTGTTTTCAATACGAGCCAGTATAAAACACGGATTCCACGGTCGCGATGAATAGCCAAACTCACACCCCTAGACCCCTACGAGAGCGGCAAGCAACCCTACCAATTCTAGAGTTAGGAGACCCGAACTCGACTCCTCGAGTTGGTCTCCCACTGGACTCCAGAACCCGGTTACTTGTGCTCCCCTCCTTGGGTCTATCCTAGTGCGGAAAAGTAAATAATATACAAACGGTGACATCTTCCGCAACCTGGAAGTGCCTCAATAAAAGAATATTACATACAAGTTTTTACATGAATGAAAATAAAAAACACTCATCTTACATAAAAACCCCCGGCTATTCAACCACGACGATCCAATATAACATATCCAGCAACACATAACATCACATGTCATCAACGTAAGTAAATATGCGCATCCCAATTGTCGTTGACATATAGCAACGAAACCGGCAATATCACATATTACACTTACGGTCACAGAAAAGAAAGTGTAAAACTACAACAGTTGGAATCCGCAACCACCTCAGACATCGCATGCCTGACCAAATGAATTCCTTAGACATCACATGCCTAACAATTATAAACCCCGCATTTTAGTCTCATTATCGAAAACACTTTTCAATATCAAGTCGGGCAATTCAACAAGATTCCCGACATCCTGATCGAATGCTCATCGCAAACTTTAGTAGGCGGCTGCACCCCCAATACCGTCGACGAAGTGCACCAAGGCGGAACACCGCTGCCGTGAGCACCCGAACGGATGCTTTCGGCGACGGGGTTCTCCTACAGTCACTTGGTCGGGGCTATGGAGTGAGGCTGTCTATTAAGTTTATCCGGCGAGTATTCGCGTACGCTACGTGATTGCGACGGACTTTTGATCACATCAAAATTCCGTGGCAACCGATCAAATGAGACTAAACTGCTATGTTTATAATATTCATTCAGTTATCTCATAACTTATTGTGAATTCCAAGTATTGTATCCCATTCCAGATAAATAGAAAATGTTAAACTTTCCGATCGAACATTCAAACACCCAAGTTTTCCCGATACAGCTCAACACATGAAATAAGTTCAAAGACATTCACTTCGTGCCTCAGTACCAACGGTCCAGCCGTAGAAGGGTCAAGCCAACGCCTCACATGTGGCACGCCGTACTGCCCCAAACCCGAAGGTTCAAAGGGCAGTTCAAGACGGTCACATAATCGAGTTAAGCTTTGTTGTCTTCTAGAGGGTCCATCGCGTTATTTGCACTACTTAGAACGTCGTTAAACCACGGAAAAATCCAACACTTGGAAATTTCCCGACAGGGGAAAAATTGGGTATTTATATCCGGTCGAACTTTTTAACATATTCATAAATTATCCGGAAAGCCACACAGACAAAATTTGATAATCCGATCGAACATTCGAATCCCCAAAACAACCCAGAAAATTCAACTCTTGAAAAAATATTAAAAATTCCCAGGAAAACCAGCACTTTAAACTAAGAATTACTGTGCAAATTTCGATGCCACAAAAGACAAAACCGCCGCGGAACCGCCGCACGAGCCATGCTCGTGCCGCGGAACCGCGGTGCATTGATGGAATTAGGCACACGAATTTTACAAAAACCCTTAGAATTTCCTGCTGATTTCTCTACATATTTTTAATATCGAAAAACTCCAGATTTTGGAAAAAGTCCATCGAGCAAGTTTGTGTTAGGGTTTCGGGTTCGTTCGGGTTTCAAACTTCGTCTACGCATCGCCTAAGGCTATAGCTAGGCTCTGATACCACTGTAGGGTTCCTAAGCACACTAATGAGGTCTCACAAGGCATCAACCATGCCAATTTCAAAAATTACGGTGCCGAGAAACCCTAATACGGATCGTTGGCTAGAAGTTTAGGCGAACAAGCAACTAGTAACTACTTAACTAAAAGAACGGAAATACAACCTTTGTAGATCCGGTGCTCCACCTCCATAGCTCCGCGATGAAGTCTCCTCGCTGTCCAAATCGGATCCCGGACTCTAGCGTCGGCTTCGTCGGAGAAAAGGGCGGGCTAGGTCGTCGATGTCGATGCCGAAGATGATCTACGTCGAGGCATCACTAGATCAAGCTCCCACTTCACCAAGTCATAAAACTTGTGAAGAAAACACCCTATACTACTTGGCAAGAGGTAGAGGATGAAGAAATAGGAAGTGGGTTCACTTTAGAATTGGATTTCTCACTTGTTTTCTCAAGTTGCCATTGTAGTAGCAAGCTTTCTTCATGTGATGAAGAAGAAGAAAGAATATGATAAGTTTCTTATTTTAAAAAGAAACTAATATGAATACTTATCATATCCTAACCATAGTCAAGTGTAGAGAGTAAACTAGGGTTAGTTGGAATGGTTAGGGTTAAGGATGAGATAAGAATGGTGGACTAGGTCAAAGCTTCATGAAGCTTCAACAAAACTACAAATAAAGCCACCATTCTTTTCTTATCATTTCCAAAATGAATAAACAAATAAATAAATGAATAAGAAAATGAAAAACAAAACCCTAACCATGGTTTAATCTTTACACAAACTCAAGTAAGCATGTATCATCAAACATGATACAATCAAGTGCACAAAAGTATATCACATATACAACTTATGAACTTCAAGTGAGAAAATCCATTTAAAGTGAACCAATACTAGTTAATGCAAAGTAATATATCAAATATATAATTATGCATTAAATCATTAAATCAACACTTGATTCAATGATCCGGTCATGTCGCACACAACCGACTAGTATACAATGTATCGATTTATCGAATCAATCCTTGATTCGATAACTAGGTTATATCGCATACAACCAATCGACACATTCATCGCGAGAATGAAATACGGTATCACATACACGCATTATTCTCGGTCCCGCACATATCTCATATGCGCTCCTATTTCGTTTTGCTTGAGCCAGGAAACCTCTGTGTAGGACTCTAAAGACTCGTCAATACGCCGGCAGCAGGTGATGATCATATCAAACACCCATAAGCCGCAAGCGGTCTGCTAAACGTAACGGCCACCCGGGTATTGAGCGATCAGAAGATCGACGAGCAAGCCCGCTCACACTCCTGTGAATCCAACCAGTAACACTTACCGTACAGTCCGGTCTGATCGTCTGATATGTCGCATATCTCGTCTAGGGGTGGTAAACGTCAGACCCCAATAGCTCGATAAGTCGTGCCGATATGAGGCCTATAACAGTTCGAGAAGCTACTAGTAACACTTACCTGTAAATCTCAACAACCCTGGCCAGGGATTTCCGGTTATAGCCAATCGAACACAGCTCAACATCAACTCCCTATACCGGGAGAGACGAATCCCCTCCTATCGCTCATTGCCTCCATGTGATTCGGGACTGTACCCAAAAACCACCGTTTTGCACGCCCTCTTGGACGTGGTAAGATGGAAATCAAAGCACAGTGGGAACCACACAAGACTCTATGACGATCTCGGGTCAACAGACTACTCTGTACCAGTGTGACCAGAGAACTGCCATCTGACGTAAGGTATAATACCATCTGGGGGTTCTCGGCGAGTCCGTCCAGTGTACCCAGTCTCCACTGAGCACCCGTATATCATCTCTGATGTCAAACACCAATGGATATAGGATCATCCATCGCCCATCTGTATGGGTCGAGAAGGTATACGCTAGTCTACTCTGGTATATCGATGCCCCGTCTTGATATACCCACGACTAGGGACCTTGAAGGATGTACTTATGGACTACCATGTCCCTACTAGTATGATCCGCATCATAGTTCAGGTAGTCAAGTACACATCCTAAGGGCTTTACCAACATGTAACAGAGAGACAATCAGTGTACACGTTAAGGTAAAGAGCAACCAGATAGCATACTATCATGTCAAGCAAGAAAGTCCTCCTTATATATGTCCCAGCATCCACTACAATATACATCCTATGTATAGCAATGGCCTCTAGGGCATACATATAACTAACATATGATTTGCATATGAGCACTCATGTGTTTAACACGTGAGCCTTATTTGGCTTTTGGTTATTTGTTTTCAGCGCTCATGTACTTTGCATGTGAGGCTCACATGTTTAACACGTGGGGCATATTTATCATTTGGTTATTTTTTTTCAGCGATCATATGCTTTGCATGTGAATGCTCACGTGTTTAACACATGAAGACCATTTGGCCCTTTGGTTTCTTATGTTCAGTGCTCATATGCTTTGTATATGAGCGCTCACATGTTTAACACATGAGGCCAAACTATGGGTTTTAATTCTCCTTAAAGCCAAAATGCTCACGTACTTTGCACATGAAAGGAATTCGTTTCTTCATTCTTTTCTTTCCCCCTTTTTTTAAGGAAATAAATACCTCCCAGCATTGCTCTCAAGTGGCTTGCACATGAGTGCAATTGTGTCAGTCTTACAACCGTTGGATCACCTAGGGGAGTGGGCAGTTGAACCGATCCATCATGTCCTATAAATGGAGCCTTTGGCTCTGAAGTGACTACTGTTTTTTCATCTTCCTCGTTGAGTTTTTCTTTTCTTGAGAATTTAATTCTCATTCAGAACTTAGTTCTCTGACCTCAAAAATTCATTTGAACAGAGTCGACTCTACCGAAATTTTTAGTAAGGAACATAAACAAAACTTAGCTCTTAACATATTTTGGGCATTTTGCGGATTTTAAATCCATTAACATATTTGACAGAGCTTGGCTTTTTTTCTTGAACCGATCTCTTGGAGATCTACAATAAAAAAAAGGTTTTTTTATGAAGATCATGGATCTTGATGTTCTGATCTAGGGTTTGAATCGATGGATATTGTTGAGATCATCATTGATTTCCTCCCTAGGGGTTTACCCTGTTATCAATCTTGACATTTGGGGATTTCTGAAATTTAATTCCATTGTTTAACTTATAAGTTTCCCAATATGAGGATTCTGGGATTTAATCTCATAATTGTTTTCTTGTTCACAGAGCATAGCTCTGGTTTGATTTTTGAACAGTTTTTCTTTAGAAATCTTAGGAATTTTATCCCATTAACTTTCTTTTGTTGTTCTTGGATTTTTTTTTAGGGTTTTAGGGTTTTAATACCCATCTCCTATATTTGAATTTGTTTTTGTTTAAAAGAATCCACTTTTCAGGGATTTTGGGAGTTTTAACTCCACTGCTCATTTAATGAGAATCCACTCTTTTGTTGATGATTCTTTTGTCCTCTTTAAGTACAAGGACTAGTCGTTTGTATGACATCGAGGAGATTGTTTCCTACGAGGAGATTCGCATTCAAGATCACCTTCAAGGCTAGTAGTATACTGCGGCCCAATGCAATGATGTGATGCATCGCTTCCATCATTACAACAGTCGAATGCTCCCCCGTCGCTCTGCCCATTTGAAGATCATCGTTGGGTCGATCTAGGAAGTTTTACCTGGGCATCTTGTGGCTATACCGCTCCAAGTGCTCAATGACGCTGAATAAAATGTACATTCAATATATCTGATGGGCCTAATCTCGAAGAAACGGAGAGATAATCTCATCATCATCTTGCACCGCGTCTTCCAATAAAAAATAATAGTATTATCGTATCAGAGGATGGAGGACATCAGCGGTGGCCCTGAAGCTTGCATCCGAGAGAAGATGCACAAGAAGATGGTCGACGAAGCTAAAGGCGCATTGCTCAAACTTGCTTTTGAGTCTTTCCACGGTAGACCCTAGATGATATTTGTTTTTAATTTTGTTTCTTTTTTATTTCCTTTGTATTCGTCCTCCTCATCAATGTGTAATTCATTTTTTTCTGAAGTATGAATGACAAGCCTCTTTCCCTTTCATATATGCACTTTTCTTTTCTTGATTGTCGCGACCTGGCGTGGATTAGTTTATTTACTCATTTCGGATTTTTTTAGTTTATTTACTTATTTCGGAGTTTTTAGTTTACCTTTCCATTATAGGAAAACTCACCTTAACGTTGAATATAAATAACACATCTCTTTTATGATAGGGGTCCATTAGGTTTTTGGTACTAGGTTAAGTCCATCGTACCGTCGTGTTGGCTGATGTATCCTCTATATGCAATCCCTTGGGTTGCGGCTTGAGTAGCCATGCGTCTGTCGTGTCACTGGTTCCTTCTGAGGCTGGACAAGACATCTTCAAGTAATCTTCTTAAGTTGGAATATTCATATTACCATCAGAAGATCAAGTATTAGGTATTGTCATAGTGCTTTACTTGAGGTTAGGCTTGATTTGAAGCCCCGATGATTCATAACAGCACCCTTCTGGGATAGGATGACCTCCAATGGTCTCTAAGGTTGCCGTCAAGACCCAAAGATAGGAATATTCCGCCACTTCATTTTTTTTGGTGTTGTACCGATTCTTTGCCAAAGTAAGGTAGACATCAGTATGACCTCTAGGCCATATATCGCCATCGAGGTCCGGAGTTAGGATTTTGCCGTCACTCCACTTTTATTTGATCGTTGCATCCGCACCTTGCTGGAATGAGGAGGAACGTCGAGATGATCTCTAGGCTGTAGATGTTGCTATCGAGATCTGGAGTTAGGAATATGTCATCGCTCTACTTTTATTTGACCCCTAGATCTTTGTTGACGTCGCGTCTGTACTTTGCTGAAGTAAGAGGGGTGTCCAAATAGTCACTAGATTGTAGATGTGCCATCAAGACTCGGTTCTTCTTTTGATGAAATATGGTCGGAAATTATGGTTCCTTTTCTTTCATTTGTGCCCATTGATTGTATACAAGAGTCAATATAGATCTACTTGCAGGGCAGAGAAATTTTATCTTATATTTTTATTTCTGCGATGCTCTATCTTTTCAGCTTTTTATATCATGAAAGTCGCGATTGCCCAATCATTTCGGCTATTTTATTCGCGGTGCCCAATCATTTCGGCTATGTCATTTTTTGTTTTTTACTCGATACCTTTTATTGCGAGTTGCCCAAACATTTCGGCTATTTCATATGCATTTTTTTGCGACTCATTGAGTTTTATTACGAGTCAGGAACTTGAGATCTAATACCAATCTTAGTATCAAGATCGCTGTAGCTGGAATATTGCCAAAAGCGAATCATCATATGCCGTAAGAGGATTTGGAGTTCGACACCTGTTTAGGCATCAACTGGGATATTGCCAAGAGCGAATTATCAT
Organism: Agapanthus africanus; assembly: GCA_030015575.1. Lineage (NCBI taxonomy): Eukaryota > Viridiplantae > Streptophyta > Magnoliopsida > Asparagales > Amaryllidaceae > Agapanthus > Agapanthus africanus. The sequence continues at coordinate 416,743,280 of CM057343.1, read as the reverse complement.
TTTCCTTTATTGATTTTAGCAAAGGTGGCTTAGCAAACAGGATTAGGATTCTGTCAACTAAGACCTTTGATTTTATGAGCCGTAAGGGTCTCATAAAGGTATTTCTCCCTATGAGTCATGAGGATCTCATAAGTGTATTTTCTCCTCAGGAATTATATGGACTCCTAAGTGGTATTCCTCTTCCAAATCGTAAGGACTCGCAAGTGTCGTTCACCATGTTGAAAGATATTTCTCATTCTTGGTGGGACTTGGTTGAGAATATAATTATTTACGCCCACGGATTGTATATAAGGGTCAATATTCGACGGCCTGTAGGGCATAAATTTGTTGGGTTATGATGGCTTAAGAACAGGTTCAGATCCCTGTAACTTAAGTCTTTTGAATTTTATAAGCTGTGAGGGTCTTATAGAGGGCATATTCTTCTTACGAGTCGTGAGAATCTCGTAAGTGCATTTTCTCGTTAGAAATCGTATGGATTTCTAAGTGTGTTGCTCTTTTATGAGTCGTAAGGATCTCACGCAGGTGTTTTCTCCTTACAAAGTTGTGAGGACTTTGCAAGTGCATCTTTTCCTTTCTTTTAACAAGTTTTCACCCTCTCGGGTTTTCACAAGCTCGCTGGTAGCCCTGCTGTTTTTACTGAAGGCTCCCTTTCGGGTTTTTCATCTGTGCCCATTCCTCCTGTGGACATACCTTTTTTTAGGCGGCCCATAAGGTAACGCACTAACAATTTTCGATCACGGCATTCTTCGAAAGATCGCATCATATGGGATCTGGGAAGGTTATGAATTATTTTATGCCCATAGATTGTATACGGAGTTCGATATGGAGAACCACCGTAGGGCAATATGTTAGTTTAAGGACATTACGGTCCATTATTAATTTAGGAATGTCTCGATCCAATACCAGTTTAAGGACGTAGTGGTCCAATGTTAGTTTAGGAACGTTTCGGTCCAATACTAGTTTAAGGACGTAGTGGTCCATTGTTAGTTTAGGGACGTTTCGGTCAATCATTCTCGTATTTGGGATGAATTTTAGTTAAGGACATTTCAGTCCATTATTAGTTTAAAGACGTCTCAGTCCAATACCAGTTTAAGAATGTAGTGGTCCATCATTCATGTATTTGTGACGAATTTCATTTGGCACCACTTTCAGAGTTTTGACTTAGGAAGATAGTGAGTAGACACAAGCATCCTTATCTATCATTGACCTAAGTCACAACTCTTCAGGCATAGTATATTTTGAGGAATTGGCCGGCATGGCTTTTCGCCATGCATATCCATAAGCAGATAACCTCTTCCTTGATAGACCTTATCTATGATGTACAGGCCTTCATAGTTTGGCTCGAACTTCCCCTGTTTTGCACGATTGGGGATCATTGGTCTTTTGATGACCAGCACGAGTTCGCCTTGGCAGAATGTTCTCAGACTGGTCAGCCTTTCATATGAGCGTATCATCCTTGCCTTATAAGACTCTAGGTTTTGTTGTGCTATAAGGAGGGTTTCGTCGAGCAACGAATTTCTCAAGCCTAAGATAAGAATTTTCTTCATCCGTTAGCTCATACTGAACTGCTACTCGTAGTGAGGGGAGCTCTATCTCCAATGGGAGTACTGCTTCAGCTCCAAACACCAATGCGTATGGTATTGTATTTATGACCGTCTTGAACGTTGTTCGGTATGCCCAATGAGCTTCATGCAGCCTCTCGTGCCAGTCTTTTTTATTTTTGGATATCGTCTTTTTTATAATCTTGATCAAGGTCTTGTTAAACGTTTTAGCTAGACCATTGGCCCGAGGAATATAGACTGGGGAGTATCTTCAGTCTATCTTGTGTTGCTGTGCAAAGTGACTTATTTTATGGCTTCTATAAGCATGTCCATTATTCGAGATTATCCGTCACGGAGTTCCAAACAGGTAGATGACATGGGTTTTGAAGAAGTGGAGGATATCCTCCGTCTTCACCTCTCTTAGCGGTACTGCTTTTGCCCGCTTAGAAAATTAGTCGGTCATTACCAGTATAAACCGGTGTCTCCTGGATGACGCTGGTTTGATAGGGCCAATTTTATCGGTTCCCCACATCTCGAACGGCCAGCTAGCTAGATGTTGATATATGAACTCCCCATGTATTTGACACGAATAACACTGCTTCGCATATTCGAGATAGTCATGAATCATCATGGGCCAGTAATAACCCATCCTTTTTATCTTCAGCTACATTTTGGTCTTGCTTGATGAGAGCCGCAAAGTCTGTCGTGTACTTCTTGGATGATTTTCTTTTCTTCTTTCGGCCCAAGACATCTTAACCATACGAAGTCGAAGGATCTCTTGTATAGAGTATCACTGACGAAGGCGAATGACAGAGCTCGTTTCATGAGCCGATGCCTAGATAACGTATCTTCAGGTGTGCTTTAGGACTTAAAATAATCTAAGAAGAATTCTCTCCATTCCCTGACCTTTTCTTCGTTCTCTATTTAGAGAAACTCTCATTCGTTCGATTCATTTTCTTCAGATAGTTTTGTTAGATCTTCCGAAGATATATCTTCTTGCGCTAGGATCTTGCGACATTGAACAAGTATCTTTACGTCATCGAGGTCTTCCTCGGCCAATTCTTTAGCCAACTTGGCTGACGCATCCTGTTAGTTGTATGTATGCCATAGAGGCTATTATTATACATGAGATGTATATTATAGTGGATGTTGGGACATATATAGGGAGGACTTTCTTGCTCGACATGATAGTACGCTATCTGGTTGCTCTTTATCTTAACATGTACACTTACTGTCTCTCTGTTACATGTTGATAAAGCCCTTAGGATGTGTACTTGACTTCCAGGATTATGATGCAGATCATACTAGTAGGGCCTGGGTAGTCCATGAGTTCATCCTTCAATGTTCCTAGTCATGGGAATATCGAGACGGGGCATCAATATTCCAGAGTAGACTAGCGTATATCTTCTCGACCCATGTGTTGGACGATGGATGATCCATATCCATTGGTGTTTGACATCAGAGATGGTATACGGGTACTCAGTGGAGACTGGGTACACTGAACGGACTCGCCAAGAACTCCTAGATGGTATTATACCTTACGTCAGATAGCAGTTCTCTGGTGACACTGGTACAGGTTAGTCTGTTGACCCGAGATCGTCATAGAGTCTTGTATGTCTCCCACTGTGTTTTGATTTCTACCCTACCACGGCTCTACTGAGTCGTGCAAACAGGTAGTTTTTGGGTACAGTCCCGAGTCACATGGAGGCAATGAGCGATAGGAGGGGATTCGTCTCTCCCGGTATTGGGGGTTGATATTGCGCTATGCTCGATTGGCTATAACTCAAATCCCTGGCCAGAGTAGATGAGATTTACTGATAAGTGTTATCAGTTGTTTCTCGCCCGTTATAGACCTTACATCGGCATGACTTATCAAGCTATTGGGGTCTGACCATTACCACCCCTAGGCAAGATATACGACATATCAGATGAAGAGACCGGACTGTACAGTAGTGTTACTGATTGGATTCGCAGGAGTATGAGCAGACTTGCTTGTTGATCTTCTGATCGCTTAATACCCGGGTGGCCGTTACGTTTAGCAGGCCTCTTGCAGCTTGTAAGTCTATGTCACGCATCCCACGTACTTGCGGAGAGGCGGAATATATGAAAAACGATTATCAAAGCTTCGTAACACGGACTTAAGCGCATGAATCGTATCTAAACCGTTACTAGCAAACTACGAGAGGTTTAACTACTCGGATTCGAAGTTATACCTCACGTTACTTGTCCTTTGGGTCTTTATCGCTGTCCTCCACTCCTCGTAGGCTCCTTGGAACATCGGCACCTCAACGGCCTCCTCGAGTCAAAGATGATCCACCCGAGAGCTCCTACTCCAAGCTTGATCTCTAACTTGAGATAACTAGGTTGCTCAAAGTGCTAATCTAAGCTACCTAGGGGATATGGAGTGAGGTTATGGATGTATTAGTCTAGCTAACCCTTGATCTCAACACATGAGAGGTTAGGGTTAGGGTTTGAAGAGAGAGAGCTTGAGGAGAGAGAAGGTGAGAAAGTGAATCCTTTTGGATGAATGAAATCATTTGTGTATATATGAAACATATGATAATATTAAGTAAATAACCAATAATGAATTATCACCATGTTTCATTAATACACTAAGTGATTCATCACATGAGTCATATAAAACATTAAATGAATCATTAACTCAATGTATGAATCACTACATGACTCATTAATCCAATTAATGCAAATGCCACCTTAGCCTCCAACTCATCATACTTCTAGAAGCTTCCCGGAAAATTACGAGAACGCCCCTCCAATCCGTGAAAACACGGAAAAACTTTAGACTGTATAAATCCAATAACCCGATACTAGAATCTGGCTTAAACCAAAGCCGGCTATTAAAAACTGTCCGAACGTCGCACGTGCGTTTAAACACGTATGCGTCCGAACCCTTGTCGTAAAACCATACGACCTCTATATCGTTTCTCTTGGAGCAGGGAAACTCTCTGTGTGGGACTCTAAAGACTCGACACTACGCTTGCAATGGGTTTAACTATAGACCGCAAGCGGCACTAGCTGTACATAACGGGCCCCAGGTAGATGTCGATAAGAAGGCCGATGAGGAAACCCATCTGAACTCCTACTGAGCCTGATGTGACAATCTCCGTACAGTCTGGTCTGTTCGTCTAAGACTATCGCATATCGAGCCTAGGGGGCGGCAAGCGTCAGTCCCCTAATAGCGGTATAAGTCATGTCGGGGCGTAGCCCATTACACCCTGAGAAACTACTGGAACCTACCAGTAAATCTCGCTTGCCCTGGCCAGGGACTTTGCGTAATGGCTCTCTGACACAGCGCGATATCAACTCCCAATACCGGGAGAGACGAATCCTATCTAACCGCCGCTGCCTCCAAGTGCTCGAGACTGCACTCAACTGCTACCTGTTTGCACGACTCCTTTGAGCCGTGGTAGGGTAGCAATCTAAGAACAGTGGGACACACTCGAGGCGAAGTAGCAGTGTCAAGTCTGCGGACTATGCTGTACTCATGTCACCTGGGAACTGTTAACTGACGATGGGTATAATACCAACCAACAGTTCCCCTGCGAGTCCTGTCCGGTATACCCGTAACCTAACGAGCACCTGTATACTATCTCCAGTACGACGTACTGATGGCTGTGGGACAGACCATCTCCCCAACCGGGATGAGAAGCGTACACACTAGTCTACTCTGGAGTATCGATACCATATCTCGATAATCCTACGACTAGGGACTATTATAGGATGTTGCTTATAGACTACCCAGCCCCCACTAGTGTGACTGCCATCACAACGCTGGTAATCAAGCAAAGATCCTATGGGCTCTACTAATATGTATAACTGATACGTTACAAGAAACAAATGCATATATTAAAGTAGACACAAACCAAGTAGCATACTACCATTTTTAGCAAGACTGTATATATAACTGTGAATATCCCAAGCTTCCATTAAGTAATATACAACCTAGTATGATACAATAATGGCCCCTAGGGCATATACACTAACAATCTCCCACTTGGGCCATGAGCTGGCATATCGTAGACCTATCATCTCGAATAGCCTCTCGAACTGCGTCTGAGGAATGGCTTTTGTGAATGGATCTGCAATGTTATTCTCCATCTCTACTCTTTTCACCTCGATCTCCCGGCGATCTACGATCTCCCTGATCAGGTGATACCACCTTAGGATGTGTCTGGACTTCTGATGGGACCTGGGTTCCTTCGCTAAAACTATAGCGCCGTTTTTGTCACAATACAGAGGTATTGGATCAACACTGGTAAGAACCACCTGAAGTTCTGTGAGGAACTTTTTCATCCAGACAGCTTCTTTTGCGGCATCGCAAGCAGCTATGTACTCCGCTTCCATCGTTGAGTCAGCAACGGTCTCTTGTTTGGAACTCTTCCAACATACCGCCCCTCCATTGAGGGTAAAGACATAACCCGACATGGACTTGGAGTCATCTTTGTCACTCTGGAAGCCGGAGTCGACAAAGGCCTCCATTTGGAGGCTTTTCCGCCATATACCAAGAACATCTCCTTAGTCCTCCTCAGGTACTTGAGAATGTTCTTTACTGCTACCCAGTGATTCTCCCCTGGGTTTGCCTGATACCGTCTTACAACGCTCAATGCGTATGCTACATGTGGTCTGGTACATAACATCGCATACATTATAGAGCCTACCGCTGAAGCGTAGGGTATAATTGACATGTGATCCCTTTCCAAATCAGTCTTGGGAGACATCTCTTTAGAGAGGGTGATTCCGTGACAAGACGGTAGGTTACCGCGCTTAGAATCTTCCATACTGAATCTTTTTAATATGGTGTCTATGTACCTGGACTGTGAAAGTCCTAACATCCTCTTTGATCTATCACGATAGATCTGGATCCCCAGACTGTAGGTGGCATCACCCAGGTCTTTCATGGAGAATTTCTGTGACAGGAATCTTTTGACTGACTGTAACATAGGAATATCATTTCCTATTAGGAGAATGTCATCCATGTACACAACGAGAAATACTACAGCTCTCCCTACAATCTTTCTGTATATGCATGGTTCATCTGGATTTTTGATAAAGTCAAATTCTTTGACAGCATCATCAAAACAGATGTTCTAACTCCGAGATGCCTGCTTTAGTCCATAAATGGACTTAAGCAACTTGCATACTTTACCGCTGCTCCCACTCTGAATGAATCCCTCTGGCTGATCCATATAAATGCTCTCTTCCAAATTACCATTTAGAAAAGCCGTCTTTACGTCCATCTGCCAGATTTCATAATCGTGGAAGGCAGCAATAGCAAGAAGGACTCTAATGGATTTTAGCATAGCTACTGGAGAAAAGGTTTCGTCATAGTCCAAACCAGGTCTTTGACGGAAACCCTTTGCAACAAGTCTAGCTTTATAGGTTTCAACCTGTCCATCTACACCAATCTTCTTTCTGAAGATCCATTTGCATCCTACGGGTTTTACCCCATCTGGAGCAAAAGTCCAAACTCCATTTCGGTCCGCATTGCATCCAGCCATTTTAATGAGTCACCGCTCTGAATGGCTTGCTGGAAGCTAATAGGGTCATCATTATCAATGACACAATCTTCTTGATCCCCGTCTATGAGAAAACCGTAGTATCTCTCAGGCGGATGAGATGGCCTACTACTCCTGCGGAGTGGCGTCGGGATGTCCCTTTCTTCTGAAACCTCTGGTTCTACCATACTTTCAGTAGTAGTTTGTGGTTCTAGAATTTCTTCCAGTTCTACTGCGCTCCCATTCTTCTGATTTTCTAAAAATTCAGTTTCCAAGAAGCGGGCATGTTGAGAAACAAAGACTTTTTGTTCCTCTGCGTAATAGAAACAATATCCCATGGAGTTTTTTGGATATCCCACAAACTTACACTGTACTAAGCGTGCCTCGAGCTTGTCCGCATGCTGCCGTTTTACAAAAGCTGGACATCCCCATGTCTTAAGATACTTAAAACAGGGTTTCTTCCCACTCCACATCTGATATGGTGTGGTAGGCACAGTCTTGGTTGGAACTCGGTTCAAAAGATACGCTGCTGATTCTAGCGCAAAACCCCAAAAAGATCGCCGTAACTCAGCCTTATTCATCATGGAACGACCCATATCCAATAGGGTTCGATTCCTCCTTTCTGATACACCGTTGTGTTGTGGTGTATATAGAGGAGTAAACTGAGAGAGAATTTCATTCTCTTTTAGGTTACCCAGGAACTCGGCACTTAAGTATTCACCACCTCGATCAGATCTCAATGTTTTGATACTTTTGCCTATTTGGTTTTCCACTTCATTCTTGTATTCTTGGAATTTCTCAAAGGCCTCGAATTTATGCTTCATCAAGAAGATATATCCATACCTAGAGAAATCATCCGTAAAAGTAATGAAGTAGGAATAACCACCTCACGCATGTATAGACATTGGACCGCACACGTCACTGTGTACTAGTCCCAAGAGCCCGCTTTCTCTTACTCCGTGTCCAGTAAACGGAATCTTGGTCATCTTTCCTATGAGACAAGATTCACAAGTAGCATAAGATTGATATTCGAACGGATTCAAATATCCTTCTCTATGTAACTTTGTCAACCTTCTCTCATTGATGTGACCTAGTCTGCAATGCCATAAGAAAGCCTGATTTAATTTCGGAGACTTTCTTTTAAGTGTGTTCTGGACATTGAAAACCTGAGCTTGACTCAATACATATATGCCGTTATCTAAAGTACCGGACCCAATCAAAACTTGATTTAGGTGGATGTGAACTACATCGCTTACGAATGTAAAATCATATCCCTCTCTTGAAAGTGAGGACACTGATATGATATTGCAAGTCATACTAGGTACGTAAAGACAGTTACGTAGAATCAATATCTGCCCACTTATCAAACCTAAGCGATATTCTCCTACGGATTCAGCGTCCACGCTCATTCCGTTTGCAACTCTGAGAGACAAATCACCTACCTTCATAACTCTACGGTCTCTCAAAGAATGTAATGAATTACAGATATGAGATCCTGCTCCGGTATCTAGTACCCAGGAAGTAGAGTTAATTGACAAACAGTTCTCAATTACAAACACACTTGAGGTTGAAGCCACAACATGCTTCTTATCCTGGCTACTGGCTTCTAAAGCCCTGCAATCATTCTGCCTATGCCCAATCCTATAACAATGGGAACGTCCCTCAATAGGGCAGTCCAGCTTGTCATAGGCAATGGACATCTGGACAGACCTCTGCAAGTCATATAAGTCAGATTCAGTCAAATTGTTATCTAGATGTAACCTAGTCATAGTCACAGGGTCGCTGCAATTAAGAGAGAGAGAAGAAAACACTTTTAGCATGATGCTCTTGCAAGTTTAGAGTGGTTTTTAATTTATCTAAACAGGATGGCTCCCACTGTTTCTCGAATCCTTCCTCAAACCATAAAAGAAGAATTAGCCAGGACTATTCTCACCGTACAATACTTGCTTAACCGTTCAGCCAGGCTAGTGTCGATACTTCGAAGGAGGTTTTCCAATGCTTTCACGAAGTTCCTTAATTAATGAACCTCTTTTCTCTGGGAGCGTAGCCCCGCTGACACCTTTCTAGGCACTTACTTGGTTTATAGCATTGATCGATAAGTGACGAATGGCGTTATGCGTCTGGGCTAGATCAAATGATATGACCTTTAGTGTTTAGTATATGGACTCGTTTGTGCATGTGTATTTCGTTGCATATCTCATTTACCTATTGTATTTGGACAAGTATTAATGAGACACAACACTATTATTGACGGTTCATGTTGTACGAGCACTGATTATATGCCACTCACACCATCAATAATTGCCATGACACGCACAACACCTATACAGATGTGATATCGTATTGCTTAGGGACATCGAGACATGATCCATATTTTCATTGTGCATATGACATATAGCATACCTGTATACCTACATGCTTACACATATGCCTCGACATGCTTACATGCTAGTTACCCATATACCTCTATGGTAGTGTACCATTAGTGATAGGTATATACACATTTGAGACATAACTACATGTACACCTGGCATACATACATACATATACCTGGAGGGTATTACATCTTTAGGGATAGGTATAGAGACATACCTTGCTATAGTTACATGTTCACCTGTATATGATGTTATATTTGATTTCGGAAGTTTTAGGAACCGCATGATATATATATATATATATATATATATATATATATATATATATATTAACTTGTTGCAATTAAATAGCGGTTTTCCTTTATATGCTTATATTACTGTTTCATGTTGCATATATTATATCCATGGATTTCATATGATGTTCTCTGATATTTTTACTCCTAAGTATATAACAGTGGAATGTGACGCTGTATATATATATATATATATATATATATATATATATATATATATATATATATATATATATATATATATATATTAGTGGAATAGGACGCTAATATATATGTATTGATTCATGCAGTTATACTTATTCATTACTTGATGTTTTCTGGATTTGAGGACCGTGGTTGTTTCATGAAATTATGTATTATTTGAAAAACCCGGTTTCTCTTGATATGATATTTCAGCTTCCACCATGAGATTTCTCAGTTCTGAGCTTATATTGACCCCATGTGAGGAGGTGTCGTCAGCCGTGTGTGGGTACATGGTGGAGCACGGTTGATTCCCCAGGGCAAGAAGATCGAAGGTCCATGTCGTTGAGCCCGGCTGGGGGCGTTTGCCATCCGGTGATAGTATTTGGACTCGACGTATATCTGTGGGATATCGATCGAGGTTATGTACGTACATGCCTTGAAGATTGCGGGTGGTGCTTACCCAGGTTATTAGGATGTACGTACATGATATGGAAGGGCCAGTCCCAGGTGATGGCGCCTCAGAGATCAGTATTTATGTATCGATACTAGACACTTGTTTCATGATGTTTTGGGTGTCGATGTCAGACACTCACCTTATATGAAATTTATTTGATACTGATGTTGTACATACGGGATATGTGGGATATACTGATGTTGTACATATGGGATATGTGAGATATACTGATGTTGTACATACAGGATATATGAGATTTACTTGATATGAGAACCAATTTGGGGACTGATTTGAGGAACTTTGGGATTTAGATTGTCTTGATGGACGTTGGTCCTGTCACGAGGCCAGGATTCCGTGATTTATGACATGTTTTATTCCATACTCCTCATTTACTTTATATGCATTGCTTCATGTATTGTAGTACCTGCTAGAGTACTTTTCATGACTATTGCACATACATACTGCCATCTTATTGCTATCATCTTGCATGTTTTAGATTCGCGTTGTACATGCATACTTGTGATTGCCTGCATATGTTATTTACTATTCACGAGTTGGCAACTCACCCCCGTTGTGCCATAGTGTTTGCAGGTGTTTCCTCAGGGCAGTCACGGCAGGCTTTCCATCTTTCGTATCATCTTTTACTGCAGATACCGCTTCGGCTGACTATGCACGGTTTTGCTATAGGTGGGTTTTTGCGGCTATCTATTGTTGTTATTGTTATCTTGTACCTTGTACTCTCCATCTACCATTATCATCTTTTGACTTAGACACGAGATGTGAGGACGATATTGTATGTATTTTGTGACTTTGTCGGTGTTTTATATACAGCTTTAATTTATATCGTCTTTTTCTTCGCTACGGCGTCGTATATTTGCTTGTGGTAGTTGTTTTCCGCCGTTTGGCGTGGATTTTCTCCTGTTGGGGATGCTTTACTTTTATCTTTGTATGTACCCATTTTTTGGGCTAGTTTTAACAAAGGAGGTGCTGCCAAAACTTTTAAGAAAGTAAAGTTGACTTAAAGAATTTATACGTGAGATTTTCAAAAGTTTAAACAGTGTTTCTTATCTTTTAATGCTTTTTGATGGTTTGGATTTCTGGGTTTTTGGCCTTCTTAAATTCCGTTACTCCTGTAGACGTTGCGTAGTTTAAGGGCCGTCATGTGCCAATTTTGGGTCATGAAAAAGTTGGTATCAGAGCGCTAGGTTTTACCTTTCGGAGTGTAGGATGACCTTGGTATGATAGAGTAGGTAGCTTAAGCAGAGTAACGTAGCGTGTGTATGTTCCGCAGCATACTTACGACACGGTACTCCACCTAAAGTGACCTAAGTACAAATTGCTTGAAATTCCTTCCTTGATGATACATCCTTGTGATTTGATTTCCGTGTCCTTATCGAATCCTATTTTCATTATAGCCTTATGCCGCCGATGACTATGGGGACTCAGAATGATGCAGCGAGAGCTAAGATCAGAGTTGACTCATTTGGGACGAGGACTGACCAGGATGGTACATCCGTTGCACAGGAGCAGATGGATCCGCCTTCGACAGATCATCTCGCTAGGCTTGTAGCAGATATACAGGACTTGCGCCAGACGATGAGGTCTTTGGTTGAGACCATTCGAGTGCAGCGACAGGAGGTTGCCACCCCTGTTACCCAGTTTTTCCTTATGATCAGCACACAGCATAGTGTTACGTATACGACACTAGTGGATGCAGCCCTAGTTGACGAGGCACGTCTTCTAGAGACTTTGGGAGTTTCGGAACAGAGAAGGGCTCGTGCAAGTGTGCCAGCCCTTAGACAGAGGTTCAGTCGTCGAGACAGGTTTCGTGCACGTCATGGGAGTACCAGAGGCTTGAGGCGAGGACAGTCATCTAGCTCATATCCCCAGGATGGTCAGCAGTTTTCTTCCAGATGTTATCGGTGCGGAAGTTTGGATCATCGGGTTCGAGTTTGTACTGAGCCACGTAGGCGCGGGACAGCTATACCGCAGAGAGGAGGAGTTCAGCCAGTTGCAGGTAGAGGGCATACTCGAGAGTTTGCTTCTACTCATCGGAACGTGTGGGCGTCCAATGCTGAGTTTTCAGGTATTCTAAATTGCATGTTCTTTTAATTCGTAGGTTTGTTTTGTTCGGGATCTATGCACTTGTTGTTTTACACACTTTATGCCTTGGTTGGGCTGAGAGTTATGTATGCTAGATCATCCGTTTATTGTGCTAATTTCTGTCAGCGATTCTTTTATTACACGATACGTATTTCGGTCGTGTGCCACTCGGTTAGGAGATAGAGATTCGTCCGTCGAATTGCTCCTTCTAGAGATGTTGGACTTTGATGTTCTCCTGGGCACGGACTGGTTAGCTACGTGCTATGCGTCTGTGGACTGCCGTGTGGAAACAGTCAGGTTTTGTTTTCCCGGCGAGTCAGTTCTTGTTGTGCAGGGGGGACAGTGGTGCCGCCTCTCACAGCTTGAATCAGCCTTTTTCGTTAGTCGGCTTTTAAGGAGAGGATGTCGAGGATTCTTGGATTTCATTCGTGATACCGGAGCTACAGTGAGTTGTTGGACCGAGTTCCTTTCGTGCGAGAGTTTTCCGACGTTTTTCCAGATGAGCCGGCGGAGCTTAGGGAGCTTGAGAATCAGCTGCAGATTTGTTTTGTTGGGGGACTTGTTCGTTCAAGTGTTTCACTTTGGGGAGCTCCTATTCTGTTCGTCAAGAGAAGGACAGCAGTTTAAGGTTGTGTATTGATTGATCGTCAATTGAGCCAAGCTACGGTGCGGATAGGTATCCTTTACCTCGCTTTGACGATTTGTTCGATCAGCTCCTGGGTGCGAGACTTGCTTTTCTAGTTGTTTTGGGATCAGGTCATCATTTCTTGCGGGATCGGAGTGATGACATTCCGAAGACTGCTTTGTGTGCGCTACGGGCAATATGAGTTTTGGTGGTGTCGTTGGACTCACCAGTGCCCTAGCAGTATTCAATGATGTGATGAACTGGGTTTCTTCAGACCGCACCTCGACCAGTTGATTGTTGTGTTATTGATGAAATTCTGGTCTATCCCAATGTGTCGTGAGGAACTTGAGCAGCACTTGAAGATTTATTTTGCAGACATTGGGAGAGCCCCAGAGGTTTGCTAAATTCTCGAAGTGTTCCTTCAGGCTTGATTGTGTTGACTTCCTAAGGTCATGTGGTTACGGGAGATGGTTTTCGTACGGACCCGAAGGAGATCGAGGTCATACAGCCTTGGCCCAGACTTATAGCAGGGACAAAGGTCCGTAGCTTTTTAGGCTTAACCGGTTTTTACTGCCATTTCGTGCAGGTTTGCTTATGTAGCACTGCACCGTTGACCGGGTTGACCAGGAAGGGAGTTCCTTTTCTTAGACTGAGGCATGTGTACGGAGTTTTTAGCAGTTGGAGATTCGGTTGACAACCGCACCAGTTCTTTCTTTGCTTGCTGGTTCGGGCGACTTTGTTGTTCACTGTGATGTTTCGCGAGTGGGGCTCAATTGTGTACTGATGTGGCACTATTGAGTTATCGCTCATGCTTTCCGACAGTTGGAGGGAGTACGAGTAGGATATCCCACTCATGATCTGGAGATAGCCGCGGTGGTTTTGCGTTGAAGATTGAAAACACTGCTTGTATGGAAAGTCGTGTCAGATTTTTCACGGACCACCAGAGCTTAATGTACATCTTCCTGCAGCGGGTTTTGATTGTTGAAACAGTGCCGTTGGATGTAGCTTGTGAAGGATTGTGCTTGTGAGATCCTTTGTTGCCCAGGGCAAGGCGATTGTAGTAGCTGATGCTTTGAGTCGTAGGCCCGGGGGTAGCTTGTTCCAGTTGTGCGCAGTTCAGAGACAGTCTTCTGCAGATTTATAGTTTTTGTGCGATCATGGAGTATAGCTTAAGTTCGCCTCTACTGAGAGGACAGCTTGCTCATGTCCGCGCCCGTCCACTTTTCCTGAATCGTTCGTGAGGCACAGCCCGCCGATGCTCGTTTGTTTAAGATTTTGAGCATGTTCGGCTGGGTAAAGATTCGGAGTTCTGATTTGTGACCAGGGTGTGCTACGTTCCGGACTCATTGGTGTGTACCTGATACTGATAGGCAGAGATGCGAGGTCCCAGAACAGGCACATCGGCCAGCTTTCTGTGTTCAACCAAGTGCTGCCAAGATGTAACGTGACTTGAGAGTTAGTTACGGCGGGCAGGGATGAAGAGTGAAGTTTCAGATTTCGTTTCGAGATGTCTGACTTGTTGCGTGCTTGGTTGAGCAGTTGAGACCGGCTGGAGAGTTGCAACCTTTAACCATTCCAGAGAGGGAATGGGGGCAGATCTCCATGAATTTCGTTGTGGTGTCTACCCAGGTCTAGATAGGGTGTGACTCCATTTGGGTGTTTGTTGTCCAGTTATACTCAGTTTACTCTATTGTTCTTCTTTAAGTTGTACGTTTGCACGGAGTTCCTTCATGCGTTGTATCCATTAGGGGGCACCCCGTCGCTAGCCATCTTTGGCAGAACCTTCAGGAAACCTTGGGTACTGGTTGAGCTCTAACTCCGCTTTTCCATCTGTAGGACGATGGTTAGACAGAGCGGACTACACAGACTCTGGAGGATATTCTTGTGCGTACGTACTAAGTGTTTGTTGGCTGTGGGATCGTCACTTGTCATTGATGGGGTTCTCCTTCGATAGCGGTTACCAGGAGACATTCCAATTGGAAACCTTTCTGGCCTTGTATGGTAGGTTGTGTCGATCACCGGTCTGTTTTACTAACTCTGCGAGTTTAGGATTTTTAGACCCCAGCTAGTCCAGAAATGTCGGAGGATATCCAGTTGGTTCAGGTCAGGATGAGAGTAGCCCAGTGCAGATAGAAGTCTTATGTCGACAGTGGTGGTCGCAGACTTGAGTTCGCAGTGGGAGATCATGTATTCCTATGGATTTTTCCAATGAATGGCATGTTGAATTTTGGGAAGTTTAGTTCCAGAATTGTAGGTCCGTTTGAGATCCTCGAGCAAGTTAGTACCGTTGCCTATAATATGACACTTCCGCTCAGATTTTTAAGTATTCACCACGTATTCCTTATGTCGATACTACACCAATTCCTTCATGACCTTTTTCATATGATTCAACATCAGAACACTTAGCTTGGACGTGATCTTTCGTTCACCAGCAGCCGACAATTATAGTGGATCGGCAGGTGGAGGAACTTCGGTCAAGGGTCTTGCCGTCTGTGAGGGTTCTTTGGCGTAGCTGTATAGTGAGGTGATCACTTGGCAGGCTGCGAGCGAGATTTGGGAGTTTTGTACTCATCTCTTTGAAGGTACGCATAGATTAATTTTAATTTGGGGACCGAATTTCTTTAAGGGGGAAGATTGTAACGTTTTAGAAATCGTTTTGCGAATTTTTCCGTTTTATGGTAAAATTGTCGGTGTTTTCCCTTTTAACCCGATTGTGATCAAACTTCCGTAAAAACTTGCCGGAACCTAGTTTAGCTAAAATAAAGCTAGTGCGCAAGTTTTGGGGGTTTATGGGAAGTTTTGGTTTACATAGAATTTTTCCCTAATAAAATATTATTTTAATATTTTATTTGTGCACTTTATTAGTGGTAATTACTTTTTATGCGGGTAAATTACTACTAATGTGGTTTTATGCTAAGTTAATCATTAAATTTATGTTTAGAACCTTTTCTCCAAATATCTTGATATTTTGTGTAATTAAATGAATTTTCAAGAAAAGAAAATGGTGATTGATGCTGTTTTTTATTTTATTATGCAATTATCTTCTAGAATTTTCTCCAAAATTCCACAACACCCTAGCCTTTCCTCTCATGGTCTGCCACTCATTTCCTTGCTGCCCTCATTTTTCCAACTCCATTTTTCATTTCTTTATGCTTGAAAAATTCATGAAAAATCCAAATTAATTCATAAAAATTCAAATATAATCCAAAAGCTTCATTCTTCTTCACAAATCTTGCTTAGATCTTCATTCTAGTGAGAATTTTGGAGGCAAAAGTGTAGATTGTTCTTGTCTCAAGTTGTGTTCTTGGAAGGTATAAAACCTTAACCCTAATCTCTTTTGTTGCTTAATACCTTTAATTAGCTTAATTAGATGTTTAATTTAAGCTTTTAAATTAATATTTAGAAATTCAAGATATCATTTTGATAATCAAATTAGGGTTTTGATTAGTGGAATGGTTAATTAATATGTTAAGCTTGAAGAAAATTAAACCATGTTGCTGATTTGTTAAATAATATTTTCCTAATCGGATAATTAAGCTAATTAATAAACTAAACTTTTGCTAATCCTAAATTAGTGAAATCTAAAAATTTAGTAAAGGTTTAAATGGTTTAACCTTGCTATTTTGTAATGTTTGCAAACTCTAGTTTTTGTTAAAACTTATAGTTTTATGTTAAAATGTTATATGCTGCTTACTAGATTTACGGATATTTTGGGCGTGGGTTTCTTTTGACGTTGCGGCGTTATGTATATTGATTCCACGCTATATCTTATGTTGTGAATGTGCGATCGGTACGATCAGGGTCTAGACTTGGTAGTTGTGTCGCTTTGTGTTCCTAGCTAGAGTCGTGCCGATGTCGTTCGTGTCTTGTGTAAGTTTTGCTCTTGAGTTCGTTTCGTAATGTAGTTAAGTGCGTTAGCCACTAAAACGAACACTTGGGAGTATATTTGGAGTTGGTGTGTCGGTTAAACGTAGTTGTACGTATTTTGGTCGATTGCTTATATACACTTGCTTCTTTGTAATTGTAACATTTCAGAAAATATAAAATATTATTTTTGGGAATTTAATATTAAAATAATATATTTCCCGAAAACTGCCGATTTGCGAAATTGGAGTTTTCTAAAAAGGGTATAAATATATTCCAATAATTATGAAATAAATAGAAATTAAAAAGATTTATTCATTTAAAAATATATTTAAAGGATTTGGCATTTTTAAAATTTATTTTATGTAGTTTTGATAAAAACCCGATTAGTACACTGCTAATCGCGATTAAGCCAAATCCGCGTTTTTACAGTTTCCATGGTTAGTGCACCATGACATGTTTCATTTTGTTATATGTTTCATTTCATTTGGGCTATATGTTATGGTTTATTGGTGGAAAGAAAAGAAAAGAAAAGAGAAATGATTAATGGAAAAGTCAAGGAGACATAATGAGTGGTTAGGTGAGCTTTGGAGAGAGAAAGAGAGTGTGAATTAGTGAGAGAGGGAGGGGGGCTGCTGCCCAAACTCAAATCCCCCACCATTTTCCTCCATCTTCCTCATCTCCTCAACTCTCCACTAAAACCCCAGATCTATCTCCAACCATGCCCCAAAACTCTACACTCCCTTCACAAAACTTTATCCCCATCTCCTCCTCCTCTACACGATGGACCGAGAAAAATGGGATTTTGACGACGTTGGGAAGTTAGTGCTGCCTAGAGTGGACTAGATGAGGTATAATTTCTTCCCTTTAGATTAGTTTTGTGAGATATCATGTTTAGATGTCGTTTTGTGAAGATTAGTGGACATTGGGAAACACTAGTGAATGTTTGAGTGTTTGTTTGAAATTGGCGATGCCTAGTGGCTGTTAACTAGACTTGGATGCTGTTTAAGGACCTGGACCAGACCTTAGAAACCCCAAAACACGGATTTAGAAACCCCGACATTGGATAAATGTGTGATTTTAGAGGGTATTTTGGAATCTGGAGCAAATCGGGGACACTAGAAATGATTTTGGGATTATTGGGAGTCGTGCAGGCACCTAGGAAGCTACCACCAAGACCTGAGCCCCACCCTCTACACCCAGGCCGCAGATTTAATCAATCTGGCCACAATTTGCGGCCAGAGTAGGGTAGAATTGTCCCAGATTTTGTCCATGGCTCTTTTTGCACTAAATTAGACCCCTCCTATATGCAGTTTTGGCTAATTGTCACCTGGGGAAAATCTGGAAGCTTTTTGGTGTGTTTTAGGCTATGTTTTCCGTATTTTAAAATGCACTTTCTTGATATTTGGATTTGTATTTGGTTGTCGGGTGTTTGTACATCGACAACAGGGGTTGTTTTATTGATTTGCACGTTTAGGCCATAGGTTCTAACCTATGAGCACACTGTGCGCTGTATCGGTTTTCTGCATCGATTTTAATATGTATTACGATTGGTTATTATTGTAGGTACCCTTGCATGGATTCCGAGGCGAAGAAGCATGGCGTCATCGATTTCGGCGAGAGAAGACCAGGTGAGTAGATCTATATCTACCGGGGAAGTCGGGTGGATGGCGTATAGCACCCCCGCAAACTTTTGATGGAAAACCGATTTATAGAATATGGTTAGGAAATCTAGATTAGGAAACTAGGGTTAGAATGAGATAGCTATGAAACCATATTAGAAACCAAAGGATAGTTAGATTGATACGTTACGACTATCATAGGATGTCGTTTAGCAATATTACCGTTTAGGGTACTGTCGGAATAGATAGTCGATATAGATGCATCATCCGAACCATACCTTTTTCTAAACCGAAGAATCGTATGTACCTTTTAAGTATATACCTTGGGGAAGTTATGGATTTCAAATGATATCTCTTTCTTAAAAACACCGTAACCCCTATTTTCAAAACTACGATTCGCTTCTTTAAAAATCCGATTGTATGGTTCAGATGTGTATGTTAGATACGATACTTATATTTGTAGTGATTGAATGTTTATGCAATTCGATTTGATAGGTGATTTAAATGCGATGAAAGAATATAAGACTGATATGATGACATGATGATGTGATGGTATACGGATGCGAGTCGATCGAGTTGATTTATACCATGCCGGTCCCATAATATGAGATTATTGCGGATATGAACCGGGACATAGGCACATAGATAAACATACATTTATAGAATGTTGTGAATCATGAATGATAGGCCGTATGTGATGTTAGGCCGTACCCTCTTTTGTCGTATAGGATGATAGGATCCTTTTTAGTATAATGCCGCCGCACGATGATATTCCATGCGTGATGAGTTCGACTTGAGAATTGATCCTTACCCTTGACTAGAGGTTGCCGTACGATGGATGATACCATACGCGATGTTACGGGGCTAGGTGCCGATTATAGATTCACCGACTTAGACATATGATAGTTACGTATACCTTATAGCTTTTAGCTGGCGATTTACCTTGTGCTGCATTCATGATATTATCATTGCATTGCATATACCTGTGATAGTACACCTGCACCATTATTGATGATACGTATGCTGCACGTACACTGATTTTAGGCTCACACACTTCATCAGCGATAATCATCATGTCACTACACAGTAGGATTGCTGCATCATGATTTGACTCTTTGCATAACATGCTTACATATACATTGATACATTCATACTTGCGGATATACACATTTGTATATCAATATTCGTGCACATATACATTGATACATTCATACTTGCGGATATACACATTTGTATATCCATATTCGTGCACATATACATTGATACATTCATACTTGCGGATATACACATTTGTATATCCATATTCGTGCACATATACATTGATACATTCATACATGCGGATATACACATTTGTATATCCATATTCGTGCACATATACATTGATACATTCATACTTGCGTATATACACATTCGCATATCCATATTTGTGCACACATACATGGTACATCTATACTTGCGCATATACATATTGTACCTACGTAGATAGCTGATTTTATTCGATAATTTGGGAACCACATGCTATACTTTAAAAACTGGAATCATTTTAAAAGAGCGGTTTTTCCCTTAATATGTCATATCACTATTCCATATTGCATGATACACGGATATGCTCGCATTTCTTTTTACATGTCGCATACATCATGCTCCATTATTTTACACATTGAGATATGTTGTTTTCATGAGATTTCTGGATTTGAGAACCGTGGATATTTCAAAAGAGATTATGTGTTGTTTTAAAAAACCCGGTTTCTCTTGATATGATATTTCAGTGCGTCCACCATGCGTTTTCTCGGTTCTGAGAGCGACATGTGAAACCCGATTCGAGGAGGCGGATGAGGTCGATTGCGGGTACATGGTGGGCCCGGTATGGTACCCCGGGGCGAGAACGGATCGCTGTGTGGTAGACGGTGAGCCTGGCAGAGGGACTATTACCTACCGGTGATAGTATTTGGGCTCGGCGGATATCCGGAGGATACCGACCGGAGTCAAGAGATGATATGGGCCGATCCGGGCTGACGGAGCCCGTGGACCGATCCGGACTGACGAAGCCCGATATATGAGGATTTACGTGCCGATGCTGGACACTGTTTTCATGATGTTTTCGAGTGTCGATGCTAGGCACTCAGGTTCCATGATTTTGATGTGTCGGGAGGGACACCGTTGATATACATCCTCATACCTTCATGCACACTCTTTTACGATATTTACACGCATGATATTATTGCGTCAGTGGTTGACGCACGGACTGGATCCATATACATACATACACTGATTTTACTATTGGAGATTATACACATGCTTATAGACATTGATTCATGGGTGGACGAGATCCACATATCTACATACCGTGATTATGGTTGGACGAGATCCATATACATGCATTGATTATTACTATTGGATATTATCCACATGCATATAGATATTGACTACCTTGTTGGCACATATACGACCCGGTCACCCAAGATATCATAGTATTACCTTTTGATATAGTTAACCTAGGAGTCGTTGTTTATTCTATTTCTACTTATAGATATATTTCTATTCACGAGTTGGCAACTCACCCCCATTGTGCTACAGTTCTTACAGGTTGACCGCTTGGATCAGTAGCGGATTTGCTGGCATACAGCTTATTTCGGGTGTTTTGCATTGGTAGGTGGGACATTGTATTGTACCCACTCTTGTATTATATTTCATATTATATCTAGTTAACTCCATCAATCAATCAAAAGTTGTAATTGTATAAGTGATGTGACTTAGTGAAACTTGTAGTTGCGAGATTTGAACGATGGGTTTTATTTTCCCTTTGGGGTTATATCTTGCTCTTTTCACTGTCTTTTTGTGATGAACTTCGCTGTTGGGCATCGTATACTTATTTATACTGTATTGCGTGGTTGTGATCCGTCGTTTGGCGAAGAGCTAGCTCCCGTTTGGGGATGCCCTTATTCTTGTTATGTATTTGTGATTTTGGATCAAAATATACAAAGGAGGTGCTGCCAAAATTTTTCAAAAGACGAAACTTGTTTTCAAACTAGAAAACTTCATTTGCACCATTCATGTTTCTTTCTAAGCATTAAGCACACTTAATTTTATTATACCTTTATTTCAAAAACTCCACCTCCTTTATTTTCTTAAAAGGTTTAGATTTCTGGGTTTCAGCTTACTTGAATTCCATTACGCCTTTAGACGTGGCGTGATTCAAGTGCTGGTCACGAGCTAATATTTCGGGTCGTGACAAAGTTGGTATCAGAGCGCTTGGTTTAACCTTGTTTCGAGTCTATGTTTGACTATGCGGAGTCTAGGGCAGGTATGTATTTCTGAACCTAGGCTTGACCTTACGGAACTTAGACTTGAACGGGGGGTATTAGACCCGAACTTTTGCTTCATAGGCTGACCCTGATTGATGGAGTAGGTAGCTTGAGTAAAGTGACGTACCGTACGTATGTTCCGCGGCATATTTACGATACGATACTCCACTTAAGAAACCTTAGGATGTACATATTTTCGAGACCAGTGATTCTCTTCATACCCATGATTATACATCCATTTGAGATTCTTGATTCTATTTGTTTCCATGATCATACTCCCATTGATGTTGTTTCTTCTTATGATCATGTATCCATTCTAGATCTGTTGTTTCCTCTCATGCCGTTGATCTGCTTGCTTCGATACTCGATTGAGGTTCCTGTCACCATAGTTTGAGCGCAGTTTGAGCTGCTGCTAGTGTTGCTGTAACGTTTTAAAAATAATTAAATAAATAATTAAATGAATAAAATTGTTTAAATGAATTTTATGATTTTCGGTAAAGTAAAATGTATTTTTCATAAAACTAAACCGTGATTGTTTTTCATTATAATTTCAAAAATACCTATTTTAATTATGTAATTATTAGTAAATGGTGTTTATTTAGCCACTTATAAATTTTTAGTTTAATTAAATATTTTTCCTAAATTAATTATTTTAAATATTAACATAAGCTTTATTTTTACACTAAATTAGTGTAAATTATAAATTTGAATGGTTTTAATTTGTAAAAATGAACCATGGCATGTTAGAATTTAGTGTGTATCATGCAAAATTTATTTGCAAATTTTTCCTATTTTCTAGAGTTTTCTTGAGTTGCTATAGTAAAGAAATAAAAGAAAAATAAATAAATGCATGAAAAGACATAATGAAGTGATATTTTGGTGGAGACTTCTATACATTTTCTCACCCACTTCTCTCTCCCTCACCTCCAAAAAAATGGCCGGCCTCACCCCCCATGGTAGCCCCCATTTTCCTCATTTTATTTTGCTCCAAAATTCATAAAATCCTTTAAAAATTCAATTAAAAATCCACAAAATCCTATTTATTTCCTACCCTTTATTCTTTGTTCATTTTTACATGGCTTTTGGAGATGGAAATTCTACCACTTCTACTAGGAGTAGCCTTTTTAGTGCTAGCTGAACGTAAAGTAATGGCTTTTGTGTTCCAACCATCGGGCTTTGAGCCAACCGACTCTCCCTGTTTAGCATGCATTTTGGAGGCTTATTTCATGTTTGGATTTCATGATTTGGAGGTATAAATTTCTTTCTTTTGATTTATTGTTATTAAATGTTCATTTAAGCTTAATTAGATTTAATATATTAATTCTATTTACTACTTTTAAAAATTCAAGTTAGGGTTTGTAAAAATTAAGTTGTGGTTTTATTAATTCATTAGGGTTATAATAACTAGATTAACACTTTTACAAATGGAAATCATGCATAGTTGACATATTGCAAATTGTGATCCAATTTGTTAAATTAAACCATTTTTTTATAAACTAGATTTCTACTTATAGTATATATAGGTAGAATAAAATTCCAATTGATATTTATAACACTAGAGTGTGGTTTTAAAGAGGATATTAACTTGTTGATGGGATGAAAAACTCAAATTTGTTACTAGTTTTATTGATGATTGATAAATTGTGAAAAAAAATGAAAATTTGTTAACTAGATTTTTGAAATTCCTAAATAAATGAGATTAAAAATAAAATTTATGGTTTCATTAAATCATTATCATCATGAATTGTGGTTTAATACATTAATTCATGCAAAATCATGTTTTGTGGTGGAATTGTGGTATTTTGCTTGAAAAATGTTGAAAATTGTTAAAGGTTGCAAACTAGAAATTTCAAATTAATACAAATTTGTGTAATAAAAATATAGTAACAGTTTGTATATTCTAGTTATGCTATTTAATGAGTTTTATGACCATTGGTTTCATTTAAATGTCAAGTTTTGATGAAAAACGGTAAATTGGCATTTTCGGGTTTTACGAAATTGGACGGTTTGATGGATTTTAGGGTTTCGATAGATTTAATCATGTTTTATAATATAAGTAATGTGTTTTAAAACTACGAGTTATTTGTTGATGTTTATCTCGATCCATCGGAGTTTGTACGCTGATATCGAGCGATATTTGGTTCTTTTGCGTGGACGGGACATAGGTTTTAACCTATACTTGTTCCTTGTATCGTTTGACTTTTGTATGTGATTCAGTTTACGATGCTCTTTATATGTTTTCATTTAGGTACCCCTCACGTGGACTGCGGGCGATGAAGAGGAGGATGGCGACACCGTCTTCGGCAGACATGGACCAAGTGAGTAGATGTATATCTACGGGGGGAAGTCGGGTGGATAGCGTTTAGCACCCCCGCAACGTAGAATAGGAATAGTATTTATTGTCATTAGGAAACCAGATGTGACCCTAGATTCTTAATGAGTAGGGCCCTAGTAATGATCCTAGGCTGGACTAGACTGATTTAGGAAGACATATCAGAAGATGAATACCTTGGAAGAGGTTCGTAGGTTTCAGGTAGAAACACCCACACGCACACACTGAAACACGACATGGTGTATACGTGCATGTGTATATATATATAGGACGAGGTATATGTATATATATACAACACGTATATGGGATACATTGATGTGATATGATATCCGAGGTATGATGAAACAGTGTAACTGGGCTTGATGCCGTGATTCTTGGCTATACGGTCGTATTAAGTGTTAGCGGATCATTAGAGAATGAGATAATGAACATGTATACTTAAATTATAATGGGTGGTGATGATATTGAGGTACATGGAACTCTAAAATAGTACCCGGACTGTAACTTGTGATTGATCGCGGTATGGGATATGTATGACTTGATTACGACATCATATAGGTGTGACCTGATATCGATATCATAGAGGTGTGACTTGAGGACGATATGATATCAGTATGACTTAATCACAATATGATACATATGACATGATATTTCTGAGGATAAACTAATGATGCTTATTATGATGGCAATGATATATGATTGATGTATGCGATCACAGTTTAGCACCTTGATCATGAGATGTGTTGATGATGACATTATACTAATGATGAGACACCTAAGAGATACTTGACCCGTACCCCGATATTGGGATGCCGTACGATGGATTTTACCGTACGAGGCATAGATATGATGATTGATCCGCACTCTTGATTTGAGGAAGCCGTACTACGTACGTGACGCTATTGAGGCTGGATCGCCGACTATTAGAGATATTGATTCAGACCTAGGTAGACTCTTGTTTCTTAATGACTAGTTTCTTAGGTTTAGTTCCTTAGGAGGTTAAATGGACACTAGGTTAGGTTCGATTCATATAGTGGTAGTGATAATTGTATATCAAATGAGTGGATAACACACATCGGTCTTTACTTTCACACTGTAATCATAATGTTGCATGTTCATACATATGTTGCTATAATCAGTATAAACTTTACCTGTTAGGACACCAGCACTATTACCGATGATGCGTATATTCCACGCACACTTATTTGCCGGCTCACACACATCATCATCGGTAATTGCTATGTCACGTATACTTTAGATCATATTATCTTTTATTGATAGAATCAGTTAACAACTAGATCGATATAATTTTGGGATTACTCTCAAATGTTAGTCTAGACATGGCATTTATTACTTAGACATTCATGCATTCATATTTTCATGTTATTATGCAGTATCATGGGCATATGCCGACACTTATCATATACTTACTCATGATTTTAAGATTTGGATTTCTGTGAGATTTCTGGATTTTTGGGGAAAACCGCAAGAAAATATAAAAACTTCTCTCTCTCTCTTCTTCTCTTTTTAAAATAAGATGCGGTTTTCTCGTGATGTATATGTCGTCCACCATGAGATTTCATGTTTTCTGTTGGATTTCGAGACCCGATTCGAGGAGTGGATGAACCGTCTCGGGTACATGGTGGGCCCGGTATGGTACCCCGGGGCAAGAAGATCGAGTTGTAGACGATGAGCCTGGTAGGGGAAGGCTACCTACCGGTGATGTCTGGCGCGGCGGATATCCGGAGGATACCGACCGTTGTCGTGAGATTTGATGATATGGGCCGATCCGGTCTGACGGAGCCCGAGATATTGAGACTATGAGACTTGAGATTTACATGTTTGTGTCGATGCTTGACACGGATTTCCATGGATTTCATTGTTGTGATTTCAGATCCCTATACACATTTTACTATGATAACCTCTAAAGATTTCTTATACAGATATATCTGGATTTCAGGATTGGTTACTTTACATTCATGGTGCATGCATATCCATTCATATGACATAGTACTATAGGAGGCACTGACACGAGCACGGAGTGTCTGCATTTACACGTATTATTACCCTGCTATTACTAGATGATTGAGATATAGTAGTTTATTATTATGACCTAGGATAGCGTCGTGCATTCGACTTCTTTTCGTAGATGTCTTCTACTCACGAGTTGGCAACTCACCCCCGTTGTGCCAAATTTTATTACAGGTTCGATGTACAGGTTTCCCTGGCAGTTGCTGGCACATCATTTCATTCAGGGTGATTTGCACGGTAGGTTGGTTCACTTGTATCTGGACCAACATTGTACTTTCATTCTTTCATTTGTATCTAGTAAGCTCCATCAACCGTACTTGTATTACTTGATAAGTTTATTGGACCAGTTTTTTATTTCGACTTTAGAGTCGCGCATGTATTATTCTGATTTGGTGGATTTGTTTTCTTTTGAGTTTTGAGCCTCATCCTTTGGCGTTGTATATTATTGTGCTTGTTGTGGTTGTTTCCGCCTGTTGCCGTTGAGTTAGCTCCCGTTTGGGGATGCTTTTTATTGTTGTTTATGTATATTATACTTGTTGTACCCGTTTGGGGCCAGTTTTTACAAAGGAGACTCTGCCAAAATTTTTGGGAAATTTGCTGATGCTTTTAAACTTGTTTTCTTTTTCTTCTTCTTCTTCTTTTATGGTTTAGATTTCTGGGCTTCGGCTTACTTAGGTTACGTGGCGCCTCTAGACGCTTCGTAATCTAAGTGCCGGTCACGTTCCGTACTTTCGGGTCGTGACAGTTGCGGTCAGGGCGAGCTCGTCTGATACGAGGGCCGACCATTATGTTTTCTGGTGACATGGGAATGTCTCGAGTTAGTATTGAGGATTGTGACCTCTTGTCGAGACGAGTGCTTGGTTTTACACCGGATGATCGGGCCATTGTTAGAGCTGCCAGTTGCGAGAGGACTGTAGATGTACAGCATACCTCAGGGATTTTTATGTCGCCTACCGTGCGGACAGATGACCCAGCTGTTGCTGAGATTGATAAGATGTCGCTTCCGGAGCTTACGAGCTGAGATCGCCGGAGCTTCCAGGCAGATATGAGACAGTTGATAGCTAGTCTACCCCGATTTGAGAGACGAGAGTGATTCGTCCGATTTATGCGCCGAAGCAGGCCCAGTTGAGTTGAAGATTTCCAGTGTGGAGAGTCTTACTCAGATCTAGAGCAGACCGATTTAGAGATGACCGCCAATGTATCGCCTTTCCTGGAGGATTGAGGCGCTATTCAGTGTACAGACGAATGAGCCAGTCGTTGCTGCAAATGACGAGGTATCGCCTAGAGGTTGGAGCTACTGCAGCATAAGTATATACTTAGAGATATGATGGAAGGTCGCTAGTCACCCAAGGGTGAAGGACCAGGACATGTGGTTCGTTCGCTACCCGATGCGAGGTCATCAGATAGATTGATTCCAGCTAGAGACTACTTCACGCAGATTCGTTGAGAGTCGATAGAGACGATCGAATGTCAGGAAACCATATTCCAAGTTTAAAGTATTCGGAAAGATGTGCAAGCAATTCTATGGACCCTCTAGAAAAATGAAACCCTAACTCGACATAATGACCGTGTGAAAGCCTTTAAACCTTAGGGTTTGCGACAATTCCACGGCGCCATTATTGAGGCTTGGGTTTGCCCTTCAATGGCTGGATCACTGATGCTGTGGCATGTACTCGATACTATTAAACTGTACCCAAGATATTGATCTCTTGAGAGATTATGAGGTTTTGACATATCGATTGGATGGTTCAACATCATTCGGATATCATGTGATGGGATACATTGCTTGGGAGACTCCAGATACGAGCATAGCCATTGGAGCGCAGTCCTTGCAGCCACGAGAAGACGAATCCGAATCATTCGACATTGGAGCCGAGTGAAGTGGAGTGTTCGCACGAGAATTCGACGAGTATAGAGTATTCCTCCGATGGTTGGGACGAGTTCCCGAGGACGTGTTCGGCCAGATATCTTCTACAGAGTGATGAAGCTACAGAGTACGTGATTTCGAGTCCGTGCGAGAGACTTCGGATTGACCGTGGCCGAGAACAGTTGCAGTGCGTAGATAGCATGGCGTGACGTCATAGTGGATGACGATAAAGACAAGTGGAACCAGAGGTTCGTGCGGGACGCTGACGAGCTGTCATTACTTCCCGTCCAGACTAAACACCTGATATGCTTACAGAGGCTTTGGGATACGGCCAGTTTCTGAGAAAATGTGTGCGGAACACGCAAATGTCCAGAAAATGAGAAAGGATTATGCAAGAGTACCAGCCTCCATACAGTTCGGCATAGACGAGATCGGAAGAGACCTTAAGCAGGATTCCTCCTAGGACACTGTAGCAATGAGATTTGCACCCAGGATCAGATGTGTCACGGGCATTCAGAGAGCTCGAGGCCAATGCCGGTGACATGCTGCCTTACGAGTGGTCGTGATGATTGACTGAGAAATGACCAGAGAAGTGCCAGAGCAGAATCGTTTCCATTAGCACACCTGACAGGGACGATGAGCCGATGGATTGCGGGATTGGTAATCCGAGAAGAAGATGAGTACCTAGAGACAAAGGACGCCAGACCGTGAGCAGGAGACGAGAAGATGTTCTTGTTCTGCCGGTTATTAGGCGCACCGATTTATTTTCCGACATTGTAGGAGGTGTACCTCGATGTCACGACCCGAAAGTACGGAACGTGACTGGCACTTAGATTATGAGACGTCTAAAGGCGTAACATAAACTAAGTCAGCCAAAGCCTAGAAAATCTAAACCAAAACCAAAGAGAGTGAAGGAAACCTTTCATGAAAACGACTTTGAAATCAATTAAGTTGCATTGAACCCTTAAAAAAACATCAAAAATTTCCGAAAATTTCGGCAGAGTCTCCTTTGTAAATTCTATTCCCCAAAATGGGTACAACAAGATATATAAACCTGTAATCACAAAATGGCATCCCCAAGTGGGAGCTAGATCTTCGCCCAAGGCAGATCACAACCACACGCAATATATATGTAATATCAAGAAAAAGAGCATAAAGAAATGTAAAATATAAGAAAACACAACGTCGGCTCAAGTGAGCTCGACCCTAAAGAAACCACATATACACAAATCTCTTAGTCTCATCACTAGGTCACATATGCAAATAAGAAGTGGTAGATGGAGAATACTATATACAAAAATAGTACAAAAAAAAAGATAAAAGTGCCCTCACAACCCACCTAGGAGCATTGTCGCGAGTCTGAGTAAAAGAAGTCAACAATAAGATAAGTCGCCGCTACAAGGCTGATGAGTCTGACCTGCAAGACACTGTGGCACAACGGGGGTGAGTTGCCAGCTCGTGAGTAGCAAGTAACATCTAGTAAGGCTATCGTAAGAATGCACGCAAATGCGTCACAACATGTATGTCTAGATGTGATGTAATGCCTCTAGTATGCATGCACATGTATGCAATATCAATACGAAATCTTTAAGAGTTTTAAAATGCTATAAGCTCTGCATTCTTAACTTTAGAAAAAGAATATATGTGCAATAGCTATGTACCATCATGAAATCATCTGAAAACCGTGTCAAACATCGACACCAAATATGGAAATATATCTGTCTCAATGTCTCACTGTATGAATGTCTCAATACATCGGGCTCCGTCGGTCCGGATCGGCCCATATCATCAAATCTCACGACAACAGTCGGTATCCTCCGGATATCCGCCGCGCCAGACATCACAGGTAGGTAGTCTTCCCCTGCCAGGCTCATCGTCTACAACTCGATCTTCTTGCCCCGGGGTACCATACCGGGCCCACCATGTACCCGAGACGGTTCATCCACTCCTTGAATCGGGTCTCGAAATCCAACAGAAAACAAGAAAACTCATGGTGGACGACACATACATCACGAGAAAACCGCAACTTTATTTTAAAAAAATGATAATAATAAGCTTTTGCTAAATTCTTGCGGTTTTCCCCAAAATCCAGAAATCGCAGCAATACTGAAATACTCAAGAAAAATCATGATACCCAACATGTTGTATAAGATAAATATCTATGATATCCAGTTATGCGATGTGATTTGTGGCTAGAAATCTATATAAGCATGATGATGATGCGAGGTATAAACATGCTATGCGATTTCATATATCATGTATAATGCAAGTGGTGATACTAAGATAAGCAGGTTCTATAGTGCTCGTGGCATGGCAATTACCAAAGGCGTGTGTGTCACATGAATAGTCCGCGTGCAACAAGAGCCAATGGTAATGGTGTACGTGTCCTGCGAAGTGATATTACACATGTGTATATGGATATCCATGCAAATCTAGCAGACGAATAGCTATAAAGGTATGCAATGTGAATGAGGGGTTAGCTAACTAACGATGTGTATTGTTGCAAGTAATATAGTAAGCCTAACTATGGAACGCTTCGCGCCATCCAAAAGATTCCCCCATAGATGTCAACATCTACTCACCTGGACGCCTCGCTAATCTGATCCAGCCACCGCTTTGCCTTTGCGCGCCGCGTCCGATATTTCCACAACCGATCCTAGAATTGCACAACACATAACATAAGATTTCACCTCATGAAACAACGCAACCCACCATATGATAAGATCAACGCTCATGATTTAATCACAACGTATCCTCGGTGCGCGGAAAACACACGAAAATCGCTAAAACCTTAACTAAAATCGTCGTTTCGGGCAACCGTCAAAACTAAAACCCCGACCAGACAAAACTCCACATTCGCACACACTAATAGTCGTATGAGATGCTAATTGTATCTCCAATATATCGCAATTAGATCACCTCCTAATTTTTAGGAAAATCTAGTAAGCATTGACATAGAAATTTCGATGCAAATATCGCGATTTAACGATATAGCGATCGCTACATCGCACAAACAACCAATCTAACCAACTAGATGGCCATAATCCTAACTTAAACCCACTTATCCTATATCAAACCCTAATTAGAACATCTACCCTTCTCTTGAAATTCATGAGCAAGCAAAGTTAACCAAATTTCACACTTTAGATATCTAATTTAACATATTTAAGCTACCAATTTAACAAATAGATTAAAAATTATACCTCCCAAGTTGTGATCCCCTTGCACCTAGTCTCTAAAGAGGTCTCCTTTCTCCTTGTCTTGGACCAATTTGGGCTTGAGAAGGGATAGCATAAGGGTTAGGTTTGAATTAGTGAAGGAAATGGTGGATTATTGTGGATTTTTGATGATTTTAGCATGATTTTAGAAGCAAGAAATGGAAAAAAAATGAGGGGTTTCCTGCAGGTTTGGCTCGGCCAGGAGTGGGAGGGGATGCAATGAAAGAGTTCTGTGGAAATTTCCACACAAAAATATCTTCTAAGTTCAATTAATGCATGTTACATCAAAACTTTTCAAAAAAAAACCCTTTTTCTTTTCATTTTTCCAACCCATTTTACCATAAACAACTAAACATGAAATGGTTTGCTAAAATTTTTGTTACACTTAATTTTAGTTTATAATGGTTCCTAATTATGTAATTTACCCAATTAAATTTGTATTTATCACTAATTAAATGTATTTTTAAAATCTTAAAATAATATTAAAAATAATTAATTAAGGAAAAAAATTAATTAACTAGAAATTTTTAAGTGACATTTTAGTGACCAATTTATAGTAATATCTTATCTAGATTTTGTATAATTAGGCCTATATTGAAAAAATAATCATTTCGACTTTTTTCGGAAAAGACTGCAAATTTTGCCGATTACCGAAAAACTGCCTAAACGATTTTCGAAGCGTTACAATCTTCCCCCTTAAAGAAATTCGGTCCCCGAATTTAAAATTTAACTACGCGTACCTTCAAAAAGATGGGGATATCTCTTCCTCATCTCGACCTCGGTCTCCCAGGTGACCTCCTCGCTGTTCGGGCCACACCAAAGGACCTTGACGGACGGTATAACCTTCGACCTCAATTTCTTCACCTGTCGATCCAAAATGACCACCGGCTGCTCGGTGAATGAAAGATCGCGCTCTAGCTGGATCGTCTGGTGCTGAATCGCATGGGAAGGATCATGAAGGTACTTGCGGAGTATCGAAACATGGAACACGGGGTGAACATCGGGGAAGCTTAGAGGAAGAGCTAATCGATAAGCGACTGGACCAACACGCTCTAGGATCTCGAAAGGACCAACATATCTAGGACTAAGCTTCCCTTTCCGCCCAAATCTCATCACACCCTTCATCGGAGAGACCCTCAGGAAAACATGATCGCCAACAGCGAACTCGATTCGGCGACGGCACTTGTCAGCATATGATTTATGCCTATTCTGTGCTGCTCTCATCCTATCCCGAATCAGCTGTATCTTTTCGGTCATCTCCTGTACGATCTGCGGTCCCAAAATACTGTTATTGTATATGCCCTAGAGGCCATTACTGTATCATACTAGTTTATATATTACTTAATGGAAGCTTGGGATATTCACCTTGTATATACAATCTTGCTCAAAATAGTAGTATGATACTTGGTTTGTTTCTACTTCAATGTGTACATGTGTTTATTTTAGTATATCGCCTATACACATTAGTGGAGCCCTTAGGATCTTTGGTTGATTACCAGCGTTGTGATGGCAGTCACACTAGTGGGGGCTGGGTAATCTATAAGCACATCCTTATGCAGGTCCCTAATCGCAGGACTATCGAGACAGGGCATCGATACTCCGGAGTAGACTAGCGCATGCGCTTCTCATCCCAGAGTGGGAGATGGTCTGTCCCACAGCCATCAGTACGTCGTACTGAAGATAGTATGCGGGTGCTCGTTGGGTTACGAGTACACTGGACAGGACTCGTCAGGAACTGACCGGTTGGTATTATACCTATCGTCAGTTATCAGTTCCCAGGTGACATGAGTACAGCTTAGTCCGCTGACTTGACACTGTCACTTCGTCTCGAGTGTGTTCCCACTGTACTTTGATTACTACCCTACCACGGCTCAAAGGAGTCGTGCAAACAGGTAGTAGTTGGGTGCAGTCCCGAAGCACTTGGAGGCAGTGACAGTTAGACAGGATTCGTCTCTCCCGGTATTGGGGGTTGACATTGCGCTGTGTCTAGGAGAGCCATTACACGAGTAGTCCCTGGCCAGGGCAAGCGAGATATACTGGTAGGCTTCCAGTGTTATCTCAGGGTGTATTGGGCTTCACTCCGACATGACTTGTACCGCTATTAGGGGACTGACGTTTACCGCCCCTAGGCCCGCCATGCGATGTATCAGACGAACAGACCGGACTGTACGGAGACTGTCACATTCAGGCTCAGTATGAGTTCAGATGGGTTTCACCTCGTCAGTCTTCTTGTCGGCATCTACCTGGGGACCGTTACGCACAGATAGTGCCGCTTGCGGTCTGTGGTTAAACCCACTGCCAGCGTAGTGTCGAGTCTTTAGAGTCCCATACAGAAAGCTATTCGCCTTTAGGCAAAAGAGTAGAGGTCGCATGGTTTTGCGACAGGTCGCATGGTTTTCCGACAGGGTTCAGTCACATCCGTGCACTTGTGCACGTTTAGTGTCCGGACAGTTTACACTAGCGGGCTTTGGTTTAAGCCAGATCTTAGTGTACGTATTGGGATTGGTTTTTGTTGGAGATAGTGCCCTCAGAGTCAATTATTGGATCACAGGCACGTGATTGCAATGATTGAGGGAGGACCTATCCCAGTAGGACAGTCTTACTCGAGATGATAGTATGCTATCTGGTTTATCTTTATCATCGTGTACTGCTTTAGGTGACCTGACATGTCGCTATTACACGTTGATAGAGCCCCTAGGATTCTTGCTTGACTGCTAGTAGTATGATGGCGATCATATACGTGGGAGCTGGTAGTCTATAAGCACATCCTTAAATGGTCCCTAGTCGTAGGAGTTTCGAGACAGGGCATCGATACTCCATTAGTAGACTAGTGTATACAGTCGAGACCCCGACGAGGGGCGGTGGCCGGTCTCACAAGCCACTGGTGTCAGTTGGTTCACCTAAGATGTATACAGGTGCTCATTGGGTTATGAGTACACCGGACAGGACTCGCCGGGAACCTGCTAGTTGGTCTTATACCAGACGTCAGATAGCAGTTCCCTGGTGACATGTGTACAGGTTAGTTCATCGACCTGAGGATCGTCATTTGTCTCGTGTGAGTTCCCACTGTGCTTTGATTACTACCCTACCACGGCTCAAAAGAGTCGTGCAAACAGGTTTTAGTTGGGTACAGTCCCGAGCCACATGGAGGCAGTGAGCGGATCTTCAGGGGTTCGTCTCTCCCGGTATTGGGGGTGAGGTCGCGCTGTGTCTAGGAGAGCCATTACGCAAAGCCCTCGGCCGAGGCAGGAGATTTACTGGTAGGTATTCCAGTAGTATCTCAGGGCGTTCTGGGCTACACTCCGACACGACTTGTACCGCTTTTGGGGGTCTGACTTTTACCAACCCCCTAGGCCCGCCATGCGATACTCATAGACGAACGGACCGGACTGTACGGATATTGTCACTGACAGGCTCAGTAGGGTGTCAGGATGAGTTTGCTCATCGACGTCCCTTTTGGTCAATAGCTGGTGGCCCGTCACGTATTGGCTTATACCTCTGACGTGCTAGTGGTTAAATCCACAGCCATAGTATTGACGAGTCTTTAGAGTCCACCACACTTACAGTTACTCAAGCTTTCGGGCGAAACGCTGTAGAGGCCGTATGGAGATATGGCAGGGTCCGATCAGATACGTGCGGTATTGCACGGATCAGGATCGGACAGTTTTGTACTAGTGGTCGTATAGTTATATGGCAGGGTTCGATCTGATACGTGCGGTATTGCACGGATCAGGATCGGACGGATATTACTAGCCGGCTATGGCTTAAGCCGGTCCTAGTTTAGTACAGTGTAGATTTTGTCTCTTTGCATTTGTATCCAGTCGGAATACAGATGCGGGTGTGTATGCACAGTATTGGGGTTTTCCTGTAATTTATTACGGGACCAGTTTTCTGGAGTTGCCAGTTTGCATTCCGTTCCGGCCGGTTTTTCTTTGTTCTTTCCCCGCCGGACTTTTCTAATGGAGGGGGGTAATTTGCAGTTTTGCAAATTACATTTAGGGAGGGGGTTTTCTTGCATATGTGGGATTATGTTTGACCATCATCATTTTTATTCTCTTTACATCACTTGCTTTATTCATGATGAGAAAGGATTTGATTTGTGATTAGAATTGATAAGAAAGTTTGTAATGATAATGTTTGGATATGGTCACCTCTCTTTTTCTCCTACACTCACCTCCCTTTGGATTATGTTTTATTCTCTCCACCATTTTTGGTCAAGGGAGAAGGAGAGGAAAAAGAAAGAGAAGAAGAAGAAGAGAGCTTCATTCTTGAGAGTTCCATTTTCTTGATCTCATTCATGCTAGAAAAATGCAAGCACCATTTTTCTTATCTCATTTCCTCCATCATCTTCAAATGGCAACAAACCCCAAATGAGACATATCATCTACACTACATTCTACAGCATTTCTTGGGCATGTCGAGTTGCCGGCTTCATGCCCGAGTTGCCTCGGTATTGAGGCGGGAGCCCGTAAAAGACGCAGGCGATGTGGTGCCCTTCCGGCGAGGAGGCGACGATATGGAGACTACACTTTCCGCGGGAGATCGGGACGATGACGAGAAGACCGGAGGACTCGGATCACTCGGTATACTTTTCTTCCCATCTCTTGATTGCTAGCATTAGGTTAATGGTAAACGATCCGGGTTTTTCATTGTCCGCGGTAGCGCCGGTTTCCGAGTAAGGAAAATTTTTGATTCCGCATTTTGGCCTCGAGTACGAGGCCGGGGCGCTGCCGTGGCGCAACATGGTATCAGAGCCACGCCATTAACCTTACCTAGCTTCGTTTGATGTGTTTGCGTTTCCGATCGACCGAAATTTCCAAAAACCGTATTTTTCTAGCACATCAGTTTCTGTCGAAATTTTTTGAAGTCCAAAAATTTTTCAGGTGGTCTCAGAATGATGTTCAGGGAGTTCTAAGAACACTGCAAAAATTTTGTGACATGACTCATCCTTACGACCGCGGAAGGGCGGCCAAAACCCCCTTTTGGCCGCGCTTCCGCCGCAGTATTGTGGGATCGTGTGATTATTTTTTTGTAGTGGGCTTATGGGCTGAAATTAGGGGTTTTGGAATGTTAAAATTGGGCCCAGGTTTTCTGTGAGTGCTACAGTTTTGATTTGGGGCCCACTTGTTAATTTTTGGTCAATCGGAAAATTTTAAACACATTTTTCACAGTATTTACATTATATCTGCGACCGTGAATGTCACTCGATCGGTAAATCCGGTCTAACTGCTATAGCCCGGTTAGACGGATTTGCGAACGTGACCTTCACGTTGATGTTCTATGTATTTGCTGTGTTGTTGCGGATCGGTCGTGGGGGATAGCCTGGATGCAATGCTAGTACAGTGCTGTTGTATTATGTACATTTGTTTTTGCGGGGCGAGCGTCCGACATGTGGACTGCCGTCACTGCCTGTTTGTATTATTCTTTTGGGGCACGACCTGGTTGCGGTCGATGTACCCGGTGTATGTATATTTTACTTTCTGTACTAGGATTACCCCGCGGTGGGGTGCACGGATGGCCGGGTTCTAGAGGGCAACGAGCCCGCATCTCATGGCATTGGGACGGAGGGGGCTTCAGTCTGGAATTGGCGGGCTGTTCGACGCACTCGTAGGGGGTATAGGTTGACCCAGGAGGGGTGCCCAAGTTACCGGATTCCGTGAAGTGCTGGGTAGTCCATTCACGGTGCTGAAGGGGGCTGCCTCGCTTCAGGTTTTGGCGGGTGACTTGCCGCGCCCGTAGGGGTCTAGGATTTCATTGCACAGGCTATCCACACGACCAGGGGAACGTCGGGTTTCAGCAGCGGCTCTGTGAAACCCGGGGCTTCCAGATATCTGTATTGTTCTGTGATGCTGTACATTTCTGTGATGTTGCATTTTATTCACGCCTTGAGCGAAATACTATATATTGGTATATATATTAGTAGATGTTGTATATGTTTTTCATCCGCGCTAGTCCAGTCCCCGCTCTGCCGTTAGTTAGCTAACCTAACGGGTGATGACGGGACCCAGTGGCGAATGCGGATGGCATATACGTACGTCAGTATATTTTCGTTCTTTGTGGTGTGATCATTTGATGGGACTGCGTTGATTCAGATCAATGCAAGATAAACAAACCTATTCTGATGTTGTTGGAACAATTTTTCAAAAAGCTGTTATTGCAAGGACGTTCACTTTTGTTTTGCATCGTGGTATTCATTTGGAATATCCTGCTCCTCAGTCGACGAGGCAAGGGCCGAGATCCCTTCACCGGGAGTGACCCCTTGGACAGAAGTTTGCATCAGGGCATTAACTTCACTATAGCCGATTACTTTTGCTTTGCATCGTGGTATTCAGTTGGAATATCCAGCACCTCATTCTACGGGGAAAGAGCCGAGATCCCTTCACCGGGAGTGACCTCTTTAGTAAAGGTTTTCGTCACTATATTTTTATAAAAGGCTATGCAGTTCCTTCAACGATATCAAGTTCATTACGTTAAAGGTTTTTCGCCAAAAACCAGCCGTAGCCCTCCGTCATTTCCTACAGGTATTATTTGGTATTCGTGCTGCGTTTGTTGACCTAGTCAAGACGTAGTGTTCGGTAGCTGAGTGGTACTTGTTTGTTGCATAAGTGGGATTGGTTAAGACAGTCGTGCGGCCTTGTTGACCTAGTCAAGGGCACGTACGGGTGGGTTTAATGCAATCCAGAATAATGACGGGTTGAACTTGACTGGCGGTTTATGGTTTGTTGACCTAGTCAAGGTCATAAACCGCTTGGGGTAAAAATCATATCGGGAGTTTCAAAAGAACTGAAACTTGCCAGGCATGCGCATACCTTCTGGAGTATGGTAACTTGAGTGCATTCCGTCAAGTTATCATGCGATGATAGTTGGATCCCGATTCCCACTGATGAGTTAGTTTACTCCTCGGGTGACCCCGACTAATTCTTCTTTCAGGTTTGGAGGAGAATTTGAGGTACAGTGGGAGGTTTCCTGATTAGATAAAGTTATAACCATTCTGATCTAGGTTAGAGTGCACGCTGAGTGTTTCTTTTCTCTCTCTCTTTGGCAGCGACCATTGACCCGACCCTGGACTATGACTCAGTGACCAAGTTGACCGAACCTTCTTAACACAGGCTTTTGGATTGTCAGAGTTGCAGACCTCTTTGCCACTCCTACTTTTACCCTTTTCTCCAGGACACCCCATATTACTACGAACGTCCACTTCCATTGGACAAAACCATCGTATAGTTAGATACGAACTCGAAGGACTTCGAGGATGGTTTCTGGTTCTAGAGAAAACGAATAGGATTATTCAGTTGTCTTTTCTTTTCACCTTCTCTCATTGCGAGTACTCCTTGGTTTAGGAGATAGTACACCTATTACGCAAATTGGATAGTCTTCTTCCAAACCTTAGGCTGGTGCCGAACGGTGGGGAATGAAGAAAACCAATTAGCATAACGATGGTGTGCAGAAGGTATTAAGTTAAGACAAAGCAAGGGATTAGTAGGAGGGCAAAGTAAATTGCGACTGATATTCACAACCAAACCAAGCATTTCTTCGCCAATCCTAAATCACCTTTGTATTTCTCCAGGACACTCCGTGTCACTACGAAGATCCACAGTTTATTGGATACTCCATCGTATGGTTATATACGAACTCGAAAGGAACTTGTTCCAGTTCGGGGATGGATTCTGGTTCAGGAGAAATAGGAATAAAGTACATTCAGGTGTCTTTTATCTTCACCTTCTCTCGCATTGCGAGTGTTCCTAGGATTGGGACAGTACACCCATTATGCTTATTGGATAGTCTTCTTCCAAACCATAGGCTGGTGCCGAACGGTAGGGAAGGAAGAAAACCATTTGGCCTAATGGGGTGTACAGAAGGTAATGACTAAAGACATATAAAGGGATTTAGAGAAGTGGCAAAGAATTATACGGTTACAGTTGTGAATCTGGATAATGGAAGAGGCATTACTAGGAATACCAGGATACCCCAATGAAACATTTCAATGTTTCAGTTTCACTATGTACTGTTAATGGAAAACTGATTTCCCGATTAGACACTTACTCCAGGGTATGTATTTACCAGGTATGATTCTCACATCTGTATGGTTTTACAGATGATGAGCGGGAGTAAGTTATTGGGAATTGGGTGGTCATCCTCATTATATCGGGATTCGTTGTAATCGGTGATATTTGAGGAAGTCACCTGGGTTGTTTGCCGGTCGGCAAATATTTGGTTTTGAATATCCGCTGTTGTGCACCAATTTCAAATTGATATATCTGTACGTCTATTTTCATAGAGTGAGATATACCTTTTGATATTATGTCGATGACATTTACCTATATTAGTGGATGGTTAGGTAAGGAGCATTAAACAGCGGTGTAATTCTTCTTAACCATAAGTACAGTTTTCAACCTACGACACACAGTGAAAGAGTTGTTAGACTCAGCGGACTTATACAGAGTATTGTATGTTGTCCAGTGTCCATTAGGACAGAGGGGTTGGTCCTCATACTATATTCTGTTTACTTTTAACTTCTCTAGTTCTTGGACATGTGTTTCGTAGAAACACAGGGTCTAAGTTTTGAGGAGTTATAGGTATTTGAATAGAGTAGAGAACCAGGTGTAGCAAGTATCGGGATTCTTCAAAGAGATCGAAGATGTAGATACTTGTGTATGGTATTCAGTTGATAGTAATGATTAAGAGAGATTGCTTCTCTTTCAAGTTACTCATAATTGGAAGCATTCCTAAGTTGAGTAACGCTGATCGGCCTCCTTCCATTTAGTTGACATGCACTGGAGACAGCTGCATGATTTGAATCTGGTTCAATTAAATCAGTGCCTCTGGTTCTATATTGGATATAGAACAGTTCATATCTTGACATTGTTAAGGTACGGGGAGTTGTCCGGCTTATGATTAAAACCAGACACTGGATAACTCAAGGCACGTTTCTGTAATGGCTGTTTGTGGGTTGACCCAGGCTATGACGAGGGTTGACTTTCTACCATCTGGATGAACAATAGCAATATTGTTCTAGACTCGCCACAGTTTTTATTAAAAATGGATTTTTTTTCAGAAAAAGTAGTGGGAGTATGGTAGAACTGGAAGTGATTCCAGAACCGCAAACGATTACTGAAGATTTGATAAGCAACCTAAAGATTCAATCTGGTTTGACATTCCATTGGCCACTCCGCAGATACGGTGGGTAACTTCAGGCACCCGAGAGGTACTCCGGTAGCCTCAAAGACGGTGACAGGGAAGTTCTTGTTTACCCACACTTGCCATTGCTGTTGTTCCAGGCTGCGAGACCTGGCAGGAGGATGAGTATAGCGTCGTTCTAAACTAGCTTTGGAAGTGCACGTCTATATGACTCTGCCAGAGGGTTGTCGTAGTCAGTGGGAGCAGCGGAAGCATTGGTGGACATCAGGCTTATGACTATTTATATACTAAAGCAGATGTAGCGGAGATAGATCATCTATTTCTGATGTGACAGTCATAGGTTTGACGTCGTCAGAATAGGGGGTGGATCTGTTGAGAAGGTAGTAGGAAGTGATATTCCTATACTACGATCGGTTATACTTTGGTCGTCACACAGTGGTTTCTCCACAAGGGACTTGGATATTATATCAGACATACTGGTAACTAGATCTATGGTTTTAGATCTAGATTTGGGTGGTTTCCCAATCTGGGTAACTTGACAGCATTCTATGAGTATTTAGAATGGACGACTCCTGACACGGTAGTGTACCTGCAGCTGATGGAGTCACCCTCTCTAAAGGTGTCTTATAGACTAAAGGGGAGAGGGATACTCATGATTGGCAGATCACCTGCCTCGACAATTGAGTCAATCATGAGATGTCAAGTACCACACCAGATGTTGTTCTTGCAGTAGATGCAATAAGTTGATATTAATCCAGTCCTGGAGAAACAGTCGGAAGCAGTTTTAGAACATAAGTGAATGTTCTAGGGATATGATAACGGCAGCCTCCTTTAGGAGACAGTTATCATTCCAGGCTTCCAAGGTGACATGGACGACAAGGAGGTTGTCAGAGTTATAGTTTTCCTTCTGACGAGGGGCAGTATTTTGGACAGGTGGTCCAAGGCAATACTGAGGGTGGCATGGCACAGGATACTGATTAAGTTCAGTTGACGATACAGTCTAAGAAGTTTGGATTTGGAGTTCACTTATGAACTAGGTCCCATCAGACATCCAGACGTTCTAAGACAGGTATTGCTCATTTCGGGAGATGGCTTTCTCCTCGAACTTGAGATATAGAGAGACATAGAAAGAAACATCACAAGCGGATCCACTCACTGAGGCTATTCCTCGAACGCAATAGTTTCGCAAACGAGCTTTGTGAGACTGACTAGTAGAGGAGTTGGGTGTTCGGTATCACACGGGCTGTGAGTATGCGGCATCGCAATAATTAGCCTTGAGTGCAAGTGGGAGATTGTTGGAGATAGTGCCCTCAGAGTCAATTATTGGATCACAGGCACGTGATTGCAATGATTGAGGGAGGACCTATCCCAGTAGGACAGTCTTACTCGAGATGATAGTATGCTATCTGGTTTATCTTTATCATCGTGTACTGCTTTAGGTGACCTGACATGTCGCTATTACACGTTGATAGAGCCCCTAGGATTCTTGCTTGACTGCTAGTAGTATGATGGCGATCATATACGTGGGAGCTGGTAGTCTATAAGCACATCCTTAAATGGTCCCTAGTCGTAGGAGTTTCGAGACAGGGCATCGATACTCCATTAGTAGACTAGTGTATACAGTCGAGACCCCGACGAGGGGCGGTGGCCGGTCTCACAAGCCACTGGTGTCAGTTGGTTCACCTAAGATGTATACAGGTGCTCATTGGGTTATGAGTACACCGGACAGGACTCGCCGGGAACCTGCTAGTTGGTCTTATACCAGACGTCAGATAGCAGTTCCCTGGTGACATGTGTACAGGTTAGTTCATCGACCTGAGGATCGTCATTTGTCTCGTGTGAGTTCCCACTGTGCTTTGATTACTACCCTACCACGGCTCAAAAGAGTCGTGCAAACAGGTTTTAGTTGGGTACAGTCCCGAGCCACATGGAGGCAGTGAGCGGATCTTCAGGGGTTCGTCTCTCCCGGTATTGGGGGTGAGGTCGCGCTGTGTCTAGGAGAGCCATTACGCAAAGCCCTCGGCCGAGGCAGGAGATTTACTGGTAGGTATTCCAGTAGTATCTCAGGGCGTTCTGGGCTACACTCCGACACGACTTGTACCGCTTTTGGGGGTCTGACTTTTACCAACCCCCTAGGCCCGCCATGCGATACTCATAGACGAACGGACCGGACTGTACGGATATTGTCACTGACAGGCTCAGTAGGGTGTCAGGATGAGTTCGCTCATCGACGTCCCTTTTGGTCAATAGCTGGTGGCCCGTCACGTATTGGCTTATACCTCTGACGTGCTAGTGGTTAAATCCACAGCCATAGTATTGACGAGTCTTTAGAGTCCACCACACTTACAGTTACTCAAGCTTTCGGGCGAAACGCTGTAGAGGCCGTATGGAGATATGGCCGGGTCCGATCAGATACGTGCGATATTGCACGGATCAGGATCGGACAGTTTTGTACTAGTGGCCGTATAGTTATATGGCAGGGTTCGATCTGATACGTGCGGTATTGCACGGATCAAGATCGGACGGATATTACTAGCCGGCTATGGCTTAAGCCGGTCCTAGTTTAGTACAGTGTAGATTTTGTCTCTTTGCATTTGTATCCGGTCGGAATACAGATGCGGGTGTGTATGCACAGTATTGGGGTTTTCCTGTAATTTATTACGGGACCAGTTTTCTGGAGTTGCCAGTTTGCATTCCGTTCCGGCCGGTTTTTCTTTGTTCTTTCCCGGCCGGACTTTTCTAATGGAGGGGGGTAATTTGCAGTTTTGCAAATTACATTTAGGGAGGGGGTTTTCTTGCATATGTGGGATTATGTTTGACCATCATCATTTTTATTCTCTTTACATCACTTGCTTTATTCATGATGAGAAAGGATTTGATTTGTGATTAGAATTGATAAGAAAGTTTGTAATGATAATGTTTGGATATGGTCACCTCTCTTTTTCTCCTACACTCACCTCCTTTGGATTATGTTTTATTCTCTCCACCATTTTTGGTCAAGGGAGAAGAAGAGGAAAAAGAAAGAGAAGAAGAAGAAGAGAGCTTCATTCTTGAGAGTTCCATTTTCTTGATCTCATTCATGCTAGAAAAATGCAAGCACCATTTTTCTTATCTCATTTCCTCCATCATCTTCAAATGGCAACAAACCCCAAATGAGACATATCATCTACACTACATTCTACAGCATTTCTTGGGCATGTCGAGTTGCCGGCTTCATGCCCGAGTTGCCTCGGTATTGAGGCGGGAGCCCGTAAAAGACGCAGGCGATGTGGTGCCCTTCCGGCGAGGAGGCGACGATATGGAGACTACACTTTCCGCGGGAGATCGGGACGATGACGAGAAGACCGGAGGACTCGGATCACTCGGTATACTTTTCTTCCCATCTCTTGATTGCTAGCATTAGGTTAATGGTAAACGATCCGGGTTTTTCATTGTCCGCGGTAGCGCCGGTTTCCGAGTAAGGAAAATTTTTGATTCCGCATTTTGGCCTCGAGTACGAGGCCGGGGCGCTGCCGTGGCGCAACAGTTTTATCCAGTTTGTATTCGTGTTCCTCGGAACGCGGATGCGGGAGTGTATGCACAGTTGACGGAGAGACAGAGGCAGAGGATTCTCATTAGGGTTGTTGACCGTTGACTGTTGACTATTGACTTTTTGCTCAACCCTAATGAGAATATGATATATGATTAACAATAATATTAATTAAGTATTGTGGTGACATGGTTGTTGAGGGGTTGACTTTGTTGACTTGTTGACTTTGTTGACCGGTTGACTAGGTTGGACTAGTTGACCATCATGATGACAATGGCTATCATTTCATGGCAAAGACTTTTCACTTGCTTGTTCTCTTGTGCAATATGAGTGCATGAAATGATATAGCCATTTTGACTTAAACCATTTTCACAATACTTGATTACTATTTT
Source organism: Agapanthus africanus (assembly GCA_030015575.1). Classification (NCBI taxonomy): domain Eukaryota; kingdom Viridiplantae; phylum Streptophyta; class Magnoliopsida; order Asparagales; family Amaryllidaceae; genus Agapanthus; species Agapanthus africanus. Next base: position 416,698,892 of record CM057343.1, on the reverse strand, counting down.
TGTGATGATGGTTTTGGATTATGAGAGCCAAGAGAGAAAAGTTTTTCTCATTCTATCATTTTCATTCTCTCTCTTGTGTTCTTGAGCTCTCATCTCCTTCCTCTTGCTCTCCCTCTCTTTAGTCTATGGTTCACTTGTCTCATGTGTTGAGAACCAAGAACCATAGAGAAAATCCCAACACACTCTCCTCTACTCACTCTAGTTCACAAGGTTTAGCAAACCGAGTGAACTAGTTTCTTCAAAGACCGAAGAAGAAGCCAAAGGTAGAAGCTTTCAGGTGGATCGATCTTCGGTGCAAAGAGACGACGGGGTGAAGCCGATCCGGACAACCATCGAGGCTTGAAGATGAAGGAGTTCAAGAAAGAAAGGTATAACCCCCTAACCGAGTGGTTAACAACTCCTAGTTAGGTTGTTAGTTAGATGTTTAACAAAGATCCGGTTTTGAGTCCATGTTACCACCTTTAGAAAATTGTTTTTCACCAAATTCCGCATGCTCGAAAGTACCGGGAGAGGTAGCATGGACTTACAAATACTACTCTCCCTGAGCTCTGTCCAACATACAGGCGATCGACATCTCCTCCCATATAAAGCCTCGAAAGGTGCCATCTGAATCGTCTCCTGGAAGCTATTATTGTAGGAGAACTCGATCAAAGGCAAATGGTGATCCCAGCTACCACCGAAATCTAAAACACAAGCTCTAAGCATGTCTTCAAAAGTCTGAATAGTACGCTATGACTGACCGTCAGTCTGTGGATGAAAGGCTGTGCTAAAACTCAATCAGGTGCCCAAAGCTTCCTGAAGTTTCTGCCACAATCGGCTGGTAAACTGGGTGCTCCGGTGGGATACGATGCAAGTCGGGACGCCATGCAGTCGCACGATCTCATCAATATAAACCTGGGCGTACTAAGAAAATCCAAAAGTGGTTTTCACTGGCAGGAAGTGAGCCGCTTTCGTCAGTCGATCCACAATCACCCAAATAGAGTCATACCCTCGACTGGTCCTGGGTAAACCCACAATGAAGTCCATGGAGACCTGTTCCCGCTTCCCCTCAGGGATGAGCAAAGGCTGTAACTCGCCGGCTGGCCTCTGGTGCTCGGCCTTGACTTGCTGACAAGTCAGGCATCTCGACACAAAGTCTGTAACATCCTTCTTCATCCCGTCCCACTAGTAAACCTCTCTCAAATCACGGTACATCTTGGCGGAACCTGGATGCACACTGTATACGGATCTATGGGCCTCCTCAAGAATATCACGCCTCAGTCCCTCAGAATCTGGTACGCACAGTCGAGTCCCAAATCGAAGTATCCCCTGATCATCAATCACGAACTTGGAAACTTTGCCCTGCCGAATCTGTTCGATAATCTCTAAAATACAGGCATCGCCGGACTGTGCCTCGCGGATACGGTCAAGTAACTGTGGGCATGCTCTGAAATGGGCCAGTTGTCCCCCTGTAGGAGTAAACTCGAACTGCACTCTGCTGTCACATAAAACCTGCCAATCCTCCATCGACTACATCTGTACTGCGCTCAAACAAGATAGGCTACCTCTGGGCCTCCTACTCAAAGCATCTGCCAACACATTCGCCTTACCCAGATAGTATAAAATCTCACAGTCATAGATTTTCACCAACTCCATCCAACGACGCTGTCTCAGATTCAGATCTCGCTGCTGAAAAATATACTTCAAGCTCTTGTGGTCAGTGAATATCTGGCATGACTCGCCGTATAGGTAATGTCTCCAGATCTTAAGTGCAAATACCACTGCAGCCATCTCTAAATCATGAGTGGGGTAGTTCTGTTCGTATTTCCTCAGCTGCCAAGAAGCATACGCGATAACTCTATCGTGCTGCATCAATACACAGCCCAGCCCCACTCGAGAAGCATCACAATATACCATGAACCCGCCTGATCCTGAAGGCAAAGCTAACACCGGTGCAGTAGTCAGACGAGTCTTCAACTGCTGGAAACTATCCTCACATGCCTGGGTCCAATCGAAAGGAACCCCTTTCCGGGTCAACCCGGTCAACGGTGCAGCAATACGGGAGAAATCCTGGACAAAACGTCGATAATAACCGGCCAGACCTAGAAAGTTGCGAACCTCTATAACTGATACCGGTCTAAGCCAATGCTGAACTTCCTCGATCTTCTTCGGGTCCACACAAATACCATCTCTCGCCACCACATGACCCAAGAAGTCGACACTGTCTAGCCAGAATGCGCACTTGGAAACTTTGGCGAACAGCTGATGCTCCCTCAAAGTCTGCAATATGATACGCAAGTGCTGCTCATGCTCCTCCCGGCTCCGCGAATAAACCAAGATGTCGTCAATGAATACAATGATGAACTGATCGAGATACGGCCTGAATACACGGTTCATCAAGTCCATAAATGCTGACGGGGCATTGGTGTGCCCGAACGACATCACCAAGAACTCATAATGACCATATCGAGTACGAAAAGCGGTCTTCGGAATATCCTCCTTCCGAACCCGCAACTGGTGATAACCTGACCGTAAATCAACCTTCGAGAAAAACCCTGCACCCTGGAGCTGATCGAATAAGTCATCAATACGGGGTAGCGGATATCTGTTGTGCACAGTAACCCGGTTCAGCTGTCGATAATCAATGCATAAGCGCATACTGCCGTCCTTCTTCTTAACAAACAGGACGGGAGCACCCCAAGGTGACACACTCGGTCGGATAAGCCCTTTGTCCAGCAAGTCCTGTAACTGATCCTTCAGCTCTCACAGCTCCACCGTGGCCATCCGATAAGGCGGTATAGAGATAGGCCCCTTGCCGGGGATCAAGTCGATGCAGAACTCAATCTCGTGCTCTGGTGGCAGACCAGGCAGCTCGTCAGGGAATACATCAGGGAACTCTCTCACAGCAGGGACCTGGTCCAACGGAACCTCTGTGGCGCTAGTATCACAAACATAGGCTAAGAATCCCTGACACCCTTTCCTTAAGAGCTGACTAGCGCGAAGAGAAGAAATCAAGCTGGGAAGGGTAGCGCTACGATCTCCCTGAATAACAAGAACCGGCTCACCAGGAAAACTGAATCTGACTGCTTTCTCACAGCAGTCCACGGATGCATAACAGGTAGCTAGCCAGTCCATACCAAGAAGAACATCGAATTCTAGCATATCGAGGAGAATCAAATCGACTAAAGAATCCCTCTCCTCGATACGAACAGGACACGATCGGTACACAAAACGGGCAACAAACGACTCGCCTACCGGAGTAATAACGACAAGCGGCTGATCTAACGAAGAAGACTCTCGGCCCAACCTCGGTGCAAAGTACGTGGATACATAAGAATGTGTGGAGCCTGGATTAAATAGTACCCGTGCATCAAAAGAACATACTGGCAGAGTACCTGTCACGACGGCATTGGACGCCTGTGCATCCTGAAGAGTCAACGCGAACACTCGGGCCTGTCCACCACTAATAGCTGGTTGTTCTCTGCCTCTACCTCTTCCTCTGCCTCTGCCTCTGTCGCCTCGGCCTCTCTGAACCTGACCGCCACGCCCATGACCTCTAGGAACATCTGGCTGACGTGGAGCATAATCAGGGGTAGGAAGTAGAGCTCTCTGAGGAGGCGGTGAACGTGGTAATGTCACATGCGGGACTGTCGCCGTGCCTGACGCACCATGGTACAGTCTCTGATACGGTGGTACTGACTCCCGCACCGAAAACATCCTTGCGACGACTGCTGGGTCTGTGGATATGAACCAAATAACTGACCTCGTCTCAATCCTCTGCCGCCGCCATATCCCGAAAATAATTTATCGCGGTGTCTACCCATCTGCCACTGAGCTGGCGTATCAGTACGGATCCTCTTCGGCCTAGAAGCGACTGGAGTCTCAGAAATGCGCTCCTCCAAAAGTAAGGCTGCGTCCATCGCGGCTGCGTATGTATCAAAGTGCTGGGTGCCGATAGCAAGAAAAAGCTGTGTGTCAAGCCCTCGCACAAACCTCTTTATTCTCTTCTCTTCCGTGTCTACTATGTACGGAGCATATCGAGACAACTGGGTAAACTGTATATCATACTCCGACACTGTCATCCCAGGAGTCTTGCGCAGAGACTCAAAACAACGGGCTCGAGCATCTCGGACACTCTCCGGAAGAAAACGGGCAAGAAATGCAGCTGTGAACTCGTCCCAGGTCATGGGAGATAGACCTACAGCTCGGCCTCTCTCTACTGAATCATACCACGTCTGGGCAAAGCCCTCCAGACGGAAACTCATGAACTCCACCCATCTATCATCAGAACACCTCAACGAACAGCAAATCCTAGCCATCCTATCAAGAAATGCCTGTGGGTCCTCTGTCGCATCCGTACCGATAAAAGCTGGAGGTCTCAATCTCATAAACTCCTGTAGTAAAACAGAGATAGTCGCAGTGGTAGCAGGAGTGACCAACTGTGCAGCAGGTACAATCTTGGTCTGTGCGGTGGAAGGAACGTCCTCGGATCTCTATGCCCGACTGGACTCAACTAAAGATCCCATCATCTGTCGCAACTCCTGCATACCGGCCTCTAATCTAGAAATACGGTCTAGAGAAGGCGGATCAATATGACCCTGAGGGGTAGGCGCATCATCCCGCTCGATCCTCGCCTCAGACGAGCCCGCTCGAAGATCATCCCTAGTGGCAGCCCGCTGAGCTCTCGTAGTCTTTGGCGGCATCGAAGCTGGAATAAGAAACAGGAGCGATAAGAACATTGTAATTGAATCAAGGAATGCAAGGAATCAAGAAAGGAAATACAAGCAATTATTTCCTAAGGTCACTTAGGCGGAGTACCATATCGTAAGTATGCCACGGAACATACCCACGCAACGCCACTCTGCTTAAGTCAGCTACTCCATCTACCAAGGGTCGTCCTACACTCAGCAAGGTAAAACCTAAGCTCTGATACCAACTTTGTCACGACCCGAAAGGACGGAACGTGACTGGCACTTAGATTACGAGACGTCTAAAGGCGTAACGTAAACTAAGTCAGCCAAAGCCCAGAAAATCTAAACCAAAACCAAAGAGAGTGAAGGAAACCTTTTTTTAAAACGACTTTGAAATCAATTAAGTTGCATTGAACCCTCAAAAAAAACATCAATAATTTCCGAAAATTTCGGCAGAGTCTCCTTTGTAAATTCTATCCCCCAAAATGGGTACAACAAGATATATAAAGCTGTAATCACAAAATGGCATCCCCAAGCGGGAGCTAGCTCTTCGCCCAAGGCGGATCACAACCACACGCAATATATATGTAATATCAAGAAAAAGAGCATAAAGAAATGCAAAATATAAGAAAACACAACGTCGGCTCAAGTGAGCTCGACCCCAAAGAAACCACATATACACAAATCTCTCAGTCTGATCACTAGGTCGCATATGCAAATAAGAAGTGGTAGATGGAGAATACTAGATACAAAAATAGTACAAAAAAAGATAAAAGTGCCCTCGCAACCCACCTACGAGCAATGTCACGAGTCTGAGCAAAAGAAGTCAACAATAAGATAAGTCGCCGCTACAAAGCTGATGAGTTTGACCTGCAAGACACTGTGGCACAACGGGGGTGAGTTGCCAGCTCGTGAGTAGCAAGTAACATCTAGTAAGGCTATCGTAAGAATGCACGCAAATGCGTCACAACATGTATGTCTAGATGTGATATAATGCCTCTAGTATGCATGCACATGTATGCAATATCAATACGAAATCTTTAAGTGTTTTAAAATGATATAAGCTCTGCATACTTAACTTTAGAAAAAGAATATCTGTGCAATAGCTAAGTACCATCATGAAATCATCTGAAAACCGTGTCAAACATCGACACCAAATATGGAAATATATCTGTCTTAATGTCTCACTGTATCAATATCTCAATACATCGGGCTCCGTCAGTCCGGATCAGCCAATATCATCAAATCTCACGACAACGGTTGGTATCCTCCGGATATCCGCCGCGCCAGACATCACAGGTAGGTAGTCTTCCCCTGCCAGGCTCATCGTCTACAACTCGATCTTCTTGCCCCGGGGAACCATACCGGGCCCACCATATACCCGAGACGGTTCATCCACTCCTCGAATCGGGTCTCGAAATCCAACAAAAAACATGAAAACTCATGGTGGACGACACATACATCACGAGAAAACTGCAACTTTATTTTTAAAAAAATGATAATAATAAGCTTTTGCTAAATTCTTGCGGTTTTCCCCAAAATCCAGAAATCGCAGCAATACTGAAATCCTCAAGAAAAATCATGATACCCAACATGTTGTATATGATAAATGTCTATGATATCCAGGTATGCGATGTGATTTGTGGCTAGAAATCTATATAAGCATGATGATGATGCGAGGTATAAACATGCTATGCGATTTCATATATTATGTATAATGTAAGTGGTGATACTAAGCTAAACAGGTTCTATAGTGCTCGTAACATGGCAATTACCGAAGGCGTGTGTGTCACATGAACAGTGCGTGTTCAACAGGAGCCAATGGTAATGGTGTACGTGTCCTACGAAGTGATATCACACATGTGTATATGGATATCCATGCAAATCTAGCAGACGAATAGCTATAAAGGTATGCAATGTGAATGAGGGGTTAGCTAACTAATGATACGTATTGTTGCAAGTAATATAGTAAGCCTAACTATGGGGTGCCTCGCGCCATCCAGACGATTCCCCCATAGATGTATACATCTACTCACCTGGACGCCTCGCTAATCTGATCCAGACACCGCTTTGCCTTTGCGCGCCGCGTCCGATATTTCCACAACCGATCCTAGAATTGCACAACACATAACATAAGATTTTACCTCATGAAACAACGCAAGCCACAATATGACAAGATCAATGCTCATGAATTAATCACAACGTGCCCTCGGTGCGCGGAAAACACACAAAAATCGCTAAAACCTTAACTAAAATCGTCGTTTCGGGCAACCGTCAAAACTAAAACCCCGACCAGACAAAACTCCGCATTCGCACACACTAATAGTCATATGAGATGCTAATTGTATCGCATATATATATCAATTAGATCACCTCCTAATTTTTAGGAAAATCTAGTAAGCATTGACATAGAAATTTCGATGCAAATATCGCGATTTAACGATATAGCGATCGCTACATTGCACAAACAACCAATCTAACCAACTAGATGGCCATAATCCTAAATTAAACCCACTTATCCTACCTTAAACCCAAATTAGAACATCTACCCTTCTCTTGAAATTCATGAGCAAGCAAAGTTAACCAAATTTCATACTTTAGATATCTAATTTAACATATTTAAGCTACCAATTTAACAACTAGATTAAAAATTATACCTCCCAAGTTGTGATCCCCTTGCACCTAGCCTTTAAAGAGGTCTCCTTTCTCCTTGTCTTGGACCAATTTGGGCTTGAGAAGGGATAGCATAAGGGTTAGGTTTGAATTAGTGAAGGAAATGGTGGATTTTTGTGGATTTTTAATGATTTTAGCGTGATTTTAGAAGCAAGAAATGGAAAAAAAAATGAGGGGTTTCCTGCAGGTTTGGCTCGGCCAGGAGTGGGAGGGGATGAAATGAAAGAGTTGTGTGGAAATTTCCACACAAAAATATCATCTAAGTTCAATTAATGCATGTTACATCAAAACTTTTCAAAAAAAAACCCTTTTTCTTTTAATTTTTCCAACCATTTTACCATAAACAACTAAACATGAAATGGTTTGCTAAAATTTTTGTTACACTTAATTTTAGTTTATAATGGTTCCTAATTATGTAATTTACCCAATTAAATTTGTATTTATCACTAATTAAACGTATTTTTAAAAGCTTAAAAAAATATTAAAAATAATTAATTAAGGAAAACATTTTAATTAACTAGAAATTTTTAAGTGACATTTTAGTGACCAATTTATGGTAATATCTTATCTAGATTTTGTATAATTAGGCCTATATTGAAAAAATAATCATTTCGACTTTTTTCGGAAAAGACTGCTAATTTTGCCGATTACCGAAAAACTGCCTAAACGATTTTCGAAGCGTTACACTCGATGTCATTTATTGCGATTTACGTTTATGATCCGAGTGTCATGCTTATATCGCTTGGATTTGATTTTTGATGACGAGTTTCCTGATATTGATTTCGTGCACCATGGCTGCACCTACTGGGTATTTACATTTTGTGCATAGTTATTGCACTTGAGATATGTTTTTATACACCATTATATTGGTTTTTGATTTGTGCATATTTATTGCACTTGATATCGGTTTTGTGCCTTGGTTGCACATGTCTGTGATTTCGTGGATTTCATACGGTTATTTGATTTTGTGCGTGTGGTACACACTCGAATTGATTTTTGCACTCGGTATAGCTTATATGTGCTTGTAGTGCATTGATATGCATTTTGTGCACGCAGTTGCACAGGTTTACGATTTTATACATTTTGGTGTACTCGGTGTTGTTGTTTATGCATTTGAGTTATTGATCGGCATTTCGTGCACAGGATGCTGTAAGGTTAGTATAGCACCCTATGAAGTGTTTTGAAGCATCACATGACCCAAAGTTATAATTTTTAAGGTGCTAAACTAACATGCAAGTGGATCGATCCTAGAAAATTAGGGTTATTAAACTTTAAGCTAGAAAAGATTAGGGTTTGAAGGCTACAACCTTTGTAGCTCCCCTTTGCTAGACTCCTTAGTGTCTTGGGTGTTGAGTCGAGGTCCTCTCGAAGTTCCCTTGCGTCCACGACGATCCACCACGAAGCACTCCGTCCAAGCTCGCAATTTCGACAAACCGAAAAGAACACTCTAAACAAAGCGGCAAAGCTTGTGTAGAATGATGTTGTGGTTGGGTTTCTCACTTCAAAAACCTTTCTTTTGTTGTATTTCACTCACTAGAAAAGACTAGAGAAGAAAAGATGAAGGAAGATGAAGATGGTGGCTAATATTAACAAGAGATAAAAGATAACCCTTTTGTTAAGAAGAAAAAGAAATGAATATCACTATATATATTTATTTTCTTCTTGACTCCAACCATGATTAAATGATGGATAGTTAGTTTAACTTGGGTTTTAAATGATAAAGAGAAAGATAACCATAGGTTAGTGGTAGTTGAGCATGGTTAGGTCAATGGAAGAATGTGGAAGCATGAATGATTATCCTTTCTTTTTCTTTTTCTTTTTAAAACCAAAATTAAATAATTATCCATTGTTTAATCTATGGTGTGAGGCTTATATTGCCACCATTTCCATATATAATCAACCATGATGGTTTGATGTATGTATGTGTACATGTATGCACATCTACATGTGCATAAAACTAGAAAAGAAGAAAGAAACACATGCATGCATGCATACATCCATCAAACCCTAGAAAGGTTTCAAGTGAGATAACTTATGGTTAGATGATAAATCAACACTTGATTTATCAATCCGGTCATATCTCATATGACCCCACCAAAAGCAGTTCACCCGATCAATGTTCGGTATCATATACGCATATTTCAATCGGGTGCATGCGCATATCGCATATGCGCACCACAACGTTTCGCCTGGACTGGGTAACTCCTCTGTGGGACTCTAAGACTCGTCAATACGCCGGCAGAGGGTAATGATCATATCAAGTACTCTCAAGCCGGAAGCGGTCAGCTAAACGTAACGGCCACCCGGGTATTGAGCGATCAGAAGACAACAAGCGAACCTGCTACAACTCCCGTCGAGCCATCCGGCAACACTACCGTACAGTCCGGTCTCTTCGTCAGATATACTGCATATCGAGCCTAGGGATGGTCACGTCGACCCCAATAACTCAATAAGCCGTGTCGGTGAATGGTCTATAACAGATCGAGAAACTACTGATAACACTTATCAGCAAATCTCAGCAGCCCTGGCCAGGGACTTGCTGTTATAACCAGTAGGGCACTGCACAGCATCAACTCCCAATACCGGGAGAGACGAAACCCCTCCTATCGCTCATCGTCTTCGTGTGTCTCGGGACTGTACCCAACGGCCACCTGTTTGCACGACTCAGTAGAGCCGTGGTAGGGTGGCAATCAAAGTGCAGTGGGAGAACACACAAGACTCCATGACGATCTGGGGTCTATAGACTAACCTGTACCAGTGTCACCTGAGAACTGCTATCCGACGATAGATATAATTCCATATAGGAGTTCTCGGTGAGTCCGTCCAGTGTACCCAGTCACCACTGAGCACCCGTATATGATCTTGATGTCAAACATCGATGAATGTGGGAACATCCATCGCCCATCGTATGGGTCTAGTATCATATACGCTAGTCTACTCTGGTATATCGATGCCCCGTCTCGATATACCTACGACTAGGGACGTTCCAGGATATGCTTATAGACTACAGATGTCCCACTAGTATGATCTCCATCATAATCAGAGTAGTCAAGCCGATATCCTCAGGGCTTTATCAGCATGTATGAATGAATAAAAGCATGATCAAATCAACATGTCAGATAAAGAAGAACCAGATAGCATACTATCATGTCGAGCAAGAATGCAAACTGAATATATATACATGTATAGATACATCAACTATCACATAATGGCCTTTAGGGCATACATATATCCAACAATCTCCCACTTGCACTAAGGCCAGTTATTGGCGTATCTCATACCCAACATCTCAAAAAGTCGCTCATGCTGCGGCTGAGGGAGGGCCTTGGTGAATGGATCCGCGGCGTTGTTCTTTGTGTCTACTCTCTTAATCTCGATCTCGCGGCGATCTACAATCTCCCGGATCAAATGAAAGCGCCTCAGGATATGTCTGGGCCGCTGATGGGATCTGGGCTCCTTGGCTAACGCCATCGCCCCATTATTGTCACAATACAAAGGTATTGGATCAATAATGGTTGGAACTACTCTTAGCTCCGAGACGAACTTCTTCATCCAGACGGCTTCCTTGGCGGCATCATTTGCAGCAATGTACTCAGCTTCCATCGTAGAGTCTGCAACGGTATCTTGTTTGGAACTCTTCCAACTTACCGCCCCTCCATTGAGGGTAAATACAAACCCTGAGATAGATTTGCTGTCATCCTTATCACTCTGGAAGCTCGAATCGGTAAAGGCCTCCATTAGGAGATCTTTATTACCATATACCAAGAACAATTCTTTAGTCCTTCGTAAGTACTTAAGAATGTTCTTCACAGCTGTCCAGTGGTTCTCCCCTGGGTTGGATTGATACCTGCTTACAACACTAAGTGCATAAGCTACATCTGGGCATGTACATAACATCGCATACATTTTAGATCCTACTGCCGAAGCATAAGGTATAATGCTCATGCGAGCTCTCTCTTCATCGGTCTTTGGACAAGAATCCTTGGAGAGAGTGACTCCATGGCAAGCGGGTAAGGTACCCCGCTTGGAGTCTTCCATACTAAACCTCTTTAGGATGGTGTTAATGTACCTGGTTTGGGACAATCCCAATAACTTTTTGGATCTATCCCTATAGATCCTTATGCCCAGGATGTATGTGGCATCACCCAGGTCCTTCATGGAGAACCTTAGTGATAAGAATGATTTGACCGACTGTAGCATAGAAATATCATTTCCTATCAGAAGAATGTCATCCACGTACAATACGAGGAATGTGACAGCTCTTCCTACAGCCTTCCTATAAACACAAGGTTCATCTGGATTTTTGATGAAATCAAACTCTTTGATAACATCATCGAAACAGATGTTCCAACTCCGAGATGCCTGCTTTAATCCATATATGGATTTAAGCAATCTACATGCTTTCTCGCTGCTCCCACTGTCAATGAAGCCCTCTGGCTGATCCATATAAACGCATTCTTCTAAATCTCCATTTAGAAATGCTGTTTTAACGTCCATCTGCCAGATTTCATAGTCGTAGTGAGCAGCAATAGCAAGTAGGATCCGAATGGATTTAAGCACGGCTACGGGCGAAAAAGTTTCGTCATAGTCCAAACCTGGTCTTTGACGAAAACCTTTCGCCACAAGTCTTGCCTTATAGGTCTCTACCTGCCCATCCACACCAATCTTTCTTTTAAAGATCCATTTGCACCCTACAGGTTTTACCCCAGGGGGTACAACGTCCAAAGTCCATACTTTGTTGGTGTACATAGACTCCATTTCGGATCTCATGGCATCCAGCCACTTCACAGAGTCACCACTCGTGATAGCTTGGTGAAAACTGGTAGGATCATCATCTTCCATGATACAGTCTTCTCTGTCACCATCAATGAGGAAACCATAGTACCTCTCTGGTGGGCGAGAAGTCCTACCAGACCTACGGAGTGGCCGAGGTTCTTCAGGTTCTGCTGCAACAGTTGGTTCAACCAAATCGTCATTTGTAGTTTGTGTCTCTAGAACTTCTTCTAGATCCACCACTTTGCCATCATCTTTATCTGCGAAAAACTCTTTTTCCAAGAATGTGGCATGTTGAGAAACAAACACTCTTTGTTCCTCTTTGTGGTAGAACAGATATCCATAAGAATTTTTTGGATATCCCACAAAGTTACACATGACTGACCGTGTCTCGAGTTTGTCCGGATTCTGCTTTTTAACATAGGCCGGGCAACCCCAAATCTTAATTCTTTTAAGAGATGGTCTCTTCCCATTCCATATCTCATATGGCGTGGTAGACACGGCTTTGGTTGGAACCCTGTTTAGCAGAAACGCTGCAGTCTCCAATGCATGCCCCCAAAACGAGACTGGTAACTCAGCGTCACTCATCATGGACCGGACCATATCTAATAGGGTCCTATTCCGTCGTTCTGACACACCGTTGTGCTGTGGTGTGTAAGGAGGAGTGAGCTGAGAGAGAATCCCATTCTCTTTTAGGAAGTTTGCAAATTCTGTACTGAGATACTCTCCACCTCGATCTGATCGAAGCATCTTAATACTCAAGCCGGTTTGTTTTTCTACTTCTTGTTTATATTCAATGAATTTCTCGAAAGCGTCGGAGTTGTGCTTTAGTAAAAATACATGACCGAATCTTGAGAAATCATCAGTGAATGTAATGAAGTATGAAAAACCGCCTCTAGCCTGTGTAGACATAGGCCCACATACATCACTATGTATGAGGCCCAGGAGCTGAGTAGCTCTTTCTCCGTGTCCGGTAAACGGAGTTTTGGTCATTTTACCCTTGATACAAGACTGGCAAGTCGCATAAGATTTATATTCAAAAGGATTTAAATATCCATCTTTGTGTAACTTGTTTAGTCTTGTTTCGTTAATATGACCAAGTCTACAGTGCCAAAGAAAAGCTTCATTTAATTCTGAAAGTTTTCTTTTATTAGTGTGTTGTATACTGAAAACTGTGTGTTGATTTAGGACATATATTCCGTTATTAAGTGTACCATACCCAACCAATATTTGATTCAGGTGAATGTTCATAACATTGTTTTGCAATACAAAATTATACCCTTCATTGTCCAACAAAGAAACGGATATTATATTACATAGCATATCAGGTACAAAATAACATGGATTCAAAATCAAAATACATCCAGACGGCAACCCCAAGTGATACTCTCCCACTGCGACTGTATGTACATTGGAACCATTTCCAACGCGGAGAGTATGGTCACCTGTCTTCAAAACCTTGCTATTTCTCAGCCCCTGCATAGAATTGCAAATGTGAGAACCTGAACCGGTATCCAATACCCAGGAAGCAGAGTTTATAGAAAAACAGTTTTCAGTCACAAACGCACCTGAAGCAGAAGCATCACCATGCTTCTTCTTGAGACTTAGGTACTCCGTGCAGTTGCGCTTCCAATGTCCTGTCTTGTGGCAATGAAAACACTCGCCTTTCCCTGGGTCTCCAGCCATGGACTTTCCCTTTCCCTTCACCTTTTTGACTCCACCCTTAGGATTAGTGGGTTTCTTCTTTTTCTTTCCCTTGGCCTTAGCTTTCGGGCGAGAAGAAGAAGACTGTCCAATAGTCATAACGGGAGTCTTCGCTGACTTCATAGTGCTCTCTGCACTCCTTAACATATTAAGGAGTTCAGGGAGTTCCTTCTCCATGCCATGCATGTTAAAGTTCACTATGAACTGAGCAAAGGTGGAGGGGAGGGACTGCAGAATAATATCTATATATTGTTCATTGTCCATTGTCCATCCGAGGTCCTCAAGCTCTTCTATAAGAGCTATCATCTTCAAAACATGGTCTGCTACTGGTGTGCCAGGGGCCATCCGCATGTGAAACAGTTTCTTTGATGCTTCGTATCGTAATACGCGGGACTGCTCCCCATACAACTCCTTTGTATGGAGCAATATCCCGTGAATGTCCATATCCTCGTGCTGCTTTTGATGTGTATTGTCCATCGATGCAAGCGCGAGGCATTTTGCCGTGGCACAGTCAGCGTCCCATGTCTTGCGGACTTCAATGTCCGCAACTGAGGATTTTGGGCGTGGGACGGGCGGGGCTGAAGCCGTGAGGACATATGATACTTTATCATAAGTCAAGGCGATCTTCAGATTCCTTAGCCAGTCTTTATAGTTGGTCCCATTCAGTTTGTTTTTATCTAGTAGAAGCTTAAGTCCAGTCATGAGTATCTGCCATTAAGAGAGAGAAAAGAATACACTCAGCGAAAGCTCTTGCACAGATTAGATTGGTTTATTATCTTGTCTAATCGATGTTTCCCACTGCTGTTTATCAAGTTTTTCTTTCAAACCTTAAAAAGAAAAACTAGCCAGGATTAATTACAGTCTACAACTTCGCTAACCGTTCAGCCAGGCCAGTGTCGGTACTTTGAGGGAGGTTCCCCGTGCTTTCGCACGGACCTAATTAGAGTAAACCCCGTTTTCCCAGAGGCGGAGCCCCGTTAACACCTTTCTAGACACCTAATGAGTTAGCTAATTGTAAACTGTAAAACTCTCCTAGGAGCAACTATTGCCCACAGTGGGATCGGGATCCAACCATCATATGGAAGGTATGCAATCTCATTGCAAATTTCAACACTTGAAATTCCCGATGTAATTTTTACCCCTAATACTCGTGACCTTGGCTAAGGTCAACAAATCACGAGCACTAGTCAAGCTCAACCCGTCATTTCTTGATTAATTAGACCCGTTCACATGACCCTTGGCTAAGGTCAACAAAGTCATATGCTCGTCCTAATTAATCTGCATCATATGCGTTTGTAGGAAGACATCACTTAGCTACCGTACACTACGCCTTGGCTAAGGTCAACAAACGTAGCACGAATACTAAGTACTCTACTTCCTAAAATGACGGAGGGTTGCGGATGATTTTTAAGAAAATCTTTAACGCTTTGAGCTTGATATCGTTGTAGAATCAAAAGGTTTTCAAAAGGAGTGGCTTAAGCTCCGCATTTTTGAAATATAGCTTTTTCATAAATAGCCGAGTAGTTTTTAAATCCGATTCTACAACATCTTTTAGGTTTATTTTCTTTACATTAATCACATTAATGTAATCCCATCATTTAAGTCCTTAAGCCAATCACAGAAAAAGAAACGAAAATAACACGTACGCTTATGCCATCCGCATTCGCCACAATGTTCCGTTATGCACCGTTAGGTTACTTAACTAACGGCATACCGGGACGGGACTAGCGCGGGTGTAAAACATAAGCAACGTCTACTATATATCATATATATAATATGTCATTCGTCTCAGATATCACAGAACACAGGCAGCAGAAATATAGATATAACGTGGGATATACTAGGACGTCCGTATTTAGTATTTAGCCAGAATAGAAAATACGGATTCCACAGTCGCGATGAATAGCCAAGCCCACACCCTGGACCCCTACGAGAGCGGCAAGTGACCCTACCAATCCTGGAGTTTAGGAGACCCGGTCTCGACTCCTCGAGATGGCCTCCCACTGAACCCCAGAACCCGGTCACCTGTGCTCCCCTCCTTGGGTCCATCCTAATGCGGAAAAGTAAATAATATACAACACTGGTGACACAACCGCAACCTGGAAGTGCCCCAAATAAAAGAATATTACATTACATTTGAATTTACATGAATGAAAATATAAAACTCTCATCTCACAAAAACCCCCCGGCTATTCGATCGCGACAATCCTGCACATCATATCTCAGCAACACATAATATCACATATCATCAACGTAAGTAAGTATGCGTACCCCGATTGTCGTTGATGTATAGCAACGAAACCGGCGATATCTAACATACTACACTTACGGTCACAGAAAAGAAAGTGTAAAACTATAATATTTGGAATCCATCTCTTTAGACATCATAAATGCAAAATATCACATATTTCGTATTTCATGCCTAAACCATATGAATTCCACATATTGTATCACATTCCAGACCAACAGACAGTATTAAAGATTTCGAACGAACAATCAAGCACCCAAGATTCACTAAAGCTCAACACTTGAGCAGGGTTCAAAAAAATCTGGAGTGTGACACAATAGCGGCGGTCCAGCCGTAGAAGGGTCAAGCCAACGCCTCACATGTGGCACGCCGTACTGCCCCAAACCCTAGGGTTCAAAGGGCAGTTCGAGACGGTCACATAATCGAGTTAAGGTTTGTTGTCTTCTAGAGGGACCACCGCAAAAAGACTTGCACGTATTTCCAAACTATTTAAACCCCGTGAATAGTGAGTAAATGATACTCGTTCAAACACTTCAATACTTTCTAATTTTCCTGGAAAAGCTACGAAATGAAAGTCCCGATCGAATCGACGAATCCAAAAACATATCCAGAATTTTTCAAAACTTTATTTAGTTTAAAAATACCCAAAAAATTATACATGCAGAACCAAGAATTACTGAAGAAAACTTATCCACCAATTCATATACAAGGCCGCGGAACCGCGGCCTAAGCAGGCTTAGGCCGCGTTTCCGCGGCAGGAAACACTGTTCATGGTAAAAATTTTCTGCCGTGATCCTTATTTTTCCCTGCTGTATTTTTTACATATTTTTAATTCTGCAAAATGTCAAAATTTAGAAAATTTCCAGAGAGCATCCCATAATGTCGTATTTTTGTCCGATCGGGGTTTTCACTTCGTAAAAATGTCGCCTAATGTTCTAGGTCGGCTCTGATACCAATGTAAGGTTAGTATAGCACCCTATGAAGTGTTTTGAAGTATCACATGACCCAAAGTTATAATTTTTAAGGTGCTAAACTAACATGCAAGTGGATCGATCCTAGAAAATTAGGGTTATTAAACTTTAAGCTAGAAAAGATTAGGGTTTGAAGGCTACAACCTTTGTAGCTCCCCTTTGCTAGACTCCTTGGTGTCTTGGGTGTTGAGTCGAGGTCCTCTCGAAGTTCCCTTGCGTCCACGACGATCCACCACGGAGCACTCCGTCCAAGCTCGCAATTTCGACAAACCGAAAAGAACACTCTAAACAAAGCGGCTAAGCTTGTGTAGAATGATGTTGTGGTTGGGTTTCTCACTTCAAAAACCTTTCTTTTGTTGTATTTCACTCACTAGAAAAGACTAGAGAAGAAAAGATGAAGGAAGATGAAGATGGTGGCTAATATTAACAAGAGATAAAAGATAACCTTTTTGTTAAAAAGAAAAAGAAATGAATATCACTATATATATTTATTTTCTTCTTGACTCCAACCATGATTAAATGATGGATAGTTAGTTTAACTTGGGTTTTAAATGATAAAGAGAAAGATAACCATAGGTTAGTGGTAGTTGAGCATGGTTAGGTCAATGGAAGAATGTGGAAGCATGAATGATTATCCTTTCTTTTTCATTTTCTTTTTAAAACCAAAATTAAATAATTATCCATTGTTTAATCTATGGTGTGAGGCTTATATTGCCACCATTTCCATATATAATCAACCATGATGGTTTGATGTATGTATGTGTACATGTATGCACATCTACATGAGCATAAAACTAGAAAAGAAGAAAGAAACACATGCATGCATGCATACATCCATCAAACCCTAGAAAGGTTTCAAGTGAGATAACTTATGGTTAGATGATAAATCAACACTTGATTTATCAATCCGGTCATATCTCATATGACCCCACCAAAAGCAGTTCACCCGATCAATGTTCGGTATCATATACGCATATTTCAATCGGGTGCATGCGCATATCGCATATGCGCACCACAACGTTTCGCCTGGACTGGGTAACTCCTCTGTGGGACTCTGAGACTCGTCAATACGCCGGCAGAGGGTAATGATCATATCAAGTACCCTCAAGCCGCAAGCGGTCAGCTAAACGTAACGGCCACCCGGGTATTGAGCGATCAGAAGATAACAAGCGAACCTGCTACAACTCCCGTCGAGCCATCCGGCAACACTACCGTACAGTCCGGTCTCTTCGTCAGATATACTGCATATCGAGCCTAGGGATGGTCACGTCGACCCTAATAACTCAATAAGTCATGTCGGTGAATGGTCTATAACAGATCGAGAAACTACTGATAACACTTATCAGCAAATCTCAGCAGCCCTGGCCAAGGACTTGCTGTTATAACCAGTCGGGCACTGCACAGCATCAACTCCCAATACCGGGAGAGACGAAACCCCTCCTATCGCTCATCGTCTTCATGTGTCTCGGGACTGTACCCAACGGCCACCTGTTTGCACGACTCAGTAGAGCCGTGGTAGGGTGGCAATCAAAGTGCAGTGGGAGAACACACAAGACTCCATAACGATCTCGGGTCTACAGACTAACCTGTACCAGTGTCACCTGAGAACTGCTATCCGACGATAGATATAATTCCATATAGGAGTTCTCGGTGAGTCCGTCCAGTGTACCCAGTCACCACTGAGCACCCGTATATGATCTTGATGTCAAACATCGATGAATGTGGGAACATCTATCGCCCATCGTATGGGTCTAGTATCATATACGCTAGTCTACTATGGTATATCGATGCCCCGTCTCGATATACCTACGACTAGGGACGTTCCAGGATATGCTTATAGACTACAGATGTCCCACTAGTATGATCTCCATCATAATCAGAGTAGTCAAGCCGATATCCTCAGGGCTTTATCAGCATGTATGAATGAATAAAAGCATGATCAAATCAACATGTCAGATAAAGAAGAACCAGATAGCATACTATCATGTCGAGCAAGAATGCAAACTGAATATATATACATGTATAGATACATCAACTATCACATAATGGCCTTTAGGGCATACATATATCCAACAGATGCACCGTATTTGTACTTCGTGCACTGGATGCACTGTAATTGTATTTTATGCACTAGATTGCATTCTGCATTTGTTGCACCGGACGGGTATTTATGCGTTGCCGCACTGGATTTATACCCCGTACCTTGGTTGCACCCGATTTATATCCTTGAGCATTCGTTTTACCAAATTTGTATTTTCGTGCGCGTTGGCACTTGCCATTCGTTTTTGTGCATGTTACTGCACTATATGCTTTTACGGACCCGACGCGTTTGGGTTGGATTTTGCGCATATTAGGCGCTTAATTTTGGATTTTGTGCGCATCGGATGCACTTGAGTGAGATTTTACTCATGCATGTGGGATGCTCTTGATTTGGATTTTCTTCCGTGCATATTGGATGTGATTTCATTCGTGCGAGACATATGCACTTGAGTTGGATTTTCGCGCATGTTGGGCGCATGATATAAGATGTGATTATGTGCACACCTGATGCATGGGATTGAGATTTTAATGCACTTTTGATGCACTTGGTATGGTTATCGTGCACACCCGTTGCACTGGACAGATGCTTTATGCACACCCGTTACACTTAGTTTTCCCTTTTGCGTATTGTGGCACCTGTATTTGGATTTGATTTCCATGCGCACCAGACGCATGTGATTATTGGATACGCCTTTTGAGGCTGATTTTGCTTTTGAGCACTTTGTTTTCATGTTGGGCGCTATATTATGTAGTAGCCAAACAGGACTGATCTGAGAACAGTAACTGAGTACTATGCATGCATTAAAAGATTACCAAAAGGGTTTTCAAGAGGAGCTATAGTCTCGCTATTTTCTTAAGTGTCCGTGAGCGACACGAACGTTTATAAAGGAAAACCTTTTGGGATGTTTTGAAAACGACGGAACGTGTATTTAAGAAAACATATATGGACATATATCATTATTTTAAAACGAGCGTCCGTCAGCTATGCCGGGAGTTACGCATTCCCGCGGCGATTTAGAAAATATTTTGCATGTGTTTTATTCAGATTTTGGAGTTTTCAAATAGGCGTACTATATACGTATTATAGTATTTGGCTAGTATATATTGGATTTCAGTAGTGGATTTCAAGATCTGCATCTCTATTGTAATTCCGAGGATGTGCGTGCAAATACGATAATTTGCGTGATGCTTGGCAGAGTTCGATTTTGAGTTTTTACTCGTTTTCATGCGCATTTGACACGATGTGTTGTGTTATTTCTGCGTTTTCCATGATTCCGGAGCCCCGTTGTTTTGAGTCGATTATTAAAATGTTTTAGATTTTGGGGGTTTAAATTTAAATTCGGGGACCGAATTTATTTAAGGGGAGAAGATTGTAATATTTCAGAAAATATAAAATATTATTTTTGGGAATTTAATATTAAAATAATATATTTCCCGAAAACTGCCGATTTGCAAAATTAGGGTTTTCGAAAAAGAGTATAAATATATACCAATAATTATGAAATAAATAGAAATTAAAATGATTTATTCATTTAAAAATATATTTAAAGGATTTGGCATTTTTAAAATTTATTTTATGTAGTTTTGATAAAAACCCGATTAGTGCACTGCTAATCGCGATTAAACCAAATCCGCGTTTTTACAGTTTCCATGGTTAATGCACCATGACATGTTTCATTTTGTTACATATTTCATTTCATTTGGGCTATATGTTATGGTTTATTGGTGGAAAGAAAAGAAAAGAAAAGAAAAAAGAAATGATTAATGGAAAAGTCAAGGAGACATAATGAGTAGTTAGGTGAGCTTTGGAGAGAGAAAGAGAGAGTGAATTAGTGAGAAAGAGAGGGGGGCTGCTGCCCAAACTCAAATCCCCACCATTTTCCTCCATCTTCCTCATCTCCTCAACTCCATAACCCTCCACTAAAACCCTAGATCTATCTCCAACCATGCCCCAAAACTCTACACTCCCTTCACAAAACTTTATCCCCATCTCCTCCTCTACACGATGGACCGAGCAAAATGGAATTTTGACGACGTTGGGAAGTTAGTGCTGCCAAGAGTGGACTAGATGAGGTATAATTTCTTCCCTTTAGATTAGTTTTGTGAGATATCATGTTTAGATGTCGTTTTGTGAAGATTAGTGGACATTGGGAAACACTAGTGAATGTTTGAGTGTTTGTTTGAAATTGGTGATGCCTAGTGGCTGTTAACTAGACTTGGGTGCTGTTTAAGGACCTGGACCAGAGCTTAGAAACCCCAAAACACGGATTTAGAAACCCCGACATCGGATAAATGTGTGATTTTAGAGGGTATTTTGGAATCTGGAGCAACCCGGAGACACTAGAAATGATTTTGAGATCACTGAGAGTCGTGCAGGCATCTAGGAAGCTACCACCAAGACCTGAGCCCCACCCCCTACACCCAGGCCACAGATTTAATCAATCTGGCCGAAATTTGTGGCCAAAGTAGGGTAGAATTGTCCCAGATTTGGTCCATGGCTCTTTTTGCACTAAATTAGACCCCTCCTATATGCAGTTTTGGCTAATTGTCACCTGGGGAAAATCTGGAAGCTTTTTGGTATGTTTTAGGCTATATTTTCCGTATTTTAAAATGCACTTTCTTGATATTTAGATTTGTATTTAGTTGTCGGGTGTTTGTACATCAACAACAGGGGTTGTTTGATTGATTTGCACGTTTAGGCCATAAGTTCTAACCTGTGAGCACACTGTGCGCTGTATCGGTTTTCTGTATCGATTTTAATACGTATTGCGAATGGTTATTATTGTAGGTACCCTTGCATGGATTCCGAGGTGAAGAAGCATGGCGTCATCGATTTCGGCGAGCGAAGACCAGGTGAGTAGATCTATATCTACCGGGGAAGTCGGGTGGATGACATATAGCACCCCCGCAAACTTTTGATGGAAAACCGATTTATAGAATATGGTTAGAAAACCTAGATTAGGAAACTAGGGTTACAATGAGATAGCTACAAAACCATATTAGAAACTAGAGGATAGTTAGATTGATACGTTACGACTATCATAGGATGGCGTTTAGCGATATTACCGTTTAGGGTACTGTAGGAATAGATAGTCGATGTAGATGCGTCATCCGAACCATACATTTTTCTAAACCGAAGAATCGTATGTACCTTTTAAGTATATACCTTGGGGAAGTTATGGATTTCAAATGATATCTCTTTCATAAAAACACCGTAACCCCTATTTTCAAAACTATGATTCGCTTCTTTAAAAATCCGATTGTATGGTTCAGATGTGTATGTTAGATACGATACTTATACATGTGATTGAATGTTTATGCAATTCGATTTAATAGGGGATTTAAATGCGATGAAAGAATATAAGACTGATATGATGACATGATGATGTGATGGTATACGGATGCGAGTAGATCGAGTTGATTTATACCCTGCTGGTCCCCTAATATGAGATTATTGCGGATGTGAACCGGGACATAGGCACATAGATATACATACATTTATAGAATGTTGTGAATCATGGATGATAGGACGTATGTGATGTTAGGCCGTACCCTCTTTTGTCGTATAGGATGATAGGATCCTTATTAGTATAATGCCGCCGCACGATGATATTCCATGCGTGATGAGTTCGACTTGAGGATTGATCCTTACCCTTGAGTAGAGGTTGACGTACGATGGATGATACCGTACGCGATGTTACTGGGCTAGGTGCCGATTGATAGATTCACCGACTCAGACATATGATAGTTACATATACCTTATAGCTTTTAGCTGGCGATTTACCTTGTGCTGCATTCATGATATTATCATTGCATTGCATATACCTATGATAGTACACCTGCACCATTATCGATGATGCGTATGCTGCACGTACACTAATTGTAGGCTCACACACTTCATCATCGATAATCGCCATGTCACTACACAGTAGGATTGCTGCATCATGATTTAACTCTTTGCATAACATGCTTACATATACATTGATACATTCATACTTGCGGATATACTCATTTGTATATCCATATTCATGCACATATACATTGATACATTCATACTTGCGGATATATACATTTGTATATCCATATTCGTGCACATATACATTGATACATTCATACTTGCGGATATACACATTTGTATATACATATTCGTGGATATATTCGTGCACATATACATTGATACATTCATACTTGCGGATATACACATTTGTATATCCATATTCGTGCACATATACATTGATACATTCATACTTGCGGATATACACATTAGTATATCCATATTCGTGCACATATACATTGATACATTCATACTTATGGATATACACATTCGCATATCCATATTTGTGCACACATACATGGTACATCTATACTTGCGCATATACATATTGTACCTACGTAGATAGCTGATTTTATTCGATAATTTGGGAACCGCATGCTATACTTTAAAAACTGGAATCATTTTAAAAGAGTGGTTTTCCCCTTAATATGTTATATCACTATTCCATATTGCATGATACACGGATATGCTCGCATTTCTTTTTACATGTCGCATACATCATGCTCCATTATTTTACTCATTGAGATATGCTGTTTTCATGAGATTTCTGGATTTGAGAACCGTGGATATTTCAAAAGAGATTATGTGCTGTTTTTAAAAAACCCGGTTTCTCTTGATATGATATTTCAGTGCGTCCACTATGTGTTTTCTCGGTTCTGAGAGCGACATATGAAACCTGATTCGAGGAGGCGGATGAGGCCGATTGCGGGTACATGGTGAGCCCGGTATGGTACCCCGGGACGAGAACGGCTCGCTGTGTAGTAGACGGTGAGCCTGGAAGAGGGACTACTACCTACCGGTGATAGTATTTGGGCTCGGCGGATATCCGGAGGATACCGACCGGGGTCGAGAGATGATATGGGCCGATCCGAACTGACGGAGCCCGTGGGCTGATCCGGACTGACGGAGCCCGATATATGAGGATTTACGTGCCGATGCTGGGCACTGTTTTCATGATGTTTTCGAGTGTCGATGCTAGGCACTCAGGTTCCATGATT
Source organism: Agapanthus africanus (assembly GCA_030015575.1). NCBI lineage: Eukaryota > Viridiplantae > Streptophyta > Magnoliopsida > Asparagales > Amaryllidaceae > Agapanthus > Agapanthus africanus. The sequence continues at coordinate 416,674,761 of CM057343.1, read as the reverse complement.
TTGATATGTCGGGAGGGACACCGTTGATATACATCCTCATACCTTCATGCACACTCTTTTACGATATTTACACGCATGATATTATTGCGTCAGTGGTTGACGTATGGACTGGATCCATATACATACATACACTGATTTTACTATTGGAGATTATACACATGCTTATAGACATTGATTCATGAGTGGACGAGATCCACATATCTGCATACCGTGATTATGGTTGGACGAGATCCATATACATGCATTGATTATTACTGTTGGATGTTATCCACATGCATATAGATATTGACTACCTTGTTGGCACATATACGACCCGGTCACCCTAGATATCATAGTATTACCTTTTGATATAGTTGACCTAGGAGTCGTTGTTTATTCGATTTCTACTTGTAGATATATTTCTATTCACGAGTTGGCAACTCACCCCCGTTGTGCCACAGTTCTTGCAGGTTGACCGCTTGGATCAGTAGCGGATTTGCTGGCACACGGCTTATTTCGGGTGTTTTGCATTGGTAGGTGGGACATTGTATCGTACCCACTCTTGTATTATATTTCATATTATATCTAGTTAACTCCATCAATCAATCAAAAGTTGTAATTGTATAAGTGATGAGACTTAGTGAGACTTGTAGTTGCGAGATTTGAGCGATGGGTTTTATTTTCCCTTTGGGTTTATATCTTGCTCTTTTCACTATCTTTTTGTGATGAACTTCGCCGTCGGGCATCGTATACTTATTTATACTGTATTGCGTAGTTGTGATCCACCGTTTGGCGAAGAGCTAGCTCCCGCTTGGGGATGCCCTTATTCTTGGTATGTATTTGTGATTTTGGATCAAAATATACAAACGAGGTGCTGCCAAAATTTTTCAAAAGACGAAATATGTTTTCAAACTAGAAAACTTCATTTTCATCATTCATGTTTCTTTCTAAGCATTAAGCACACTTGATTTTATTATACCTTTATTTCAAAAACTCCACCTCCTTGATTTTCTTAAAAGGTTTAGATTTCTGGGTTTCAGCTTACTTGAATTCCGTTACGCCTTTAGACGTGGCGTGATTCAAGTGCTGTTCACGAGCTAATATTTCGGGTCATAACAGTTATATATGTTCAGGATTGCAGGCGGGGGCTTCAGACGCTGCGAAGAGGGGAAAGCAGGTGGTTGGCTCTACTTAGCCAGGATCGTTGGTGAGTAGATTTAACATCTACAGGGGGATCGCCCGCATGGCGTTATGCGTCTGGGCTAGGTCAATTGATATGACCTTTATTGTTTAGTATATGGACTCGTTTGTGTATGTGTATTTCGTTGCATATCTCATTTACCTATTGTATTTGGACATAGTATTAATGAGACACAATACTATTATTGACGGTTCTTGTTGCACGTGTTGGATATAGTGCCCTCAGAGTTAATTATTGGATCGCAGGCACGTGATTGCAATGATTGAGAGAGGACCAATAGCCCTCAGAGTTAATTATTGGATCGCAGGCACGTGATTGCAATGATTGAGAGAGTACCTATACCGGTAGGACAGTCTTACTCGAAAGGTTTGTATACTATCTGGTTTGTTTTTATCATCGTGTATAGTTCACTATTACACGTTGATGGAAAATAGTATACTATCTGGTTTATCTTTATCATCGTGTACTGCTTTAGGTGATGGTACAGATCACTATTGCACGTTGATAGAGCCCTTAGGATTCTTGCTTGACGACCAGCAGTATGATGGCGATCATATACGTAGGAGCTGGGGTCTATAAGCACGTCCTTAAAGTGGTCCCTAGTCGTGGGAGTTTCGAGAATGGGCATCGATACTTCATTAGTAGACTAGTGTATACAGTCGAGACCCCGACGAGGGGTGGTGGCCGGTCTCACAAGCCATTGGTGTCAGTTGGTTCACCTAAGATGTATACAGGTGCTCATTGGGTTATGAGTACACCGGACAGGACTCGCCGGGAACATGCTAGTTGGTATAACACCTAGCATCAGATAGCAGATCCTATAAGTCCATGTCACGCACCCCACGAACTTGCAGGGAGGCGGAATATATGAAAAACGATTGTCAAACCTTCGTAACACGGACTTGAGCACATGAATCGTTTTCTAAACCATTGCTAACAATCTACTAGAGGTTTAACTACTCGGATACGAAGTTATACCTCACGTTAATTGTCCTTCGGGTCTTCATCGATGTCCTCCACTCCTCGTAGGCTCTTTGGAACATCGGCAACTCAACGGCCTCCTCGAATCAAAGACGATCCACCCGAAAGCTCCTACGCCAAGCTTAATCTCAAACTTGAGATAACTAGGTTGCTTAAAGTGCTAATCTAAGCTACCTAGAGTGTTGCGCCACGGCAGCGCCCCGGCCATCTATCCGAGGCTAAAATGCGGAATCAAAATTTTTCTTAGCTTTTAAACTGGCGCTACCACGGACAATATACCCGGATCGTAACCATTAACCTAATCCTAGCTATCAAGAGAAGGGGTGAGAGATATACCGAGTGATCCGTGTCCTCCGGTCTTCTCGTCGTCGTCCCGATCTCCCGCGGAATCTCCGGTCGTCACCTCCTCGTCTTAAAGGGCACCACGTAGCCGATTTCTTTTACGGGCTCCTACCTCTGGACCGAGGCAACTCAGGCGCGAAGTTGGCTAGCCGACGCGTCCAAGGGTACTATAGGTTGTAGTGTAGAATGCTTTGTCTCTCACGGGTTTATGTTACCATTGGTGATGGAGGAATGAGGTTAAGAAAAAATGGTGCTTTCATTTTTTCCAAACAAGAAAAATGAGATGAAGAAATATGTGCCACCACAAAAATGAATCTCTCCCCCTCCCACCTAGATGTGGCCGGCCTCATATATGGAAAAATGAGGAGAGGAAAACTAAAGCAAGAAGGGAGGTAAGTGTAGGATAGCTCAAGGAGGTGACCACATCAAAAGGGAAATGATAACCATCTCAAATCACATTCTAATCTCATTTAATGCAAGAAAGAGATGGAAATAGAATCTAATGATGAATAACTATCATGAAGCCACTCATATGCATGAAAACCCCTCAACAATAAGTTATTTGCAAACTTGCAAATAACCCCCTCCATCGGAAAGTCCGGCCGTGAAGGAACAAAGGAAAACCGGCCGGAACGGAATGCAAACTGGCAACTTCAGAAGACCGATCCCGTAATAAATTACAGGAAAACCCTGCGACTGCATATACATGCCCGCATTTGTATTCCCACTGAACACAAATGCAAAGAGACAAAATCTACACTGTCTAATACTAGGACCCGGCTTAAACCAAAGCCGGCTAGTAAAAACCGTCCGATCACGATCCGTGCAATACCGCACGTATCTGATCGAACCCTGCCATATCTCCATACGGCCTCTACAGCGTTTCGCCCGAAACTTGAGAAACTGGTGTGTGGTGGACTCTAAAGACTCGTCAATACTATGGTTGTGGATTTAACCACTAGCACGTCAGAGGTATTAGCCATACGTGACGGGCTACCAGCTATTGACCAAAAGGGACGTCGATGAGCGAACTCATCCTGACACCCTACTGAGCCTGTCAGTGACAATATCCGTACAGTCTGGTCCGTTCGTCTATGAGTATCGCATGGCGGGCCTAGGGGGTTGGTAAAAGTCAGACCCCCAAAAGTGGTACAAGTCGTGTCGGAGTGTAGCCCAGAACACCCTAAGATACTACTGGAATACCTACCAGTAAATCTCCTGCCTCGGCCGAGGGCTTTGTGTAATAGCTCTCCTAGACACAGCGCGACCTCACCCCCAATACCGGGAGAGACGAACCCCTGCAGATCCGCTTACTGACTCCATGTGGCTCGGGACTGTACCCAACTAAAACCTGTTTGCACGACTCCTTTGAGCCGTGGTAGGGTAGTAATCAAAGCACAGTAGGAACTCACACAAGACAAATGACGATCTCAGGTCGCTGAACTAACCTGTACACATGTCACAAGGGAACTGCCATCTGACGTCTGGTATAATCCCAACTAGCAGGTTCCCGGCGAGTCCTGTCCGGTGTACTCATAACCCAATGAGCACCTGTATACATCTTAGGTGAACCAACTGACACCAGTGGATTGTGAGACCGGCCACCGCCCCTCGTCGGGGTCTCGACTGTATACACTAGTCTACTAATGGAGTATCGATGCCTAGTCTCGAAACTCCCACGACTAGGGACCTTTTAAGGATGTGCTTATAGACCCCAGCTCCCACGTATATGATCGCCATCATACTGCTGGCCGTCAAGAAAGAATCCTAGGGGCTTTATCAACGTGTAATAGCGACTCGTAAGGTCGCCTAAAGCAGTACATGATGATAAAGATAAACCAGATAGCATACTATCATCTTGAGTAAGACTGTCCTACCGGGATAGGTCCTCCCTCAATCATTGCAATCACGTGCCTGTGATCCAATAATTGACTCTGAGGGCACTATCTCCAACAATCTCCCACTTGCACTCAAGGCTTATTATTGCGATGTCGCATACTCACAGCCCGTGTGATACCGAACACCCAACTCCTCTACTAGTCAGTCTCACAAAGCTCGTTGGCAAAACTATTGCGTTCGAGAAATAACCTCAGTGATCGGATCCGCTGTGATGTTTCTTTCTATGTCTCTCTATATCTCAAGTTCGCGGAGAAAGCCATCTCCCAAAATGAGCAATACCTGTCTTGGAATGTCTGGATGTCTGATGGGACCTAGTTCATAAATGAACTCCAAATCCAAACTTTTTAGACTGTATCATCAACTGAACTTAATCAGTATCCTGCACCATCCTTCCCTCAGTATCCACCTGGACCACCTGTCCAAAATACTGCCCCTCGTTAGAAGGAAAACTATAACTCTGACAGCCACTTTGCCATCCAGGTCACCTTAGAAGCCTGGAATGATAACTGTCTCCCGAAGGAGAATGCTGTTATCATATCCCTAGAACATCAACTTATGTTCTAAAACTGCTTCCGACTGTTTCTCCAGGATTGGATCAATATCAACTTATTGCACCTGCTGCAAGAACAACATCTGGTGTGGTACTTGACATCTCATGATTGACTCAATTGCCTAAGCAAGTGATCTGTCAATCATGTGTATCCCTCTCCCCTTTAGTCTGTAAGACACCTTTAGAGAGGGTGACTCTATTACCTGCAAGTATACTACCGTGCCAGGAGTCGTCCATCCTAAATACTCATAGAATGCTGTCAAGGTACCCGATTAGGAAAACACTCAAATCTAGATCTAAAACCATAGATCTAGTAACAAGAATGTCTGATATAATATCCTTGTCCTTTTTAGAGAAACTACTATGTGATAACCAAAGTATAACCGATCGTAGTATAGGAATATCACTTCCTACTCTGTGTATGTCATCCAAATACCAGGACATCACACCCTACTACCTTCTTAACAGATCCATCCCCTATTCTGATGAAGTCAAAACCTATGACTATCACATCAGAAATAGATGATCTATCTCCGCTATGTCTGCTTAAGTCTATGAATAGACATAAGCCACTTTTCCACTATGCTTCCGCTGCTCCCACTGACTACGACAACCCTCTGGCAGAGTCATATAGACGTACACTTCTAAAGCTAGTTCAGAACGACGCTATACTCATCCTCTTGCCGGGTCTCACAGTCTGGAACAACAGCAATGGCAAGTCTGGGTAAACAAGAACCTCCCTCTCACCGTCCTTAAGGCTACCGGAGTACCTCTCGGGTGCCTGAGATTACCCACCATATCTGCGGAGTGGCTAATGGATGTCAAACCAGATTGAATCTTTAGGTTCTTATCAAATTTTCAGTAATCGTTTGCGGTTCTGGAATCACTTCCAGTTCTACCATACTCCCAATACTGTTTTCTGAAAAAATCCATTTTTATTTAAAACTGTGGCGAGTTAAGAACAATATCACTATTGATCTTCCAGATGGTAGAAAGTCAACCCTCGTCATAGCCCGGGTCAACCCACAAACAGCCATTACAGAAACGTGCCTTGAGTCATCCAAAGTCTGGTTTTAAGCATAAGCCGGACAACTCCCCATACCTTAACATCGTTAAGATATGAACTGTTCTATATCCAATATAGATATAGAGGCACTGATTTAATTGAACCAGATTCAAATCATGCAGCTGTCTCCAGTGCATGTCAACTAAATGGAAATAGGCCAATCAGCGTTACTTAACTTAGGAATGCTTCTAATTATGAGTAACCTGAAAAAGAAGCAAGCTCTCTTAATCATTACTATCAACTGAATACCATACACAAGTATCTACATCTTCGATCACCTTGAAGAATCCCGATACTTGCAACACCTGGTTCTCTACTCTATTCTTATACCTATAACTTCTCAAAACTTAGACCCTATGTTTCTACGAAACACTTGTCTAAGAACCAGAGAAGTCATAAGTAAACAGAATATAGTACGAGGACCAAACCCTCTGTCCTGATGGACACTGGACAATATACAATACTCTGTATAAGTCCTCTGTGTCTAGTGACTCATTCACTGTGTGTCGTAGGTTGAAAACTGTACTTATGGTTAAGAAGAATTACACCGTTGTTCAATGCTCCTTACCTAACCATCCACTGATATACAGGTAAATGTCATAGACATAATTTCAAAAGGGTACATCTCACTCTATAAAAATAGACGTACAGATATATCAATTTGAAATTGGTTCATAACAACGGATATTCAAAACCAAATATTTGCCGTCCGGCAAACAACCCAAGTGAGTTCCTCAAATATCACCAATTACAACGAATTCCGATATAATGAGGATGATCACCTAATTCCAAATAACTTACTCCCACTCATCATCTGTAAAACCATACAGATGTGAGAATCATACCTGGTAAATACATACCCTGGAGCAAGTGTCTAATTAGGAAATCAGTTTTCTTTTAACAGTATACAGTGAAACTGAAACATTGAAATGTTTCGATGGGGTATCTTGGTATTCCTAGTAATGCCTCTTCCATTATCCAGATTCACAACTGTAACCGTATATCTTTTTGCCATCTGTCCAAATCCCTTTATATGTCTTTAGTCATTACCTTCTGTACACCACTTTAGGCCAAATGGTTTTCTTCCTTCCCTACCGTTCGGCACCAGCCTATGGTTTGGAAGAAGACTATCCAATAAGCATAATGGGTGTACTGTCCTAATCCTAGGGGCACTCGCAATGCGAGAGAAGGTGAAGATAAAAGATAACCGAATAAAACCTTATTCCTATTTCTCCTAAACCAGAATCCATCCCCGAACTGGAACAAGTTCCTTTCGAGTTCGTATATAACCATACGATGGAATATCCAAATAAACTGTGGATCTTCGTAGTGATACGGAGTGTCCTGGAGAAATACAAAGGTGATTTAGGATTGGCGAAGAAATACTTGGTTTGGTCGTGAATAGCAGTCGCAATTTACTTCGCTCTCTTACTAATCCCTTTCTTTGTCTTAACTTAATACCTTCTGTACACCATCGTTATGCTAATTGGTTTTCTTCATTCCCCACCGTTCGGCACCAGCCCAAGGTTTGGAAGAGGACTATCCAATTTGCATAATACGTATACTATCTCCTAAACCAAGGAGTACTCGCAACCTGAGAGAAGATAAAAGGAAAAGACAACTGAATAGTCCTATTCTCCAGAACCGGAAACCATCCTCGAATTCCTTCGAGTTCGTATATAACCATACGATGGTTTTGTCCAATAGAAGTGGACGTTCGTAGTAATACGGGGTGTCCTGGAGAAAAGGGTAAAAGTAGGAGTGGTAATGAGGTTTGCAACTCTGACAATCCAAAAGCCAATGTTTAAGAAGGTTCGGTTAATTTTGGTCACTGAGTCATAGTATAGGGTCGGGAAATGGTCGCTTCCAAAGAGAGAGAGAAAAGAAACACTCAGCGTGCACTCTATCCTAGATCAGAATGGTTATCAATTTATCTAATCAGGAAACCTCCCACTGTAACGTCAAATTCTTCTCCAAACCTGAAAGAAGAATTAATCGGGATCGCCCGAGGAGTAAACCAACTCATCAGTGGGAATCGGGATCCAACTATCATCGCATGATAACGTGACGGAATCCACTCACGTCACCACACTCCAGAAGGTATGCGCATGCCTGGCAAGTTTCAGTTTCTTTAGAAACTCCCGATGTATGTTTTTACCCCTAGGACCCAAGTGACCTTGACTGAGCCAACATATCAAAGGATCCTAGTCAAGTTCAACCCGTCATTATCTTGATTGCATTAGACCCACCCGCACGAGTCCTTGACTGAGCCAAAATGACCGTACGACTGTCCTAACCAATCACATATCCATAAGACAGAAAAGCATTACAGAGCTACCGCACACTACGCCTCGGCTGAGCACGACATACGTAGCACGAATACTAAGAAATACTAATCTGAAATGACGGAGGGCTACGGCTGGTTTTTGGCGAAAAACCTTTAACGTAATGAACTTGATATCGTTGAAGGAACCGGATAACTTTTTATAAAAATATAGTGACGAAAACCTTTGCTAAAGAGGTCACTCCCGGTGAAGTGATCTCGGCTCTTTCCCCGTAGAATGAGGTGCAGGATATTCCAACTGAATACCACGATGCAAAGCAAAAGGCAATCGGCTATAGTGAAGTTATTACCCTGATGCAAACTTCTGTCCAAGGGGTCACTCCCGGTGAAGGGATCTCGGCCCTTGCCTCATCGACTGAGGAGCAGGATATTCCAACTGAATACCACTGTGCAAAACAAAAAGTGAACGTCCTTACAATAACAGCTTTTTGAAAAATGTTCCAACAACATCAGAATAGGTTTGTTTAGCTTGCATTGATCCGAATCAATGCAGTCCCATCAAATGATCACACCAATAAAGAACGAAAATAATGATGTACGTATATGCCATCCGCATTCGCCACTGGGTCCCGTCATCACCCGTTAGGTTACTTAACTAACGACAGAGCGGGGACTGGACTAGCGCGGATGCAAAACATATACAACATCTACTAGTATATATATCAATATATAATATTTCGCTCAAGGCGTGATAAAATGCAACATCACAGAAATGTAACCAGCATCACAGAACAATACAGATATCTGGGATCCCCGGGTTTCACAGAGCCGCTGCTGAAACCCGACGTTCCCCTGGTCGTATGGATAGCCTGTGCAACGAAAATCCTAGACCCCTACGGGCGCGGCAAGTTACCCGCCAAAACCTGAAGCAAGGCAGACCCCTTCAGCAACGTGAATGGACCACCCAGCACTTCACAGAATCCGGTAACTTGGGCACCCCTCCTGGGTCAACCTATACCCCCTACGAGTGCGGCGAATAGCCCACCAATTCTAGAGTAAAGCCCCCTCCGTCTCAATGCCATGAGATGCGGGACTGTTGCTCTCTAGAACCCGGCTATCCGTGCACCCCTCCGCGGGGTAATCCTAGTACAGAAAGTAAAATATACAAACAACAGGTACATCGACCTCGACCTGGTCGTGCCCCAAAAGAATAATACAAACAGGCAGTGACGACAGTCCACATGTCGGACGCTCGCCCCGCAATATCAAATGTACATATAAAACAAAACTGTACTACGACTGCAACCAGGCTATCCCCCACGACCAATCCGCAACATCACAGCACAACACAGAACATCAACGTGAATGTCACGTTCGCAAATCCGTCTAACCGGGCTATAGCAGTTAGACAGGATTTACCGATCAAGTGACATTCACGGTCGCAGATATAATGTAAATACTGTGAACTAGCATGTTTAAAATATCCGATCGAACAAATATACCCAAGTGGACCCCAAGCACTACTGTAGCACTCACAGAAAATCTGGGCCCAAAAAGAAGTCCCAAAACCCATATTTTCAAGTCCAAGAGCCTCTGCAAAAATTTGGCGCCACGTGGACATATTATGGCCGCGGAACCACAGCCAATGCATGGGTTTGGCCGTGGTTCCGCGGTGGAAAAGTGGAATCAGATCACTAATTTTTTGCAGAATTCTTAGAACACCCTGAACATCATTCTGAAACAACCTGAAAAATTTTTAGAGTCCAAAAAATTTCGACAGAAACCTGATGCACACGAAATACGGTTTTTGGGATTTTTGTTCGATCGAGTCTTTAAACATACTAGAGCAAGCTAGACTAGGTTAATGGCGTGGCTCTGATACCATGTTGCGCCACGGCAACGCCCCGGCCGTCTATCCGAGGCCAAAATGCGGAATCAAAATTTTTCTTAGCTTTTAAACTGGCGCTACCGCGGACAATATACCCGGATCATAACCATTAACCTAATCCTAGCTATCAAGAGAAGGGGTGAGAGATATACCGAGTGATCCGTGTCCTCCGGTCTTCTCCTCGTTGTCCCGATCTCCCGCGGATTCTCTGGTCGTCACCTCCTCGTCGGAAAGGGCACCACGTAGCCGATTTCTTTTACGGGCTCCCACCTCTGGACCGAGGCAACTCGGGCACGAAGTTGGCTAGCCGACGCGTCCAAGGGTACTGTAGGTTGTAGTGTAGAATGCTTTGTCTCTCACGGGTTTATGTTGCCATTGGTGATGGAGGAATAAGGTTAAGAAAAAATGGTGCTTTCATTTTTTCCAAACAAGAAAAATGAGATGAAGAAATATGTGCCACCACAAAAATGAATCTCTCCCCCTCCCACCTAGATGTGGCCGGCCTCATATATGGAAAAATGAGGAGAGGAAAACTAAATCAAGAAGGGAGGTAATTGTAGGATAGCTCAAGGAGGTGACCACATCAAAAGGGAAATGATAACCATCTCAAATCACATTCTAATCTCATTTAATGCAAGAAAGAGATGGAAATAGAATCTAATGATGAATAACTATCATGAAGCCACTCATATGCATGAAAACCCCTCAACAATAAGTTATTTGCAAACTTGCAAATAACCCCCTCCATCGGAAAGTCCGGCCGTGAAGGAACAAAGGAAAACCGGCCGGAACGGAATGCAAACTGGCAACTTCAGAAGACCGATCCCGTAATAAATTACAGGAAAACCCCACGACTGCATATACATGCCCGTATTTGTATTCCCACTGAACACAAATCCAAAGAGACAAAATCTACACTGTCTAATACTAGGACCCGGCTTAAACCAAAGCCGGCTAGAAAAAACCGTCCGATCACGATCCGTGCAATACCGTACGTATCTGATCGAACCCTGCCATCCATACGGCCTCTACAGCGTTTCGCCCTAAACTTGAGAAACTGGTGTGTGGTGGACTCTAAAGACTCTTCAATACTATGGTTGTGGATTTAACCACTAGCATGTCAAAGGTATTAGCCATACGTGACGGGCTACCAGCTATTGATCAAAAGGGACGTCGATGAGCGAACTCATTCTGACACCCTACTGAGCCTATCAGTGACAATATCCATACAGTCCGGTCCGTTCGTCTATGAGTATCGCATGGCGGGCCTAGGGGGTTGGTAAAAGTCAGACCCCCAAAAGCGGTACAAGTCGTGTCGGAGTGTAGCCCAGAACACCCTGAGATACTACTGGAATACCTACCAGTAAATCTCCTGCCTCGGCCGAGGGCTTTGTGTAATGGCTCTCCTAGACACAGCGCGACCTCGCCCCCAATACTGGGAGAGACGAACCCCTGTAGATCCGCTCACTGACTCCATGTGGCTCGGGACTGTACCCAACTAAAACCTGTTTGCACGACTCCTTTGAGCCGTGGTAGGGTAGTAATCAAAGCACAGTGGAAACTCACACGAGACAAATGACGATCTCAGGTCGCTGAACTAACCTGTACAAATGTCACCAGGGAACTGCCATCTGACGTCTGGTATAATCCCAACTAGCAGGTTCCCGGCGAGTCTTGTCCGGTGTACTCACAACCCAATGAGCACCTGTATACATCTTAGGTGAACCAACTGACACCAGTGGCTTGTGAGACCGGCCATCGCCCCTCGTCAGGGTCTCGACTGTATACACTAATCTACTAATGGAGTATCGATGCCCAGTCTCAAAACTCCTACGACTAGGGACCTTTTAAGGATGTGCTTATAGACCCCAGCTCCCACGTATATGATCGCCATCATACTGCTGGCCATCAAGCAAGAATCCTAGGGGCTTTATCAACGTGTAATAGCGACTCGTAAGGTCACCTAAATCAGTACACGATGATAAAGATAAACCAGATAGCATACTATCATCTTGAGTAAGACTGTCCTACCGGGATAGGTCCTCCCTCAATCATTGCAATCACGTGCCTGAGATCCAATAATTGACTCTGAGGGCACTATCTCCAACATAGGGGATATAGAGTGAGGTTATGGATGTATTAGTCTAGCTAACCCTTGATCTCAACACATGAGTGGTTAGGGTTAGGGTTTGAAGAGAGAGTGAGCTTGAGGAGAGAGAAGATGAAGATGATAATGAAATGAGATAATGATGTTATCATAATATATATGAGGCATTATTATTTACCCAAAAATGAAATAAATGAATTAACAACCATGCTTCATAAATATCTATGAGTGATTCATCTCCATGAGTCATTAAGCATTTATGATGCATTAATGACTTGGATGAATCACACAAATGAGTCACTAATCTCATTTAATGCAATGCCACCTTAACCCCTTAGTCACCACTCTTCTAGAAGCTTCCCGACAAATTACGAGAACGCCCCTCCAATCCGTGAAAATACGAAAAAACTTTAGACTGTACAAATCTAATAACCCGATACTAGAATCTGGCTTAAACAAAAGCCGGCTAGTAAAAACTGTCCGAAAAGTCATACGTGCGTAAACACACGTACGCGTCCGAACCCTTGTCGTAAAACCGTACGACCTCTATATCGTTTCGCCTGGAGCAGGGAAACTCTCTGTGTGGGACTCTAAAGACTCGACACTACGCTGGCAGTGGGTTTAACCATAGACCGCAAGCGGCACTAGCTGTACGTAACGGTCCCCAGGAAGATGTCGATAAGAAGGCCGATGAGGAAACTCATCCGAACTCTCACTGAGCCTGATGTGACAATCTCCGTACAGTCCAGTCTGTTCGTCTAAGACTATCGCATATCAAGCCTAGGGGCGGCAAGCGTCAGTCCCCGAATAGCTGTATAAGTCATGTCGGAGCGAAGCCCATTACACCCTGAGAAGCTACTGGAACCTACAGTATATCTCGCTTGCCCTAGCCAGAGACTTTGCGTAATGGCTCTTTAATATGGCGCGATATCATCTCCCAATACCGGGAGAGACGAATCATGTCTAACTACTACTGCCTCCAAGTGCTCGGGACTGCACCCAACTGCTACCTGTTTGCACGACTCCTTTGAGCCGTGGTAGGGTAGCAATCTAAGAACAGTGGGACACACTCGAGGCGAAGTAGCAGTGTCAAGTCTGCGGACTATGCTGTACTCAAGTCACCTGGGATCTTTTAACTGACGGTGGGTATAGTACCAACCAACAGTTCCCCTGCGAGTCCTGTCCGGTGTACCCGCAACCTAACGAGCATCTGTGTACTATCTCCAGTACGACGTACTGATGGCAATGGGATAGACCATCTCCCCAACTGGGATGAGAAGCGTACATACTAGTCTACTCTGGAGTATCGATGCCCTGCCTCGATAATCTTACGACTAGGGACAAGTATAGGATGTTGCTTATAGACTACCCAGCCCCCACTAGTGTGACTGCCATCACAACGCTGGTAATCAAGCAAAGAACCTATGGGCTCTACTAATATGTATAAGTGATACGTTACAAGAAACATATGCATATATTAAAGTAGACACAAACCAAGTAGCATACTACCATTTTCAGCAAGACTGTATATATACAACTGTGAATATCCCAAGCTTCCATTAAGTAATATACATGCTAGTATGATATAATAATGGCCCCTAGGGCATATACACTAACAATCTCACACTTGCACTAGGGCCATGAGCTAGCATATCGTAGACCTATCATCTCGAATAGCCTCTCGAACTGCGTCTGAGAAATGGCCTTTGTGAATGGTTCAGCAATGTTATCCTCCGTCTTTACTCTCTTCACCTCGATCTCCCGGCGATCTATGATCTCCCTGATCAGGTGATACCGCCTTAAGATGTGTCTGGACTTCTGATGGGACCTAGGTTCCTTCGCTAAAGCTATAGCGCCATTGTTGTCACAATACAGAGGTATTGGATCAACAGTGGTAGGAAACACCTGAAGTTCTGTGAGGAACTTCTTCATCCAGACAGCTTCTTTTGCGGCATCGCAAGCAGCTATGTACTCCGCTTCCATTGTTGAGTCAGCAACGGTCTCCTATTTGGAACTCTTCCAACAGACAGCCCCTCCATTGAGGGTAAAGACATAACCCGACATGGATTTGGAGTCATCTTTGTCACTTTGGAAGCCGGAGTCGGCAAAGGCCTCAATCTGGAGGTCTTTTCCGCCATACACCAAGAACATATCTTTAGTCCTCCTCAGGTACTTAAGAATGTTCTTTACTGCTATCTAATGATTCTCCCCTGGGTTTGCTTGATACCGGCTTACTACGCTCAATGCGTATGCTACATCTGGTTTGGTACATAACATCGCATACATTATAGAGCCTACCACTAAAGCGTAGTGTATAATCGACATGCGATCCCTTTCCAAATCAGTCTTGGGAGACATATCTTTAGAGAGGGTGATTCCGTAACAAGCCGGTAGGTTACCGCGCTTAGAATCTTCCATACTGAATCTTTTCAATATGGTGTCTATGTACCTGGACTGTGAAAGTCCCAACATCTTCTTTGATCTATCACGATAGATCTGGATCCCCAAAATGTAGGTGGCATCACCCATGTCTTTCATGGAGAACTTATGTGACAAGAATCTTTTGACTGACTGTAACATAGGAATATCATTTCCTATTAGGAGAATGTCATCCACGTACAAGACGAGGAATACTACAGCTCTCCCTACAATCTTACTGTATATGCATGGTTCATCTGGATTTTTGATAAAGTCAAATTCTTTGACAGCATCATCAAAACAGATGTTCCAACTCCGTGATGCCTGCTTCAGTCCATAAATGGACTTAAGCAGCTTGCATACTTTACCGCTGCTCCCACTCTGAATGAATCCCTCTGGCTGATCCATATAGACGCTCTCTTCCAAATTGCCATTTAGAAAGGCCGTCTTTTCATCCATCTGCCAGATTTCATAATCGTGGAAGGCGGCAATAGCAAGAAGGACCCGAATGGATTTAAGCATAGCTACTGGAGAAAAGGTTTCGTCATAGTCCAAACCAGGTCTTTGACGGAAATCCTTTGCAACCAGTCTAGCCTTGTATGTTTCAACCTGTCTATCTACACCAATCTTCTTTTTGAAGATCCATTTGCATCCTACGGGTTTTACCCCATCTGGAGCAACGTCCAAAGTCCATACTTTGTTAGTGTACATGGACTCCATTTCGGTCCGCATTGCATCCAGCCATTTTACTGAGTCACCGCTCTGAATGGCTTGCTGGAAGCTAGTAGGCTCATCATAGTCAATAGTGCAATCCTCTCTATCCCCGTCTATGAGAAAATCGTAGTATCTCTCGGACGGATGAGATTGCCTACTACTCCTACGGAGTGGCGTCGGGATGTCCGGTTCTTCTGAAACCTCTGGTTCTACCAAGCTTTCAGTAATAGCTTGTGGTTCTGGAATTTCTTCCAGTTCTATTGCGCTCCCACTTATCTGATTTTCTAAAAACTCAGTTTCCAAGAAGCGAGCATTATGAGAAACAAAAATCTTTTGTTTCTCTGCGTAATAGAAATAATATCCTTTGGAGTTCTTTGGATATCCTACAAACTTACATTGTACTGATCGTGCCTCTAACTTGTCCGTATGCTGCTTCTTTACAAAAGCTGGACATCCCCATATCTTAATATGTTTAAGATAGGGTTTCTTTCCACACCACATCTGATATGGTGAAGTAGGCACAGTCTTAGTTGGAACTCGGTTTAAAAGGTATGCAGCTGATTCTAGTGCATATCCCCAGAATGATCGTGGTAACTCAGCTTTACTTATCATGGAACGAACCATATCCAATAGGGTTCGATTCCTTCTTTCCGATACACCGTTGTGTTGTGGTGTGTATGGAGGAGTAAGCTGAGAGAGAATTCCATTCTCTTTTAAGTAACCCAGGAACTCGGCACTTAAGTATTCACCACCTCGATCAGATCTCAGTGTCTTGATACTTTTGCCGGTTTGGTTTTCTACTTCATTCTTGTATTCTTGGAATTTCTCAAAGGCCTCGGATTTATGCTTCATCAAGAAGATATATCCATACCTAGAGAAATCATCCGTAAAAGTAATGAAGTAGGAATAACCACCTCGCGCATGTGTAGACATTGGACCGCACACGTCACTGTGTACGAGTCCCAAAAGCTCGCTTGCTCTTACTCCGTGTCCAGTAAACGGAGTCTTTGTCATCTTTCCCATGAGACAAGATTCACAAGTAGCATAAGATTGATATTCGAACGAATTCAAATATCCTTCTCTATGTAACTTAGTTAATCGTGTTTCATTGATGTGACCTAGTCTACAATGCCATAAGAAAGCCTGATTCATGTCTGAAGACTTTCTTTTAAGTGCATTCTGGACATTGAAAACCTGAGCTTGATTTAATACGTATATACCGTTATTTAATGTACCTGACCCAATCAGAACTTGATTTAGGTGGATGTGGACCACATCGCTTATAAAAGTAAAATCATATCCTTCTTTAAAAAGTAAGGATACAGATATGATATTACATGTTGTACCTGGTACATAAAAACAGTTACACAGAATCAATATCTCCCCAGTTGTCAGTCTAAGATGATATTCCCCTACGGATTCAGCGTTCATGCTCATTCCGTTAGCAACTGTGAGTGTCATATCACCTATCCCGATAACCCTACGATTTCTCAGAGCCTATAATGAATTACAGATGTGAGTTCCTGATCCAGTATCCAATACCCAGGAAGTAGGGTTAACTGACATACAGTTCTCTATAATAAATACACTTGAGGCTGAAGCCACAACATGCTTCATATCCTGGCTACTGGCTTTAAAAGCCCTGCAATCATTCTGCCAATGTTCATTCCTGTAACAATAGGAACGTCCCTCTTTTACTATATCCAGTCCCGAAACTTTTGGTATTCTCTTTCCTTCTGCTTCCCTGGTTTCCTTCAGGATAGGAGGCAGAGACTGTAGAATCAAGTCAGTATCTGACTCATTTCCCAACGCAGTCTCCAGGTCCTGGAGCTCATCAATACAGCTAGTCATAGTAAGGACGTTGTCCCCTACAGATGACCCGTCAGCCAACCTCGCTTGAATTAATTTGTTCGAGGTCTCATATCTTGCAATATGAGATTGCTCTCCATATAAATCTTTGTTATGGAGAAAGATGGAAACTAAGTCCATCTTCTCGTGCTGCTTCCGGTATACACCATCAACTGAAGCTAACACGAGGCACTTAGATTTTTCTTTATCTTTTTCCCTTGTCTGACGGATATCCATATCCGCGACAGTGGAAACTGGACCTAGGACGGCGGGATCTTGAGTAGTAATAGGGTGGTCCAGCTTGTCATGGGCAATGGACATCTGGACAGACTTTTGCCACTCATATAAGTAAGATTCAGTCAAATTATTATCTAGATGTAACCTATGTGTAGTCACAAGGTCGCTGCAATTTAAGAGAGAGAAGAAAATACTATTAGCATGATGCTCTTGCAAATTTAGAGTGGTTTAATTTATCTAAACAGGATGGCTCCTACTGTTTCTCGAATCCCTGCTCAAACCTGTTAGTTATATGTATGCCCTAGAGGCCATTACTGTACATAGGATGTATATTGTAGTGGATGCTGGGACGTATATAGGGAGGACTTTCTTGCTCGACATGATAGTATGCTATCTGGTTGAACTTTACCTTAACGTGTATACTGATTGTCTCTCTGTTACATGTTGGTAAAGCCCTTAGGATGTGTACTTGACTACCTGGACTATGATGCGGATCATACTAGTGGGGACATGGTAGTCCACAAGTACATCCTTCAAAGTCCCTAGTCGTGGGTGTATCGAGACGGGGCATCGATATACCAGAGTAGACTAGCCTGTACCTTCTCGACCCATACAGATGGGCGATGGATGATCCCATATCCATTGGTGTTTGACATCGGAGATGATATACGGGTGCTCAGTAGAGACTGGGTACACTGGACGGACTCGCCGAGAACTCCCAGATGGTATTATACCTCACGTCAGATGGCAGTTCTCTGGTGACACTGGTACAGAGTAGTCTGTTGACCCGAGATCGTCATAGAGTCTTGTGTGGTTCCCACTGTGCTTTGATTTCCATCTTACCACGTCCAAGAGGGCGTGCAAAACGGTGGTTTTTGGGTACAGTCCCGAGTCACATGGAGGCAATGAGCGATAGGAGGGGATTCGTCTCTCCCGGTATAGGGAGTTGATGTTGCGCTGTGTTCGATTAGCTATAACAGGAAATCCCTGGCCAGGGTTGCTGAGATTTACTGGTAAGTGTTACCAGTAGTTTCTCGAAGTGTTATAGACCTCGTATCGACACGACTTATTGAGCTATTGGGGTCTGACGTTTACCACCCCTAGGCGAGATATGCGACATATCAGACGATCAGACCGGACTGTATGGTAGTGTTACTGGTTGGATTCACTGGAGTATGAGCGGGCTTGCTCGTCGATCTTCAGATCGCTCAATACCCGGGTGGCCGTTACGTTTAGCAGACCGCTTGCGGCTTATGGATGTTTGATATGATCATCATCTGCTGCCGGCGTATTGACGAGTCTTTAGAGTCCTACACAGAGGTTTCCTGGCTCAAGCGAAACGAAATAGGAGCGCATATGAGATTTGTGCGGGACCGAGAATAATGCGTGTATGTGATACCGCATTCCATTCTCGCGATGAATGTATCGAATGGTTGTATGCGATATAACCTAGTTATCGATTCAAGTGTTGATTCGATAAGTCGATACATTGAATATTAGTCGGTTATATGCGATATGACCGGGTCGTTAAATCAAGTGTTGATTTAATGATTTAATGCATAATTATATATTTGATATATTACTTTGCATTAACTAGTATTGGTTCACTTTAAATGGATTTTCTCACTTGAAGTTCACAAGTTGTATATGTGATATACTTTTGTGCACTTGATTGTATCATGTTTGATGATACATGCTTTATGGTTAAGTGTAAAGAATTAAACCAAGGTTAAGTTGTTGATTAGGGTTTTATTTATTCATTTATCTTACAATTTATTTATTCATTTTGAATAAATTGAAAGATAAATGAATGGTGGCTTCATTTGTTTTTAGTTGAAAGCTTCATGAAGCTTTGACTTGATGACTTTTTTTGTTCTCATCCTTAACCCTAACCATCAACCCAACCTTAGTTAATTCTCTACACTTAACTAAGGTAAAGATTATGATAAGTATTATTTTATTTTTCTATTTTATATAACTTATCATATTCTTCTTCTTCTTCTTCACTTCAAAAAAAAAGCTTCACAAGCTTTAATGGCAAGTGATGAAAAAGAGTGTGAAATCCAAATCTAAAGTCTACCCACTTCCTATTTCTTCATCCTCTACCTCTTGCCAAGTAGTAGAGTGTGTTTACTTCACAAGTTTCTTGACTTGGTGAAGTCGGAGCTTGATTTAGCGATGCCTCGACGTAGATCATCTTCGGCATGGACATCGACGACCTAGCTCGCTTATTCTCCGATGAAGTCGACGCTAGAGCCCGGATTCTTTTTGGACAGCGGAGAGGACGTCATTGCGGAGCTATGGAGGTGGAGCACCGGATCTACAAAGGTTGTATTTCCGTATTCTCATTAGCTAAGTTGTTAGCTAGCTTTCTTTTCGCCTAAAACTTCTAGTTAACGATCCGTAGTCGGGTCTCTCGGCACCCTTAAAATTTTAATATGACATGATCGATGACATGTGAGACCTCACTAGGGTGCCTAGGAACCCTACAGTGGTATCAGAGCCTAGCTAGAGCCTTAGGCGGTGTGTAGACGGAATTTGAAGTCCGAACGAACCCGGAACCCCAAACCAAACTTGCTCTCTGTACTTTTTTCAAAAGAGTGCATTTTTCCATATTAAAAATATTCAGTGAAATCAGCAGGAAATTTTAAGGAAAACTGCAAAATTCGTGTTCCTGATTCCATCATTGCGCCGCGTTTCCGCGGCACGAGCATGCCTCGTGCGGCGGAAACGCGGTCGTTTTGTCGTTTTGCGCATCTAGTTTTGTACAGTAATTCCTCTTTTGCAATGCTGGTTTCCCTGGGAATTTTTAATTGTTTTTCAAGAGTTGAATTTTCTGGAGTTGTTTTGGGGATTCAAATGTTCGATCGGATTATCAGATTTTGTCTATGTGGCTTTCCGGATAATTTTTTGAATATGTTAAAAAGTTCGACCGGACATAAATACCCAATTTTTCCCCTGTCGGGAAATTTCCAAGTGTTGGATTTTTCCGTAGTTTAACGACGTTCTAAGTAGTGCAAGTAACGCGATGGACCCTCTAGAAGACAACAAACCTTAACTCGATTATGTGACCGTCTTGAACTGCCCTTTGAACCTTCGGGTTTGGGGCAGTACGGCGTGCCACATGTGAGGCGTTGGCTTGACCCTTCTACGGCTGGACCGTTGGTACTGAGGCACGAACGGAATGTTGTTAGACTTATTTCATGTGTTGATCTGTATCGGGAAAACTTGGGTGTTCGATTGTTCGATCGGAAAGTTTAACATTTTCTATTTTATCTGGAATGGGATACAATAATTGGAATTCACAAAGAGTTATGAGATAACTGAATGAATGTTATAAACATAGCAGTTTAGTCTCACTTGATCGGTTGCCACGGAATTTTGATGTGATCAAAAGTCCGTCGCAATCACGTAGCGTACGCGGATACTCGCCGGGTAAACTTAATAGACAGCCTCACTCCATAGCCCCGACCAAGTGACTGTAGGAGAACCCCGTCGCCGAAAGCATCCGTTCGGGTGCTCGCGGTAGCGGTGTTCCGCCTTGGTGCACTTCGTCGACGGTATCGGGGGTGCGGCCGCCTACTAAAGTTTGCGACGAGTATTCGATCAGACTGTCGGGAATCTTGTTGAATTGCCCGACTCGATATTGAAAAGTGTTTTCGATAATGAGACTAAAATGCGGGGTTTATAATTGTTAGGCATGCGATGTCTAAAGAATTCATTTGGTCAGGCATGCGATGTCTGAGGTGGTTGCGGATTCCAACTGTTGTAGTTTTACACTTTCTTTTCTGTGACCGTAAGTGTAATATGTGATATCGCCGGTTTCGTTGCTATATATCAACGACAATTGGGATGCGCATATTTACTTACATTGATGACATGTGATGTTATGTGTTGCTGGATATGTTATATTGGATCGTCGTGTTTGAATAGCCGGGGGTTTTTATGTGAGATGAGTGTTTTTCATTTTCATTCATGTAAAAACTTGTATGTAATATTCTTTTATTGGGGCGCTTCCAGGTTGCGGAAGTTGTCACCGTTTGTATATTATTTACTTTTCCGCACTAGGATAGACCCAAGGAGGGGAGCACAAGTAACCGGGTTCTGGAGTCCAGTGGGAGACCAACTCGAGGAGTCGAGTCCGGGTCTCCTAACTCTAGAATTGGTAGGGTTGCTTGCCGCTCTCGTAGGGGTCTAGGGGTGTGGGTTTGGCTATTCATCACGACCGTGGAATCCGTGTTTTATACTGGCTCGTATTGAAAACACGGACGTCCTAGTATATCCAATATTTCATATGTTTCTTCTGCTGCGATATCTGTGATGTGATCATGTGATGTTCTATGATAGATACAGTATATAGTATATATGATATATTATATAGACGTTACTTACGTTTTACACCCGCGCTAGCCCTGCCCCGCTCTGTCGTTAGTTACCTAACCTAACGGTGCACGAGGGGACATCGAGGCGAATGCGGATGGCATAAGTGTACGTCGTATTTATCTGTGATGTTTAGGTACTTAAATGATGGGACTTCATTAATGTGATTAATGAAATAAAGAAATCTAAGATGTTGTAGAATCGAATTTCAAAATAAAACAGGTAGCTACAGTTCTTGCTTTGCATAGCGGTATATGTGATATATCCTGTACCTTATTCGATAAGGAAAGGACCGAGATCCCTTCACCGGGAGTGACTCCTTTAGCAATAACTGGCAGATGCTACACACTCGGTTTGTCTTTTGATTGCTTTTAAAAAGTTTTGCTTTGCACAGTGATATATATGATATATCCCGCACCTCATTCGACGAGGAAAGGACCGACGATCCCTTCACCGGGAGTGACTCCTTTAGCAAAACTAGAAAAGCCTCAAAAACACTCCATTTTAAAATTCATTCGATCCTACAACGATATCAAGTTCATTACGCAATAGGTTTTCAGAAAAACCTGTCGTAGCCCTCCGTCATTTCAGATAAGTTGTATATAGTATTCGTGCTGCATTTGTTGGCTTTCGTCAAGGTGCAGTGTGCGGTAGCTATATGCTGCTTATCTGCTAGCATACGATGCGATTGGATTAGGGTAGTCGTGCGGCTTTGTTGGCTTTCGTCAAGGGTCGTGCGGGTGGGTTTAATTCAATCAGGAAATGACGGGTTGAACTTGACTAGCGGGCTATGGTTTGTTGGCTTTCGTCAAGGTCATAGCACGTTAGGGGCAAAACATTATCGGGAATTTCAAGTGTTGAAATTTGCAATGAGATTGCATACCTTCTATGAGATAGTTGGATCCCGATACCCGCTGCGAGTAATTGTTACTCCTGGGAGAGTTTTACACATTACAATTAGCCGATCAAGTAGGTGTCTAGAAAGGTGTCAACGGGGTTACGCCTCTGGGAAAACGAGGTTTACATTAATTAGGTTCGTGCGAAAGCACGGAGGACCTCCCTCAAAGTACCGACACTGGCCTGGCTGAAAGATTGGCGAACCTGTAGTGTGTAATTAATCCCGGCTAGTCTTTCCTTTTAGGGTTTGAAGGAAGATTTGATAAAAAGCAGTGGGAGCCATCCTGATTAGATAAAATAATAACCGATCTATTCTTGAAAGAGCGCACGCTGAGTGTTTTCTTCTCTCTCTCTCCTGGTAGCGACTATATCACGCCTTAATCAAGATAATAATATGGATTATTGACCGAACCCGCTTGTTATACTGAGCTGGGGAACGTTGGTCCCGCTCCAACTTATAATTGTTATAAGACAGAGCAGGAAATTGGGGAATACCAGATTTCCCGTGCCGCCCAAACGAAGAGAGTGCATGCTGATGCATCATCTTCGGGTGTATTCATTATACAGAACTGTTTCTCAATGTCCTTTACGTCCTGGGTATATGATACCGGATCAGGATCCCGCATATGTAATATGTTACATGGGCTACAGAAAGGTAAAGAACTGAGAACGGGTGATAAGTTTCATGAGGCAGAAAACGGGGCAAGTGTTGCAGCCAAGTCTGTCGGTCACTGTCACCCTGTATTACCAATACATTAATTCTGAACAAATGTTATTAGATACCGAACCTGATATACAAAATCATATCAGTCTCTTTATTAGTAAAGAAATGATAAAATTTTGTATTGTTGGATAATGTTTTGAACATTTCCTGTATCAAAAGTTGATTGGTTCAGGCACGTTGTCTAAAAGCATTGATGTTCTAAATCAAACTACAGTTCCTAGTATACAGAACACACACAAGAGGAATAGTTTAGAAATGAACGAATCCTTCTTGAGGCATTGTAGACTAGGTCATATCAATGCGACCCGACTAGCTGAAGTTACATGTAGATACATATTCAAATCAGTTTGAATTTACATCTTATGAAAACTTGCCAGTCATGTCACAGAGATAAGATGACCACAGCTCTGTTTATTGGAAACAGAGAAAGAGTTATTGAACTCTTGGGATGATACATGTTGATGTATGTAGGTCCCCTGTCTACACATGCCAGGACTGGTTCTTTTTACTTCATTGCGTTCTCTGATGATCTTTCGAGTTTCAGACCTATGTTCCTGTTGAAACACAAGTCCGAACCTTTTGAGATATTCACAGAATATAAGTTAGAAGTAGAGAACCGAAATACGGGTATAAGTATTATGTCCTTTGATGTGATCAAGGAGGAGAATACTTGAGCACGGAATTCCTGGATTATTCTAAATGAGAATGAGATTCTCTCTCAGCATTACTCCTCTGTATACACCATAGCACGATGGTATATCGGGGCGGAGCAATAACACCCTATATGATAAGGTGTGCTCTATGATGAGTACTACTGAGTTACCTATTTCCTATTTGGAAGTTATGCACTTGAGAAGCTGCATACCTATTGAATAGGGTTCCAATCAAATCAGTTGCCTACCACTTCATATGTGATATGGAAAGGGAAGAGCCCATGTCTTAAGCTAGTTAAGATTTGGGGTTGTCCGGCCTATGTCTAAAAGCAAAATCCGGACAAGCTCGAGGCAAGGTCTGTAATGTAGAACTGGAAAGGTTCCAGCTATACAAGATGCAGCCGATAATTTGATAGAACCAAAGGATTCAGTAGATTCCAACAAACCTCAGCCTCTCCGCCGATCTAGTAGGGTTCCACACCCACCTGAGAGATACTTTGGTTTCTCTATGACAGTGGGAGTGAGGATTGCATCATGAGATGATGACCTAACTAGCTTCGAGCTGGCCATCAGGAGTAAGACTCTGTAAGGATGGCTGGATGCTTAGTGATCTGAGATGGAATCCATGTACACCAACAAAGTATGGACTTTAGTTGCAATATCTGAAGGGTTAAATCCCCATCAGGAGCAAGTATATCTTGAGAAGATTACTTGGTGTAGATGGAAAAGTTGAGACTTTCAAAGCTAGACTTGTTAAAAGTTTGCATCATTGACCAGGTGTGGATAATGATAAAACCTTTTCAAGTAGCTATGCTTAAGTCCATCCAGATCCTACTTGTCACGGCTACATACCATGACTACGATATCTGGCGGTTGGGTGTCATGACTGCTTTTCTAAATGATGTTTTAGAAGAGTGCGTCTATAAGTACACAGCCAGAGGGCCTCGTAGACAGTGGGAGCAGCGGAAACGTGTGCAAGATGCTTTATAGGATAAAGCAGGCATCGCGGAGTTGGAACATCTGTTTTGATGGATTAGTCAAAGAAGTTGACATCATCAAAATGGTAGATGAACCTTGTATAAACAAAAAGGTAGTAGGGAGTATGGTGACGATCCTCGTAGAGTACGTGGATGACATACTCTTGATAAGAAAGGAGTTTCTTATGCTACGCTCGATCAATCTCCGTTTATCACAAAGATTCTCCGTGTAGGATCAAAATGATACCTCCTAAATCCTGTGTTTTTGGATCTATGAGATAGATTTAATTGGATGTTAGGATTCTCACTAGTTGTAGTGAGATGATATCAATCGATCCTGGGGAGAATCACTGGAAGTGTTCCAGGGTGATAAAGACGACTGAGTGTCAGTCACAGGCAATGTCTTTACCCTCAGAAAAGGGACGGTATGTTGGAAGAGTTCCAAGCTGGATACCGTGGCATACTAGACGATAAAGGCAGGATACATCGCTACTTAAGATGCTACCAAAGAGGTTGTTTGGATGTATAATGGTTCATGAGATGAACTATGTTCCTACCATTGTGAAACAATGGAGTTGTGGCTTATGCCAAGGAACGCCGGTCCCATCAGTGATCCAGACATATTCTAAGGCAGTATCACTTGATCATGGAGATGGTTGATCTTCAGGGAGATCGAGGCTAGGAGAGTAGACTCAGAGGAAAACACAGCGGATCCACTCACAAAGGCCTGTTCATAGAGAGAGACTTTTATGGGATGGTTGAGTATGAAATACTACAACCACTGCTATCAGATGGCCCTAGTGCAAGTGGGAGATTGTTAGTTATATGTATGCCCTAGAGGCCATTACTGTACATAGGATGTATATTGTAGTGGATGCTGGGACGTATATAGGGAGGACTTTCTTGCTCGACATGATAGTATGCTATCTGGTTGAACTTTACCTTAACGTGTATACTGATTGTCTCTCTGTTACATGTTGGTAAAGCCCTTAGGATGTGTACTTGACTACCTGGACTATGATGCGGATCATACTAGTGGGGACATGGTAGTCCACAAGTACATCCTTCAAAGTCCCTAGTCGTGGGTGTATCGAGACGGGGCATCGATATACCAGAGTAGACTAGCGTGTACCTTCTCGACCCATACAGATGGGCGATGGATGATCCCATATCCATTGGTGTTTGACATCGGAGATGATATACGGGTGCTCAGTAGAGACTGGGTACACTGGACGGACTCGCCGAGAACTCCCAGATGGTATTATACCTCACGTCAGATGGCAGTTCTCTGGTGACACTGGTACAGAGTAGTCTGTTGACCCGAGATCGTCATAGAGTCTTGTGTGGTTCCCACTGTGCTTTGATTTCCATCTTACCACGTCCAAGAGGGCGTGCAAAACGGTGGTTTTTGGGTACAGTCCCGAGTCACATGGAGGCAATGAGCGATAGGAGGGGATTCGTCTCTCCCGGTATAGGGAGTTGATGTTGCGCTGTGTTCGATTGGCTATAACAGGAAATCCCTGGCCAGGGTTGCTGAGATTTACTGGTAAGTGTTACCAGTAGTTTCTCAAAGTGTTATAGACCTCGTATCGACACGACTTATTGAGCTATTGGGGTCTGACGTTTACCACCCCTAGGCGAGATATGCGACATATCAGACGATCAGACCGGACTGTATGGTAGTGTTACTGGTTGGATTCACTGGAGTATGAGCGGGCTTGCTCGTCGATCTTCAGATCGCTCAATACCCGGGTGGCCGTTACGTTTAGCAGACCGCTTGCGGCTTGTGGATGTTTGATATGATCATCATCTGCTGCCGGCGTATTGACGAGTCTTTAGAGTCCTACACAGAGGTTTCCTGGCTCAAGCGAAACGAAATAGGAGCGCATATGAGATATGTGCGGGACCGAGAATAATGCGTGTATGTGATACCGCATTCCATTCTCGCGATGAATGTATCGAATGGTTGTATGCGATATAACCTAGTTATCGATTCAAGCGTTGATTCGATAAGTCGATACATTGAATATTAGTCGGTTATATGCGATATGACCGGGTCGTTAAATCAAGTGTTGATTTAATGATTTAATGCATAATTATATATTTGATATATTACTTTGCATTAACTAGTATTGGTTCACTTTAAATGGATTTTCTCACTTGAAGTTCACAAGTTGTATATGTGATATACTTTTGTGCACTTGATTGTATCATGTTTGATGATACATGCTTTATGGTTAAGTGTAAAGAATTAAACCAAGGTTAAGTTGTTGATTAGGGTTTTATTTATTCATTTATCTTACAATTTATTTATTCATTTTGAATAAATTAAAATATAAATGAATGGTGGCTTCATTTGTTTTTAGTTGAAAGCTTCATGAAGCTTTGACTTGATGACTTTTTTTGTTCTCATCCTTAACCCTAACCATCAACCCAACCTTAGTAAATTCTCTACACTTAACTAAGGTAAAGATTATGATAAGTATTGTTTTATTTTTCTATTTTATATATCTTATCATATTCTTCTTCTTCTTCTTCACTTCAAAAAAAAAGCTTCACAAGCTTTAATGGCAAGTGATGAAAAAGAGTGTGAAATCCAAATCTAAAGTCTACCCACTTCCTATTTCTTCATCCTCTACCTCTTGCCAAGTAGTAGAGTGTGTTTACTTCACAAGTTTCTTGACTTGGTGAAGTCGGAGCTTGATTTAGCGATGCCTCGACGTAGATCATCTTCGGCATGGACATCGACGACCTAGCTCGCTTATTCTCCGATGAAGTCGACGCTAGAGCCCGGATTCTTTTTGGACAGCGGAGAGGACGTCGTTGCAGAGCTATGGAGGTGGAGCACCGGATCTACAAAGGTTGTATTTCCGTATTCTCATTAGCTAAGTTGTTAGCTAGCTTTCTTTTCGCCTAAAACTTCTAGTTAACGATCCATAGTCGGGTCTCTCGGCACCCTTAAAATTTTAATATGACATGATCGATGACATGTGAGACCTCACTAGGGTGCCTAGGAACCCTACAAAACCATAAAAGAAGAATTAGCCAGAACAATTCTCACCATACAATTCTTGCTGAACCGTTCAGCCAGGTCAGTGTCGATACTTCGAGGGAGGTTTTCCAACGCTTTCGCGAAGTTCCTTAATTAAATAACCTCTTTTCTCTGGGGGCGTAACCCCGCTGACACCTTTCTAGGCACCTACTTGGTTTATAGCATTGATCGTTAAGTGACGAATCTCCAGATAAGTAGCTTATACTCACAGTAGGATCGGGATCCAAAATATCATCGTATGATAATGTTGAAGGTATCCTACCAACATTCATCAAACTCCAAAATGGTATGCTCTCTCTGCAAATTTCAGTTTCTTTAGAAATTCCCGATATGGATTTTTGCCCCATGCTCTTATGACCTTGACTTTGGCCAAACAAATCATAAGTCACATGTCAAGTTCTATCCGTCATTGTCCAGGTTAATTTAAACCCACCCGTACATACCCTAGACTTTGGCCAAACAAGGTAGTACGACTGTCCCAAACCAACACATCTATCTATGCTATATATGAATATCCAATTGCTACCAAACGCTGTGCCTTGACTTTGGCCAAACAAACACAGCTTGAATACTATTGGATACCCAAATGAAATGACAGAGGGCTACGAATGGTTTTGGCAAAACCGTGAACGTAGTGAACTTGATATAATCGAAGGAACCTGATACTTTTTAAAAGGAGTGGTTAAAGCTCCGCAATTAAAAATTCTGCTCTTTTAAAATAACCGAGTGGTTTCTTTTAAATTTGTTCCAACGATTAAACTTTGGTTTATTTTCTTTGCATTATAATAATGCGTCCCATCATTAATCTTATCATTGCAGAAAACAACGAAAATACCACGTCCTCTTATGCCATCCGCATTCGCCACGGGGTCCCGTCATCACCCCATAGGTTACTTAACTAACGACAGAGCGGGGGCTGGGCTAGCGCGGGTGTAAAACATAAGTGACGTCTAATAGCTACCATATATAGATATTATACATTCGTCAGACGCAATAATAAGCATTCCAGATCACTGATGAACTTTATTGGATTTATTAGCAATCCGCATTTTGCTTTGAGCCTGCAATAAAAGACGGATTACACAGTTGTGATGAATAGCCTTTTACCCCACCCCAGACCCCTACGGGTACGGCAAACTACCCGCCAAGTACCAGAAGTGAAGCGGTCTGCCTCAACACTTCAAAGTACCCGGTAGTTTGTGCACCCCACCTTGGGTCTATCCTAGGAGCAAAAACAGTAAAAAGAAATAATACAACGGTGGCTACAACCGCAACCTGAATGTGCCCCGCAAAAGAATATTACATCAAATTACATTTATATTGAATGAATGAATATTAAATTCATCACAACAGTCCAACACAGTTCATATACACAAACAGTAAACATTACAGAAATGTGCAACCCCCTGCCAACCGGCATACTAGCAGTTGGGGGAGGTTTACGAACACATTAAACATTACAGATAAAAACCCAATTAGCAAATATCTTAGAATATCGATCGACTTCCCTTTTCCGTGTCTATCCCAAAAGCAAACCTGCACTGAAGTAACCTGGATAGAAAAAGAACATACAGGAAAGCAAAAAACCAGAAATTATGAATTACTGTGAAACTCCGAGTCAACTCGGCGTTGACTCGGCGGCGGAACCGCGGCAGAAGCCCTCTATTGCCGCGGTTCCGCGGCCGTTTTGCCGAGTTAGGGACTCGTATTTTCCCAGTATTCTTACAATTCCCTGCTGTGAATTTTAAGGTATGTCAAATTATTTTTCAGACACTTTTAAAATTAACAGAAACTAGGAATATCCGGGTTTTTGTTTTCGTGTTTTCCGTCGATCGAACTTCTAATCAGTTGCTAATAAGCTAGTAATGGTTTAGTTGGCTCTGTCACCACTGTAAGTCCATGTCACGCACCCCACGAACTTGCAGGGAGGCGGAATATATGAAAAACGATTGTCAAAGCTTCGTAACACGGACTTGAGCGCATGAATCGTTATCTAAACCATTGCTAACAATCTACTAGAGGTTTAACTACTCGGATACGAAGTTATACCTCATGTTACTTGTCCTTCGGGTCTTCATCGCGGTCATCCACTCCTCGTAGACTCCTTGGAACATCGGCAACTCAACGGCCTCCTCGAATCAAAGACGATCCACCCGAAAGCTCCTACACCAAGCTTAGTCTCAAACTTGAGATAACTAGGTTGTTTAAAGTGCTAATCTAAGCTACCTAGGGGATATAGAGTGAGGTTATGGATGTATTAGTCTAGCTAACCCTTGATCTCAACACATGAGAGGTTAGGATTAGGGTTTGAAGAGAGTGTGAGCTTGAGGAGAGAGAAGGTGAAGATGATAATGAAATGAGATAATGATGTTATCATAATATATATGAAGCATTATTATTTACCCAAAAATGAAATAAATGAATTAACAACCATGCTTCATAAATATCTATGAGTGATTCATCTCCATGAGTCATTAAGCATTTATGATGCATTAATGACTTGGATGAATCACACAAATGAGTCACTAATCTCATTTAATGCAATGCCACCTTAACCCCTTAGTCACCACTCTTCTAGAAGCTTCCCGACAAATTACGAGAATGCCCCTCCAATCCGTGAAAATACGGAAAAACTTTAGACTGTACAAATCCAATAACCCGATGCTAGAATCTAACTCAAACCAAAGCCGGCTAGTAAAAACTATCCGAAAAGTCATACGTGCGTAAACACACGTACGCGTCCGAACCCTTGTCGTAAAACCGTATGACCTCTATATCGTTTCGCCTGGAGCAGGGAAACTCTCTGTATGGGACTCTAAAAACTCGACACTACGCTGGCAGTGGGTTTAACCACAGACAGCAAGCGGTACTAGCTGTACGTAACGGTCCCCAGGTAGATGTCGATAAGAAGGCCGATGAGGAAACTTATCCGAACTCTCACTGAGCCTGATGTGACAATCTCCGTACAGTCCGGTCTGTTCGTCTAAGACTATCGCATATCAAGCCTAGGGGGCGACAAGCGTCAGTCCCCTAATAGCTGTATAAGTCATGTCGGAGCGAAGCCCATTACACTCTGAGAAACTACTGGAACCTACCAGTATATCTCGCTTGCCCTGTCCAGGGACTTTGCGTAATAGCTCTCTGACATAGCGCGATATCATCTCCCAATACCGGGAGAGACGAATCCTGTCTAACTACTACTGCCTCCAAGTGCTCGGGACTGCACCCAACTGCTACCTGTTTGCACAACTCCTTTGAGCCGTGGTAGGGTAGCAATCTAAGAACAGTGGGACACACTCAAAGCGAAGTAGCAGTGTCAAGTCTGTGGACTATGCTGTACTCAAGTCACCTGGGAACTGTTAACTGACGGTGGGTATAGTACCAACCAACAGTTCCCCTGCGAGTCCTGTCCGGTGTACCCGCAACCTAACGAGCACCTGTGTACTATCTCCAGTACGACGTACTGATGGCAATGGGACAGACTATCTCCCCAACTGGGATGAGAAGCGTACACACTAGTCTACTCTGGAGTATCGATGCCCTGCCTCGATAATCCTACGACTATGGACAAGTATAGGATGTTGCTTATAGACTACCCAGCCCCCACTAGTGTGACTGCCATTACAACGCTGGTAATCACGCAAAGAACCTATGGGCTCTACTAATATGTATAAGTGATACGTTACAAGAAATATATGCACATATTAAAGTAGACACAAACCAAGTAGCACACTGCCATTTTCAGCAAGACTGTATATATACAACTGTGAATATCCCAAGCTTCCATTAAGTAATATACATACTAGTATGATACAATAATGGCCCCTAAGGCATATACACTAACAGTTCTCTGGTGACATGTGTACAGATTAGTTCATCGACCTGAGATCGTCATTTGTCTCGTGTGAGTTCCCACTGTACTTTGATTACTACCCTCCCACGGCTCAAAGGAGTCGTGCAAACAGGTTTTAGTTGGGTACAGTCCCGAGCCATATGGAGGCAGTGAGCGGATCTGCAGGGGTTTCGTCTCTCCCGGTATTAGGGGTGAGATCGCGCTGTGTCTAGAGAGCCATTACACAAAGCCCTCGGCCGAGGCAGGAGATTTACTGGTAGGTATTCCAGTAGTATCTCAGGGTGTTCTGGGCTACACTCCGACACGACTTGTACTGGTTTTGGGGGTCTGACTTTTACCAACCCCCTAGACCCGCCATGCGATACACATAGACAAACGGACCAGACTGTACGGATATTTTCACTGACAGGCTCAGTAGGGTGTCAGGATGAGTTCGCTCATCGACCTCCCTTTTGGTCAATACCTGATAGCCCATTACGTACGGCTAATACCTTTGACGTGCTAGTGGTTAAATCCACAACCAAAGTATTGACGAGTCTTTAGAGTCCCCCACAGACAGTTTCTCAAGTTTCGGGCGAAACGTTGTAGAGGCCGTATGGATTTATGGCAGGGTTCGAACGTACGCGTGCACTTGTGCACGTGTTATAGTTCGGACGGATAATACTAGCGGGCTTTGGTTTAAGCCGGATCCTAGTATCATACAGTGTAGATTTTGTTTCATTGCATTTGTATTCGGTTAGAATACAAATGCGGGTATGTATATAGTCGTGGGGTTTTCCTGTAATTTATTACGGGATCGCTTTTTTGAAGTTGCCAGTTTGCATTCCGTTTCAGCCATTTTTCCTTTCTTTCTTTTCTTGGCTGATTTTTGCTTGGAGGGGCTTATTTGTAAAAGTGGCTTTCATAAAATAGGGCGGTTTTCTGCGGTGCTGGGGCTCCAGCAGTTTCTGCAATGATCATGATGAGATTGACTTGTTTTGTGCATCATTTCTTGCATCAATGAAATTGGATTTGAATGAGACTTTGATGTGAGGTTTCCTTGTGCTTATGGTCACCTCTTATTGCTCCTACACTCACCTCCTCCTCCTCAATTATTGATGGCCGGCCAATACAAGAGTGGGCTGTCCAAATTTTTGGTGTGGGATTTGCATCTCATTTGCTTGCACAAAATTGATATAGTTCCATTTCAAAGCTCATCTCCTTCTCCACTCCAAAAATGGCAACTTCATGAACCCCTTGAGCAAAAGGTTTCTACACTTAGTCTACAGCAATCTTGGACACGTCGGCTAGCCAACTTCGTGTCCGAGTTGCCTCAGTTCAGAGGTGGGAGCCCGTAAAAAGACTTCTCAATATGGTGCCCTTCCGATGAGGAAACCGGAGATCAGTGATGCCGCGTGGAGCTTGGGATGGTGGCCAAAGACCGAAGGACACGGATCGCTCGGTATAACTCTCTACCCTTTCACCAGTTAGCTAGTAGTAGGTTAATGGTCCGATCCGGGTTTATAGTCCGCGGTAGCGCCGGTTTCTAGTTAAAGAAAAGTTTTTGTTTCCGCATTTTGGCCTTGGACAGACGGCCGGGGCGCTACCGTAGTCTAACATGGTATCAAAGCCACGCCATTAACCTTTTCTAGCTTGCTCTAACGTGTTTAGAATTTCGATCGAACAAAAATTCCAAAAACCACAATTTCCAAGCATCAGTTTCTGTCGAAATTTTTTAGTGCTCGAAAAATTATTTGGTATATTGCAGAAATATATGCAGGCTTTTTTAAGAGAACTGAGAAAATTTGGTGGGCTGATTTCACTGTAGCGCGGCGGATCCGCGGCCATAACCATGTTTTGGCCGCGGATCCACGGCCGTACTGTAGCCACAGTGCACCAAATTTCTTCAGTAGGTCTCTGTGTTGGAATTGGGGTTTTTGGTATATTCTGTTTAGGCCCAGATTTATTTTGAGTGCTACAGTTATGCTTGGGGCCTACTTCGGGAAATTTTGTCGATCGAAAATTTTAAAACATGTTAGTTCATAGTATTTACATTATATCTGCGACCGTGAATGTCACTTGATTGGTAAATCCTGTCTAACTGCTATAGCCCTTTTAGACGGATTTGCGAACGTGACATTCACATTGATGTTCTGTGTTGTGCTGTGATGTTGCGGATTTGTCGTGGTGGATATCCTGGATGCAATGGTAGTACAGTTTGGTTGTATATGTACATTTGATATTGCAGGGCGAGCGTCCGACATGTAGACTGCCATCACTGCCTGTTTGTATATTATTCTTTTGGGGCACGACCGGGCTGAGGTCGATGTACCCGTTGTATATTTTTAATTTCTGTACTAGGATTACCCCAAGGTGGGGTGCACGGATAGACGGGTTCTAGAGGGCAACGGGCCCGCATCTCATGGCTTTCAGACGGAGGGAGCTTCACTTTAGAATTGGCGGGCTATTCGCCACACTCGTAGGGGGTACAGGTTGACCCAAGGAGGGGTGCTCAAGTTACCGGATTCCGTGAAGTGCTGGGTGGTCCATTCACGTTGCTGAAGGGGGCTGCCTCGCTTCAGGTTTTGGCGGGTAACTTGCCGCGCCCGTAGGGGTCTAGGATTTCATTGCACAGGCTATCCACACAACCAGGGGAACGTCGGGTTTCAGTAGCGGCTTTATGAAACCCGGGGATCCCAGATTATCTGTATTGTTCTGTGATGCTTATTACTCTCTGTGATGTTGCATTTTATCACGCCTTGAGCGATTATTATATATTGATATATATACTAGTAGATGTTGTATATGTTTTACACCCGCGCTAGTCCAGTCCCCGCTCTGTCGTTAGTTAAGTAACCTAACGGGTGATGACGGGACCCAGTGGCGAATGTGGATGGCATATACTTACATCGTATTTTCGTTCTTTTGTGGTGTGATTAATTGATGGGACTGCATTGATTCGGATCAATGCAAGCTAAATAAACCTATTCTGATGTTGTTGGAACATTTTTCAAAAAGCTGTTATTGCAAGGACATTTTCTTTTGTTTTGCACAGTGGTATTCCGTTGGAATATCCTGCACCTCAGTCGACGAATCAAGGGCCGAGATCCCTTCACCAGGAGTGACCCCTTGGACAGAAGTTTGCGTCAGGGTAATAACTTCACTATAGCCAATTGCCCTTTTGCTTTGTATCGTGGTATTCGGTTGGAATATCCTGCACCTCATTCTATGGGGAAAGAGCTGAGATCTCTTCACCGGGAGCGACCTCTTTAGCAAAGGTTTTCGCCACTATATTTTTATAAAAAGCTATCTGGTTCCTTCAACGATATCAAGTTCATTACGTCAAAAGGTTTTTCGCCAAAAACCTGGCGTAGCCCTCCGTCATTTCAGATTAGTATTGCTTAGTATTCGTGCTAAGTATGCCGTGCATTGCCGAGGCGTAGTGTTCGGTAGCTCTGTAATGCTTTTCTGTTGCATGGATATGTGGATTGGTTAGGACAGTCGTACTATTATGTTGGCATTATCAAGGACTCGTACGGGTGGGTTTAACGCAATCTAGATAATGACGGGTGGAACTTGACTAGGACTCTTTGATATGTTGGCATTGTCAAGGTCACTTGGGTCCTAGAGGTAAAAACATACATCGGGAGTTTCTAAAGAAACTGAAACTTGCCGGGCACGCGCATACCTTCTGGAGTGTGATAACGTGAGTGGATTCCGTCACGTTATCATGCGATGATAGTTGGATCCCGATTCCCACTGATGAGTTGGTTTACTCCTCGGGTGATCCCGACTAATTCTTCTTTCAGGTTTGGAGGAGAATTTGAGTTTACAGTGGGAAGTTTCCTGAGTGGATAAAGTGATAACCATTCTGATCTAGGTTAGAGTGCACGCAGAGTGTTTCTTTTCTCTCTCTCTTTGGCAGCGACCATGGCACGACCCTAGATTATGACTCAGTGACCAAGATAACCGAACCTTCTTAAAACACCGGCTTTTGGATTGTCCGAGTTGCATACCTCATTGCCACTCCTACTTTTACCCTTTTCTCCAGAATACCCCGTATTACTACGAACATCCACTTCCATTGGATAAAACCATCGTATGGTTATATACGAACTCAAAGGAATTTATTCGAGGATGGTTTCCGGTTCTGAAGAAAACGAATAGGACTATTCAGTTGTATTTTCCTTTTTACCTTCTCTCAGATTGCGAGTGCTCCTTAGATTAGGACAGTACACCTATTACGCTTATTGAATAGTCTTCTTCTAAACCATAGGCAGGTGCCGAACGGTAGGGAATGAAGGAAACTAATTAGCCTAACGATGGTGTACAGAAGGTAATAAGTTAAGACAAATAAAGGGATTAGTAAGAGGGCAAAGTAAATTGCGACTGCTATTCACGACCAAACCAAGTATTTCATTACTACTTCTACTTCACCTTTGTATTTCTCCAGAACACTCCGTATCACTACGAAGATCCACAGTTTATTGGATACTCCATCGTATGGTTATATATGAACTCGAAGGAACTTGTTCCAGGTCGGGGATGGATTCTGGTTCAGGAGAAATAGGAATAAGGCTTATTCAGGTGTCTTTTATCTTTACGTTCTCTCGAGTTGCGAGTGCTCCTAGGATTAGGACAGTACACCCATTACGCTTATTGGATAGTCTTCTTCCAAACCATAGGCTGGTGCCGAAAGGTAGGGAAGGAAGAAAACTATTTAGCCTAAGAGGGTGTACAGAAGGTAATGACTAAAGACTTATGAAGGGATTTGGAGAGATGGAAAAGAAATATACGGTTACAGTTGTGAATCTGGAAAATGGAAGAGGCATTACTAGGAATACCCGGATACCCCTACGAAACATTTCAATGTTTCAGTTTCACTGTGTATTGTTAAAAGAAAACTGATTTCCCAATTAGTCCTTGCTCCAGGGTATGTATTTACCAGGTTTGATTCTCACATCTGTATGGTTTTACAGATGATGAATGGGGGTAAGTTATTAGGAATTGGGTGATCATCCTTATTATATCGGGATTCGTTGTAATTGGTGATATTTGAGGAAATCACCTGGGTTGTTTGCCGGACGGCAAATATTTGGTTTTGAATATCCGTTGTTATGCACCAATTTCAAATTGATATATTTGTACGTCTATTTTTATAAAGTGAGATATAACTTTTTGAAATTATGTCGATGACATTTACCTATATCAGTGGATGGTTAGGTAAGGAGCATTAAACAGCGGTGTAATTCTTCTTAACCATAAGTACTACGACACACAGGGAATGAGTTTTTAGACTCAGGGGACATATACAGAGTATTGTATGTTGTCCAGTGTCCACTGGGACAGAGGGGTTGGTACTCGTACTATATTCTGTTTACTTATGACTTCTCTAGTTTTTAGACAGGTTTTTCGTAGAAACACAAGGTCCAAGTTTTGAGAAGTTATAAGTATAAGAGTAAAGTAGAGAACCAGATGTTGCAAGTATTGGGATTCTTCAAGGTAATCGAAGATGTAGATACTTGTGTATGGTATTCAATTGATGTAATGATTAAGAGAACTTGCTTCTCTTTCAGGTTACTCATAATTGGAAGCACTCCTAAGTTGAGTAATGCTGATCGGCCTCTCTCCATTTAGTTTACATGCACTGGAGACAGCTGCATGATTTGAATCTGGTTCCAATTAAATCAGTGCTTCTGTTTCTATATTGGATATAAAACAGTTCATATCTTAACGATGTTAAGGTACGGGGAGTTGTCCAGCTTATGCTTAAAACCAGACTCTGGATAACTCAAGGCACGTTTCTGTAATGGGTGTTTGTGGGTTGACCCGGGCTATGACGAGGGTTAACTTTCTACCATTTGGAAGATCAATAGTGATATTGTTCTTAACTCGCCACAGTTTTAATAAAAATGGACTTTTTCAGAAAACAGTAGTGGGAGCATGGTAGAACTGGAAGTGATTCCAGAACCGCAAACGATTACTGAAAATTTGATAAGAACCTAAAGATTCAATCTGGTTTAACATTCCATTAGCCACTCCGCAGATATGGTGGGTAACCTCAGGCACTCGAGAGGTACTTCGGTATGCTCATAGACGGTGACAGAGAGGTTCTTGTTTACCCAGACTTGCCATTGATGTTGTTCCAGACTGTGAGACCCGGCAGGAGGATGAGTATAGCGCCGTTCTAAACTACCTTTAGAAGTGCACGTGTATATTATTCTGTCAGAGGGTTGTCGTAGTAAGTAGGAGCAGCGGAAGTATAGTGGACAAGTGGCTTATGTCTATTTATAGACCAAAGCGGACATAGCGGAGATAGATCATCTATTTCTGATGTGACAGTCATAGGTTTGACTTCATCAGAATAGGGGATGGATCTGTTAAGAAGGTAGTAGGGTGTGATGTCCTAGTATTTGGATGACATACACAGAGTAGGAAGTGAAATTCCTATACTACAATCGGTTATACTTTGGTTGTCACGCAGTGGTTTCTCCATATATGATATGGATATTGTATCAGATATTCTGGATACTAGATTTATTGTTTTAGATCTAGATTTGGGTAGTTTCTAAATCTGGGTACTTAGACAGCATTCTACAGGTATGTTAGAATGGACGACTCCTGGCATGGTAGTGTACCTGCAGGTAATGGAGTCACCCTCTCTAAAGGTGTATTACAGACTAAAGGGGAGAAGGATGTGCATGATTGGCAGATCACTTGCTTAGGCAATTGAGTCAATCATGAGATGTCAAGTACCACACCAGATGTTGTTTTTGCACGAGATGCAATAAATTGATATTAATCCAATCCTGGAGAAACGATCGGAAGCAGTTATAGAACATAAGTTAATGTTCTGGGGAAATGATAATGACCGCCTCCTTCGGGAGACAGTTATCATTCCAGGCTTCCAAGGTGACCTGGATGATAGAGTGACTGTCAGAGTTATAGTTTTCCCTCTGACGAGGGGCAGTATTTTGGACAGATGGTCCAAGCGGATACTGAGGGAGGCATGGCGCAGGATACTGATTAAGTTCAATTGATGGTACAGTCTAAGAAGTTTGGATTTGGAGTTCATTTATGAACTAGGTCCCATCAGATATTCAGACATATTCTAAGACAGGTATTGCTCATTTCGGGAGATAGCTTTCTCCGCGAACTTGAGATAAAGAGAGACATAGAAAGAAACATCAGGGCGGATCCACTCACTGAGGCCATTCCTCGAAAGCAATAGTTTCGCAAACGGACTTTAGGAGACTGATTAGTAGAGGAGTTGGGTGTTCGGTATCACACGGGCTGTGAGTACGCGACATCGTAATAATTAGCCTTGAGTGCAAGTGGGAGATTGTTGGATATAGTGCCCTCAGAGTTAATTATTGGATCGCAGGCACGTGATTGCAATGATTGAGAGAGGACCTATACCGGTAGGACAGTCTTACTCGAAAGGTTTGTATACTATCTGGTTTGTTTTTATCATCGTGTATAGTTCACTATTACACGTTGATGGAAAATAGTATACTATCTGGTTTATCTTTATCACCGTGTACTGCTTTAGGTGATGGTACAGATCACTATTACACGTTGATAGAGCCCTTAGGATTCTTGCTTGACGACCAGCAGTATGATAGCGATCATATACGTGGGTGCTGGGGTCTATAAGCACGTCATTAAAGTGGTCCCTAGTCATGGGAGTTTCGAGACTGGGCATTGATACTCCATTAGTAGACTAGTGTATACAGTCGAGACCCCGACGAGGGGCGGTGGCCGGTCTAACAATCCATTGGTGTCAATTGGTTCACCTAAGATATATACAGGTGCTCATTAGGTTATGAGTACACCGGACAGGACTCGCCGGGAACATGCTAGTTGGTATTATACCTAGCGTCAGATAGCAGTTCCCTGGTGACATGTGTACAGGTTAGTTCATCGACCTGAGATCGTCATTTGTCTCGTGTGAGTTCCCACTGTACTTTGATTACTACCCTACCACGTTTCAAAGGAGTCGTGCAAACAGGTTTTAGTTGGGTACAGTCCCGAGCCACATGGAGGCAGTGAGCGGATCTGCAGGGGTTTCGTCTCTCCCGGTATTGGGGGTGAGATCGCTCTGTGTCTAGGAGAGCCATTACACAAAGCCCTCGGCCGAGACAGGAGATTTACTGGTAGGTATTCCAGTAGTATTTCAGGGTGTTCTGGGCTACACTCCGGCACGACTTGTACCGCTTTTGGGGGTCTGACTTTTACCAACCCCCTAGGCCCGCCATGCGATACTCATAGACGAACGGACCGGACTGTACGGATATTATCACTGACAGGCTCAGTAGGGTGTCAGGATGAGTTCGCTCATCGACCTCCCTTTTGGTCAATACCTGGTAGCCCGTTACGTACGGCTAATACCTCTGATGTGCTAGTGGTTAAATCCACAGCCAAAGTATTAACGAGTCTTTAGAGTTCGGGCGAAACGTTGTAGAGGCCGTATGGATTTATGGCAGGGTCCGAACTATAACACGTGTACTTATGCACGTGTTATAGTTCGGACGGATAATACTAGCGAGCTTTAGTTTAAGCCGGATCCTAGTATCATACAGTGTAGATTTTGTCTCATTGCATTTGTATTCGGTCAGAATATAAATGCGGGTATGTATATACAGTCGTGGGGTTTTCCTGTAATTTATTACGGGATCGCTGTTTTGAAGTTGCCAGTTTGCATTCCGTTTCAGCCATTTTTCCTCTCTTTCTTTTCTTGGCTGATTTTTGCTTGGAGGGGCTTATTTGTAAAAGTGGCATTTACAAAATGGGGTTTTTTTTGTGGTGCCGGGGCTCCAGCAGTTTCTGCAATGATCATGATGAGATTGACTTGTTTTGTGCATCATTTCTTGCATCAATGAGATTGGATTTGAATGAGACTTTGATGTGAGGTTTCCTTGTGCTTATGGTCACCTCTTATTGCTACTACACTCACCTCCTCCTCCTCAATTATTGATGGTCGGCCAATACAAGAGTGGGCTGTCTAAATTTTTGGTGTGGGATTTGTATCTCATTTGCTTGCACAAAATTGATATAGTTCCATTTCAAAGCTCATCTCCTTCTCCACTCCAAAAATGGCAACTTCATGAACCCCTTGAGCAAAAGGTTTCTACACTTAGTCTACAGCAATCTTGGACACGTCGGCTAGCCAACTTCGTGTCCGAGTTGGCTCGGTTCAGAGGTGGGAGCCCGTAAAAATACTTCTCCATGTGGTGCCCTTCCGACGAGGAGACCGGAGATCAGTGATGCCGCGTGGAGCTTGGGATGGTGGCCGAAAACCGAAGGACACGGATCGCTCGGTATAGCTCTCTACCCTTTCTCCAGTTAGCTAGTAGTAAGTTAATGGTCTGATCCGGGTTTATAGTCCATGGTAGCGCTGGTTTCTAGTTAAAGAAAAGTTTTTATTTCCGCATGTTGGCCTCGAACAGACGACCGGGGCGCTACCGTAGTCTAACAGCACGAGCACTGATTGTATGCCACTCCCACCGTCAATAATTGCCATGACATGCACAACACCTATACATAT
Organism: Agapanthus africanus; assembly: GCA_030015575.1. Classification (NCBI taxonomy): domain Eukaryota; kingdom Viridiplantae; phylum Streptophyta; class Magnoliopsida; order Asparagales; family Amaryllidaceae; genus Agapanthus; species Agapanthus africanus. The sequence goes on along the minus strand of CM057343.1, from coordinate 416,633,185 downwards.
GTGATATAGTATTGCTTAGGGGCATCGAGACATGATCTTTATTTTCATTGTGCATATGACATATAGCATACCTGTATACCTACATGATTACGCATATATCTCGACATGCTTACATGATAGTTACCCGTATACCTCTATGGTAGTGTACCATTAGTGATAGGTATATACACATTTGAGACATAACTACATGTACACCTGGAATACATACATATACCTGGAGGGTATTACATCTTTAGGGATAGGTATAGAGACATACCTTGCTATAGTTACATGTTCACCTGTATATGATGTTGTATTTGATTTCGGAGGTTTTAGGAACCGCATGATATATATATTAACTTGTTGCAGTTAAATAGCAGTTTTTCTTTATATTCTCATATTACTGTTTCATGTTGCATATATTACATCCATGGATTTCATATGATGTTCTCTGATATTTTTACTCCTAAATATATATATAACAGTGGAATGGGATGCTCTTATATATATATTGATTCATGCAGTTATACTTATTCATTACTTGATATTTTCTGGATTTGAGGACCGTGGTTGTTTCATGAAATTGTGCATCATTTGAAAAACCCGGTTTCTCTTGATATGATATTTCAGCTTCCACTATGAGATTTCTCGGTTCTGAGCTTATATAGACCCCATGCAAGGAGGTGTCGTGGGCCGTATGTGGATACATGGTGGATCCCGGCTGGTTCCCCGGGGCAAGAAGATCGAAGGTCCATGCCATTGAGCCCGGCTGGGGGCGTTTGCCATCCGGTGATAGTATTTGGACTCGACGAATATCTGGGGGATATCGATCAAGCTTATGTACGTACATGCCTTGCAGATTGGGGGTGGTGCTTACCCAGGTTATTAGGATGTACGTACATGACATGGGAGGGCCAGACCCAGGTGATGGCACCTCAGAGATCAGTATTCCTGTGTCGATACTAGACACTTGTTTCATGATGCTTTGGGTGTCGATATTAGACACTCACCTTATATGAAACTTATTTGATATTGATGTTGTACATACGGGATATGTGGGATATACTGATGTTGTACATATGGGATATGTAGGATATACTGATGTTGTACATACAGGATATATGAAGTTTACTTGATATGAGAGCCAATTTGGGGGCTGATTTGAGGAACTTTGGGATTTAGATTGTCTTGATGGACGTTGGTCCTGTCACGAGGTCAGGATTCCGTGATTTATGACATGTTTTGTTCCATACTCCTCATTTTTCTTTACATGCATTGCTTCATGTATTGTAGTACCTGCTAGAGTACTTTTCATGACTATTGCACATACATACTGCCATCTTATTGCTATCAACTTGCATGTTTTAGATTCGTGCTGTACGTGCATACTTGTGATTACCTGCATATGTTATTGTAGGGTTCTTAGGCACACTCAAGAGGTTCCACAAGGCATCAACCATGCCAAAATCAAATTTTTCTTGTGCCGAGAAACCCTAATGCTAGATCGTTAACTAGAGGTAAGGCGAAAACCATACAAGTAAACAACTTTACTAGAAAGTGAAAGGGGCTACAACCTTTGTAGATCTGGTCCTCCACTTCTTTAGCTCCGTGATGACGTCCCTTAGCTGCGATCACCGGGATCCCGAACTCTAGCGATGGTTTCGTCGGAGAAATGAGCGGGCTAGATCGTTGACTTCGATGCCGAAGATGATCTACGTCGAGGCGACTCAAACCCAAGCTCCATCTTCACTAGGTCATGAAACTTATGAAGATAACACCCTATACAACATGGCAAGTGGTAGAGGATGATGAAATAGGAAGTGGGTTCACTTTAGAATTGGATTTCTCACTTGATTTCAACACTTGAAATTTTCTAGCAAGCTTTTTTCTTTTCATGAAGAAGATGAAGAAGAAAAGAATGGAAAAGAATTATCAAAAATAGAAAATCAAGTGAAGCCTTATCATAATGCAATCATGGGTGAGTTTAACACATGTAGAGAATAAACTAGGGTTTAGGTGAATGGTTAGGTTAAGGAAAGAAACAAAATGGTCAAGACTTTCAAAGCTTCATGAAGCTTCAAGAATAAAACAAAGTTAGCAACCATTTTATTCTTGCCAAAAATAAATGAATAAAATAAATAATTAAGTTAAAACCCTAACCATTAACCTAAACATGGATTAAAGTAAACACACACCCAAGTTTGCATGTATCATCAAACATGATACAAACTAGTGCACAAACATATATCATATATACAATATGCACAATCAAGTGAGAAAATAATCTTAAGTGAACCAATACTAGTTAATGTAAATTAATATATCAAATATCTAATTATACATTAAATCATTAAATCAACACTTGATTTAATGATCCGGTCATACTGCATATAACCGACTAATATCAAGTGTATCAATGTATCGAATCAACACTTGATTCGGTAACCCGGCTATATCTCATATAACCATCCGATGATACAAATCGCGAGAATAGAATTCAGTATCACATACTGGTATTATTCTCGGTCCCGCACATATCTCATATGCGCTCCTATTTCGTTTCGCTTGAGCCAGGAAACCTCTGTGTAGGACTCTAAAGACTCGTCAATACGCCGGCAGTAGGTGATGATCATATCAAACACCCACAAGCCGCAAGCGGTCTGCTAAACGTAACGGACACCCAGGTATTGAGCGATCAGAAGATCAACGAGCAAGCCCACTCACACTCCTGTGAATCCAACCAGTAACACTTACCGTACAGTCAGGTCTGTTCGTCTGATATGTCGCATATCTTGCCTAGGGGTGGTAAACGTCAGACCCCAGTAGCTCGATAAGTCGTGTCGATATGAGGTCTATAACAGTTCGAGAAACTACTGGTAACACTTACCAGTAAATCTCAGCAACCCTGGCCAGGGATTTCCGGTTATAGCCAATCGAACACAGTGCAACATCAACTCCCTATACCAGGAGAGACGAATCCCCTCCTATCGCTCATTGCCTCCATGTGATTCGGGACTGTACCCAAAAACCACCGTTTTGCACGCCCTCTTGGACGTGGTAAGGTGGAAATCAAAGCACAGTGGGAATCACACAAGACTCTATGACGATCTCGGGTCTACAGACTAACCTGTACTAGTATTACCAGAGAACTGCCATCTGACGTAAGGTATAATACCATCTGGGAGTTCTCAGCGAGTCCGTCCAGTGTACCCAGTCTCCACTGAGCACCCGTATATCATCGCCGATGTCAAACACCAATGGATATGGGATCATCCATCGCCCATCTGTATGGATCGAGAAGGTATACGCTAGTCTACTCTGGTATATCGATGCCCCGTCTCGATACACCCACGACTAGGGACCTTGAAGGATGTACTTATGGACTACCATGTCCCCACTAGTATGATCCGCATCATAGTATAGATAGTCAAGTACACATCCTAAGGGCTTTACCAACATGTAACAGAGAGACAATCAGTGTACACGTTAAGATAAAGAGCAACCAGATAGCATACTATCATGTCGAGCAAGAAAGTCCTCCCTATATATGTCCTAGCATCCACTACAATATACATCCTATGTACAGTAATGGCCTCTAGGGCATACATATAACTAACAATCTCCCACTTGCACTAGGGCCATCTGTAGCAGTGGTTGCAGTATCTCATACTCAACCATCCCATAAAAGTCTCTCTGTGGGAAAAGGCCTTTGTGAGTGAATCCGCCGTGTTGTCCTCTGAGTCTACTCTCCTGACCTCGATCACCCTGGAGATCAACTATCTCCATGATCAGGTGATGCTGCCTCAGAATACGTCTAGGTCACTGATGGGACCGGGGTTCCTGGGCCAAAGCCACACTTCCATTGTCACACAATGGTAGGAACCTAGTTCATCTCATGAACCAATATACACCCAAATTTCCTCTTTGGTAGTATCTTTGATGGCGATGTCACCATCCTTTATCGTGTAGTTTGCCATGGTATCTAGCTTGGAACTCTTCCAACATACCGTCCCTCCAATGAGGGTAAAGACAATGCCTACGACTGACATTCAGTCGTCCTTATCACCCTGGAACCTTTCCAGTGATTCTCCCCAGGGTCCACTGATACCATCTCACTACAACTAGTGAGTATCCTAATATCCAATTAGATCTATCTCATAGATCCAAAACCCAGAATTTAGTAGGTATCACTTTGATCCTATATGGAGAATCATTGTGATAAGCGGAGATTAACCGAGCGTAGCATAGGAAACTACTTCCCTATCAAGAGTATGTTATCCACGTACTCTATGAGGATCACCACCATACTCTCTACTATCTTTTTGTATATACAAGGTTCATCTACCATTTTAATGAAGTCAAACTCTTTGACTACCTCATCAAAACAGATGTTCCAACTCCGCGATGCCTGCTTTATCACATAAAATATCTTGCACACATTTCCGCTGCTCCCACTGTCTACGAAACCCTCTGGCTGTGTACTTATAGACTCTGTCTTCTAAATCATTATTTAGAAAAGTGACACCCAACCGCCAGATATCGTAGTCATGGTATGTAGCCGTGGTAAGTAGGATCTGGATGGACTTAAGAATAGTTACTTGAAAAGGTTTCATCATTATCCATGCCTGGTCGATGATGAAAACCTTTAACAAGTCTAGCTTTGAAAGTCTCAACTTTTCCATCTATACCTAGTAATCTTCTCAAGATATACTTGCTCCTGATGGGGATTTAACCCTTCAGATATAGCAACCAAAGTCCATACTTTGTTGGTGTACATGGATTCCATCTCAGATCACTAAGCATCCAGCCATTCTTACAGAGTCCCTACTCTTGATGGCCTGCTCCAAACTAGTTGGGTCATCATCTCATGATGCATTCCTCGCTCCCACTGTCATAGAGAAACAGAAGTATCTCTCAGGTGGGTGAGGAACCCTACTAGATCGGCGGAGAGGCTGAGGTTCGTTGGTAACTATTGAATCCTTTGGTTCTTCCAAATCACTAGCTGCAGTTTGTATAGCTGGAACATTTCCAGTTCTACACAACAGACCTTGCCTCGAGCTTGTCCGGATTTTGCTTTTTAGACATAGGCCGGACAACCCCAAATCTTAAACAACTTAAGATATGGGCTCTTCCCTTTCCATATCACATATGAAGTGGTAGGCAACTGATTTGATTTGAACCCTATTCAATAGGTATGCAGCTTCTTAAGTGCATAACTCCCAAAAGGAAATAGAAAACTCAGTAGTACTCATCATAGAGCGCACCATATCATATAGGGTGTGATTGCTCCACCCCGATACACCGTTGTGCTGTGGTGTATTCAGAGGAGTAACACTGAGAGAGAATCTCATTCTCCTTTAGAACAGTCCAAGAATTCCATGCACAAGTATTCTCCTCCCTGATCTCATCATAGGATATAATACTTATACCCGTATTTTGGTTCTCTACTTCTAACATATATGCTGTGAATATCTCAAAAGGTTCGGACTTATGTTTCAACAGGAACATATGACTGAATCTTGAGAGATCATCAGAGAATGTAATGAAGTATAAAGAGCCGGTCCTGGCATGTGTAGACAGGGGACCTTACATACATCATCATGTATCAGTCCCAAGAGTTTACTAACTCTTTCTCTGTTTCCAGTAAATAGAGCTACGGTCATCTAATCTTTGTGACATGACTGGCAAGTTTCACAAGATGTAAATTCAAACTAATTTAAATATACATCTAAATATAACTTCAGCCAGTCGGGTCGCATTGATATGACCTAGTCTACAATGCCACAAGAAGGATCCGTTCATTTCTGAACTCTTCCTCTTGTGTGTGTTCCGTATACTAAGAACTGTAGTTTGATTTAGAACATCAATGTTTTTAGATAACGTGCCTGAACCGATCAACTTTTGATAATGGAAATTTCCCGGCAGGGGAAAAAGTGGGTATTTATATCCGGCCGAACTTTTTAACATGTTCTAAAATACCCGAAAAACCATAAACGAGGTTAAAAATATCTGATCGAATCAATGAGTCCCCAATACACCCCAGAAAACTCAACTGTTGAGTGTAATTAAAAGTGCCCAGAAACCTCAGGAATCACATACGGGGGAAACTGTACAAAATTGAAACCCTAACACATCAATTGCGCCTCGGAACCGCCGCCAATGGCATGTCATTGCCGCGGTTCTGCGGCCGTTTAAGTGAGTTACTGTCTCGTTTTGTACAGTTAATCTTATATTTCCCTGCACTATTTTATGAGCATTTTTAATTGGGAAAAATCCACAGTTTTGAAAATTGTACAGAGAGCATCGTCTACATTTCGTCTAAAGCTCTAGCTAGTCTCTGATACCACTGTAGGGTTCCTAGGCACACTCTAAGAGGTTCCACAAGGCATCAACCATGCCAAAATCAAATTTTTCTTGTGCCGAGAAACCCTAATGCTAGATCGTTAACTAGAGCCAAGGCGAAAACCATACAAGTAAACAACTTTACTAGAAAGTGAAAGGGGCTACAACCTTTGTAGATCCGGTCGTCCACTTCTTTAGCTCCGTGATTACGTCCTTTCGCTGCGATCACCGGGATCCCGGACCCTAGCGATGGTTTCGTCGGAGAAATGAGCGGGCTAGGTCGTTGACTTCGATGCTGAAGATGATCTATGTCGAGGCGACTCAAACCCAAGCTCCATCTTCACTAGGTCATGAAACTTATGAAGATAACACTCTATACAACATGGCAAGTGGTAGAGGATGATGAAATAGGAAGTGGGTTCACTTTAGAATTGGATTTCTCACTTGATTTCAACACTTGAAATTTTCTAGCAAGCTTTTTTTCTTTTCATGAAGAAGATGAAGAAGAAAAGAATGGAAAAGAATTATCAAAAACAGAAAATCAAGTGAAGCCTTATCATAATGCAACCATGGGTGAGTTTAACACATGTAGAGAATAAACTAGGGTTTAGGTGAATGGTTAGGTTAAGGAAAGAAACAAAATGGTCAAGACTTTCAAAGCTTCATGAAGCTTCAAGAATAAAACAAAGTTAGCCACCATTTTATTCTTGCCAAAAATAAATGAATAAAATAAATAATTAAGTTAAAACCCTAACCATTAACCTAAACATGGTTTAAAGTAAAAACACACCCAAGTTTGCATGTATCATCAAACATGATACAAACTAGTGCACAAACATATATCATATATACAATGTGCACAATCAAGTGAGAAAATAATCTTAAGTGAACCAATACTAGTTAATGTAAAATAATATATCAAATGTATAATTATACATTAAATCATTAAATCAACACTTGATTTAATGATCCGGTCATACTGCATATAACCGACTAATATCAAGTGTATCAATGTATTGAATTAACACTTGATTCGGTAACCCGGCTATATCTCATATAACCGTCCGATGATACAAATCGCGAGAATAGAATTCAGTATCACATACTGGTATTATTCTCGGTCCAGCACATATCTCATATGCGCTCCTATTTCGTTTCGCTTGAGCCAGGAAACCTCTGTGTAGGACTCTAAAGACTCGTCAATACACCGGCAGTAGATGATGATCATATCAAACACCCACAAGCCGTAAGTGGTCTGCTAAACGTAACGGCCACCCGAGTATTGAGCGATCAGAAGATCAACGAGCAAGCCCGCTCACGCTCCTGTGAATCCAACCAGTAACACTTACCGTACAGTCAGGTCTGTTCGTCTGATATGTCGCATATCTTGCCTAGGGGTGGTAAACGTCAGACCCCAGTAGCTCGATAAGCTGTGTCGATATGAGGTATATAACAGTTCAAGAAACTACTGGTAACACTTACCAGTAAATCTCAGCAACTCTGGCCACGGATTTCCGGTTATAGCCAATCGAACACAGCACAACATCAACTCCCTATACCGGGAGAGACGAATCCCCTCCTATCGCTCATTGCCTCCATGTGATTCGGGACTGTACCCAAAAACCACCGTTTTGCACGCCCTCTTGGTCGTGGTAAGGTGGAAATAAAAGCACAGTGGGAATCACACAAGACTCTATGACGATCTCGGGTCTACAGACTAACCTGTACCAGTGTCACCAGAGAACTGCCATCTGACGTAAGGTATAATACCATCTGGGAGTTCTCGGCGAGTCCGTCCAGTGTACCCAGTCTCCACTGAGCACCCGTATATCATCTCTGATGTCAAACACCAATGGATATGGGATCATCCATCGCTCATCTGTATGGGTCGAGAAGGTATACGCTAGTCTACTCTGGTATATCGATGCCCCGTCTCGATACACCCACGACTAAGGACTTGAAGGATGTACTTATTGTTAGTGTATATGCCCTAGAGGCCATTACTGTATCATACTAGCTTGTATATTACTTGATGGAAGCTTGGGATATTCACAGTTGTATATACAATCTTGCTCGAAATGATAGTATGCTACTTGGTTTGTCTCTGCTTTAATATGTGCATGTGTTTCTTTTAGCATATGGCTAATATACATATTAGTAGAGCCCTTAGGATCTTTGCTTGATTACCAGCGTTGTGATGGCACTCACACTCGTGGGAGCTGGGTGATCTATAAGCACATCCTTATACAGGTCCCTGGTCGTTGGACTATCGAGACAGGGCATCGATACTCCGGAGTAGACTAGCGTATGCGCTTCTCATCCCAGTGTGGGAGACGGTCTGTCCCACAGCCGTCAGTACGTCGTACTTGAGATAGTATGCGGGTGCTCGTTAGGTTACGAGTACACTGGACAGGACTCGTCGGGAACTGTTGGTTGGTATTATACCTATCGTCAGTTATCAGTTCCCAGGTGACATGAGTACAGCTTAGTCCGTTGACTTGACACTGTCACTTCGCCTCGAGTGTGTTCCCACTGCACTTTGATTACTACCCTACCAAGGCTCAAAGGAGTCGTGCAAACAGGTAGTTTTTTGGTGCAGTCCCGAAGCACTTGGAGGCAGTGACGGTTAGACAGGATTCGTCTCTCCCGGTATTGGGGTTGACATCGCTCTGTGTCCAGGAGAGCCATTACACGAGTATTCCCTGGCCAGGGCAAGCGAGATATATTGGTAGGTTTCCAGTGTTATCTCAGGGTGTTCTGGGCTACACTTCGACACGACTTGTACCGCTATTAGGGGACTGACGTTCACCGCCCCCTAGGCCCGCCATGCGATGTATCAGACGAACAGACCGGACTGTACGGAGACTGTCACATACAGGCTCAGTAGGAGTTCAGATGGGGTTAACCTCGTCAGTCTTCTTATCGACATCTACCTGGGGACCGTTACGTACAGCTAGTGCCGCTTGCGGTCTGTGGTTAAACCCACTGCCAGCGTAGTGTCGAGTCTTTAGAGTCCCACACAGAGAGCTATTCGCCTTTAGGCAAAATGAGTAGAGGTCGCATGGTTTTGCGACAGGGTTCGTTCGCATCCGCGCACTTGTGCACGTTTGCTGTCCGGACAGTTTATACTAGCGGGCTTTGGTTTAAGCCGGATCCTAGTATATGATTTGGGATTGGTTTTTCTCATTGTATTCGTGTTCCTCGGATCACGAATGCGGGTGCGTATGCACAGTTGCTTGAGATTGAGGGAGAGGACCTTGATAAGGGTTAATGGCTATTGTCATTTTATTAACCCTAATGCTTATGTGTGTATTATAGTTAATTGATAATTAGTTTAATAATTGTGCATGGTTATGGTTGTTGACCATTTGACCTCCTTGACTTGTTGACCAAGGTTGACACTTTGACCATCATCATTTCTTTTGGAAGATGCTTTTTGATCCTTGCAAATTGAAATGATAATGGTCATGTCATGATTAGCCATGACAATTATCTAGCTAATTATTTAATTAAAATAATATACACATATTAGTGAGAATGGTTCACATTATTCTCATTCTATCATTTCATTTCTCTCTCTTGTTCTTCCTCTCCCTCAAGCTCTCTCCCTCTCATGTGTTGAGAAACACTTGAGCTTGAGAAAAATCCTCTCTTGATCATCTTTACTCTCATCTAGGGTTGAAGGACTAGCACTTCTTGAACCCTAGTTACTTCTAGCTTGGAGTTGAAGCCAAAGGTTGAGGCTTTCGGGTGGATCTTTCTTTGACGGGAGAAGACGACAAGGTGACCTCCTTCCACCACTCCAAGGAGCAAGGAGAGAAGGACATAAAGCCCAAGGTATAACCTTTCAAGCACTTAGCTAGTTTCTAGTTAGCTTTAGCAAGTTTTTGTTTAGCAAAGATCCTTCTAGCTCTAGTCCATGTTGCCTAAGCTCATAAAAATCCGATTTTTATTCCGTTTTCCGCCCCCCCCCCCCTCCGCAAGCACCGGGATGGGCAACGTGGACTTACAGTGGTATCAGAGCCTAACTAAACATAAACTAGTTAGGTAGTGAAGTGTAACGAAGTTCGAAACCGGAAAATCCAAAAACCGAGTTTTCAAAAACCCTAGTTTCTGTTAAAAAAATTTCTGGTCAAAACAAAATTTGTTATACACCGAAAATCGTCTCAGGGTTTTCTAAAGAAAACCACCAAACCCGGTCCAGTGATTCGTCTAAACCGCCGCGTTTCCGCGGCAATAGCAAGCTATTGCCGCGGAACCGCCGCCGTTTGGACTCTTCACTGAGTCGAGTTTGGTGCAGTTTTCTTACGGCTTGGTTTTAGGATTTTTAAGATGGTTTATATGTGCCCAGATTTTCCAGAATAGAAATTTATTTTTGGGGGCCTATAAATCCGTATTTTTTCCGAACTTCACTACACTTTGACTATGACGGTTATATCTGTGATGTTTGTATGTATTGAACGTCGGCTAATCGCTATATGTCGATTAGTCGAGGTTATACATATCTGTGATCTGTGTTTGATGATTGGTATGTGTATATGAATGGGTTGGATTGTCGCGGGTGAATAGCCGGGATGGATGTGAGATGAGTGTTGCTTTTTCTTTCATTCATTGTAACATGTAAATTGATGTAATATTATTATTTGTATGGCCGCGCAACCGGGTCGGGGTTGTAGCCGTCATTGTATAATTCTTTTTACTGTTTTTGCTCCTAGGATAGACCCATAGAGGGGGTGCACAAACTACCGGGTATCTCGAAGTGCCGAGTGGCCTACTCACGGTGGTGAGGGAGGTTGCTTCGCTTCGGGTACTTGGCGGGTAGTTTGCCGCACCCGTAGGGGTCTTGGGTGGGGTTTTGGCTATTCACCGCGACCGTGTAATCCTCTTTTCGTTGCAGGCTCGAACGGATTGCGGATTCCTAGTATATCCAATGTATTCATCTGTGATCTGTAATGTCTATCATTGCTATATATTTATATATGATAACTATTTAGACGTTGCTTATGTTTTACAGCCGCGCTAGCCCAGCCCCCGCTCTGTCGTTAGTTAAGTAACCTAACGGGTGATGACGGGGCCCCGTGGCGAATGCGAATGGCATAAGCGTACGTCATATTTTGGTTGTTTTCTGCAATGGTAGGATTAAATGATGGGACGCATTAAAAGAACTAATGCAAGAAAATAAACCAAGTAAAAGTCGATTGGAACACTTTGAAAACCACTCGGTTCTTTTCAAAACTAAACTTTTAAACGCGGAGCTTGAACCACTCCTTTTAAAAGCTATCTCGTTCCATCGATTATATCAAGTTCACTACGTTCACGGTTTCACCAAAACCATTCGTAGGCCTCCGTCGTTTTGTATGGATATTCAATAGTATTCAAGCTATGTTTGTTGACCTTCGTCAAGGCATAGTGATTGGTAGCTGTTGGGTGTTCATATGTAGCATAGATAGATGCGTTGGTTTGGGACAGTCGTACTACCTTGTTGACCTTCATCAAGGGTATGTACGGGTGGGTTCAAATTAACCTGGATAATGACGGGTAGAACTTGACATGTGACTTATGATTTGTTGACCTTCGTCAAGGTCATAAGAGCATGGGGCAAAAATCCACATCGGGAGTTTCATAAGTACTGAAACTTGCTAGCGCTGCATACCATTTGGAGTGTGATAATTCTGGTAGGATTCCTTCGGTTTTATCACGCGATGATATTTGGATCCCGATCCTACTGTGAGTATATGCTACTCCTCGGGAAAACTCTCACTTAACGATCAATACTATAAACTTAGTAGGTGCCTAGAAAGGTGTTAGCGGGGCTACGCCCCCAGGGAAAAGAGGTTACTTAATTAAGGAACTTCGCGAAAGCGTTGGAAAACCTCCCTCGAAGTACCGACACTGGCCTGGTTGAACGGTTAAGCAAGTATTGTACGGTGAGATTGATCCTGACTAATCCTTCCTTTATGGTTTGGGGAGGGATTCGAGAGACAGTGGGAGCCATCCTGTTTAGATAAATTAAAAACCAATCTAAACTTGCAAGAGCATCTTGCTAAGTGTTTTCTTCTCTCTCTCTTAATTGCAGCGACCCAGTGACCATACCTAGGTTACATCTAGATAATAAAATGACTGAATCTGACTGTTATAACTGGCAAAGGTCTGTCTAGATGTCCATTGCCCAGGACAAGCTGGAACACCTCTTGACTGATCCAACCCCTGCCGTCTCAGGTCCAGTTTCCCCTGTCACGGATATTGATATTCGTAGGACATCCGAAGAAGACTGTGCGAAAGCCAAGTGCCTCGTGTTAGCCTCAGTTGATGGTTTATACTAAAGGCAGCACGAGAAGATGGACTCAGCTTCTATCTTCCTCCATAACAAAGTTTTATATGGAGAGCAATCTCGTATCGCAAGATATGAGACCTCGAACGAATTGCTTCCAGCGAGGTTGGCTATCGGGTCATCTGTAGGGGGCAACGTCCTTACAGAGACCAGCTCTTTTGAGCTCTCGGACCTGAAGACCACGTTGAAGAACGGGTCAGATACCGACTCAGTTCAACAGTCTCTACCTACTACCCTAAAGGAAACTAGGGAAGTAGAAAGAAAGGGAAGGGCAGAAGTTTCAGGAACAGATGTAATAAAAGAAGGATGTTCCTATTGTTACGGGAACGAACATGGGCAGAAGGATTGCAAGGCTTGTAAAGCCAGTAGCCAGAATTCGAAGCATGTTGTGGATTCGGCTTCGGGTGTGTTTGTGATAGAGAACTGTATGTCAGTTAACCCTACTTCCTGGGTATTGGATACCGGATCAGGATCTCATATCTGTAATTCGTTACAGGCTTTGAGAAACCGTAGGGTTATCAGGAAAGGTGATATGACTCTCAGGGTTGCTAACGGAATGAGCATGTATGCTGAATCCGTAGGGGAATATCATCTAGGACTGACAACTGGGCAGATATTGATTCCGCGTGACTGTTTTTATGTGCCAGGTGCGACTTGTAACATCATATCTGTATCCTTACTTTCTAAGGAAGGATATGATTTTACTTTTGTAAGCGATATAGTTAGCATCCACCTAAATCAAGTTCTGATTGAGTCAGGTACATTACAAAACGGGATATACGTATTAAATCAAGCTCAGATCTTCAGTGTCCAGAACACACTTAAAAGAAAGTCTCCGAAAACAAATCAGGCTTTCTTATGGCATTGTAGACTGGGTCACATTAATGAGACACGGTTAACAAAGTTACATAGAGAGGGATACTTGAATCCATTCGAGTATCAGTCTTATGCCACTTGTGAATCTTGTCTCATGGGAAAGATGACAAAGACTCCGTTCACTGGACACGGAGAAAGAGCAAGCAAGCTCTTGGGACTCATACACAGTGATGTGTGTGGTCCAATGTCTACACATGCGCGAAGTGGTTATTCATACTTCATTACTTTCACAGATGATTTCTCTAGGTATGGATATGTCTTCTTAATGAAGCACAAATCCGAGGCCTTTGAGAAATTTCAAGAATACAAGAATGAAGTTGAAAAAAAACAGGCAAAAGTATCAAGACACTGAGATCTGATCGAGGTGGTGAATACTTGAGTGCCGAGTTTCTGAGCTACTTAAAAGAGAATGGAATTCTCTCTCAGCTTACTCCTCCATACACACCACAACACAATGGTGTATCGGAAAGGCGGAATCGAACCCTATTGGATATGGTTCGTTCCATGATGAGTAAGGCTGAGTTGCCGTGATCCTTCTGGGGTTATGCGCTAGAAACAGCTGCATATCTCTTGAACAAGGCTCCAACCAAGACTGTGCCTACCACCCCATATCAGATGTGGAGTGGGAAGAAACCCTGTCTTAAGTACCTTAAGACATGGGGATGTCCAGCTTTTGTAAAAAAGCAGCATGCGGACAAGCTCAAGGCACGCTCAGTACTGTGTAAATTTGTGGGATACCCAAAGAACTCCAGGGGGTACCTTTTCTATTCCGCAGAGGAACAAAAGGTTTTTGTTTCTCAGCATGCCCACTTCTTGGAAACTGAATTTTTAGAAAATCAGATAAGTGGGACCGCAATAGAACTGGAAGAAATTCCAGAACCACAAGCTATTACTGAAAGCTTGGAAGAACCAGAGGTTTCAAGAGAACCGGACATCCCAGCGCCACTCCGCAGGAGTAGTAGGCAGTCTCATCCGCCCGAGAGATACTACGGTTTTCTCATAGACGGGGATAGAGAGGATTGCACCATGGATTATGGTGAGCCTACTAGCTTCCAGCAAGCCATTCAGAGCGGCGACTCGGTAAAATGGCTGGATGCAATGCGGGCCGAGATGGAGTCCATGTACACCAACAAAGTTTGGACTTTGGACTTTGCTCCAGAAGGGGTGAAACCCGTAGGATGCAAATGGATCTTCAGAAAGAAGATTGGTGTAGATGGGCAGGTTGAGACCTATAAAGCTAGACTTGTTGCAAAAGGTTTTCGTCAAAGACCTGGTTTGGACTATGACGAGACCTTTTCTCCAGTGGCTATGCTGAAATCCATTCGGATCCTTCTTGCCATTGCTGCCTTCCACGATTATGAAATCTGGCAGATGGACATAAAGACGTCTTTCCTAAATGGAAATTTGAAAGAGTGCGTCTATATGGATCAGCCGGAGGGATTCATTCAGAGTGGGAGCAGCGGGAGAGTGTGCAAATTGCTCAAGTCCATTTATGGACTTAAGCAGGCATCGCGGAGTTGGAACATCTACTTTGATGATACTGTCAAAGAATTCGACTTTATCAAAAACCCAGATGAACCATGCATTTACAGTAAGATTGTAGGGAGAACTGTGGTATTCCTCGTCTTGTACATGGATGACATTCTCCTAATAGGAAATGATATTCCTATGCTACAGTCAGTCAAAGGATTCTTGTCGCAGAGGTTCTCCATGAAGGACTTGGGCGATGACAACTACATTCTGGGGATCCAGATCTATCGTGATAGATCTAAGAAGATGTTGGGACTTTCACAGTCAAGGTACATCGACTCCATACTGAAAAGGTTCAGTATGGAAGATTCCAAGCGCGGTAATATACCAGCTTGTCACGGGATCACCCTCTCCAAAGAGATGTCTCCCAAGACTGATTTGGAAAGGGATCGCATGTCTATTATACCCTACGCTTCTGCAGTAGGCTCTATAATGTATGCAATGTTGTGTACCAGACCAGATGTAGCATACGCATTGAGCGTTGTAAGCCGGTATCAGTCGAACCCAGGGGAGAAACACTGGATAGCGGTAAAGAACATTCTCAAGTACCTGAGAAGGACTAAGGAGATGTTCTTGGTGTATGGCGGAAAAGACCTGCAGCTTGAGATCTTTGCTGACTCCAGCTTCCAGAGTGACAAGGATGACTCCAAGTCCATGTCGGGTTATGTCTTTACCCTCAATGGAGGGGCGGTTTGCTGGAAGAGTTCCAAGCAGGAGACCGTTGCAGACTCAACTATGGAAGCGGAGTACATAGCTGCTTGCGATGCCGCAAAGGAAGCTGTCTGGATGAAGAAGTTCCTCACGGAGCTTCAGGTGGTTCCTACCATTGTTGATCCAATACCGCTGTAATGCGACAACAACGGAGCTATAGCTTTAGCGAAGGAACCCAGGTCCCATCAGAAGTCCAGGCACATTTTGAGGCGGTACCACCTGATCAGGGAGATCATAGATCGCCAGGAGATCGAGGTGAAGAGAGTAAATACGGAGAACAACACTGCAGATCCACTCACGAAGGCCTACCCCAGACTCAGTTCGAGCGGCTGATCGAGATGATAGATCTTCGATACGCCAGTACATGGCCTTAGTGCAAGTGGGAGATTGTTAGTGTATATGCCCTAGAGGCCATTACTGTATCATACTAGCTTGTATATTACTTGATGGAAGCTTGGGATATTCACAGTTGTATATACAATCTTGCTCGAAATGGTAGTATGCTACTTGGTTTGTCTCTGCTTTAATATGTGCATGTGTTTCTTTTAGCATATCGCTGATATACATATTAGTAGAGCCCTTAGGATCTTTGCTTGATTACCAGCGTTGTGATGGCGCTCACACTCGTGGGAGCTGGGTGATCTATAAGCACATCCTTATATAGGTCCCTGGTCGTTGGACTATCGAGACAGGGTATCGATACTCCGGAGTAGACTAGCGTATGCGCTTCTCATCCCAGTGTGGGAGACGGTCTGTCCCACAGCCGTCAGTACGTCGTACTTGAGATAGTATGCGGGTGCTCGTTAGGTTACGAGTACACTGGACAAGACTCGTCGGGAACTGTTGGTTGGTATTATACCTATCGTCAGTTATCAGTTCCCAGGTGACATGAGTACAGCTTAGTCCGTTGACTTGACACTGTCACTTCGCCTCGAGTGTGTTCCCACTGCACTTTGATTACTACCCTACCACGGCTCAAAGGAGTCGTGCAAACAGGTAGTTTTTGGGTGCAGTCCCGAAGCACTTGGAGGCAGTGACGGTTAGACAGGATTCGTCTCTCCCGGTATTGGGGTTGACATCGCGCTGTATCCAGGAGAGCCATTACACGAGTAGTCCCTGGCCAGGGCAAGCGAGATATACTGGTAGGTTTCCAGTGTTATCTCAGGGTGTTCTGGGCTACACTCCGACACGACTTGTACCGCTATTAGGGAACTGACATTCACCGCCCCCCTAGGCCCGCTATGCGATGTATCAGACGAGCAGACCGGACTGTACGGAGACTGTCACATACAGGCTCAGTAGGAGTTCAGATGGGGTTAACCTCGTCAGTCTTCTTATCGACATCTACCTGGGGACCGTTACGTACAGCTAGTGCCGCTTGCGGTCTGAGGTTAAACCCACTGCCAGCGTAGTGTCGAGTCTTTAGAGTCCCACACAGAGAGCTATTCGCCTTTAGGCAAAATGAGTAGAGGTCGCATGGTTTTGCGACAGGGTTCGTTCGCATCCGCGCACTTGTGCATGTTTGCTGTCCGGACAGTTTATACTAGCGGGCTTTGGTTTAAGCCGGATCCTAGTATATGATTTGGGATTGGGTTTTCTCATTGTATTCGTGTTTCTCGGATCACGAATGCGGGTGCGTATGCACAGTTGCTTGAGATTGAGGGAGAGGACCTTGATTAGGGTTAATGGCTATTGTCATTTTATTAACCCTAATGCTTATGTGTGTATTATAGTTAATTGATAATTAGTTTAATAATTGTGCATGGTTATGGTTGTTGACCATTTGACCTCCTTGACTTGTTGACCAAGGTTGACACTTTGACCATCATCATTTCTTTTAGAAGATGCTTTTTGATCCTTGCAAATTGAAATGATAATGGTCATGTCATGATTAGCCATGACAATTATCTAGCCAATTATTTAATTAAAATAATATACACATATTAGTGAGAATGGTTCACATTATTCTCATTCTATCATTTCATTTCTCTCTCTTGTTCTTCCTCTCCCTCAAGCTTTCTCCCTCTCATGTGTTGAGAAACACTTGAGCTTGAGAAAAATCCTCTCTTGATCATCTTTACTCTCATCTAGGGTTGAAGGACTAGCACTTCTTGAACCCTAGTTACTTCTAGCTTGGAGTTGAAGCCAAAGGTTGAGGCTTTCGGGTGGATCTTTCTTTGACGGGAGAAGACGACAAGGTGACCTCCTTCCACCACTCCAAGGAGCAAGGAGAGAAGGACATAAAGCCCAAGGTATAACCTTTCAAGCACTTAGCTAGTTTCTAGTTAGCTTTAGCAAGTTTTTGTTTAGCAAAGATCCTTCTAGCTCTAGTCCATGTTGCCTAAGCTCATAAAAATCCGATTTTTATTCCGTTTTCCGCCCCCCCCCCCTCCCGCAAGCACCAGGATGGGCAACGTGGACTTACACTTATGGACTACCATGTCCCCACTAGTATGATCCGTATCATAGTCCAGGTAGTCAAGTACACATCCTAAGGGCTTTACCAACATGTAACAGAGAGACAATCAGTGTACACGTTAAGATAAAGAGCAACCAGATAGCATACTATCATGTCGAGCAAGAAAGTCCTCCCTATATATGCCCTAGCATCCACTATAATATACATCCTATGTACAATAATGGCATCTAGGGCATACATATAACTAACAGTTATTTACTATTCATGAGTTGGCAACTCACCCCCGTTGTGCCACAGTGTTTGCAGGTGTTTCCCCAGGGCAGTCGAGGCAGGCTTTCCATCTTTCATATCATCTTTTGCTGCAGATACCGCTTCGGCTGACTGTGCACGGTTTTGCTATAGGTGGGTTTTTGCGGCTATCTATTGTTGTTATTGTTATCTTGTACCTTGTACTCTCCATCTACCATTATCTTTTTTTGACTTAGAGACAAGATGTGAGGACGATATTGTATATATTTTGTGACTTTGTCGGTGTTTTATATACAGCTTTAATTTATATCATCTTTTTCTTCGCTACGGCGTCGTATATTTGCTTGTGGTGGTTGTTTTCCACCGTTTGGCGTGGATTTGCTCCCGTTGGGGATGCTTTGCTTTTATCTTTGTATGTACCCATTTTTGGGGCTAGTTTTTACAAAGGAGGTGCTGCCAAAATTTTTAAGAAAGTAAAGTTAACTTAAAGAATTTATACTTGATATTTTCAAAAGTTTAAACAATATTTCTTATCTTTTACTGCTTTTTGATGGTTTAGATTTCTGGGATTTGGCCTTCTTAAATTGCGTTACTCCTGTAGACGTTGCGTAGTTTAAGGGCCGTTACGTGCCAATTTCGGGTCGTGACATTAAATCCCCATCAGGAGCAAGTATATGTCACGACCCGAAATATTAGCTCGTGACCGGCACATAAATCACGACATGTCTAAAGGCGTCACATAATTCAAGTAAGCCGAAATCCAGAAATCTAAACCTTTTTAAGAAAAATCAAGGATGTGAAGTTTTGAAATAAAGGTATAATGAAATCAAGTTTTCTTAAATGCATAGAAAAGGAACATGAATAATGCAAGTAAAATTTACTAGTTTAAAAACATGTTTCGTCTTTTAAGAATTTGGGCAGCACCTCCTTTGTATATTTTGATCCAAAACCACAATACAAGATAATGATTAAAGGCATCCCCAAGCGGGAGCTAGCTCTTCGCCAATCGGCGGATCCACAACCACGCAAAGCATAAATATAAGTATACGACGCCCAACGGCGAAGATCAACATAAAAGATAAAGAATAAAGCGAGATATCAAAACCACAAGTAGCGGAATACCCCTCGCTCTAAGTCTCGCAACCACAAGTCTCACTAAGTCTCAATACTTATACAAATACTAATTTGATTGATAGAGTTGACTAGATACAATATGAATAATAATACAAGAGTGGGTACGATACAAATGTCCCACCTACCAAGAAAAACACCCAAATGAAGGTATGTGCCAGCGATGCCGTTACGGATCCATGCGGTCAACCTTTAAGAACTGTGGCACAACGGTGGTAAGTTGCCAACTCGTGAGAAGAAAAACATCTACAGATAGAAATCGAATAAACAACGGCTCCTAGGTCAACTATATCATAAAGGTAATACTATGATATCTAGGGTGACTGTATCTACATATGTGCCAACAATGTAATCAATGGCCTATGAGCATGCGAATAACATCCAACAATAATAATAAATGCCTGTATGCATGTGGATCTCGTCCACGTGTCAACCGATGACACAACAACATCATGCATGTAAATATCATAAAAGCATATGTAAGAAAATATGAGAATATAAAACAACGTGTGTCCCTCGCGACACATCAAAACCATGGAACCTGAGTGTCCAGCATCGACACTCAAAACATCATGAAACCCGTGTCCAGCATCGACACGTAAATCCTCATATCTCGGGCTCCGTCAGTCCGGATCGGCCCATATCATCTCACGACTCCGGTCGGTATCCTCCGGATAGCCGCCAGGTCCAACTAATCACCGGTATGTACTAGCCACCCTGCCAGGCCCATCGTCTACTCCATGAAAAACATTTCTCGCCCAGGGGAACCATACCGAGTCCACCATGAACCTGCAAATGGGTCATCCACCTCCTCAAATTGGGTTTCTATCATACGTCTCAGAACCGAGAAAATGCATGGTGGACGCACTGAAATATTATATCAAGAGAAACCGGATTTTTAAAAACAATACATACTTTCCTTTAAAATGACCACGGTTCTCAAATCCAGAAATCTTATGAAAATAGCATATCTCAATGCATATAATCATGAAGCATGATGTATGTGACATATAACCGAAATGTACGCATATCCGAATATCATGCAACATGGAACAGTGATGTGACAATATCAGTATACCATACGACATATCGTAATGATGTGAACATAGCAAGTAATTCATGCAAGGAGTCATATCATGATGCAGCAATCCTACTGTGTAGTGACATGGAAATTATCAATGATGAAGTGTGTGAACCGACAAATCTGTGTAAATGTAACATACGCATCATCGATAATGGTGTGGGTGTACTAGCACAGGTATATGCAATGCAATGAGAATAACATGAATGCAGCATAAGGTGAATCGTCAGCTAAAAGCTACAAGGTATACGTATCTAACATGACCGAGTCGGTGAATCTATCAATCGGTATCCAGCCTCACAACAACACGTACGGTATAGTCCATCATACGGCATCCTCTAATCAAGGGTATGGATCAAACCTCAAGTTAAACTCATCACGTACGGAAAACCATCGTACGGCGGCATTAAACCAATGGGGATCCTATCAACCTATAAGACAACGAGGGTACGGACCTAAGGTCTCGCACGGTAATCACTCACGATTCACAACATATATAAATATATATACATACTTATGTCCCAGGTCACATCCATAACAATCTCATTTCTGGGGACCGGCAAGGTATCAATCATCTCAATCGACTCGCATCCGCATACCAACATATCATCAAATCATCATATCATGCAATATATTCTTTTCATCACATTTATATCCCACATCAAGTCAATTTTACATATACATCTACCTTTACTATAAGCATACGTCTTTAATCTAACATACACACCTGAACCATACATTCAATTTTTCAAAAAGATGCGAATCGTAGTTTTGAAAGTAGGGGCTACGGTGTTTTTTTTTAGGAAAAGATTTTGAAAATCCGTAACGTCCCTCAAGATATCTGTTTAAAAGATGCATAAGATTCTTCGGTTTGGAAATAGGTATGGTTCGGATGACACATTTATGTCGGTTATCTAGTCTTATAGTACCCTAAACGTCAATATCGTCAAACATCATCCTCGAATCCCGTCATCACATATTAACCATATCATATCACTTCTAACTATCCCTTTAGCCATATCCCTAGTTTCCTAATCTAGGTTTCTACGACTGTACCCTATAGATCGATTTCCATCAAAACTTG
The DNA here is from genome assembly GCA_030015575.1 of Agapanthus africanus. Lineage (NCBI taxonomy): Eukaryota > Viridiplantae > Streptophyta > Magnoliopsida > Asparagales > Amaryllidaceae > Agapanthus > Agapanthus africanus. The sequence goes on along the minus strand of CM057343.1, from coordinate 416,611,452 downwards.
CGGGGGTGCTATACGCCATCCACCCGACTTCCCCCGTAGATATAGATCTACTCACCTTAATCTTGCTCGCCGAAGTCGATGTCGCCATCCTCTTCTTCATTGTCCGAAGTCCACGTGAGGGTACCTACATATATAACACAATCACAATGCGTATTAAAATCAAGGCGGAAAACCAAAACGGCACACGTTTCGCTCATAGGTTAAAACCTATAGCCTAGCATGCAAAACACGACCAATAACCCTGGTCGTTGACGTTCAAACGCCACACGATGGAAACACAATACCAAATACCAAATTCAAATTCATTAAAAGCCGCAAAACAATTTCAAAAACTAAGTAAAACACTCCTAGATTTTATCACAGAAGAAAGTAGCCAATTTTGCATATAGGAGGGGTCCAGTTTACTGCTAAGGGATCCATGAACCAAGAATTGACCCAGTACCCCCTACCCTGGCCGCAAATTATGGCCATAAGGAATAAATCTGCGACCCAATGAGGGAGTTGGGGTCTCGGGTCTCGAGGTTAGCTCCTATGTTGCCTGCTCTATTCACTGTGCTTGCTAAATAAATTTCCAGGTCCCCGAGTTGTAGCAGATTCCCATTTACCATCACAAAGTCTACAAAATACGATATCGGGGTTTTCTAGGTTTGCGAATTGGGGTTCTAATCTCTGGTTCAGTCCACTATATCATCACTACAGGGGTTATAAGGTCTCTACTAAGCTCAATTACACTTCACAACTCAAGAATCCCACAAACCCTAACTTGAAATTTTCAAAGTTCACGAAACCCACTTAATCGATTCTAAACTAATATAGGTGCTAAAGTGAATGAAATACAATTATAATAATAAAGGAATTAGCTCATTTGGCAACTCAAGAAATTTCTTGAATTGCCCTAAGTGCTCAAAATCCATCCTTTCTTGGTTCAAAGTGGTTGTAGTGAGCTTGTGCATGTTTGTAATGAAATGGAGATGGAGTTTTGAGTTTGATTTGGGTGTGTTTTGAGAAGGTAGAGGAGGGAGGAAGAGATGGCAGCCATTGTGAGATGAGGGAGGGAAAAAGATGAAGGAAACAATGAGGGAAACAAGTGCCAAGGCTAAGGTTGACCCCTCACCCTCTCTCCTTTCTCTCTCTTGCCCATACTCTATTGTTTAATCCCCTTTTCTTTTTCTTTTGTTTTGTTTTCTTTTCTTTTCTTCTCTCATAATAAACCCAAAACAAGTATGAAGAAATAAAGAAAAGCCACGGAGGAAAATATAACAAGTGTGAAAAATGACTTGGTGCGTGTCATGTGCACAAATCGAGTTTAATACGCGATTAGTGATATTTAATCGCGATTGGCATTAAAATGGAATAAATAAATCATAAGAATTATAATTTGCTTAAATCATATAGAACACCCTCATTTCCGTAATTCCTATAATTTTCCAAATATTTCCCAATTTATCGGTATTTAATTATACCGCATTATCAAAATATTCATAATATTTATTATTAAATTATAAAAATTCCCAAAAATAATATTTTATTTTTCTGAAATGTTACAGTATATCTTGAAAAGATTATTTGGTGTAGATGGAAAAGTTGAGACTTTCAAAGCTAAAGTTATTGCAAAAGGTTCTCATCATCGACCAGGCATGGATAATGATGAAACATTTTCTCCAGTGGCTATGCTTAAGTCCATCCGGATCCCACTTGCCATTTCTACATACCATGACTACGATATCTGGTGGTTGGGTGTCATGACTGCTTTTCTGAATACTGATTTAGAAAAGAGCGTTTATAAGTACACAGCCAGAGGGCTTCGTAGACAGTGGGAGCAGCGGAAATGTGTGCAAGTTGCTTTATGTGTTAAAGCAGGTATCGCGGAGGTGGAATATCTGTTTTGATGTGATAGTCAAAGCGTTTGACTTCATCAAAACGGTAGATGAACCTTGTAAATACAAAAAGGTTGTAGAGAGTATGGTGGTCATTCTCGTATTGCACGTGGATGATATACTCTTGATAGGGAAGGTGTTTCTTATGCTACACTCGGTCAATCTCCTCTTATCACATTGATTCTCTATATAGGATCAAGGTGATACCTCCTAAATTCTGGGTTTTGGATCTATGAGATAGATCTAAGTGGATATTAGGATTCTCACTAGGTGTGGTGAGATGGTATCAATCGATCCTGGGGAGAATCACAGGATAGCTTCCAAGGTGGTAAGAACGACTGAAAGTCAGTCACAAGCATTGTCTTTTCCCTCAGTGGAGGGACAGTATGTTGGAAGAGTTCCAAGCTAGATACCGGGGCAAACTAGACGATAAAGGCTGAATATATCGCTATCAATGATGCTACCAAAGAGGCAGTCTGGGTGTATATTTGCTCATGAGATGAACTAGGTTCCCACCATTGTGTGACAATGGAGGTGTGGCTTTAGCCTAGGAACCCCGGTCCTATTAGTGACCCAGACATATTCTAAGGCAGTATCACTTGATCATGGAGATGGTTGATCTCCAAGAGATCGAGGTTAGGAGAGTAGACACAGAGGTTAACACGGCGGATCCACTCACTAAGGCCTTTCCAGCAAGAGACTCTTATAGGACGTTGGGTATGCTATACTACAACAGCTGGCCTTAGTGCAAGTGCGAGATTGTTAGTTGTATGTATGCCCTAGAGGCCATTATTATACATGAGAAGTATATTATAGTGGATGCTGGGACATATATAAGGAGGACTTTCTTGCTCGACATGATAGTACGCTATCTGGTTACTCTTTATCTTAATATGTACACTTATTGTCTCTCTGTTACATGTTGATAAAGCCCTTAGGATGTATACTTGACTTCCAAGATTATGATGTAGATCAACTAGTGGGGCCTGGGTAGTCCATGAGTCCATCCCTCAATGTTCCTAGTTGTGAGAATATCGAGATAGGGCATCAATATTCCAGAGTAGACTAGCGTATATCTTCTCGACCCATATGATGGGCGATGGATGATCCCATATCCATTGGTGTTTGACATCAGAGATGGTATACGGGTGCTCAGTGGAGACTGGGTACACTCAACGGACTCGCCGAGAACTCCTAGATGGTATTATACCTCACGTCAGATAGCAGTTCTCTGGTGACACTGGTACAGGTTAATCTGTTGACCCGAGATCATCATAGAGTCTTGTGTGTTTCCCACTGTGTTTTGATTTCCACCCTACCACGGCTCTACTGAGTCATGCAAACAAGTGGTTTTTGGGTACAGTCCCGAGTCACATGGAGGCAATGAGCAATAGGAGGGGATTCGTCTCTCCCGGTATTGGGGGTTGATGTTGCGCTATACTCGATTGGCCATAACCCAAATCCCTGGCCAGGGTAGATGAGATTTACTGATAAGTGTTATCAGTAGTTTCTTGTCCGTTATGGACCTTACATCGGCATGACTTATCAAGTTATTGGGGTCCGACGTTTACCACCCCTAGGCGAGATATGCGACATATCAGACGAAGAGACCGGACTGTACGGTAGTATTACTGATTGGATTCATAGGAGTATGAGCAGGCTTTCTTATTGATCTTCTGATCGCTCAATACCCGGGTGGCCGTTACGTTTAGCAGGCCTTTTGCGGCTTGTGAGTGTTTGATATGATCATCACATATTGCCGACGTATTGACGAGTCTTTAGAGTCCTACACAGAGGTTTCCTGGCTCAAGTGAAACGGAGTAGGAGCACATATGTGATATGTGCGGGACCGAGATTAATATGAGTATGTGATACTGTATTCTATTCTCGCGATTTGTGTCATCGGTCGGTTATATGCGATATAGCCGGGTTATCGAACCAAGTGTTGATTCGATAAAATGATACACATGATATTAGTCGGTTATATGTGATATAGCCGGATTATTAAATCAAGTGTTGATTTAATAATCTAATGTATAATTATATATTTGATATATTAATTTACATTAACTAGTAATAGCTCACTTAAGATTTCTTTTCTCACTTAATTGTGCATTAGTATATATGTGATATATATTAACGTACATTATTTTGTATCATGCTAGATGCTACATGCAACATGGGTGTATGAGACTCACACCGTGCTTATAATAATGTGAGGGTTTTATTTATTTAAATTAAATCAAAATTGGTTGGAAATTGTCACATGATTGAAGCTTGTAGAAACTTGTGGAACCATTGACCAAGTCCACTCTTTTTATTTTTCTTGTAGATATATATTAACTCAACCATTATTGTAACCCATGGTTTATTCTCTACATGGATTAGTGTATGACACTAACTCACCCATGGTTGCTATTCTCACCTCATTAGTTTTCATTCTTCACTTGATTTTACTCTTAAGAGTTTTTCTTCATCTTCTTCCTCTAGCTCTCTTGATCTTGAGAAGGTGAGAAAATATTGTGAGAAAATAAAATCTAAAGTGAGCCAATTTCCTACTTCATCATCCTCTACTACTTGCCATTTAGTTTAGGGTGAGTTCATCACCTAGTGAAGAGATAGCTTGGGTTTGAGTCTCCTCGACGTAGATCATCTTCGGCCTCGAAGACTTCGAGTAAGCTTGTTCACTTCTCCAAGAAAACCCATACTAGAGTTTGAAAGATTGATACTCGCAACGAAGGGACTACTACACGGAGCTTTAGAAGTGAAGGACTGGTTTACAAAGGTTGCATTCCTTGTTCACTTAGTGTAATGGTAGATTAGATGCTTTATATTGTATATTTACTCTAGCTAGATCCTAGGTTATGGTTCTTTAGCACTCTTGAAAATTTTAAATTGGCATGCTTGATGTCTTGAAAACCCAGTAGGGTGCTAAGGAATCCCAACACAGCCGTCTTGTTGTTTTCCGCTCGCGGTACGCTTTTCAGGATATATGAAGGGATTTGGATCAACAGTTGTTGCACTCTTTCTCTATACATTATTAGTTCTGGCTTGCATGTCTCGTAGTCACCATTTACATGACTGACAATCAGCTGAGAATCTCCATATATGAGGAGGTTCTTGATTCCCATGTTGATAGCGATCTTAAGACCGGCTATCAAAACTTCATATTCTGCTTCATTATTAGTTAAAGAGATGGTGTAATGCAATATTCCTCCTTGCAGGGTCACAAAGATAAGACCTACCCCGGCTTTGATTATGGGAGTGTTCTTCTTTCGCTGCTTAATAGAAGACGCTCTATCGCAGTAAAACTCCCATTAGGACTCATTTTCTTCTTTCTCCTCTTCAACTGCGTCAAACACGTGTTCATCCGGCAGCTCGCAGTTTAGGGGAGAATTGGCGGGTACCAGATGTTCCGCAAGGAAATCGGCAATGTCTTGTCCTTTCACTGTTTTGAGAGTTCGATATGTTATCGAGAATTCCATCAGCATCAGGGCCCATTTGGTGAGCCTTCCTGTTAGCATGGCCTTTGACATCAGATAGTTTAGAGGAACTAATTTCGATATGAGATGGACGTCGTGCGCCAAGGTGTAGTGTCTGAGCTTCGTTATTGCGAAGATCAGCGCCATACAGTGATTTTCGATGGGGGAGTGGTTGCTTTCTGCCCCCAAGAAAACTCGACTTAGATAGTACAGAGCTCTTTCCTTTCCTTGATTGTTCTTTTGTGCCCATAGCATACTTAGAGAACCTTCAAGGACCGTTGTGTATTGGATGAGGGACTTTCCCTTAACCGGAGCGGCCAATACCGGCGGATTTTGCAGGTATTGTTTGATTTCGTCCAATAAATTTTGGCATTTCTGATCCTAAATGAACGGGGTTCCTTTCTTCATCAGAGGCTATAAGGATGACATTTTCCGGAGAGGTTGGCTATGAATCGCCAGATATACATGAGCTTTCCTTAAAGTGATTGCAGTTGTTTAAGGGTTCTTAGAGGAGGCATTTCCATAATCACCTTGATTTTTGAAGGATCAATTTCGATACCTCGGTGACGCATGATGAAATTTAGGAATTTTTCTAAGGAGACTCCAAACGCGCAATTTAGAGGGTTCATCTTTAGATTATACTTCCGAAGACACTCGAACACGATCTTCAGATGTTCCCGGTGTTCCTAATGAGATTTTTTCTTGACCACAAGGTCGTCGATATAACATTCGACGATCTTACGTATGAGGTCATCGAATGTCTTCGTCATGGCCCCCTGGTACGTAGCTCTGGCGTTCTTCAGACCGAACGGCATCATCTTATAGTAGAATACGCCCAACGGGGTCCAGAAGACGGTATACTTCTAGTCCTCAGGATCCATATTTATTTGGTTGTCTTATGAAGATCCATCTATGAAGGAGAAGACCTTATGGGTGGATGTGATATCGATCATCAGCTCGGTAACGGGCACTGGGAAGTCATCTTTCATGCACGCTTTGTTGAGGTCCCGAAAGTCCACACAAATGCGAACCATCCTATTTTTCTTCATCATCGGAACGATATTAGCGATCTAGTCGGGATATTTATCTTCTTGGATTAAGCCGGAGTCGATTAATTTCTTAACTTCGGCATTGATACTCATCTCAAGTTCGAGTCGCATCCTTCTCGGCGCCTGTTTCATTGGATTTATGTCTGGCGATATGGCCAGCTTTTGTACCGCTACCTCCGGATCTAAACACAGCATTTCGGAGTAGTTCCAAGCAAAGCAGTCTTTGTACTGCATAAGCACGTCTTTCAGTATGGCTACTTGTTTTTTAGATAGCAGCTCACTGACAAACGTCGGCCTCGGATCATTTTCCATCCCTAAATTGATTTTCCTTAGGTTGTCCACCGTGGTATGTATCCCGTCCTCCAGCTCTTTTGGTGCCAGTGGAAATTCTGAGATCTCCTCATTATCATCTTTATTTGCGAAGCATCCGAAGAGGTCAAACGCGTCCTCATCCTCTTCCTCTTTTGAGAGAGTTACTATATGACAGGTACGAGTCCGCTTCCATTTTCGCGGTTGATCTGGTCCCATCCTAACAGTATAGGTCTTCTTCAACTCGTTCTTTTGTGACGGGTTTATCCTCCAGCTGTCGGATAATATGAACCTACCTTGTTGATATTGGTCCTCGACCTAATTTTTGAATATGAAGCAATCCTTAAAGGGATGGTCTATTGCTCTGTGATAGGAGCAATAGTCTGAATGGTGGACTTCATTTATCTGTTCACGATGCCGAGATTTCAGAAGCGTCAACATTTGGTGCTTCATAACAAGGCTGAAGATCTTTCATGTCTTGTCTCGAGGAAATGAGTATTTCCGACCCATCTTCTTTATGAAGGACGGGCTAAGAGCGAACTTTCCTTGTTTAGAAGGCATCCTGGACTTACTTTGTTGTCCTTGAACGTTCTTTGCCTTATTTTTATCTCCGCTTCAGGATTTTCCTTTTCCATGGGAGTACATAGCGGGTTGTAGATGAAGGGAATCACGGTCTATTTCTCCCACTGATTGCCGACTGAGATGCTGCGTTTTTGCATTTTCATATATGGCCATTTTGCAACTGTGGTTGTCTCGGCTCGCTTGACATGCTTCTTTTATTAGCTTGTCAATTTGCTGTTCAAGCGACGGACTTAACGTTCTCAAAATGGGATCTCGCTCCAATTTGACGTCATGGCTATTTGGAAGAGTGTTTTCTTCTTCACTTGAGTTGTTTATGACGTGGCAGCTGTAGATTTGCTTCTGTTTCTTAGACCGAACATATCCCAGCCCAGTTGTTTCTATCTTCCCATTGGGCTTCTTTCGTTGAGTCTCGGGGATATCTTAAATCTTTTTATAGAATTTAACTTGCCAAACCGTTTGTTCGAAAGGTACGCCTTGGTGCTTTAACAGTCTCTTTAATCCCTTTGCATAATATCGTGGCATGTGGATGAGCTGGAGCTTGTCAAGAGTGGAGTTGGTACATGCCAGACTTCTTTCTTCGCCTTAGTCTCCATAAATTTGTAGAAGAGGATCGCCTTTTCACATCTTCGTCTTAGAGACAAGTAGAAAGTTTCCAATTCCTGCACACTGTATATATTTAGCGCGTCAAGTTCTCTGTAGTGTCGAGATGAAGTCATCATAATATGTAGACTCTGATCCGCTTCGGCCAGAGTTTGTGTTGATGGGCGAATGGAGAACACAACGTTCATCTCATCTTCAGAGTCGCTGCTAAAGACCAGAATAGGGGTCGATGGTCCGGGCTTATTATTCTCCCTCGGAGGCTGTCCCGAGTAGATTGTTTGTTCGTCTTCTTCGGTATCACTTCCAAAGACCAAGATGGTGTCCACGGATTTTTGCTTATTTTCGGGCTTGTGTCACCTTTCAATATCTTCAAAATCCGGCTGAAAGTACTTTGTATCTTCATACTTTAGCACTTGTTCATCGAGAAAGGATTGAGCTCTCCCATGATGGTGTACTCAGAGCCATCTTTGAAATACTTCATACAATGATATTGTGTAAAAGGGACAACGTTGTGCTCGTGCAACCAAAGCCTTCCTAGTAGAGCGTTGTAACAAGTCTTGGCGTCAATAATATGGAATTTGATATCAGTGATGAGCAATCCGAAGCGGAGCGTCGATATTACGAACCCAAGTGTCTGTGACGACTGTAAGTCGAACCCAAAGAAAGTAATTTTGTCTTAGGCAAGGTGCTGAACATTCATACATATTTCTTTCAGCACTTTCATATTGAGAAAATTAACGGAGGATCCATTGTCGATAAGGATTTTCCCTATCTTGATGTCGTGGCAGTACCCGGTGACATAGAGCGGTTAATTATGTTCGCATGTACCGAGGAGTAGATCTCCATCGCTGAATATTATGTCATCCGTGTGGACCTCTACCAGTTCATCTTTCATCTTCTCATCTACGAGGAAGGCTTGAAACTGATCAAGCTCTTGTAGGGTTTTGATCAGGGAGTCCCGCGCCTCTGTGGACAAGAGCAAAGCATCCAAAATGCTCAATTGTGAGGATATTTTGCGCAGCTGTACAAGGACATTATAATCCGCCTTAGTTTTCCTGGGCAGGTCTTTCGCGGAGAACTCTTTGGCCACCTCTTCATTAAGGGCAATCTCATCGGGGATTTTCCCTTTCCCTTTGTGCTTTTTATTTGGACCTTTGCTTGGGGCTCTGAGGTTCTTTTTGAGGAGCGTATGGTTACGCAGCTGAATGTTCTCGCAATCTTTCTCCTCCTCTTTTTTCCAAGGTGGGTTTTTAAAGAGAGAATCGAGGGGTATTTCATCCTTAGAATCGCTCCCGAGCGTGAGAACTCGGGGGTTTTCCCCTTCTGAACTAGTACCAGCCATATGATAGCTGTCGGTTGCTTCTTCGTTTGCTATTGTTTTTCCATTTTCATTTTGACGAGCACGAACTTCACGCTTCTCCTTCTTGAACTGATTTCTGTGGACAACATATCCTTGTCACCACTTCTTGAAGACGTTGCATTTCTTGGTAGGATGAGCGATCCTTCGGTGATATGCACAGTATTTTAGGTGTCCTTCTCCACCATCAAAATATAGGACCTCGGGCATGTACATCATGAGAGGTGGCAGCTTCATCCCCATCGATAGAACTTTGGCAAACCGCTTTTTAGTTTTAGCCATGCTCTTATTTGCTGCAGGCATACCTTACTTTGGTCAGAGAGCTTTATGACTCGTCCTCACCGCAACTTCTTTGTTCGGACGCTGACGCTTAGCCTTTTCATATATGGTTGTCTCGTGTTCTTGATCATTTTTGCTCTTTTGAAAAGTTTTGTTTAGTAGCCTTTCAATCGGGTCTTCTTCCGGCAGTTTCGGGGAATTTAGCGCCGATTCTGCCCCTAGTTCACCTACGTCACTTTCTGACACCGGCAGAGCTTCTTCATCATATAGTGATGAATGGAAGATCATGTGGCAGCTTGCGTCTGATGAGTCATTTTCCTCATCATTGTCACTATCCTCATCCTCAAGCATATGCTTGAAGAATTTTTCGAGTGTGACTAGCGTTCGCGCTTTCTGATTGTATTTTTCTAGCACATCTATGTATTTTTGGAGGTCTGTGCGCTTGTCGACGTATTCAGCTGGCTGCAGATGCTTCTTAGTCTTCTTCTTTTTCTTAGAAAATTTCGAAGGCTTGACTTGGGGGATTGTCCCCTTGTTAACAGTCTTCAGCATGGGATGATGTTTCAACATCCCTTCTATAATTTCAGGCTGAAGCGGGCTCTTCCACTTGATCGCCGGACATACTTATAGATCCTTCAGTATTCTTTTAGTTTTTGCTGAAAGAAATACTTCCCATAGAGCTTCTTTCACGAGCGAGCAGGATGCCCCTGCTCATCCACTTTTTAGGAGCATGTTTTTAGGGCGGATCCACCCTCCAACTATCAGACAGTGCGAACTTCCTCTGCTGGTACTAGTTCACAACCCAGTTTTTGAAGATATAGCAATCCTCGATTGGATGGCTTATTATTCTGTGTTAGGAGCAGTAGTTAGGGTTATTGACGTCGTCGACTTGTGCGGGCAGCTGCGAGTCTAACAATGTGATCAGATTATTTCACATTGCCAGCTCAAACAATCACCTCGTCTTATCGTGAGGGAACGAATAAGCATATCCCGGCCTTTCTTCTAAGAATGGATGCGTACGAGTGTTGTTTTGGCGGACAGGTGCTTTCGGACCGCTCGATTGTTGTTGCGTGTTGGCAACAAAGGCTGCTTTTCCTTTTCCTTTATTGTTGTTTCGAGGATCCTTGTTTGAGGAGGAAGGACCATGACCCATCTGATCCATATGTGCTAACTTATCAATCAGCGCCTGGAACGTGATGGGCTTAAAGAAGGTCATGATCTGGGACACATTCGATTGAGGATCAATAGTCCCAATGAACATTCCCATAGCCGGAAACTCCTCAGTAAGTCTTTCGCATTTAGACCATATGTTATGCCACCGGATCTTGTATTGGACCCATGTTTCCCCCGGCTTGACCCTGGCATTAATCAGTGCCGTGATTGGAGCGCATTCACTAGCAATGGCGAATCTTTGCGTGAACAGTAGCTCTATTTCAAAAAAGGTTTTCATCGAGTCATTTGAGAGCTCCGGGTACCATTCAAAATCTGTTTCTGATAAGCTTTCGACGAATTGGCGAAGCAATATCTTGTCGTCGCCTCCAGTATTGCCACACAGAGCTCTGAACTATGCAACATGCTGGTGGGGATTCCCCGTTCTTTTGTATACGTGGAAATTCGGGATAGTATATCCTGGCAGGTACTTTATTTGGTCATGCCAGGCCAGATATAGTCGTCCGGTTTTGACGATTTGGTTAGCAGCTTCATTGGCCTGGTGAGCTCTAATTTGCTGAGCAATATAATCATCCAGGGTTGCCTTGGAGATCGTCTCCTCCTTGGCCGTTGAAAGGGCCTGGGGAGGATTCAACATTTCCTCTCTATCATCTTTGATGATCACCGAAAGATCTTCAGTCGAAGATTCTGGTTGGATCATCATTCTAACCATATCTTGAAAGAAGAGAGCCATCTGCTTTATGTTTGTATCCTACTCCATAGTTTCCTTATCTTTCTTCTCTAGAACCCGTCACAAGAACTCTGTATCGGTTTCTTGCTCCTGGCATTGTTCTGTTTCTTTGTCCGGACTTTCTTTAGGCCCGATGAGTGCTGCCATTTTGGTCAGCATCTCTTGGACCTTTTACTGTTACTCTTGAGCCTTCATCAACGACCGAGTATGCGGTCTTTGACTCATAGAAGCACGGCTCTCTTCTTTTCCATTGGCCATATAGACCATATATATAGTTATGCCCCCATACTTGGGGCGTTTGGAGCCTTCGCCTTTGGATTTTGCCACTGGTGATGGAATTTTCTCCGGCCTCATTCTTTTATTGGAGGTTGGAGCACGATGAGCCACTATGACAGGTGCCTCTTTACGAGAAGTCTCTCGTTGTGTGGCAGAGGAGCAATCCTTTTTTTGTCGGACCTTAGATTTTTTGGGTTGATAAAGTAACTTTCATCAAGAACTGAGTCTTGGACTTTCTGCCAGACTCTATGAATTTGTGAGGAGAGCCGCTGATAAGGCTACTCCGGTTTTTCATGCACTGTAGCTTCTACAGGTAGGGGTGATTTCTTTAGCACCTCCATTGGGGAGTTTTTGCGCACCCTCCTAAGCGGTTCATAGTTGTTCTCAGTTAGAACAGCAGCGTCAACATCCACCGTAGGAGCTGGTGGGGTAAGCCCGGAGGAAGGGTTGCCCCCAGCCTGTCTCACTCGGTGCCAATGGCGACGTCGAGCATGTCGTGCAGTAGGAACTGCCTCGGTATTTGAGGCATCTTCGTCATGCCCCGGCATTGTGGGGAGCTTCGCTTAGTGTCAGCCTCTTGAAGATGGACGCTCTTGGCGGAGCTGGAGCAAAATTGGCCAATCTGTCGAAGACCAACCGTCTTGGTAGCGAAGCACTTTTGTTGGCCTCGCATATGGTAGGAGCAGAGAGGGTTAGCCGTTTTAGGGCAACCCCTTCTAGAATTATGAGCTTCTTTACGAGCCCGCTTGAGTTCTTCTTTAGTATATTAAAGACTGAGACTTCAGAGTTCGATGGCTTGCTGATAGGAGCCGTCACAGTAGTTAGCCGATCAAAAACTGACCTTCGGGGAGCTTCTTCTTATGGCGTTGTGGTGCCAAAGCTCATGGGTGGGAGTATAGTCCCAAAGAATAGCCCGGTAGTGGCTTGGGTGACCTGCCCCACCAGCATTGAGAAAATAAAGGCCGCGTTAAGCCCGTATGTCACTCCTCCAGATGAGACGGAATTGGGAGTTGCTTTTGCAGAAAGTGAAGTGAGAGGTCATTGATTCTGCACAGAGGCGAAACACCAAGTTTTAGTATCTCGCATCCAAAGGCAACCATGAATATAATGAACCATGATTTTGTTCGCGAGATACGACACACGAAGTGTGGAGTGGAAAGAGAAAGAGGTCCCACCAGGCATGCCGGAATCTATTTACCGCCGAAAACTGGACCGATACATTGAGACGTCTACCCTAAATTTGGAGGTAGATGCTATTTGGAACATATCCATCCACCTCTTCGAAGATACCAAGTTGATTTATGGCACCATATATCGGAGGTTTAGATAAATGCGACCGATATAGCAGATTTTATCATATTCCCCCTCATTTGTGAGGGGGTTTTGATTGTGGGGACGCTCTTCACTACAGGCGTAAGCCCCTGCAGTTAATTACATTATCGCGTTGCGATAATAACTTTCTCCTGTTCCGGTAGGTCATTTCATGTCATATTATATTTGGTTTATTTTCGTTGCTCGTGGATTGTATACGGAGACTAATTTATGTCGTCGCTCGTAGGACACAGATTAGTCCAAATCCGTACATATATATTTTTGGGTTTGAACCTAGGTTGTATGTTCCGTCGGTTCAAGAGATATTTTATTTTTATTAAGGACCGTTAATCTGGTTTTAGACTAAAATCGACTTAAATATATGAGCACATGGGCTCAATTTATTTTAACTAAGGATATGTTAGTCTTGTATGAGACTAATATCAACTTAGAAATATGTTTAAGGATCATTCAATTATCTTAAGATCCATCAACAGAGTATGTGGGCTCAGCTGTAGTGAAATTTTAGAGACTTAACCAATTTTAGGCTCGGTCTTGAGCTTTTCCCTCATTCAGCAGTGCTAAGCACTTAGTCTTTTGACTATGGATATGATATCCAATTGCTATTCTGGCACTCACGTGTATATCACGTGAGGCGCTCAAACTTGGGCTCTTGCCAATCAGTGCTAAGCACTTAGTCACTTTGAAAATATATAACGCTAAGCACTTTTGTCCAGCGCTCATATGGGTATCATGTGAGGCGCTGCTCCTTTTTCTCGCTCACGTGTTACCACGTGAGGCATTATGTTTCTTGGCGCTCACGTGCGTTTCACGTGAGATGCTGAGTTTTTAGGCGCTCACGCGTGTTTTATGTGAGGTGTTGAGCTATCATTTATGGGCGATCATATGTGTTTCACGTGATGTGCTGAGCTTTCATTTATGGGCGTTCACGTGTGTTTCGTGTAAGGTGCTAAGCCTTTAAAGATTTAATCTCTATTTATATTTTTGAAAGAAGTTAAATTTCAGTTAATGGTGTTTTGACCATTTACGATCTCCAAGATCTCTGTTTTGAAGATCTGGGATCGGGTTTTTTGAGAACTAGGTTCTTATGTTCCTTTTTTTATAAGAACTAAGTTCTTTATATAGGGTTAAACCCTGTTTTTAGAGAAATTGAATTCCTGAGATATAAACTCCATTTCTTTTCTTCATGTTTCCTTTCTCATATCTAGCTTTTCTCATAGATCTTGAGTCTAAAGAGCAAAATCTTCCTGATGAGAATTAAATTATCAATTTATGAGAGATTTGTCTTACGGATCTCTGATCCAGAGAAAGAATTAAGTTCTTTATGGAGAGTTAAACTCATGTATTTATGTATGATAGGTAAAGGAGATATTTTGATCTTTGTTTTCTTTACTTAGGGTTTGAGAGGAGAAGGAACTTTCCTTCCATGGGAGAATTAAATTCTCGAATGTAGTTTTTTTATCACCGTATGCGGTTGATTCTCCTCCCGAGACTTGAAATCTCGGGTCCTTTATATAGAAGAGGAAACTATTGATCAGTTTGAGAAAATCTCTTATTGAGAGATACCAATTGATTTAATTGATCTTGAAAATCACCCGGGGAATTTTGTCCACCGTTGGATCTTTGATCCGGTGATTTTCTGTTTAACAGAAAATATTTTCTGTTGGTTTTAGCAAGATTTGAAAAATATTTTCGTAACAAAGAAATTGATTTGATTTTCCGATTTGTTCGGTGATATTATAATCACTGTTGGATTTTGAATCTAAATATTCTCTTTTTAACAGAGAATAATCTTTCTTGTTTTGAAAAGGTCGGGGGATATTTTCCTAAATAGAATTTAATTCTATATAGAATTTAATTCTATCTTAAGCTAGCGCTTCAAAATGATGTGCTCACGTGTTTAACACGTGCCCCCCCCCAGTGTGGGTTTTAGCCTATCTATATTTAGCGTTCATATGTTTTGCATATGAGCACTCACGTGTTTAACACGTGAGGCCTATTTGGCTTTTGGTTATTTATTTTCAACGCTCATGTGTTTTGCATATGAGGCTCACGTGTTTAACACGTGGGGTCTATTTGTCCTTTGGTTAATTATTTTCAGCGTTCATATGTTTTGCATGTGAACGCTCACGTGTTTAACACGTGAGGCATGTTTGGCCCTTTGGTTACTTATGTTCAGCGCCTATATACTTTGCATATGAGCGCTCACGTGTTTAACACATGAGGCCAAACTGTGGATTTTAATTCTCCTTAAAGCCAAAACGGTTACGTGCTTTGCATATGGAAGGAATTCATTTCTTATTTCTTTTCTTCTCCCCCGTTTTTTAAGGGAACACTAGATATAATAAAACTCACACATTGAGTAATCGGTTGGTTGGTATCTCATGAAACATTAACGGTTGCATTTAAAGATTTTGTGTGCGTGGGTGTGTATAATACGAGGATTTGAAGCATTGATACTATAGCTTGAATAAAATTGTCGAGCCTAAGGATATTTTACATACACTAGGGGTATATGATATATGTTTGAAGGAAAGATGAGAGTGAAGACTAGAATCAAGTTCTATTGAGGGATGATAGAATTTCCGAAATTGAAACGATACTTTAGAATGATATATCTAGAGAACCGAAAAACTAGTGAGATTCTACCTTTTTTTTCTTTTCTTTGTTTATAATTTTTCATTTTCTTTATTTTTAGTTTTTCTCTTATTTTTATTTTCTTTTTCTTTGACTTTTTAGGATTTTGTGGGTAGTATCTGCTGAAAACCCTCACGAGACAACACTCGTCCACTTGAGTAATCTTGGGATTTAACGGTTTGTTGCATGTGCTAAGTGCAACCGCAACGCCTACAAAAAGGAGCAGTTAGGTAAACCTTAGGTAATTTTTATTTTTCTTAGTTTTTAGTTTTTGTTTTGCTCGAGGACTAGCAAGCGGTAAGTATGAAGGCATTTGATTGCTGTAATTTATTGCACATTTTTATATCCGTATTTACCTTATTTTATCTATTTAATACTACTCAAGATATATTTTATGAATAAATGCAGATTATAGGGTTTCAAGTGCAAAAATACATAAAAGACGAACTTATGTGCATTGGAACAATATAATGAAGAAACTCATATAAGAGTCGGGCCAGTAAACCAAGCAGATAGCCAAACGAATCAACTTAGAGAGATAAGGCAGCAGACAAAATCTGAAGCCAATTAGGCTTGACAGGCCAGCGTTTCGCGGGCCCAAGTCGGCAATTCACCGCCGTCTCATCGATCGAGTTAGGGCTTGAAATTTTACATGCTTCTGATGGTTTTAAAAAAATTTATTTCCATCTCCTGTAATCAGCCAGAGAGCCTATATATACTGCAGTATTATTATTTAGGGTTTTTTTTATTTTCTCTTTTTGATAGTCGTCAAGGATTTGAGAGAATCAAAAGTTTGTAAGTTAATTTTATGCAATAAATTTCCTTTTTATTATTTGTTTTTTCTTCTTTTGTCATGAGTAGGTAAATTTTTACCTAGGATTGGATGATTCTTGATTTATGATCGGTGTATGATTTTATTGTTCTATTCTTTTTCTATGTTCTTAAATATGAATACTTTATGATAAAAATATGTTCTTTTTATACAATTCTAATAAACTAAATAGATCGATGAGCGATTGACGACCATGAGATTTATTTAGGGAAAGGTCACATTACCGATAAACTAGTTATTTGATGATTGATTGACGACCATGAAAATTTTCCAAGGAAAATAAAGTTCGTATTTTTATTATTTATATTTGATCTAGTTAATCTAGGGTTAGATTAGACTCGCCGATAAAGCAAAGTAGGCTTTTGATTGACGACCATTGAGTTTATCTAATAGAAACTTAGATCTAACTAGTTCCTAATTAATTAGAATTTAATTTTTAGATTTATTACTTGCCTCTTATTGATTGATAGGGTAATAGTATGATCGTATGAATTATACTTTCATTTAGATTGAAAGTTTATTGTGATGGATGTATACTTTATGCTTTCTAATAATTGATAGGTAATTAATTTAAAGATGGAAAATTAAGAAAAGGGATGATAATTATTTAAAACGCTATTATTAGACAAAATGATTCTAAAACCTATGTTTTTCTCTATTTTAAAAATCTATTTTATTTTTCTATTTACTTTCTTTTGAAAATTGCTTTTCATTAATATAGTTCTTTAAATCAAAGTTTTAATTCCTAATTCGCAAGATTTAACTAAGATTGCCCTCTTCCCTGTGGATCGATACACAAATGGTACAATTGACAATCGTGCACTTGCTGTATAAATTTAAGATTAAGAAATATCCCATCGGTAAACTACCAAGTGAATTTCCCCTTTTACTAATATTCTTTTGGCAATTATCTATTTTTAAGAAAGAAAGAATAAACTACCTAGGGAAAATATAAAAAACGTAAATTTAATTAAGCTATGTGAGGTAAACATTCCCGTGAGATATATCCCTTGGCAATAGTCGTATTAACGACAAAAGAAATGCCGAGAGAACATGATCCATTGGAAATATTCCCTTGGCATTTCTTTTGTCGCTAATGCGACTATTGTCAAGAAATATATCCCTCAACATTATATTTCTCGCTATGTTTTAGCCCAATTAAATTTACGCTTTTATACTTTCTTTCGGTAGTTTATTCTTTCACCCTTAAAAATATATAATTGTCGAGAAAATATTAGTAAGAGGGAAAATTCACTTGGTAGTGCACAAATTGCTAAGGAAAATTTGTCTCTTGCAAATATTTTCCCTCGCTATTGCATTTTTTTCTACTAGTACATAAACATAAAAAAAAAAAAGCAAGACGACAATCGCTTACAATAATTGTTCTCACAGACCATGATGACGGGCAGGTCCCAAAGCGCGAAGATGTTGAGCGCCTCAAACAGCTGCCCCTGGTTCGCGGCTCCGTCTCCGTACATGGCGAGCGTGATGCTTTTGTCATTGGTGTACTTCTGCCCGAAGGCTATGCCGCAACCCAACGGCACCTACACTTCGATGTTCCTATGGCCGCTATAAAAGTTGGCATCTTTCTTGTATAAATGCATGGACCCTCCCTTTCCCCTGGTGCAGCCATCTCTTCGGCCCATCAGCTCGGAGAAGGTCTGGAGAAGGGAGCCACCGCGGCCGAGGAAGATGCAATGGTCGCGATAGGCGGTGATGATGGTGTGTCTCTTGGTGATGGCGGCCTCCATGCCGACGAAGACAGCCTCTTGGCCATCGTAGAGCTGGCAGAAGCCGCGGATGAGCTTGGACTTATAGAGGGAGTCGGAGGCGATCTTCATGCGGCGCATGAGCGATATCTCCTTGAAGAAAGAGAGGAGCTCAGAAGCGAAGGTTGTGATGGAGCGGGACAGGGGATCACAGTTGTGGTCAGTGAAAGGGGCGCTGCACTAGTAGAAAAAATGCAATTTCGAGGGAAAACATTTATGAGGGACAAATTTCCCTCAGCGATATGTACACTACCAAGTGAATTTTCCCTTTTGCTAATATTCTTTCAGCAATTATCTATTTCTCAGGATGGAAGAATAAACTACTGAAAGAAAGTATAAAAAAAACGTAAGCGAAAGAAACATTCCTGAGGGATATATCCTTTGGCAATAGTCGCATTAGCGACAAAAGAAATGTCAAGGGAACATTGCTGAGAGAACATGATCCATAAGCAATGTTCCCTTAGCATTTATTTTGTTGCTAATGCGACTATTTCTAAGGAATATATCTTTCGGCAATGTTTTCTTCACTATGTTTTGGCCCAATTAAATTTACGTTTTTTATACTTTCTTTCGGTAGTTTATTCTTTCATCTTTAGAAATAGATAATTGCCGAGAAAATATTAGTAAGAGGGAAAATTCGCTTAGTAGTGTACACATTGCCTCGATGTTGCATTTTTTTTCTACTAGTACTGGTTTTGATGGTTAAGGTTTGGTCCGAGGAGGAGAATTGGCATGTGAGGAACAGGTGGCAGAGCAGCTAAGACGATGAGGAGATCTGAGAGGGGGTCCGATGGCGGAGCAAGGCGGGGACATCCATGCCGAACTCTAGGGTTTGTAGAGGGGGAAGGGGTGAGAGAGAGAATAGGGTTTGAGGAGATTTGTTTATGCCCTATGCATGTTTGCACTTCTTATTTATACATTGAGATATATCCAAAATTAGGGAAAATAATCGGATCCAGCAAGGACTTAGTTTTATCTCCCTTGAATTTTGCACATATGTGTGCATTTACTAGTTATTATGAAAAATAGTATTTTATGTAAGAAATTTATATTTTATATTTTTTTAATTTATATGGCATGATTCATAATATTATAATCTCATGTACATGGCTACATGAGTATACAGAAACATACATTAATACCATGATTTGAAAAATAGGAATAAACCAATTCTATTGTTCTTTCTTACCTACTCCATTTCCTTTAAAGTATTCTTGATGGATAGAAAAACCAACTTAATTCACAAGACTTAATTATGTGTAAGCAAGAACTCCTTTATATAATCTTTCCATCAAGAAGTTATGGAAACTACCACAGGGAATTATTGAAACTACCACAGGGAGTTATTAAAACTACCAGGTGGTTATAGAAACTACCAAGTGGTTTTAGAACAACCACTTTATTTTATGCCCAAAACTTTATATAATAAGATAGAGTCTTTAAGGTATTATATCTAACATTCTTCCACTTGACTTTAATCATCCTATTAAAAATATAACATTGTTGCAACTATATTTTATAGCCAAATTAAATAGTTGCACTTAACTGAGCAAATATTATATCTTTTAGAATCTTCAAACATGTACATGTAACTTTATATGCAATTATTCAGATTCTAATCTTTTATTGCTTCAATTAACAATAATCACATGACTTAAATTTATTATGCACACCTTATTAGTCATGTACAAAATACTAACAATATCCATATGTCTATACATACAAATATATATATCATAGAAAATGGCATACAATACTTAAATTCTTATAAGTCTCATATTTATTACATAACTCATAAATGGAATGACACATATATAATATTTTAGCCAATGGATCAATAATTATGGACTCTATCTTTATGTGCTAAAAACCAAATGAGCTCATGAAATTAATATATAATCCTAGAAATCTTATGTCGATGTGCCTTTAATTGACTTCTTATATACTACTGTTAGCAAACTAAGATTTTTCATAATAGATGGTAAAGCGTTTAATATGTGTCAATTTCTTTAAGCTTTATAACAAATTTCTCAATCATAACACTTGTAAAAACCTCATAGCAATATAAAAATTTATTCAATTACTTTCAGACATATTGTCCTCATCATGAGTTGTTGCAATGTTATTTTTCTATAATCTCATGCTTAAATCTTTTTTCGTCGAGAATATCTTTATTTCCAATTGCTTATCCAAACCATCCATATTTTGGACAAATTAAGCTTTCTGAGTTAGTTAATAACAGGAGTAATCAACTTTAATTTTATCCTTTATATTCTTAAAAAGGTGAAATAATTTCTCAAATTTTACGTATGAGAAAATTTACTTCCACTGAACTCAAAATTCTTAAATTTTATCATTAGATACATATACAAGGATCACAAATAGGAATAAATTTATAATCAAGTCAATATATGCATCATTGCTATGATAGTCTAAGTATATTAAAATAGACCAATGCCTATTTTTATTAGTAAATTCAATCTTCCTATAGGTAGAGATTGCTAAATACATGAATCCACTAATTAGAATATATTAAGCTTAGTAATTTAATGTCAAAATAAAAATCTCTTTTCCTATAGGTATAAGAAATCTCCATTCTAATATTCTTTAAGCAATCTTAATCCAATTAAAAGAATAAGAAAACCGTATAATAAGATTAGGAATGTAATATCAGATAAACAATTTCTTTTCCTGTGGGCATAAAAACTTCTATTCTAATATTTGTTTAAGCTATCTTATTCCAATTGAATCGCATTACTAATCATTTCCCTGTAAGGCCTAGTAATTATCAGAATGAAAATAATTGCATTATTAGATGTCGTCTAAATATAAAAAACAACGGATAACATGATGTGAAGAAAACTGTCACATGAATTAGGATGTTGTGGCTATTCCTGACTCATAAGATAATTTAGTTGTGAACGACATCTAAATTTTAATCCATCATTTTAAATATATATGATGAAACAATATATGTTCATAAACACAATATTTATACTTGGTGCATATAAATCGATAATATCTGTTTAGCATGAGAAATAATTTTCAGCGAATGTTGGATCATTAAAAATGAATAAGTATATCTTATATAATTGCAATTCATCAAATATCATGTGTAATCCATATAATTTTCATATAGGATAACACTAACATGATTATAACATAATAAGTAAATTATATGAATTATTTTCACCCAAACTTTTATGAAAGAACTACTAAAAATAGATATAAAACAATAATCTTGTATGATGAATTTAAGTTGTTACAAAACAGCCCCCTGAAATTTGCAAAACAAATATTCTGGACTCGTCTGTAAATACTGAAATTTGCTGTAATATCTGCAGTTAGACACCTGGATTCGGTTTCTATTCAAATTTTTTGCAGACAGATCCAAATAATTATGAAAATAATATTCTATAATTGTAGAAAAGATTAAATAATTGCAAAACGGTCCAAAATTTGCATAAATAATTTAGATCCGAAAATTGACTAAATACTATATTTTATACAAAATAAAATTAATCAATTTTGTTTCTAATTCAAAAAATGGATTTAAATCACAAGTCAATACTGATCAAGGAAATAAAAGATGATGAAATATTCAAACAAATTTGAATATACATAAAGATCAATAAACTTAATGAATTAATTGTAGGCCAGTCTCTATTAAGTAGAGTATAAAAGTCGATCTTAAATAGCGTAGAGTATAATCAATTTTAAAATTTACACCAAAGAATATCATAACAAAATGCAAGGATTTAAAATGCTAATCTCTCAAGAAAATGGTTGAAACCAATAATCAAGGAGTGGAGCTATTTTTTCCTTACTAATAATATATACAGATTTCAAAACACCATTATCATATAAGCTTGACAAGAGAAATATGGTTATAAAAGAAATGGAAAATTAAATAACAACCCAAACAATTTTCGAAGGCCTTCTAATAATTTTCCTTTTCTCTTTTTATTAGAGTTTGATAACCTTAACGAACCCATTAAAAACTTGACGGGTTCTTCTCTTTCTCGATATCATGGCCATTCTATGCCCGCGACGGTCACCTCCGGTGACACCGGCGGCATAATGTCTGAGGCCAGCCACTTCAAGTCGCCGTGACGCCATCGTCGAAAAATTCAAAGAGAAAGAAAGAGGAGGGGAAAAATCCCTTTTCTTATAAACCGATTAAGAATTCGATTTTGATCAGAATTTGACAGAAATCAAACCATTGGGCCCTGATATCAATTGTAAGAAATTTATAATTTATATTTCTTTAATTTATAAAATATGATTCATAATATTATAATCTCATGTACATGCCAATACGAGTTTAGAGAAATATGCTTTGATACTATGATTTGAAGAATAAGAACAAACCAATTCCATTGTTCTTTCTTACCTGCTCCATTTCTTTTAAAGTTTTTTTGATGGATAGAAAAACCAATTTAATTCATAAGACTTGATTATGTGTAGACAAGAACTTCTTTATATAACCCTTCCTGATGGAAGTTATGGAAACTGCCACAGAGAATTATAGAAACTACCAAGTGGATTTAGAATAACCATTTTGTTTTATGCCCAAAACTTTATATAATAGAATATAGAGTTATTAAGGTATTATATCTAACATCTTATGCGTGCATGCACATGGACGCGGAGTTGATATCTAATACTTTATTTTCTAATCATTTGTAATATATGATAATGTTGTATTTTTGAGTCAATCAATGTTGTACTCAATATTAATCTTTTATTCAAATTTTTATTGTTGTAAAATTTTTGTTTAATTGATTTGATTTTCATAGTAATCTATCTCTGCTATTTTAACCAAATTTTTGGATTATTATTTGACAAAAAAAAATTTTAAATGCTAAAAAAATTATAGCCAAAGTTGGATTATGGATGTCCACCTCGTCCCTTTCAAAAACAAAATATAAAACATTTACTCCCTTCTTCACTCCCTGACCCGAATGAGGGGCAAGACAAAGAGGAAATACTAAAAGATCCCAAAGCTCAGCGTGATTCAAATTTTAAATTATATCTAAAGAGTTCTACACTATTATTATCTAAAATTTGTGCACTAAATTCCAGTACATCATTATTAATGAGCATAAGTAACCATGCTATGAGGAAAATATTTTTAAATTTTATTTAATAATCGGATGGATATTTTTTGGATGGAAAACCATCAGCAAGTTCGGATTTGGATGCAAACATACTAAAAGCCCATCCAACCTGACCCGTGAACATCCTTGCAAGCAACCAGACATAATTTATGATTGATGTTTTTATTTTCCTCTGTAAAGATGAAGTGTATTTATTTAGATTAAGCACCACAAACCGTGCACCCCCAAGAAAATTTAGGGTTATATGAATTTGGACATGCGATGGCAGCATCCAAGGTGGCAATTTAGATGATGACTTTGTACTTGTTTTATATTTCTTATTTTTTTGTAAAATATAAAAATACTATATTAATATTTGATGTTGAAAAAACTTAGCATTATATTCTACATGTGTCTGAATTAAATTTTATTATATGTGTGCAGAAGAGACTTGGATCTCTTGGGAACGATTAGGTAATCTTTTTCTAATCTATTTTCATTAATTAGAAAAAATGTCCAATCCAAAAATCCACCTGTTTATCTTGATCTGCATGAGATTGATATTTAATGCCTCTCGCTCTCCATTTTTATTTGGAACAATGAGTCATGTAAATAATTGTGCCCAAAAAAATTAGCTTCTAGCTTCTATCTAGTTAAAAAAAATAGATAAAAAATTTTATCCTGTATAAAAAAAAAATTGTAAAAGGCAAAATAGGATGCTTTTGTAAGACTAAATTATACAAAAGGGACTGAAGCGTTTTGTATTTAAGAGGTTTTTCAAGTTAAAGCATCTAAAATAATCGTGTCTGCACGTGCTAATCGTGATATTAAATCAATCAGATTCCTTCTCCTTGAAGGCACTCCTTCGGCACCGGATACTTTCTCCTTGGCCCATAATGGTCCACCTAAGCACTTTTTCAGCATGGAAGATCAGCACATGGAGACATGAGCAAAATAAGTTTTATTCGTCTTCCAAAACAAAAAAAAAATCTATTCTATTTATTATACTAATATGCCCAAGTAATTATGTCACTACTTATTATTTTACTCTTAGAAAATGACTCAACTAATAAATTGGAAACTACCGAGCAATAGCTGAGTTGGTATGGTGTTTGGAAAAGTATGTGGTTCGAACGAAAAAAACTACTCTTGAAGAGCTCGTATGATGCAAACCCCTCTAAAGTCCTCAGATGGACTTCCCTTGCACAAAAGGGAAACCTATCCAAAGGCCTTACAAGGGCTTGCACCATGCAAGCCCTTGCATAATAGAATTTTTTTGGTTCGAACTCCATGAGAAGTGGCCATCAGGGCAAATTTGTGGGTCCCATATGTATTTGTGTGTGCTGTGTGATTGGATATGGTGTGCGTTTGAGTCAGGCTTACGGCCCAATTCCAAAAAAATTTAGGAAAAAAAAGGTTAAAAAAATGGTTGGAAACTTGAGACATTTTTCCCACCGGCTGTTAACCCATCTCCGTGTGTATTCAAGAGATGGGTAGAGTGTTTATTAACAATACATGCTACCTTATTGATAATTAATGACTGCATTGAAACCACGGCGTAGGTTTTTCCCCCTTATCCCATGCATCCAAACTTCTCTCTTGCTTTATCTCTAAACCTAACAATGAACAATAAAATTATGCAAGTTAACATTTTTTATGAGGCTATTTTACTTTCAAAACATAACCAGCTTAATTATGCTATAAGAATGACTAATTTTGTCCTTGCTTCTATAGATAAAATGAGGCTGTATTTGTCATTTATTTAGTAGCATGGTCGGAGAATCTTTAAACAAAAGATACCATATATCTTTAATATTAATTCCCTTAAAAAATAAAAATAAATACCCAAAACTCACATAATTTTCTTTTCAACAAGGCTTCTTCTTTCATCTGTTCTCTCCCTCAATCGAGCTCGTCTTTCACTCAGAATAGGTTCCCTTAAAATAAATACATAAGTTTTGAAATAATGAAAATTTCTGTGTCAATGGGTTAAAATGCTCTTCATCATCGTTTATACCAAATAAATTCAACATTTTCTATTTCGTTTTAACTTCATTAGTAAAATGCTTGTAATTAGTTTCATAATATATCTTTTGATGGCGATAACAAATGTCTTTTTAAGACCTGATGCATTATCGAGCTATTGATACAATATTGAACTCTTGTTGAGAACTGACATCATATTTTGTTAAGAACCAATAACTCCAAAAGCTTAAGCTATTAGTTAATGAATTAACAATGTATATCAAGACAATCTACCCAAAAGCTTAAGCCATTAGGTTGTGAAATAACTATGTATATCAAGACAACATTATACTTTAATACTCCCACTCACGTAAGCCTTTGAAATTCAGGCCACGTCGAAAGCCTCTAACAGAAATTCTCATGAGTATAGATAGAAGAAATGGGGCAAACAAATATCATATAAATTGAGAATTACAAGATTCGAACCCAAAACCTAAACCTTTTGAACCTGGTGTGCTCCTGATGTGCTCAGATACCAAGAACCACTTTACACAAAAGCTTAAGCTTTTAAGCTGTAAATTAACATTGTATATCAATACAATATAATACTTTAATACATTTTGTTGTGAAGTGATACGATATTGAGCTCTTGTTGCTTTCAGAACTATGGCAAGTTATTGTTGGTGGTGACCTTGTTCTTTTGCTAAGAATATATTTTAATATAAAGAATGTAGTCCTGTTTATAGAAACGCATCAGGAAACGAGGTGCTATTAAATGGAAAAAAAACATAATGTTCACAATTAACATCCAGGAATCATACGTTCATACATGTTATATGAGGGAAAAAGAGAAAGAGTCGTCTCCGCAACTAACTTCAGTTTACCGAAATGGACATTGTGAAAGTAAAGTATCTTAAGCTAAAAAAGCTCAACAAAACATAGTCTTGTATAATATTTTGAGTACAGCCATGTTTCAAAGAAATGTTAGAAACATAGAGACCTTTTATAACTTCAGCTTTGAGTTATTTCTCCTCACGAAAATCGAGCATTTAAATCTGCAAATATTGAAATTACCATTAAGTTCAAAACTTTTTGTGATATGAGAATCCAATAATTTCATACGACAAATCCAACAGTTTCTGGCAATTTTAACCAGCATAACTAACATCTTTAAAAAGAATTCCCCCAAATCGAAGAGAAGCAACCCTAGGTTGAGAAGTCGATGTATGTACATGATGGGAGAACAAGCATAGAGGGAGGGAGGGAGGGAGGGAGGGGGGGGAAGGAGGAAAGAATAAGAGGCGAGAAGAAATATACGCGAGTTTTGGGGATCCTTTTTAAGAGAATTAATATAAAGATAAATGGTAATGTGTGTATAGCGAGGTGAACCTATGAGACCAGCTCTCATTTCTTATTATGAGGCCAAACTCTTTACACACACAACCCCTGTGTTTTTCCACCAATCCGTACTGATCATTTTGATCTACCTGTATTAGATAGGTTATGTATAAAATCTCACGAGATTTGGAGATCTCTAACAAATCCATCAAGCAAACTAAAAATTCAACGTCTTTTCGGAGAATGAAAAACACGATCACTTGATTGATGTGGTTGAGGTCTCCAAATCTTGTGATATTTTATACTTAAAATATCTAAAACTGTAGATCAAAGTGACCGGTACGGATCGGTGAAAAAGACGGGAGTTGTGTTTAGGAGTTTGGGCTCAAAAAAAAAAAGAGAACCAGACTCACAAGATCACCACACTATATATGAGAAAAGGTAAACTACCAACTTAAGGGGCTAGTGACCATCTCAAGTACCCAAAAAATGAGTCTCCGGAGAAAATTTCATTTAAAGGATCAACTTAAACAAAGTATAAAAACTAGTATTTTCAGTAAAGCTGTAGAGAGATGGTAACACCTATAAAACAGCGCAAAACTTACTTTATGCGAGAATACTTTTGACCTCATTCCTGTCGGCACCAAAAACCTGAAGCAGAGTAATGGCAAATTTATTGATTCAGTCCAATGTAGAAGACCCAATCAAAGGCTCACTTTTTATTTTTAAAATGAGAATAATGGAGAAAAGAGGCCATAGGAGGAAATTTCCTCCTAGGGCGTGGAAAAAATACAACATCCACCAATTTTTTCGACGATCGGCCCCCATCATCTTCATCGTTATCATCTAAGATGTGGGTACACCAAATTTCATGTGATTCTACAACTTTTTCACCGTTGATTTAGCAATGTAAAAAGTTCTATTGTCGGTAAACCATTAATTTTGAACCCACTAAATCAACGGTGAAAAAGTTGTGGAAATACATGAAATTTGGTGTACGCACATCTTAGATGATAACGATGATGATGATGGGTGCCGATCGTCGGAAAAAATGGTGGAGGTTGTATATTTTCTACGCCATAGGAGGAAATCCCCTCCTATGGCCTCTTTCCTCCATTAATCTCTTTTAAAATTCCTTTTTGCTAACTACCAGCACAGATCAAAACAATACTGCTCACACTCAAAAACAACATCAGCAGTCGGTGAAATTACTAGAAATAATTAGAGGTGGACATTTTTGCCAATTACTAACCAAAAGTCAAAACTAAACTAGCAGTTGTTAAAGTAGTATAAAACATCAATTTAGGAAGGGAATTGAGTCAGGTAGAGTTAGGAGGATAAGTCAGCTTAGGCCCCACTCAATTATCTCTGACATGAAGCAAATATAGTACACACAAACCCATCTCAATATTACATAGGCAGAATTTTCTAACCCGAAATCAACCAGACAACTTAATTAACGAGTTTTTGATTCGTGTGCATGATATTATGTAGGTTATAAGAACTGAATACAAGACTTGGGCAAAATTGATAAGGTGAAATGGTCTGAAGGGTTGTAGGTTAGGTTGGTTGACCCATTTATATCGTATGCCCAAATTGCACCTAATAATGTTGGATTGGGTTGCCGATTTAGATCAAAGTTGTCTAGCCAAAGAAATGAAAAATGACAATCAAAATTTTCATCCTAATATTTGGAAATACAGGCTGTCCATAGGGTTGTGCAAATGTAAACTGAACCAACCAAAACCGATTGACTCGACCCAACCAATTTCTATCGATTTTTAAAAAGGGACGGTTCAGCTCGGTGCAAAAAGTTAATATAATCGATTTGTCAATTCGGGTTACCAATTAATATAATATAATATAATATGTATATACCTAAAACCCATCTCATAAGTGTCTCTTGTCCTGCGCCGCCTCACTCCTCAACCTTAAATTATTTTGTTGATTTTACCAGCGGCGACTCGCTAGCGGTCTTCCCGTCCCTATGGCTTTCAGTCTTCTCGAGAGACGACTTAACCCTAGACCCTAGCCTTGACTCGATTCGTCGAATTCCTTCGCTATTCTCGATTATTCTTCGACCCTAATCTCAAATCCATCTCATCCTCTGAATATTTTTTTATTCTTTGGGATTTGGTGATTGTTCTCGATTTGAGGAATTTCTGAAATGCTACTCTACAAGCATGTCCGAACAAACAACTTAACAAAATATAGCAGGCATGGTTGAACAAGCGCCTCCTCTAGGACTTCCACCAGCTCCTCAGGTATACAGTTCTTGTTGGAAATGTATGCCATAGAGGCCATTATTGTATATTACATGGGATTGTATATTACATTTGGATACTTGGGATATATATGTACAGGAAAGTCTTGCTCGAAATGATAGTATGTTATGTGGTTTGTCTTTATCTTAACATGGGTATATGTTTTTCTTATATTACGTACGCTAATACATGTTGATAAAACCTATAGGATTTTTGCTTGACTGTCAGCATTGTGATAGCAATCATACTCGTGGGGGCTGGGTAGTCTATAAACACATCCTTAAATGTCCCTAGTCGTAGAAGTATCGAGACTGGACATCAATATTCCAGATTAGACTAATATATATGTTTCTTATTCCCGAAAGGAGAAATGGCCGATCTCGCGGCCATTGGTGTGCGGAACCAAAGATTGTATACAGATGCTCATTAGGTTATGAGTTACAATGGGCGGACTCGCCGGGAACTGCTAGATGGTATTATACGTATCGTCAAATAGCAGTTCTCTAGTGACTGAGTACAGGATAGTCTGTCAATCCGAAATCGTCATTTGTCTCGAGTGTGTTCCCACTGTACTTTGATTATTACTCTACCACAATTTTAAAGGGTCGTGCAAACATGTAGTAGTTGGGTGCAGTCCCGAAGCACTTGAAAGCAGTGAGCGATAGAAGGGATGTGTCTCTCCCGATATTGGGAGTCGATATCACGTTGTGTACGGTTGGCCATCACCATAAGATCTAGGCCTAGGCAAATGGGATCAGTAGTTTCTCGATAAGTAATAGGCTTGATATCAGCACGACTTATCAGGTTATTAGAGGTCTGACGTTATCCACCCCCAGCCCTGGTATGGGATACTCTCAGACGAACAGACCAGACTGTACGGTGAATGTCACTTTATAAGCTCAGTAGGGGTTCAGACGAGTTTTCTTGTCGATCTTCTTTTCGACGGATACCTGGTAGCCGTTATATACAGCTAGTGCCACTGACGTGCTTGTGAATTTGGATGTGATCCAGTAGCTCACTGTCAGCATATTGTCGAATCTTTAGAGTCCCACAAAAAGTTTCCCGGTTTTGGCGAAACGATGTAATAGTTGTACTGGATACGTGCAGCAGTCCAATTAAAACTAGTGTATTGGATACACTGACGGTAATCGGACGGTCGAAATACTAGCCGGTTTTTTGGAAAAGTGGATATTAAATCTAGTTTGGATTTAATATTATAATATATGTATTGGATATATATATTTACTAGTATTTTGTCACTATTAATATATCTTTTTTATGTATTTTAAATACATAAGAAAATAATTACAAAAATATATTAATTATGTTATGTTACATATTAATATATATACATTGTATTTATTTTTTTCTTTTTCTTTTGTTCTCTTTTTCTTAAGTTGTTCCATGGGATTAGTATATCCCTAGCTACTCTCGTATATTGGACATGTGAAGGGGAGAGAAGAGGGTGGACAAGTGGAGGAGTGATGGAGATCTAATGGTTAAGAACATTTTATCTTATGATAAAAGGTTATCAACCATTAGAAATGTTTCATAACATTTTAGCTCTTCTCTCTCTTCACTCTCATAGCTCTCATTTTCCTCCTCTTGAAAAAAAAGGAGAAAAAGAAAAAGAAAATTAAATAGAGAGATTAAATTATAGCGAAGGAAACTAAATCACTAAGATCTTTTGATTAGCAAACTTGATTTCCTAGTTACTTCTATTTGAAGTTGGAGCCGAAACAAGGAGCTCTCAAGGTGGATCCATCTATATGATGAAGAAGATCAACTTATAAGTTTGTTCCCACATTCTCAAAGAAGCTTACATGGAGTCCAACCTCAAATGTGGAGCAAATGAAAATGCTACAAAGGTTGTTTCAAAACACTCTTTTAGCATGCCTTTCCTGTAACCATTTCATCTCTATAGCATAGATTCTTGGTTTTGGAACTTATTGCTCTCTAGGTTCTTTAAAATCCATGTTGTCACCTCTTTAAAATAGCTTGCTAGGGTACAATAGTACCTTCAGTTTCTATCTAAAGTTATGTTTTTAATTATTTCTTAAATCTCAAATGGTGGTTGTTGCAATGGTTCGTAACTTCTTAATGTTGCTCGATCAAGGTTTTCAAATGAGAACATTGTTTTGTAATCTATAAGAAAGTTTTTATTATGAACTTGACTGAATCATTCAAAAGTATTCATATATACATACACAACTTGTGTTTACTTTTGTAGAATGATGAAGGGCAAAATCCCAATATTGTTAATGCCTCAACCTCTTTTAAAAGGTTATGACTAGATAGCAAGCTTGGGATCATTTTACAAAAGATAAAGTAAAAATTATTGCAATATGCAAATATTGTAAGCAAGAATTTCGGACACGGCAAAAATAATGTTACTAAATCACTATTAATGCATGCTTATAGTTGCATTAAGAACTCTCACAATATAGAACCCTAACGAGCTCAATTGGTTTTTAAGGTTTAGGGTGAGAAAAAAGCGGTCTTGGTTCATGGGTGTTTAATCAAGAAGAAACTAAAAAAGATCTTTCATACTTTATAATCTTGGATGAACTTCCTTTTAGGGTGGTTGATGGGTTTGGTTATAAGCACTTCATGTCAATTTGTTGTCCACGCTTCAAGATTCCTTCTCGTTTCATCTTTCAAAAGCATTGTTATAGTCTCTATTCAGAGGGAAAAGGAAAATTTAAAATATTTTTGTGATACTTGTCAAAGAGTATGCTTAACCACCGACACTTGGATTTCAATCCAACGCATTAAGTACGTGTGACATACTGCATATTGGATTGATTGCGAATGCCAGTTGAGAAAGAGAATATTAAACTTTTGCCTAATCGGTAGTCATAGAGGTGGATCTTGGGAGTGTGGTAGCGACATGCTTGATAGATTGAGGCATCATTGACGTTTTCACAATCATTGTCGATAATGCTAGTTCAAACGACACTATGGTTTCATATTTAAAAAGAAAGATTAATAATTAGCACGGTAGCATGTTAGGACAGTTTCTTTATGTGTTACATCACACATTATCAATTTGGTTATCAGTGATGAAATTAATAAGTAAAATCATTTTGTATCTCGTGTTTGTTCATCTATTCACTATGTGAGACAATCTCCTTCTAGATTTCAAAAATTCAAAAGTTACGTCGAAACCGAAAAAATCGAATATAGGGGGATTGTGTTTGGATGTCCCCACTAAATGGAACTCGACATACTTAAGAGTGCCGCCAAAATGTATGAACACACTTTTGATAGATTGTTCTCATTAGAATCTGATTTTGTGCATGATCTTAAAAGTGTGGATGGAAATCATGGAATTCCGGATGATTGGAACAATGTTAGGAAGCTGTGTTTCTTTCTAAAAAAATTATACTACTTTAAACCCCTCTATAGGGGTCAGGGGTTAGGAACAGGCCAAACCGTCCTTATAGGTTGGGGACAGTACAAACTATCCCCTAAAAGGACATGTAGCATATGGGGATGGATTTACCTGTTCCCACATGCCAATTAAAAATAATAATAATAAAACTTCTGGCCCCACTCAATATACCCTCCATTCCGTTTCTCAAAATAACCGAGCCCCCCATCACCAAAAATTATCGAGCCCTAATATTCTCCCTTTCTAGCTCGAGTCTCTCTTCCGCTACTTCCGTGCTTGCGGCGGCGGCAAAGGAGGCGACCAGGGCAGCGGTGCTCTCTCGTTCTCTCTCTCGATCTACCCCTCTCTCGATCTAAAGGTATATCTTCTCTTACTTCATCTCTAGATATAAATACAATAGATATAGATTAAAAAAATTAAGGGTTTTTCCAATCCCTGACTTCTTAAATGAGAGCATTTGTCTAGATTGAAAAAACCTAACTTTTAGACGAGCTTTTTATCTAAATTAAACAAACCCTAATTTTCAAGTGAGGGTTTTTATCTTAATTGAAAAATCATTAGCCTTCCGGTGAGGATTTTTGTCTAAATTAGAGAATTGAAAGGATTTTTCTAAATTTAAAAAACCCTAACTTTTAAGCAAAACTTTTTGTCTAAATTGAAAAACCCCTAATTTTTTAAAAGGTTTTGTCTAAAATTTAAAAAGCTCTAACTTTTAAGCAAACATTTTTGTCTAAATTGAAAAACTCCTAATTTCTTAAAGTGGGGGATTTTGTCTAAATTAAGAAAACCCATAATTTTAAATAAATGTTTTGTGCTTATGACCTGTTATTTTGATATATACTACTTATAATGAATATCTTGTAACTTATGTTTTAATTTGAAATATATATTCCAATTAAGTGTTGGGGTTTTGAAAATTTGCTAAAATCTTATAATTTGAAGACTAGGAGTTGTGCATAAAAATATAAAGTTTGTTGTATAACCTTACAAGAAATCTACGTTAAAAACTATATTAAATCATCTACCTATAAACATAATTTAATCTTTAAAATATAATTTACTTTTAACAATTTATCACGAATCTAACCCTATACACTGAATCAAAGCCTAAGCGTTGATCTAGTTATGTGTAACTATTAATCACAAAACATAACCTTAACTATTTTCTAAACCATCCATAAACCATCCAAGAGACCATGAATAATTTGTAGTTACGAAGATGATGGTGAAGAGAGTGATGGCGAATTGGTGCCGAAACACCTACACTCTTCTATTCTAGAAACTGATCTTCCTTTCGCAACAAATGAAGAATTGGTTAGACAAGACTTAAAAGTCATAGTTGTGACAAATAAAGATTTTTAAAAAACCGAGTGAAGAATATACAACTGAAAAAGAACCGAACAATGATAAACGTTTAAGGTATGATACAATTAAAATGTAAATTAATTGTCCGTTAACGACTGCAAAATTCGACCTTTAATGTATTGTATTGATATTTAGGGTTTGATATTGATCAGCCTCGGTTAATACTGGTCATGGAAGGGAAAGGTCCAAGAGGAAAAGAGTTCAAGAGCCGAAAGCTAGATTATGAGGTTAGTATCGGTCGGGGAAAGGAAAAGAAGAGGAAAAAGGTTAGGAGCCGAGCGCTAGATCATGATGATGTGCCCGATGTTTGTGTCGGAGATACCCATGATGATGAGAGTCCTCTCCATCATATCAGCTCTTGGACATAGAAGATGCACAAAGCTCTCCTGAATATGGTATATATGTGATGTTTTTTCATTTAATTTTAATGCATAATATTTTGTACCTTGATTTATTGTATCATTTAACATATCATTATTTGCAGTTCTTGATATACAACGAAGCCTTGGCACATCGATGAAGGACTTTAGTATACAATCATCACGTAACGATCCAGGTATTCATGATTTATTAGTTGATTTATAAGTTGATATATTCATCATCAAATATGGTAATAAATTCTTATGTTTTATATACTTTTGCATATGCTAAACGCATTATAGGGCCATTTGATCCCAAAAGTTGCAGGCCCGGTACAGGCAAGCAACCATTCATTTTACTGATTAACAAAAAAGATAAGCCGATAGGGGCAAAAGATACCAAGTGAGACGATTACTTTGCTGAGAAGGCAAAATCTTATAACCGGTACCCGCTGTATAAAGGTTGCGACTCTCAACAACGGCATGTGAAGAATTTGTTTCTATAGCTCAGGTATAATGTCATTTCATACTCTCATATATAAGTTTTTCTTTCAACACTTGTTCATATGTTTTTCTTTGTTTTTTGTAATTTCATAACAATGGTCATTATAGATTTGTTGGCTTACGCCCTGATGGTAAAACTCATGTGTCCTATGATGTAGCAAGTTTTGTGGCTGATATGATACAAACAATGCAAAAGAAGAGAGAAATCTGAAATGAACTCAAGATAGCATTCTTGCAAAAGTAGCTGGATGATACTCCGAACAAAAACCGGTGCTTCTTAATCGAATCATAAAAAATATTTTAAAAAAGTGATCGCTTACATGACGATTGAGGAAAGATGGTATGATATTATATCAATGCTTACATATGAGTCATGACGATATACTTTGAAACAATATTCTAATTACTGCTATTTATGATATTTTCAAGGCGAAGGTGGCCCACAACAAGCAGAATCGAAGCAGCACAAAAAATCTGATGGCCTATTCGACTTCTGGGAAGCTCGTGATGGAAAACGTGAATTGCCTTTTGGTGAGTACATTACATCTAGTACTTTATAAATTGTTCTTTAAATCTAATTACATATGTTGTGTAAATTATTTTTTGCAACTCTATCTTAGAAAGAAAAATCCAACAGAATACACTCCAGCCTTAGCTTGGGTTAAAACGCATCAGGGCAAAGATGTCGAGTCTGTGCAGTATAAGGTAAGTTACTTATGTTTTAAGTGCAATCGATTAAATCTTGTTTATACACACTTCAACTTATTGGTGTAAAATGTTTTCATGAGATGTTTATAGAGAACGGCAGAATTGGCACTTGGTCCTGATTCCCCTATGGAGTCCATTGTACATATCTTTAATTCAATATTCGGCGGGTATCATGGTGGCTACCAATGAGGCATGGATAGCGGAAGCTACCTATGCCAGACGAGTACTCATAGTGTTCATGAATTCGCAATGACCCCATACAATCTCCCAAGCGAGCAGCGTGGAGAGATGACCTAGATGCGAAGAAACATGCAAGAAAGGACGATGTGGTTCGAATGGAAACTCGATTTCGGGCTCGAATGGCGACACGAATAGAGGAGTTCGCACGAAGGAATGGCGCAGAGCATGAAGAGTTAGGGCGAATGCTAATTCAAGATCGAGAAGATATGATGTGACGTATGTCTGCGTTCATGAGTATTGGAATGTTTGCATCATTACATCGTGGCTCGGGTTGTAGATCTAGATCAAGTGATGATCGAGACAATATTTAGTCTTATTTGAAGGATGGTTGTGTTTGAAGATTATATTAGTGACTTTGTTAAAAAAAATTGAATTGTGTAGGGATTTTTTTATTTTATTGATCTATTGAAATCGGTGTTTATGTATTGTTTGTATATGTTATGTAAAGCAGGGCCTAAAAACATAAATGTGTATCTTATATATATATAGAGAGAGAGAGAGAGAGAAAATAGACCCTAGGAGGCTTTTTCATTAGGTGGTGTCAAAAATTATATCCTTCATAATTTTTTTCGACGATCGGCATTCATCATCTTCAACTTTACCATCTAAGATGTGGATACACTAAATTTCACGTGATTATACCATTTTTTCACAGTTGAATTAGCAATGTAAAAAGTTCTATTGTCAGTAAACCGTTAATTTTCCACCTACTAAATCAACGGTGAAAAAGTGATAGAACCACGTGAAATTTGGTGCATCCACATCTTAGATGATAAAGATGGATGTGATGGATGCCGATCGTCAAAAAAATCATGGAGGATGTATTTTTTCTCCACCATAGGAGGAAATTCCCTCCCATGGCATATTTCCTCCATTATCCTCTCTCTCTCTCTCTCTCTCTATATATATATATATACATGGGGCCAAGGTTGACCGTCCCCATCTATAAAATCTATATAAGAATTACAATACGCATAGGCTATAGGGACGGTTAAGATCGTCCTCGATACCTCTTTTGGGGACGGGCAAGTTCGTCCCAACAATTTGATAGGGATGGGTTATACCGTCCCCGGTCACCACACCTTTAAGGACCAAACCGGATGGGTCAATCGGTCTCATGATTCGGGACGGGTAAAACAGTCCCCAAATAGCCATATTTATAGTATAATTATGATCTCACAAATAGGGTTTCCCTCATCTTATGTGATTACCGATTTCTTTATTCATAGAATTTTAAAGTTAGAAATTCTTTTAAGAAGCAAGTAATGATTTAGATTTATATGTCGTGGCTCAACGCATGAGGGGAAAATACGATAAGTACTAGGGAAATTGGGGAAAATAAACTTTTTTACTTATATTGCGTTTGTTCTTGATCCTCGATTCAAATTTAATGCGGTGGAGTTAGCTTTATCTTACATGCAAGTATCCAATCCATGGCGGTAGCTTCGAAAAACGTGATAGAAGCCTTATTTGAATTGTTTAACGAGTACAATATGAAGTGTAATGGTAACGCAACCATACAATCTAGTCAATCTTCCCTCTCCGTTTTTGTTTTAGACGATGATGATTTAAGTGCTTGCTTAAAAGAATGAGAATGTAATACGGAGGCTACGAATGCAAATCGGAATTGGAAGAATATCTTGATGAAACGAAAGAGCCACCTAATGTTGATATTGACATCTTGAATTCTTGAAAAGTAAATAGTTCATGATTTCCAATTCTCTCGAAAATGGCCCATGACGTATTGGCGGTTCGTATCTCTATAATGGAATCCGAGTCGGCATTTAGTATAGTTGGTCGAGTTCTTGACCCTTTTAGAAGCCCATTAACTCCAAGAATAATGTGAACTATATTATGCACCGAAAATTGAATTTGTGTTGAATTGAATCAATCAAGGCTTAATATTGAGGAAGATCAAGCAAGTTTTGAGTATTTAGATGAAGGTGAGAAGTTCATATTGTATTTTTCTTTTTTTATATCATTTATAAACTTATAATTAATTATTTAAGTATTACTTCATTGTCTAATATCTATTATATTTATTTTTCAGAGTTGAACAAACTTTCTATTAAGCCAACTATCACAGAGTTACGAAAACATGATGTTGATGGTGATGAGCTGTTTCTGCGAAGGCTTGTTGTATCTGTGTTAGTGGAGCTTGTTATTTCTATTGGTAACTTATTATTTTTACTTCTGTTTATATTCTTTCCGTTGGTGTTGTTTTATGCCGGTGCTATATCACGCTTATTATTTTTGTTTTGCGGCTTCTGCACGTTGCAACTTGCAATTGGTTTCGGAGACTTGTCTGTTATTGAATCTATTGTTGTTTCTGCTACTTCTGGTGATGTTTTGGTGTTATAATTGTTGATGTATATATATCCTGCTTGATGTTTATGTTTTGGCGTGGTTTTAGATTTGACAATTCTATTATTCAGTTGTTGATTAGACACTTAGACTTGAGGATTGTTGCAATGTTGCTTATTGTTTTTATGTTGTTGGTTTTTGTTGGTTGGGATTGTTGATGTTGTCATGTATTCAACTTTTGCTTTTGTCCACGTGTTAATTAATATTGGTTATGTTTTTAAATTATTTCTTGACTCTTAAGATATTTTTCTTGGTAGTTAGCTAGCTGCTTTGGAATTGGACAATGATTTTTGTATGAGCCCTATAACATGCAATGATGATTTATATGGCTTCACGTTTCGATTTCTTTGATTTATACAATTTTAGTTGCTTTTATTCTTCATACAATGAATCCTTTTTTACTTCTATATTGTAGTCGATGACAAAATTGATATCAAATGTGTCAACAGCTCTTTGTGTTTAAGTTGCTTTTTAGCAACTTCTCTCTCATTGACTTTCAGTCATCCATCGGTCGGTTCGGTTCGGTCCATAGCACAATTTGATATTTAGTTTAGACACCCCAGGCATATATGGTAAGGATTCAATGTATGATTGATGGTAGTTTGATGACAAGTCATCACACTATGAAAAATATTTATAATTTGAACATGTTATTATACTTTTCTGACTATTCAGTTTTGAGGTTTGCTTTTTTACTTCATATAATTATTGTCGAGATTTTTTAATCGACGGAATGACGTGGAAGACGCCAATGTGATTGGATCACCAGACATCGTAATCGACGGTTCAATTTAAGATGAGTATTCAAAGTTTAAATATTTCATAGAATTTATATGTTCTTATTTAGTGTCAATATTGATTATTATCTTACCTCGTTTTCTTTTTTCTACTTTTCAGGCATTTGGCAATGT
This sequence comes from Agapanthus africanus, assembly GCA_030015575.1. Taxonomy (NCBI): domain Eukaryota; kingdom Viridiplantae; phylum Streptophyta; class Magnoliopsida; order Asparagales; family Amaryllidaceae; genus Agapanthus; species Agapanthus africanus. The sequence goes on along the minus strand of CM057343.1, from coordinate 416,572,660 downwards.
GCTAATGGATATTGTGTGTGTTTCTCGTTTGGAATCCGATAAAGTTGTGGAAAGCTATACAGAAACGCCATTTTCATTTTTATCAATTGTTATTAATCTACTTGTGTAATTTGTAATTTGCTAAAGTATCTTAAGGTTGTAATATGGAAAATTTAGTAATTAGTCTATTATGTATTGCACTTGTGTAGTTAATTAAGTGCACTATAATTGTAAGTTGATTTTTCTGTTTAAAATAACTTTTATTTCTCTCTTTTTAAAGCATTTTCTGTTTATTTGACATGTTTTCAAAAGGCCTTTTTAAGGCTCAAACTGGCCCGGCCCAAACCGAATACAAACCAAACCCAATCGGTTCGGTTTAGGTCGTTTTGAACCTGGTCGGTTTCGGGATCGGGTTTCGGGTGTCGGTCGGGTCGGGTCGGTTCGGTTGGTTTTTTGCAGGAAAACCCGTACCGAACCGACCAATGCTTAGGCCTAGTTGTTCATCTCTTTCGGGTAAAAATGACAATGACAAATGATAGCATTTTAAAACTGCAAGAGATAAACAATCTGTGTTTTATTCATACCTCCGCACCAAAACCTCTAACATACACATTCGTAAACAGCTCGGAAGGATCAGGCTGGGGGCTCTCCTGAAAATTTGGATCGAGAGGAAAGCATGTGAGAGAGCATATCAAACTAAATATATAAGATAATGCACATAATATTAATGTAACAAGACGACAGCTTCAGAACAGATTTACCTTGGCCTGAGCAATGGCATCATCTACTTCCTTCCTGACCTGTTTCTCAACATCCTGATTATGATTTTGAGAGTAAGAGAACAGAAGGGGAAAAGGATTAAGAGAAGGGGGGAAATATTGAAAATGATATAAACAATCATATTGATTCTGGAAACAAGTTAAAAAATATGAAATCCCGCCAAATTTGGAAACCGCATTCATATGGTTCAAGTTAGAATCACAAATTTTGACAAGTGCAGTACATGTGCAACGAAAAATTGAAAAAGGTTACTTCAAACAGATTTTACTTTTGCTAAAAACAATTTGCATAAAGCATTTTACTTTATAAAATTTCATGTTAAGAAAATTTAGTATTTTGAAGAGTTTATGTGCATATAAGGTTCATGTTGGTGTAAGTTTTATAAATAAGTTTGCATTTAAATGAGGGACATTGTTTAAAGACAGCCGAATGAATTATTCTAGCCTCCATTAATTTCTTTTTAACTTTAACCACTGGTGCTCAAAGACAACATGACATCAATGTTGTAAAAAACTGATTACTCGCCCGATTACACGGTCAACTACCTGTACTCAGTTCCCAAACGAATGGGAAATCAACTACTCGGTCAATTATTCGGACATAGCAATTATCCACTTTTAACGGCGATTAATCATCCATAAAGCATACACGGTCCAAGCTTCTGCTAATATAAATTCAAGTTCAAAACCAAAGAAACCCAAAGCTGGCCCAATATTCTATTAAGTAACCTATTACCTATTAACCCTATACTCCCCATACCCAACCCGATACCCCAACCTCCCAATTTTAATTACGCAACCCGAGACCCAAACCCCTCCCTATTTCTGCAACCTGCAACCTGAGACCCAAACCCCCTCATCTCCCCATTTGTTTGCTATATGTTTATACTTTTCGAAATTTTATACATATATATATTTATTTATTTATATTAAAATATTAATGGCCGCATAATCTACATAAAACGTTAATCATCAAGTATTCCGATTATACGCTAGCCGCTAGCCGAACAAATAGAAAACGAGTATGTGTTTTACAACATTATGTGACATGACAAAAAATCCCAAGTTCTTGAATACCCCATGGGTTTGGGTTGTAAGAAAAGAGATTACCTTTAGCTCAGCAACAGTTGCTAGATCATGGGCTAGTATTAATTTTCTAACTCTTTCAATTGGGTCACGCTCCTGCAAAATAAGGTAAATCTGCTTAGTTAAATATACGGCCAAAGCAAGAATATCTACAGACTTGATTTGGTTGAAAAAGACTAACCTGTCTCACACCACTGATCTCATCACGGGTGCGGTAGGTGCTCCCAGGGTCCGACATAGAATGGCCATGGTATCTGTAAGTATCCATTTCAAGGATAATAGGTCCATTCTTTAAAGCATGTTCTTTAGCAAATTTACATGCTTGTTTCACAGCAAGAGCATCCATCCCATCCACCTGTTGCAAAAATACAACTAGAATTAGAAATATGGAAGAGATTGTAGTATACTGATAACTGATACTAGCAGCAATAATTCATCATTCTTTATTGCCTACAGGTGACCCTTGTTTACCGCCGAAAACAAAGATAAATTGGGATAGATCATCTTGCCTAAATTCAGGGGCAGATACTATTTGGAACATATTCGTCAACCTCTCCGAAGATGCAAGTTGATTTATGGCACCATATATCGGAGATTTGGACAAAAGCGACCGATGTAGCGTGACTTTATCGGATTCCCCTTTATTTGTGAAGGGTTTTTTGATTGTGAGGACGCTCTTCACTGCAGACGCAAGCCCCTGCAGTTAATTACGTTATCATTTCGCGATAACTTTCACCTGTTCCAGTCAGATCACTTCGTGTCGTGTTAGGTTTGTTTATTATTGGGTTGCCCTAGGATTGTGTACGGAGACTATTTTATGTCATACCCGTAGGGCGCGAATTAGTCAAAATCTGTATATTAGATTTGGGTTCGAACCTAGATCATATATTCTATCAGTTCACGGGATATTTTATTTTATTTATGGACCGTTAATTTGGTTTTCGATTAAAATCGACTTAAATATATGAGCAGATGGACTCAATTTATTTTAACTAAGTATACGTTAGTCTTATATAAGACTAAGATCAACTTAGAAACATGGTAAGTATTATTAAATCTTGTTAAGATCCATTAGCAGAGATGAGCATATGGGCTCGATTATGATGAGCAATATGGGCTCAAGGAATATGAAGTTTCAGGGGCTCAGTCTTAGGCTTTTTCATCATCCAGCATTGCTAAGCACTTAGTCTTTTGACTATGGATATAATATCCAAATTCCGCTCTGGCGCTCATGTGGGCGTCACGTGAGGCCCCTAGGCTTGGACACTGTCCTGTCAGTGCTAAATGCTTTCTTTACACAGCGCTCATATGGGTATCACATGAGATGCTTGGCATCTTTTAAACGCTCACGTGTATATTATGTGAGGCGATGGGTCCTTCCTTATGGGCGTTCACGTGTGGCATGTGAGGCGCTTAATCTTCATGAGCTTTCTGTGCGGTTACGTGAGTATCAGGTAAAGCGTGTGGCCGTCGGTGTTGCGAGATTAGCCCATTTGTATAATGGTTTGAGTATGGCAGCTGATACCGCCCCACCGGGTGTGGAGCCCGTAAACTCCCATCTCCATTATTTTACATCGTAGATCGAGATGCATGTGCCGGGTGCCTTCGGTGAGCATAAGAGACCCCAGTTTTATGATGGATATAACTTTCCGCGGATCATGAAGTTGGTTGGCTCTTCTCCCGATCCAACGCAATAGGCGACTCGGCAATTGCTCCTGCGTCCACGCCTTATGGAGGACAGCATGGCCTTCATTGCCAGGGTTCTGACCACTAGCAAAGAACCTTCGAGAGTGGTCCAGCCATTGCATGGCGTGCTCAAGGATGGAGTTTCCGTTTTGAAGGATAAGGAAATCGTGCATCTGTACTCCATCATGCCTGGATTTTTGGTATATAGACGAAATACTTCTGTGTTTTTCATGCGGTACAGACCACATCGCTTTGCCTAGCATTTCATGCGGATGAACACGAGATCTCATTTCTTGATGGCCGAACCGGATCATATTCCGAAGGCCTTATCTGCTTATACCGTCCGGTATCAACACGCGACAAGCGCTATTGTCAAGGAAGAAAGGAAGATGCTTCTCGATCACAAGGATTTTGTCCCAGCCAGCAGTCTTACGGTTTCGCTGAAACGGTGAACCGTCGTCCGCCTTTCCTTAAAGGAGAGCGATGCGGTGGTACCTCCGTGAGATTTTCCAACAGCGTCGACGATTAAATTAAGGCCCGATATGAGCACCCATGGTGGCGTAGTAGCTACAGCATCACCAGTGTCAGACATTGACTCCAAAACTGGAACTCGCTGTCCAAAGATACTCGTAAGGAGTAAACACCTATCGTCAAGTGCTGCTCTCAGCTCCCAAATGAAAAAGAGATCGATATTTTCAGCTGATGTCGTGTTCGGTCAAGAGGCTTATGCGCCCTATAGCGAGGGTCTGTCCGAATATGGAACAAACGATAATCCTTTTCTCCCTGAGACCTCCGCCGATGAAAATGCAGCGACCAATCTTCAAGAAGCCCTTGAAGCTTCTAAACAATTAGCTCGTGAGCAAGCGGCGCTTGCTACTCTTGCAGCGTCGGGTATATTTCGTTCACATTCTTTGTATATCCCGGAGCGAAATGATATCGTGCCTTATTTTTAACACTTTATTATATTTTTTAACCGGCATCTCTGCTGAGGAGGCTCTCCAAGCGTCGATTAGGACGTACGAAGAGGAAGAAAGGCTTCGAGCTTCTATGGGTCTCGGTATGACTTTGTCTTATGCGTTTTAGAATATATAACTTATTTTGTCCATGTCTCGACTCCTTTCCTTTATTCTCTTATAAGAACCTCCGCGGCTAGCGCTGATTCGAGCGAAGCACGATCCTTAGGTGTTCATATAAAAGGATTTTCCTCCTTTAACAACCGTCGTGGAATCTTCGGAGCCTTCACTTGTTGATCAGGCCTCATCCGCGCCGCTACGAGAGACGTCGTTGAAGCAACCGATGATGGATGTTGCAGCAATTTCTGAGGCTGGCTCCGATTCGGATAAGGGCCTACCTTTATCGGTTGTTCTCAAGAGTGCAGGGTTCCCTAGCACGGCAGCAAGGTTTCGGGAGGTATCGTCCATACCAAATTAAAATTTTGCCGTTCTAGATAACCCTAACTTAGAATAGTTAACTAGAAATCGACGGAATATTATGCAAACAACTTCGTATATGAAAAGTGAGTAAGGAATACAACCTTTGTAGACCGGTCCTTCACTTCAATAGCTCCATGTAATAGTCCCTTCGCTGCAATCGTGAACTCCGGACTCTAGAGAGGCTCCCTTGAAGAAACGAACATGCTTGCTTCGAAGTCTTCGAGGCCGAAGATGACCTACGTCGAGAAGACACTAACCGAAGCTATCTCTTCACTCATTACGAAATTAGTGAAGCAAACACCATATACTAAATGGCAAGTAGTAGAGGATGATAAAGTAGGAATTTTGCTCACATTAGAAATCATTTTCTCATTCAAAATCATCACTTTATCATAAACTAGAGAGCAAGCTCAAGAGGAAGAAGAAGATGAAGTCAAGTGATGAAATGAATTAATGTTGAGATTAGAAATGCAACCAAGGGTTAAGTATGGCATGCTTAACCCTTGTAGAGACTTAACCATGAGCTAAGGTTAAAGTTAGGTTAACAAATATCTTAAGTTTGACAAAAAGGGTGGGCAAAGTCAAAGAAGCCTACAAGCTTCTTCCAAAATATCAACCATGACTAATTCCATAATTTTTGAATTTCCTTAATAATAAACATAAACCCTAATCTAACCCTAGCATAGTTCAAGTCTCATAAACCCTAGTTGCATTTGTAACCTAGCATGATACATTTAACATATATCACATATATATCAATGTATCCAAACTGAGAAAAAAAATCATAAGTGAGCTAATACTAGTTAATGTAATGTAATATGTCAAATATATAATTATACATTAAATTATTAAATCAACATTTGATTTAATAATTCGGCTATATCATATATAACCGACTAAATATCATATGTAACAACTTATCGAATCAACACTTGATCCGATAACCCGGCTATATCGCATATAACCGACCGATATCACAAATCGCGAGAATATAATACGGTATCACATACTTGTATCAATCTCGGTCCCGCACATATCACATATGTGCTCCTACTCCATTTCGCTTGAGCCAGGAAACCCCTATGTAGGACTCTAAAGACTCGTCAATACGCCGGCAGTAGGTGATGATCATATCAAACATCCACAAGCCGCAAACGGTCTGCTAAACGTAACGACCACCCGGGTATTGAGCGATCAGAAGATCAACAAGCAAGTCTGCTCGTACTACTGCGAATCCAATCAGTAATACTACCGTACAGTTCGATCTCTTCGTCTGATATGTCGCATATCTCATCTAGGGATGGTAAACGTCAGACCCCAGTAGCTCGATAAGTCGTGTCGACATGAGGCTCATAACGGGTCGAGAAACTACTGATAGCACTTTACCAGTATATCTCTGAAACAGCCCTGGCCAGGGACTTCCTGTTATACCCAACCGAGAACAGCGCAACATAACCCCCAATACCGGGAGAGACGAAAGCTCTCCTATCGCTCATTGCCTCCATGTGACTCGGAACTGTACCCAAAAGCCACCGTTTTGCACGTTCTCTTGAACGTGGTAAAGTGGAAATCAAAACACAGTGGGAATCACACAAGACTCTGTGACGATTTCGGGTCTACAGACTAACCTGTACCAGTGTCACCAGAGAACTGCCATCTGACGTTAGGTATAATACATCTGGGAGTTCTCGGCGAGTCCGTCCAGTGTACCCAGTCTCCACTGAGCACCCGTATACTATCTCTGATGTCAAACAACAATGGATATGGGATCATCCATCGCCCATCTACATGGGTCGAGAAGCTATACGCTAGTCTACTCAGGTATATCGATGCCTTGTCTCGATACACTCTCGACTAGGAACAGTTGAAGGATGTACTCAGCGACTACACTGTCCCCACTAGTATGATCTGCATCATAATCCTGGTAGTCAAGTACTCATCCTAAGGGCTTTATCAATATGTAACATAGAGACAATCAGTGTATATGTTAAGATAAAGAGCAACCAGATAACATACTATCATGTCGAGCAAGAAAGTCATCACTATATATGTCCAAACATCCACTACAATATACATCGTATGTACAGTAATGGCCTCTAGGGCATACATATAACTAACAAAGATATTTATACGGACAGCTCAAGCGGAAGTACGCGGAAAGGGATCGTCGTGCAAACCTAGCCGCAGGTGCTGGCTCGAGTGAGACGCGAACTTCTGATGCTCCTATGGAAGATATCCCTCTTGCTATATCGACCGTTCATAGGCAAATTGCCCGAGCAGCTCGTGAAGAGGCGGAGCGCCTTGTTCAGGGAGAAGCAGAACATGATGCTTTGATTAAACCTGATAAGATTTACTTATTTTTCGGGTTCCTCATATAGCGATTTATTCGAACTATACCATCCCCTTTTGTATGATGACATCTTGATACAGTAGCAGCAAATGAGGCGGCGGCATCTGGAGATTCTGGAACGGAGGATCACAACCTAGAGTCTAATATTGCTCCAATCACCACTTTCCCCTAGTGGATCCCAGGCATCTGCGAGCGATACTAGCATGGCGACGGCCTTTGTCGATTCAGGAGACGGGGGTGAAATCTTACGAAGGATCACAACCCTCGTCTCCTGAAGATTTCAACTCCTCGAGGGGACCACAACTCCTCGAGGGTTGTGATCCTTCGTAAGATGTCACCCTCGTCTCCTGAATCGACGCAGTCGCCATGCTAGCATCGCCCGCAGATGCCTGAGATCCACTAGGGGAAGGAGTGACGATAGGAGCAATATTAGACTCTGGGTTGTGATCCTCCATTCCAGAATCTCCAGATGCCACCGCCTCATTTGCTGCTACTGTATCAAGATATCATACAAAATGGGATGTTATAGTTCGAATAAATCGCTATATGAGGAAACCCGGAAAATAAGTAAATCTTACCATGTTTAATCAAGGCATCATGTTCTGCTTCTCCCTGAACAAGACGCTCCGCCTCATCACGAGCTGCTCGGGCAATTTACTTATGAGCGGTCGGTAAAGCAGGAGGGATATCTTCCATAGGAGCATCAAAAGTTCGCGTCTCACTCTAGCTAGCACCTGCGGCTAGGTTGGCACGACGCTCCCTTTCCGCATACCTCTGACGCTTCTTTTCCGGTTGAGTTGTCCGTATAGACCTCTCGAAAACAACGGATAAAGGAAGGTCCTCATCCGAATCGGAGGCAGCCTCAGAAATTGCTGCAACATCCATCATCGGTTGCTTCAACAACGCCTCTCATAGCGGCGCGGATAAGGCGTCATCAACAAACGAAGGCTCCGAAGAATCTATAGCCGTTGTTGATGGAGGAAAATCCTTTATATGAACATCCAAGGATCGTGTCCCGCTCGAATCAGCGCTAGCCGCGGAGGTTCCTATAAAAGAATAAAGGAAAGGAGTCAAGACATGGATGAAATGAGTTATATATTCGTATAAGATAGTCATACCGAGACCCATAGAAGCTCGAAGCCTTTTTTCCTCCTCGTACGTCCCAATCGACGCTTGGAAAGCCTCCTCAGCTGAGAGGCATGTTAAAAAAATAATAAAATGTTAAAAATAAAGCACGATATCATTTCACTGTAGGATATACAACGAATGTGAACGAAATATACCGGGCGCCGCAAGAACAGCAAGCGCCGCAAGCTCACGAGCTAACCGTTTAGAAGCTTCATAGGCTGCTAGAAGATTGGTCGCTGCATTTTCATCGACGGAGGCCTCAAGGAGATAAGGACTATCGTTTGTTCCATATTCGGACAGACCCTCACTATAGGGAGCATGAGCCTCTTGACCGAACACGATATAAGCCGAAAACATCGACCTCTTCTTCTTTTGGGAGCCGAGAGCAGCACTTGACGATAAGTGTTTTTTCTTTACGGGTATCTTTGGACGGCGAGTTCCAATTTCGGAGCCAATGTCTGACTCAGGTGATGTTGCAGCCACTACGCCACCATGGGTGCTCATATCGGGCCTTGATTTAATCGTCGATGCCGTCGAAAAAACACGTGAAGGCATCACCGCATCGCTCTCCCTTAAGAAAAGGCGGACGGCTGTTCGCCGTTTCAGCGGGACCACAAGACGGCTGGCTGGGACAGAATCCTTGTGATCGAGAAGCGTCCGCCTTTCTTCCTTGATAATAGCGGCCGTCGCGTGTTGATACCAGACAGTATAAGAAGATAAGGCCTTCAGAATATGATCCGGTTCTGCCATCAAGAAATGAGATCTCGTGTTCAACCGCATGTAATGATGGACAACATTGCGAACAATCTCCTCTGAAGCGACAGGATTGACGAAGAAAGCTTCAAGGGGAACATCCTGATCGTACCTAATTGCTGGGCAAAACGATGAGGGTTGTACCGCACGAAAAGCACAGAAGCATTTTGTCTATATACCAAAAATCCAGGCCTGATGGAGTACAAATGCACGATTTCCCTAGCCTTCAAAACGGAAACTCCATCCTTAAGCACGTCATACAATGGCTGGACCACTCTCGAAGGTTCTTAGCTAGTGATCAGAACCCTGTTAATGAAGGTTATGATGTCCTCCATAAGGCGTGGACACAGAAGCAATCGCCGAGCCGTTTGTTGCATTGGATCGGGAGAAGCGTCAACCAACTTCATGACCCACGGAAAGTTATATCCATCGTAAAACTTGGGTCTCTTATGCTCCCCGAAGGCACCCAGCACATACATCTCGATCCACGATGTAAAATAATGGAAAGGGAAGTTTACGAGCATCACCCCTGGCTGGGCGGTATCAGCAGCCATGCTCAAACCATTATAGAAATGGGCTAATCCCGCAACACCGACGGCCATATGCGTTACTTTCACAATACGATGAGCTGGGTAAAAGACAGACGGTCTCATGAATCGATGATGTGTGGGAAGCGCAAACCAGCTGAACCATAAACCAATGAAGCCCACAAGAAACGTCTCCTCATCAATGTCCGGGACAGCAATTTCCTCAAAGGAAGTAATGGGATATCTGAAATATTGAATTGCTTTAGATCCTTGTCAGCAGTCGGCAGTTTGTCTAAACCAAACCCGAAGAGATTATTAAGCTTCGTGAACTTCGCAGTCTTCTTGGACAAAACGTCCGCACGAAGGAAACAGGCGATGAAATCTACAAAGCTGACCACATGTCCTCTAGACTCTAAATATTGGCTTTCATTGATATTCGACACTTTGATGAGCCTCGGGTATTTTCGTCAGATGGCGTTCTCGGGGGTAAGGCCAATGACAACTGATTCTGTGGCGAAAGTGTATTCGTCAGGAGGAAGTACCTCCTCGTAATGCTCCCTCGACGGGTAATCTGGAGATTTCTAGAAATTCTTCCAGAGAAATCGACACTTTCCGATCTGATAATAGAAAAGTGTGGGTCGGGATATTGCATTGTTCCAAAAATGACTTAACCCACCATACGTGAGGGGTATGATAACAAAAAAGAGGCGTACATCACCGGATATAGTCCAGTCTTCAGCAGCAACGACTTCTTGGTGGATAGGACATAACGAGCCCAAGCGAGATAACCCGTCAGATGTCATGGGGTCATTCCTATGGTATAAACTTGACCCCACGGCCGCGCTTCTCCTTGGCATATTCGACGCCCTAAAATATCTATGGCCATCGGTGGCTGAACCGATATTGATACCATAGACGGTTGAAAACAGCCGTTCGCGGTCCAATTAGTTTCCTCCACCGCATAGACAGTCTGCGGAAGGTTCGTATACTGAATTGGAAGGATTGGCTCTGACGGTATTTCACAAGTAAAGCTGCGACGTTCTCGGATGATGTGCCTATACCATGTCCCCCATAAATGAGGGATTTCTGTTCTAGATCGTGTTCCCGAATCAAAGCGAAGACTTCACGATCAGTAGGCGCATCAGCGAAAGCACTTTCTGAACGAATATAAAGTAGGAAATCGAAGCCATTGTAACTAAAAAGAAAACAGGTGGAAGGTTAGCAAAAGTGCTAGAATCACCAACTCCAAAAGTTAGTGGACCCCACAGAATCAAAATGGTGGCTCATTAATGATTGGAACATGTACCCAATAGAGAAATCTAAAAAGATTTTCTAAAAATGGTTTTAATAATAAAAATTTTCTGAGCTAAGCTCTGTTTTATAAAATGGTATAAAATACCAAAATTTCACTAAAAGGAAAAATGATCAAGATTGGAGTGCCAAGCTCTATAAAATAAAAGGGGAATTAAGCCCTAAAAATCCCTAAAACAGGGAATTTGATATTAAAAATTATCAGAGCAAAACTCTGTTGAATTAAAATAAATGAAGAAATCCACAAAAGGGATATGATCTAAAATTGAAATCAGAACTAAGTTCTGTGATAAGTGAAGTCAAAACTTCGGAAGATCCCCAAAGAGAATATGATCTAAAATCAAAAATCAGAACTAACTTCTATGACAACAAATGAAATCAAAAATCTCAAGAAATCCCTAAAGGGGTTATGCTAGAGCTAAGCTCATGACCAAAATAGAGTTGAACTCCAAAATTCCTGCAGAACAATGTTCCAGATGCAAGAGCTAAACTCTGTTGAAGAAATCTCTTACCAAGAAAATTTTGGTAGAACGAGTCTGCAATGCTGATTTGTGTTGAAAAATTGAACTAAGCTTCACGACAGAGCTAAGCTCTAATGGAGAATAAAATTCTCAAAGAAGAAGACATGCAGGCACAGCTGTCGCCTAGGGTTTAATACCCTATTTATAAAGAGATGGGGTCTGTTCAAATTCCCCATATCCCGAAGCAAATCCGACGGCTTAAAAGCTGGACACCCTTGCACTCACGTGCAAGCAACGTGAAAACGGTGAAGGCATTTGTTCCCTCATAAAAAAATAGGGCAGCGCCTCACGTGTTAAACACGTGAGCGCCTACGTACAAAGCACGAGAACGCCTGTTCTGATAGGATTAAATCTTAGGACAGTGCCTCACGTGTTAGACGCATGAGTGTCTGCGTCCAAGGCACGTGAACACCTGTTCTGATAGGATTAAATTGTTGGGCAGTGCTTTGCACGTGAGCGCCAGCATGCAAGCACATAAATGTTTGTTTTGATAGGATTAAATCCTAGGACAGCGCTTCACGTGTTAGGCACGCAAGCGCCTGCGTGCAAACACGTGGGTAGCTGCTTCAGAAAGGATTAAATCTTATAGCTACGAGCCCATGTGCACAGCCCGTGAGCATCAGCGTCCAAAGTTGAAGCAGTTTTGCTTCGGGTAGAATTAAATTTTACATGGGAAAATAATCACCTAAACGAGAAAGATATTCTCTATTAAATAGAGAACCGTTGGATTAAAGATCCAATGGTAGAATTAAATTCTATTAGGGAAAAATATCTTCCTGATCTTTCTAAATAAGAAAGATATTCTCTGTTAAACAGAAAGCCGTTGGACCAAAAATCCAATGGTAGAATTAAATTCTATTAGGGAAAAATATCTTCCTGATCTTTCTAAATAAGAAAGATATGTCAAAAATTCAATGGTAGAATTAAATTCTACATGGAAAAATATTTCCCTAATCTTGTTAAACACAAGAAAAATATATTCTGTTAAACATAAAGTTTTGGATCTAAAGATCCAACAGTGATTAAAAATAACCATATGATTATGAAATCAGGCTGAGATCTCTTAAATAGGAGATTCTCTTAACTAATCAACAGTTTTTCCTCACCTATATAAAGTACCTGAGACTTCAAGTCACATATATATAAAACCCTCTATAAGCTTCTGCAAAAGATATAGAAGCTACAACCGAGAATTTAATTCTCTTTCTGAAGATAATCTTCTTGCTCCTCCCAAACCTTAGGTAAAGAAAAAAAGCAGAGATCAAACCATCTCCTTTGCCTATCATATACAGATACAATAGTTTAACCCTTTATAAAAAAAACTTAGTTCTTTCTCTGGATTTGAGATCCGTAAGACAAATCTCTGATAAGTTGAGGATTTAATTCTCATCAGGAAGATCTTGTTCTTCAGACTCAAGATCTAGAGGAAAACTGAACATGAGAAAAGAAACATGAAAGAAAAAATTGAAATTTACATTTCAGGAATTTAATTTCTCTAAAAACAGGGTTTAACCCTTCAAAGAACTTAGTTCTCACAAAAATAGAACAGAAGAACTTAGTTCTCAAAAATCCAATCCCAGATCTTCAAAACAGTGATATTGGTGATCGTTAATGACCAAAATACCATTAACATAAGTTTAACTTCTCTCAAAAAATAAGCAGAGAGTTAATCTCTCTAAGAACACAGCGTCTCACGTGATATCCACATGAGCGCTCAAAACATTCTATGAAGATAGCGCCTCACGTGATACTCACGTGAGCGCACAAAAGGCTCATGAAGATCGCCTCTCGTGCCACACGTGAGCGCCCATAAGAAAGGACCCAGCGCCTCATGTGATAAACATATAAGCGTTTAAAAGATGCCAAGCTTGAGCACCTCATGTGATACCGATGTGATCGCTGCATAAAGAAATCACTTAGCACTAATAAGGCAACGCCTAAACCTGAGCGCCTCAGGTAACACCCACGTGAACATCAGAGCAAAATTTGGATATTATATCCATAGTTGAAAAACTAAGTGTGTAGCACTGCTGAATGATGAAAAAGCCCAAGACTGAGCCCCAATATAAGTTGAGCCCCTGAAACTGCATATTCCTTGAGCCCACATTGCTCATCATAATCGAGTCCATATGCTCATCTCTGTTAGTGGATCTTTACAAAATTTAATGATTCTTAACCATGTTTCTAAGTTGATCTTAGTCTTATATAAATCTAACGTATTCTTACTTAAAATAAATTGATCCCATATGCTCATATATTTAAGTCGGTCTTAATCTAAAACCAGATTAGCGGTCCTTAAATAAAATAAAAGATCTCCTGAACTGATAGAACATATGACCTAGGTTCGAACTCAAATCTAATATACGGATTTGGACTAATCCGCGCGGGCACGACATAAACTAGTCTCCGTACACAATCCAAAGGCAACCCCATAATAAACAAACATAATACGACATGAAATGATCTGGTCAAAGCAGGTGAAATTTGTTATCGCGGCATGATAGCGTAATTAACTGCAGGGGCCTGCGCCTGCAGGGAAGAGCGTCCCCACAATCAAAAATCCCCTCACAAATGAGGGGATGTGATAAAGTCACGCAACATCGGTCGCATCTGTCCAAACCTCCGATATACGGTGCCATAAATCAACTTGGCATTTTCGAAGAGGTAGACGGATATGTTCCAAATAGTATCTGCCCCCAAATTCAGGCAACACCATCTATCCCAGGTCGTCTATATTTTCGGCGGTAAACAGATTCTGACACGCCCAGTAGGACTACTTACTCTTTCCATTCCACACTTCGTGTATCGAATTTCGAGAACAAAATAATGGTTTGCTATATTCATGGTCGCCCTTGGGTTCGAGATACTAAAATTTGGCATTTCACTTCTGTGTAAAATCAATGGCCTCCAGCTACACCTCATGCAACAGCAACTCTCACTTCCCATAAAGTTCTACCGACGGCGAGAAATATCCTCATATGGTAAACGACACTTGTAAGTCCTTTCGACTTACAGGGAGAAAATTCTCTGGTTAGATTCTTACGACTTACAAGGCGAAAATACCACTTAGGAATCCTCACGATTCCCGAGGAGAAAATACACCTACGAGATCCTTTCGACTCGTAGAGAGAAATACCTTTATAAGACCCTTACAGCACATAAAGTCGAAAGCCTTAATCGACAGGATCTTAACCATGTTTGCTACCTTTGTTCAAATCAACAAGGATAAATGATGATTCACTCCTGGCAATATCCCACATGTAGCGATGTTGATGTCTAGACAGGTGTCAAACTTCAAGTCCTCGCAAGGCATATGATGATTCGCTCCTAACAATATTCCAGTTGCGGCGATACTGATGCCAAGATTGGTATCAGATCCCAAGTTCCTGACTCATAATAAAACTCAGTGAGTCGCAAAAAAATGTGTATGACATAGCCGAAATGATATAACAGCTCACAATAAAAATCAGCGAGTCATAAAAAAATATATGTGCATAATAGCCGAAATGATAGGGCAACTCGCAATAAAAATCAACGAGTCAAAAATAAAAAAAATATAGCCGAATTGATTGGGCACCGCGATAAATAGCCGAAATGGCAGTCGCGACTTTCGCGATATGAAAAGCTAAAAAGATAGATTATTGCAGAAATAAATAAAATAAATAAATAATAAAATAAAAAAATTCTGCCCTGCAAGTAGGTCCATACTGACTCTTGTATACAATCCATGGGCACAAATAAAAGAAAGGGAACCATATTTTCCCACCATGTTTTGTCAAAAGAAATTCCAGATCTCGATGGCAACATCTACAGTCTAGATATCAACTCGACGTTCTTCTCATTCCAGCAGGATGCAGACGTGACGTTATCAAAAAGACCAAAGGGTCAAATCAAAGCAGAGTAATGGCAAAATCCTAGCTCCAGCTCGACGTTCCTTTTCGGTGCAGATGCGACGTCAACAAGGACCCAAGGGTCGAACAAAAGTAGAGTGACGGCATATTCCTAGCTCCAGATCTCGATGGCAACATCTACACAGCCAGGTGTGATGTCAACAAGAACCTAAAGATCGAACAAAAGTGGAGTGATAGCTTATTCATAACTACAGATCTCGATGGCAACATCTACGGCCTAGAGATCGTCTCCATGTTCTTCTCATTCCAGCAGGACGCAGATGCAATGTCAATATTGACCAAAGGGTCAAAGCAAAAGCGGAGCAATGACAAAATCCTAGCTCCAGGCCTCGATGGAGATATATACAGCATAGAGGTCATATGGATGTCTATCCCTCTTCAACGGAGAATTAGCACGACATCACCAAAGCAAAAGTGGAGTGACGGCAAAATCCTAGCTCCAGATCTCGATAGCAACATCGACAGCCTAGAAATCATCTCGATGTTCCTCCTCATTCCAGCAGGGTGCGGACACAACAGTCAAATAAAAGTGGAGTGACGGCAAAATCCTAGCTCCACACTTCGATGGCGATATATACGACTTAGAGGTCATATGGATATTTACCCTACTTCAGCGAAGAATTGGCGCGACATCATCAAAGCAAAAGCGAAGTGACGGTATATTCCTAGTTTCAGGGCTTGACCGGCTGACACCGAGCACGTGAGGGTCGTTTTATAGCATTCCCGTAAGGTATGGCAACATCTACAGCCTAAATCCCATTGGTTGTCATCTCATCCCAGAAGGGTGCGGTGCGGTTATGACTCATCGGGGCTCCAAATCGAGCCTAAGCTCAAGTAAAGCGCCACGACAATACCTAACGCTGGATTTTCTAATGGTAATGTGAATATTCCAATCTAAGAAAACTGCTTGAAAACGTCTTGTCCAGCCTCAGAAGGGATCAGATACACGACAGACGTGGGGCTACTCGAGCAGGAATCTAAAAGACTGCATGTCGAGAATACTTCAGCCAACGCGACGGTACAATAGACTTAACCCAGTACCACAAACCTAATGGACTCCAGTATCAAAAGGAGTTATCTATATTTCACAATAGGATACACCTGCGAGATCCGCTCGAGTCGTAGGAAGAAACATCTTTATGAGACCCTCACGGCTTATAAAATTTAAAAGCCTTAGACGACGAGGATATCAACATGTTTCCTAAACCATTGTTGCCCTACAAGGAGGTGAAGACTGACTCTTCTATACTATCTACGGGCCACATTCGTCAAAATTGCATGCCAACGAGATAAAGGAGCCACTTACGGGTCTTCATGACCCGTAAGGAGAGAATACCCGAGTGAGATCCTTACGACTTATGGAGGCGATGGACACTTAGGAATCCTCACGATTTCTAAGAAAAATATGCATCTATGAGATCCTTTCGATTCATAGAGAGAAACGCCTTCTTGAGACCCCCACAGCTCATAGAGTTAAAAAACCTTAGGCAACGGGGATATAAACCCATTTTCTAAGCCATCGTTGCCGTACAAGTAGCTCAATACTGACTCTTGTATACTATCCATGGACCACCAGTGACAAAATTGGTAGATGACGCTGCCATCAAAAAGAGAAAGGTGCAACTCACATGCCTCCGAGTTTAGAACTACATTTCTTAAGAATTGTGATTTGAGTCAATGGTAGATGATGGCGCCAGTGCCGTCTCGCTATCTTCTTAGATTAAGATTCTAAAATTTATGTAGGATAAGCCCGTCCGAAATCAATCGTATGTTATGCACTACTCTACACTACTTCACCCACGTATATACCTCAGTGGGCAAATTAATAGGGGACATTTGTTCAGGCCTAAAATTTCTGCGCAAAAAAGCCCAAGGTATCAAATGGCAGCAATACGCTTAAGAAAATGTAAACCGGTATTTTCTTGGCTGTATTTTACCAAACTCCCGAATGAGAATCAGGTAAATTCTGATGGCATCGTAAGCGTCTTGAAAAACCCTTCAATTTGATATATTACGGGCCTCATAACTCTTCCAGAATAAAAAATTATGAGCAAATGTGCTATGCACGTATGGTCTAAGTAATGCTCTATCTACCACATGGAGGATACATTTTTAGTCCCACATCGGGAAAAAGAGAGATCCCTTCTCTACCGCTCCCCTATAAATAAAAGAGAATATATCTCAGAAAAAAGAAGGATTCAATCCTCAAAAGAGTTTAGTTCTACATAGGAGCTTAGTTCTCCAACCTAGGGCCTTAGTTGTCCCCATAATGCACATATGCTCAAGCGCCATGTGCGCCACATGCAACGCACGTGCGCCCGCCAAGTGAGCAACACGTGCGACGCACGTACGCGAACGCAAAGAAGCCTTTTACAGCGGTTAAGAGTTTAAGCTCCAACATGTTCTTCCCCCGGTGAATGGAACATGGTTTAAAGGGTACATCCCTCCAGACTTTCGATATATGGCAATGTAATCCCTCGGCATTTTCAGAAAGGTGGTGGGTCCCAACGACTAATGATCGCTCTTTCCAAATGGATATGCGCAGACCCCATAAGGTTCTGCAAGCTACAGCCGAGAATTTAATTCTCTCAGAAGACCTCCCCTTAAACCTTCCACAAAAAACAGAAAATTTAATTCTCAATAAAGAAGATGTTCCTCCTCTCAAACCCTAGGTAAAGAAAATATAGAGATAAAAATCTCTCCTTTACCTATCGTATCATATCTAAGGGTTTAACCATTTAGAAGAACTTAGTTCTTTCTCTAGATCTGAGATCCACAAGACAATTTTCCCACAATATGAGAATTTAATTCTCATCGGGAAAATCTTGTTCTTGAGAACCAAAGATTCAGGGGAGAACATTGATGAAAGGATATGGAAAAAAGGGTTTATACTCCAGGAACTTAGTTCCTTCGTAAACAAGAACTTGGTTTTTAAAGAACCTGATCTCAGATTATCAAAATATTGATCTTGGTGATCGTTAATGGTCAAAATGTCATTAACAGAAGTTAAACTTCTTTAAAAAACATGAGCAAAGATTAAATCTCTAAGGATCCAGCGCCTCACGTAATATCCACGTGAGCACTCGAAAGCAGCAGAAGACAGTGTCTCACGTGATATTTACGTGAGCATACAGAAACTCAGAGACTCGGCGTCTCACGTGAAAGTCACGTGAGCATCCAAGACCCATGAAAACAGCGCCTCACGTGATAGCACGTGGGTGCCAGAAAGCAAAACAGATTAGTGCTTAGCACTATTTTAGCGCCTCACGTGATAGCACATGAGTGCCAAGAAACATAGCGCCTCACGTGATAGTACGTGAGTGCCAAGAAACATAGCGCCTCACATGATAACACGTGAGCAGGAAATTGGAGCAGCGGCTCACGTGATATCACGTGAGCGCTAAAACAAGCGGGGTATTATATCCTATACTTAAGTTTGGGATTCTCTGCTCAGTGCTTAGCATTGTTAGGTAATGTAAGACTCAAAACAGATAATATGGCCCGGTGCTTAGCACCGTCGGGTAACATAAAAGCCACGCTTAGTCTAAAATAGACGGAGTCCCTGAAATTTTAAACTTTTTTGATTTTAAGTCAACTGACCCCGTATGCTGATGATATCCAAGTTGATCTTAGTCTCATATACGACTAATGATCTTCATCCCATATCTTCTAAGTTAATCTTAATCTTATATAAGACTAACGATCCTTAAATCCACCATGATGTTTTCTCTCATATACGGAATTTGGTTTAAGGGTACATATTTCCACGCATCTGATATATGTCGTAATTTCTCAACGTCTTCAGCGAGGTGGCGGGTCCCAACAACCAACAACTCATTCCTCGTTCTTACTTGATGAAAGATATGAAATTTCATCAAGACAGGGAATGCTTTACGCATCCCACATAGATGTGCACCCTCACATCGATACACCCTACATTTATGCACTTCCATATTGATATATGCACCTCATATTGATGTGCGCACCTCATATTGAGCTCCGACTTTATGCATATATGTAAATGTATATTTTTGAGGGAAATATAAATGCCATCAAATTGGATCGCATCCCAATATTGGGCGCATCCCCTGTTATCATCGTTCACTTCACCACATAACATATACACACATGCGTGCGAAATGAAAAATGTCTTTAAACTAATATTCGTCCCAAATACGGGAATGTTGGACCGAAACGTCCTTAAACTAATACTTCATCCCGAACACGGGAATGTTGGACCGAAATATTCTTAAACTAATATTAGACCGTGATGTCCTTAAACTGATATATGTTTGGCCCTACGGCTGGTCTCCATATTGACCAGTCGTACACAATCCACGGGCACAAACAAGTCATATTCCATTCATGTCTCCCATGGACCGCGATGTCTTTCAACTAATATATTTTGCCCGACATACTGTCTCCATATTGATTACCGTATACAATCCATGGGTTATTCATATATGATCTAATGATCAGTTGAACCCCTATGCTTATTGTTCCTAAGTCGATTAAGTCTCATGTATGACTAACGATATTTAGATCAAACTCAAATATCCTGTGAACTGATGAACCTTATTTATATGAGATCTGCGTGCTAAGTTCAACACCCCAAATCTAATATACGTATTTGGACTAATCCGCGCCCTACGGGCAACGATATATATATTAGTCTCCGTACACAATCCAAGGGCAGCCCCATAATAAACAAACATAACACGACACGAAATGATCTGCTGGAGCGTGTGAAAGTTGTTATCGCGTTGCGAAAACGTAATTAACTGCAAGGGCTTGCGCCTACAGGGAAGAGCGTCTCCATAATCAAAAACCCCTCACAAATGAGGGGGAATCTGATAAGTCACGCTACATCGGTCGCATCTATCCAAACCTCCAATATACGGTGTCATAAATCAAGTTGGTGTCTTCGGCAAGGTGGATGGATATCTTCCATATAGCATCTGTCTTCAAATTCAGTCTAGACGTCTCCAACTTCTCAGTCCAGTTATCGGCGGTAAACAACCCTTCTTTGAAAGGGGGCAGATATTTTGATGTCCCAGTCCATGCACACATGCACACAGCCATATTCCTACAGGACATAATTTTGCAATACTTGCAAAGCACTCAAAGAGACAGAATGTCTGAAATATGGAACATGAAAGCAACAAGAAACCCCTCAAAGTAACTTCTTTTTATCAAAGTTGAGCCGTCTGTTCAAGGTAACTAGTCTAAGCTTGTTTGCATCAAAATGGTCCACCTATGGTCTAATGGACACCAGTAAGAAATGAAAAGCAACAAGGAAAACCAACAGAAGGTCAACCGTCTAAGAGGGTGCCAAGCAAGAGGACGACTTTCCATGATCCTAAAAGGCCAGTATTAGTGTAGAGCAATCCACAATATAGAGCATCCAATCTAAATCGCATGCAACCAACAAAGAAGCAACCAGAAAGTATTGTCACTGGCCATAAGATTTTTTATAAAATGAATCAAGAAAATTTTGCTGTTTGAAGTTGTATCATTTTGAAGGCAGCAAACAAACCAGTGTGACAACTTGAAACCCATTCCAAAATATGTGCATATCTACAAATGTGGAGACACCGCCATCAAATAATAGATATGAAATTTGGAATGAAATAAAAATTTTAGATGAAGGTAAATAAGACTTTAATTTCTTGTATTTTGGATTACTCGGAGGTGATTATTAATAATATTTACGGGGAAAGGCATAATTGATACCCTTTTCAAGTACAGAAATACTTGTTGAAAATGAATGGTTAGCAGACAAACAGATGGGCCAGAAATCTAATTGCAAAGCCAGAATTGCCATTCTGGAACATGATGAGTCCATGATTGGGAACGCTCGTTCGGGAAGGGCAATTGCAACTTATGGTAACATAAGGATTGTCTTTTAGTAATATTAAATCTCAAGCAATCACCGATATACTCATCCTTCAGGATCGTCCCTGACTTACAATTTTCTATCCATTTTCTTTAGTTCTCTCTATTCCTATTGCCCCATTACCTTACATGTTTCTTTCACATTCAGTGTATGCTTATGTGTTACCAATTCAACTACACATAAGTCATGACTCATACATTAATACACAGCTTGTAGTTGATTTTTTATTTTTCATTTTTTAATAATAGGTCAGACTCAGGTTACAACCTGTTATCAAAAAAGAAGAAAAATCAACTACTCAAGATGCCTACGTATACACGGATTATGTGGGCTATCTGCCAAGTCATCTACTTAGAAAGACAGGATAGGCTATATATGATGTTCATATTGGCACCCAACCATGTTATCAAAACCATGAAGTTCTGCTCTGCTAATACCCTATAAGAACTTTCCAATCAGTTGGTTAATAAATATGGTAACTGAAACATGGATTAAAAATAAAGTATGCTGACAAGTGTGCAGGATGGAACTGGTTGCAAATAAAATCTCTGTTGTAAGTTTCCTTAATTCTTCTATGAGAAGACAAATGAAGCTAAATGCAAAGCATGTGAGAAAGCCCCATTTGTTGTTCATAAATGAAAAGAGAAAAGGTTCACCACCTTTCATAATGCTAACCATCCAAAATATTGAGTATATGCAAAGACTCCAAACATTGAGCATAAATGGAAATAAGTAATAAGATTAAAGTGAGAAAGCTAAGAAAAGGAAATCAGGAAGATGAAACGCATCTACATACCTCTTCATTATCACTACCATAAAAAAGCAAAAGCATTCATTAAAAAACAAAGACCTGAGGTAAAAAGCTAAGAGAAGGAAACTAGAGGGGTAAAGACGTATTTAGATGCACATTTCGGTATTTCCTATTTTGTATGAAATTTTTCCAAATCTTTCACTTGTAGACCCTACCATATGATATGAATCAGTCGCTTGGTCATAGGTAAAACAAATTAAACAAACCTCACCATATTCAGATAGCTCGCAACATTCATACTTTAACTAAAACTTCATATGTGGTTGCAAACAAAATATTTTCAAAAAGAAAGCATATATGAAAAACCGTACATCAGACTTGTTAAAATTTAGAAGAGTGGCCCAATAAGGTCAATCTAGAGAACATTGTAACAACCACTTTTTATGTTTAACTGGTACTAGTAGTGTCTTGGATGTCGTTTACACCAGTCACTTTCCGGTCTCCATCATACTGTACATACAAATTCTCCTATCCTAAAGAATGGTAGAATTTTGTTTAACACTTGCATCCTATCCATATTCTCCGCCATACTTAATATCCTCAATAGTTAAATTACTGAAATTTTCTTCTGCACATTCTTACCACACCTTTATTTTTTTAACCGAATCAAAGCTGCTTTACTTCCTATTAAACTTGAGTTAGTCAACTTCCAGTAGCTAAGTAGCTATAGTCTATTGATAGTTCTGATTCTTCTGAACACATTAAAAGAAGAGTCACAAGGCAGCAAGTAATTTATCTCTTCGCAAATAATTAGAGATGGTATTTTCCAAGAAGACATGTTTCATTGTTAATATAGGACTTTATGTTCATAATTACATAATAATATTCCAATTAAATTAAGGCACTGATATGCATCTTAGGTTGTGCTTGGTATATGGAATGGAAGATTACCGGGAATCCTCATATTCCCGAAAATGGGATGACCCGACATCTAATTCCAAGGAATCTTGCATTAACTTACTTGGCATACTTTAATCATTCACGGTAATATATGTATGTGCAACCGGCGACCGGCGACGAGGCCGGAGGAGGGGCGGTGGATGACGGCGAGACTGGCGACGAACGGCCGATCGGCGGACATCTGGCGACTAACTACTGTCGGCCGGCGAACGTCCGATCGGCAGCGGGACGGCCGGTGAACGATCGGCGATGACCAGCGGTCGGCCAACGATGGAAGGTGGGGCATGCCGCGGCGGATGGTCATGGCTTATTCATGTTAGGCGGGGATATTTTGTAGTAATATAGGATAGACGCATGTTTTGGGAGAATATGATTACCATGAAATGAGGTCATTTGATTACCATGGTAATCCTATATTCCCGGGAATATCTTTTGCACGTAAACAAACATGGTAATATTTCATGGTAATCGAGGATTACCACCTAAATTACCTCTTACCAAGCGCACCCTTACTAATACACACAATAAGACCATCTGTTCAACATTATCACTTCTGATTCCCCACGAATTATTAGCTAAGCTTATGAAAGACAACATAAACAACTAGGTGATACCTGCCACCACAAGTCATTCATAATTCTTACCTCAACTTTCAACCTACTAGAGTGCCACAAACAGTGAACTTTTTTCCAATAGCATCACCCTATTTTTCTTTTGGAACCCCCCCTTAATTTTAAACACATTCCCTTCTCTAGTTCCATTTTTACACACCATATGTAAATCAGTCTTGAGCTGTCTACCATCGGCTGGTAGTCGGCATATGACTCTCAAGAAAATGAGATATGTAGATTCCTAAGCTTGCCGGACACTAATGTTCATAGCAGGATAAATTAAATTAGAAAGGAACAAATAGATCATGAATCTTTTATGTTTGGCAACACGGTAAAACAAACAGGAAACTGACGCTTGTATACATACAAACATCAGTTTCACTAACAGTGGAGACTCTTAAACCCTCAATTTGTGATCCCGAACAAAACCTAGTTTCAGAAATATAGTCTGGATTTTCAAGTTAATGAAAAACCATATTGACTGTGATTACAACCACATCATCAGACTAGGCCTTACATTGGCAGAAAGATTGGCATTGATCTAGCTATCAGCTTCATATCAATATGCATATAACTAAAATCCAAAAAAAAAAGGATATTGTTACCTTGAGACCGGGAACATAGTCTCCGCGCTTGTAGTACGCCGGGCTCTTGGCCGCCCTCCATTCCGCCGTCCCCATTCCATCTACACAACAACAAATCTAAGCATCACCAAATCAAGGCGCATAACAGAAATTACAGAAGCAAGATGTCAATCACTTACAATGATTATTCTCGCAGACCAAGATGACGGGCAAATCCCAAAGCGCCGAGATGTTGAGAGCCTCAAACAACTGCCCCTGGTTCGCGGCCCCGTCTCCGTACATGGCGAAGGTGACGCTTTCGTCCTTGGTGTACTTCTGCCCCAAGGCGACGCCACACCCCAGCGGCACCTGCGCGCCGACGATCCCGTGCCCGCCGTAAAAGTTGGCATCTTTCTTGTAGAAATGCATGGAGCCGCCCTTTCCCCTGGAGCAGCCATCGATTCGGCCCATAAGCTCGGAGAAGATCTGGAGGAGGGAGCCGCCGCGGCCGAGGAAGATGCAGTGGTCGCGGTAGGCGGTGATGATGGCGTCTCTCTTGGTGATGGCGGCCTCCATGCCGATGGAGACGGCCTCCTGGCCGTCGTAGAGGTGGCAGAAGCCGCGGATGAGCTTCGACTTGTAGAGGGAGTCGGAGGCGATCTCCATGCGGCGCATGAGCGACATCTCCCTGAAGAAGGAGAGGAGCTCGGAGGCGGAGGTGGCGACGGAGCGCGACGGGGGGTCGCAGTTATGGCCGGTGAAGGGGACGCTGGTTTCGATGGTTAGGGTTTGGTCCGATGAGGAGAACTGGCGGAGATGGAGGAGGGAGGAGGAGGAGATCTGTGAGTGGATCCGGCGGCGAAGCGAGGCGGCGACGGCGGCCATGGCGATCGATGGGGTCTGGGGGGAGACAGAGAGTGCAAAGGAAATTATTTGACCTAGGTTTGCAGTTCTAATCAAATTGTATTCGACGAGGCACGTTTGTATATTTTTATTAGGCACGTGCGATACAGCGTTTGTATGTTATTTTGATAAAAAAAAAAAAAGGGATTTGAATAGATTTTCTCATCAATTTAGTTATAAGATGTTATAGTTTTTCTCCTATGGTTTTTTTAATTTAAAAGATAGCTTTCTTTTAACTGTTTGTTTCTCATAACCATCTGAGAATTTTTCATATCTTCGTATTTTTGTTGAGTTGTTTAAAGTTATAATTTAGGTAGAGGAGAAAACTAAGACCCTGTTTGGATTTGTTCGGATTTGAGGTTAGAATAACTGTGGTTTACTTTTTAAGTGGACGTAGGAAATACAAACTAAGGTTTGGAAGCCTCAAACTCCAAAGATGGAGTTTATATAACTTTGATCTGATCGAATCTCAACTCCAAATCGGTTGTGAAACAAGATAAAGTTATGATTCTGGGGTTTAGTTTTGCTAATTTTATGAGATTATAGTTTAGAAACTTAACTTCATTCTCCCAAAGGGAGCCTAAAATGAAGATTTGGCTCTTATTTGGATGTGAAATTGGATTTTAAAGTTTGGGGTTTGATGATGAGCGTAAGTGGGAATTCCCCTTATTACAACACGTAGCAGGTGACGTGTCGTCCATGTAAACCTGCTAGATTTTTTAGGGTTACGAAGCTGGAATAAATATGATGCAATGGGGACATTCCACGGCACCTCACCTCCGATACTGCACCCAACCTTTTGGAGACCTTCCCGGAGTACCTCCCTTACTCGCCTAGCAACCAGCCAACAGCTCGCTTCCGAGCTATCCTACGGCCGAGCTTCCTCGGCCTCCTTATTCGTCACCGAACTATTGCAGAGCTGAGCTTCCTCAGCCTCCTCACTTGTCACCGAGCTATCCACTGAGCCGAGCTTCCTCAGCTGCCATGTCCGGCCGAGAGCACGGCGCACAAGAGCCCTCGTAACAGCTCCGTATATCTCGCCACGACGAGATCTCCGCCGCCCCACGTCCCGCATCCCCCGCTAGCGTATCTCGCCATTGTAGGGTTCCTAGGCACCCCAAGGAGGTCTCACAAGGCATCAACCATGCCAATTTTAAAAATTACGGTGCCGAGAAACCCTAGTGTACGGATCGTTGGCTAGATTTCTAGGCGAAAAGATAAAACTAGTTAACACTTAACTATGAGATACGGAAATACAACCTTTGTAGATCCGTTTGTCCACCTCCATAGCTCCATGAAGAAGTCATCTCCGCTGTACAAATCCGATCTTGGACTCTCGCGTTCGCTTCATCGGAGAATAGGCGAGCTAGGTCGTCGATGTCCATACCGAAGATGATCTACGTCGAGGCATCGCTAAATCAAGCTCCGACTTCACCAAGTCAAGAAATTTGTGAAGAAAACACACTCTACTACTTGGCAAGAGGTAGAGGATGAAGAAATAAGAAGTAGGTAGACTTTAGAATTGGATTTCTCACTCATTTCATCAAGTTGCCATTGATGGTCAAGCTTTTCTTCACTTGAAGGAAGAAGAAGAAGAAGCTAAATTATTATGATAAGAATGATAGAATAGAAAAGAAAAATCAATCCTTATCATATAATGAACCATGGTTAGATGTAGAGAGTTAACTAAGGTTTAAGTGAGTGTTAGGGTCAAGCATGAGACAAAATGGTCATTAAGTCAAAGTCTTCATGAAGGTTCATGAATGAACAAAAGAAAGCAACCATTTTCCTCATTTTGCCTTTTCTTTTTCCAAAAAGATAAATGAATAAAATGAAATCAAAAACCCTAATCACCCACTTAACTATAGTTTAATTCTTAACACTTAACCATAAGGCATGTATCATCAAACATGATACAAGCAAGTGCACAAAACTATATCGAATATACAATGTGCACTCCCGAGCGAGAAAATCCATTTAAAGTGAACCGATACTAGTTAATGCAAAGTAATATATCAAATATATAATTATGCATTAAATCATTAAATCAACACTTGATTTAACGATCCGGTCATATCGCATATAACCGACTAGTATCATTAGTAACAACTTATCGAATCAACACTTGATCCGATAACCCGGCTATATCGCATATAACCGATCAATGTCACATCGCGAGAATCGAATACAGTATCACATACTGGTATTATTCTCGGTCCCGCACATATCTCATATGCGCTCCTATTTCGTTTCGCTTGAGCCAGGAAACCTCTGTGTAGGACTCTAAAGACTCGTCAATACGCCGGCAGCAGATGATGATCATATCAAGCATCCACAAGCCGCAAGCGGTCTGCTAAACGTAACGGCCACCCGGGTATTGAGCGATCTGAAGATCGACGAGCAAGCCCGCTCACACTCCAGTGAATCCAACCAGTAACACTACCGTACAGTCCGGTCTGATCGTCTGATATGTCGCATATCTCGCCTAGGGGTGGTAAACGTCAGACCCCAATAGCTCGATAAGTCGTGTCGATATGAGGTCTATAACAATTTGAGATACTAATGGTAACACTTACCAGTAAATCTCAGCAACCCTGGCCAGGGATTTCCTGTTATAGCCAATCGAACACAGCGCAACATCAACTCCCTATACCGGGAGAGACGAATCCCCTCCTATCGCTCATTGCCTCCATGTGACTCGGGACTGTACCCAAAAACCACCGTTTTGCACGCCCTCTTGGACGTGGTAAGATGGAAATCAAAGCACAGTGGGAACCACACAAGACTCTATGACGATCTCGGGTCAACAGACTACTCTGTACCAGTATCACCAGAGAACTGCCATCTGACGTGAGGTATATTACCATCTGGGAGTTCTCGGCGAGTCCGTCCAGTGTACCCAGTCTCTACTGAGCACCCGTATATCATCTCTGATGTCAAACACCAATGGATATGGGATCATCCATCGCCCATCTGTATGGGTCGAGAAGGTACACGCTAGTCTACTCTTGTATATCGATGCCCCGTCTCGATACACCCACGACTAGGGACTTTGAAGGATGTACTTATGGACTACCATGTCCCCACTAGTATGATCCGCATCATAGTCCAGGTAGTCAAGTACACATCCTAAGGGCTTTACCAACATGTAACAGAAAGACAAACAGTATACTTGTTAAGGTAAAGATCAACCAGATAGCATACTATCATGTCGAGCAAGAAAGTCCTACCTATATATGTCCCAGCATCCACTACAATATACATCCTATGTACAGTAATGGCCTCTAGGGCATACATATAACTAACAATCTCCCACTTGCACTAGGGCCATCTGTAGCAGTGGTTGTAGTATCTCATACTCAACCATCCCATAAAAGTCTCTCTCTGGGAACAGGCCTTTGTGAGTGGATCCGCTGTGTTGTCCTCTGAGTCTACTCTCCTAACCTCGATCTCCTTGGAGATCAACCATCTCCATGATCAAGTGATACTGCCTTAGAATATGTCTGGATCACTGATGGGACCTGCGTTCCTTGGCATAAGCCACGACTCCATTGTCACACAATGGGAGGAACATAGTTCATCTCATGAACCAATATACACCCAAACAGCCTCTTTGGTAGCATCTTAAGTAGCGATGTATCGTGCCTTTATCGTCTAGTATGCCACGGTATCTAGTTTGGAACTCTTCTAACATACCGTCCCTTTACTGAGGGTAAAGACAATGCATGCGACTGACATTCAGTCGTCTTTATCACCCTGGAACCCTTCCAGTGATTCTCGCCAGGATCAACTGATGCCATCTCACTACAACTAGTGAGTAGCCTAACATCCATTTAGATCTATCTCATAGATCCAAAATCCAGGATTTAGTAGGTATCATTTTGATCCTATGTGGAGAATTATTGTGATAAGCGAAGATTGATCGAGCGTAGCATAGGAAACTCCTTTCTTATCAAGAGTATGACATCCACGTACTCTACGAGGATCAACACCATACTCCCTACTACCTTTTTGTTTATACAAGGTTCATCTACCATTTTGATGAAGTCAAACTATTTGACTATCATATCAAAACAGATGTTCCAACTCCGCGATGCCTGCTTTATCCTATAAAACATCTTGCACACGTTTCCGCTGCTCCCACTGTCTACGAGGCCCTCTGGCTGTGTACTTATAGACGCTCTCTTCTAAAACATTATTTAGAAAAGCTGTCATGACACCCAACCACCAGATATCGTAGTCATGGTCTGTAGCCGTGGCAAGTAGGATCTGGATGGACTTAAGCATAGATCCTTAGAAAAGCTTTCATTATGATCCATATCTGGTCAATGATGCAAACCTTTAACAAGTCTAGCTTTGAAAGTCTCAACTTTTCCATGTACACCAAGTATTCTTCTCAAGATATACTTGCTCCTGAAGGGGATTTAACCTTTCAGATATAGCAACCAAAGTCCATACTTTGTTGGTGTACATGGATTCCATCTCAGATCACTAAGCATCCAGCCATTCTTACAGAGTCACACTCCTGATGGCCAGCTCGAAACTAGTTGGGTCATCATCTCATGATGCAATCCTCGCTCCCACTGTCATAGAGAAACCGAAGTATCTCTCAGGTGGGTGAGGAACCCTACTAGATCGGCGGAGAGGCTGAGGTTCGTTGGTAACTATTGAATCATTTGGTTTTACCAAATCATCTGCTGTAGTTTGTATAGCTGGAACCTTTCCAGTTGTACATAACAGATCTTGCCTCGAGCTTGTCCGGATTTTGCTTTTCAGACATAGGCTGGACAACCCCAAATCTCAACTAACTTGAGAGATGGGCTCTTCCCTTATCATATCAAATATGAAGTGGTAGGCAATTGATTTGATTCGAACCCTATTCAATAGGTATGCAGCTTCTCAAGCGCATAACTCCCAAAAAGGAAACAGGTAACTCAGTAGTACTCATCATAGAGCACACCATATCAAATAGGGTGTATCTGCTCCGCCCCGACATACCATCGTGCAATGGTGTATACGGAGGAGTAATGCTGAGAGAGAATCTTATTCTCCTTTAGAATAGTCTAGGAATTCCATGCACAAGTATTCTCCTCCCTGATCTCATCATAGGACATAATACTTATACCCGTATTTTGGTTCTCTACTTCTAACTTATATTCTGTGAATATCTCAAAAGGTTCGGACTTGTGTTTCAACAGGAACATAGGTCTGAAACTCGAAAGATCATCAGAGAACGTAATGAAGTATAAAGAACCATTCCTGGCATGTGTAGACAGGGGACCTACATACATCAACATGCATCATCCCAAGAGTTCACTAACTCTTTCTCTGTTTCCAATAAACAGAGCTGTGGTCATCTTATCTTTGTGACATGACTGGCGAGTTTCACAAGATGTAAATTCAAACTAATTTAAATATGCATCTAAATGTAACTTCAGCCAGTCGGGTCGCATTGATATGACCTAGTCTACAATGCCTCAAGAAGGATTCGTTCATTTCTGAACTCTTCCTCTTGTGTGTGTTCCGTATACTAAGAACTGTGGTTTGATTTAGAACATCAATGCTTTTAGATAACGTGCCTGAACCGATCAACTTTTGATATAGGAAATGTTCAAAACATTATCCATCTATACAAAATTTTATCATTTCTTTACTAATAAAGAGACTGATATAATTTTGTATATCAGGTTCGGTATCTAATAACATTCGTTCAGAATCAATGTATTACAATACAGGGTGACAGTGACCAACAGACTTGGCTGCAACACTTGCCCCGTTTTCTGCCTCATGAAACTTATCACCCGTTCTCAGTTTTTCTATCCTTTTGTAGCCCTATGTAACAGATTACATATCTGGGATCCTGATCCGGTATCATATACCTAGGATGCGGAGGATACTGAGAAACAGTTCTGTATAATGAACACACCCGAAGATGATGCATCAGCATGCACTCTCTTCGTTTGGGCGGCATGGAAATTCTGGTAATCCCCAATTTCCTGCTCTGTCTTATAACAATTATAAGTTGGAGCGGGACCAACGTTCCCCAGCTCAGTATAACAAGCGGGTTCGGTCAATAATCCGTATTATTATCTTGATTAAGGCGTGATATGGTCGCTACCTGGAGAGAGAGAGAAGAAAACACTCAGCGTGCGCTCTTGCAAGAATAGATTGGTTATTATTTTATCTAATCAGGATGGCTCCCACTGCTTTTTATCAAATCTTCCTTCAAACCCTAAAAGGAAAGACTAGCCGGGATTAATTACACACTACAAGTTCGCCAATCTTTCAGCCAGGCCAGTGTCGGTACTTTGAGGGAGGTCCCCCGTGCTTTCGCACGAACCTAATTAATGTAAACCTCGTTTTCCCAGAGGCGTAACCTCGTTGACACCTTTCTAGACACCTACTTGATCAGCTAATTGTAATGTGTAAAACTCTCCCAGGAGTAACAATTACTCGCAGCGGGTATCGGGATCCAACTATCTCATAGAAGGTATGCAATCTCATTGCAAATTTCAAAACTTGAAATTCCCGATAATTTTGCCCCTAGCACCCTATGACCTTGACGGAGGTCAACAAACCATAGGCTACCAGTCAAGTTCAACCCGTCATTTCTTGATCGAATTAAACCCACCCGCACGACCCTTGACGGAGGTCAACAAGGCCGCACGACTACCCTAATCCAATCTGCATCATATGCATAAGCAGATAAATACTAGTTAGCTACCGCACACTATGCCTTGACGGAGGTCAACAAACGTAGCACGAATACTAAATAGGACTTATCTGAAATGACGGAGGGCTACGACAGGTTTTTCTGAAAACCTATTGCGTAATGAACTTGATATCGTTGTAGAATCAAATGATTTTAAAATGGAATGTTTTTGTGGCTTTTCTAGTTTTGCTAAAGGAGTCACTCCCGGTGAAGGGATCGTCGGTCCTTTCTTCGTCGAATGAGGTGCGGGATATATCATATATATCACTGTGCAAAGCAAAAACTCTTAAAAGCAATCAAAAGACAAACCGAATATGTAGCATCTGCCAGTTATTGCTAAAGGAGTCACTCCCGGTGAAGGGATCTCGGTCCTTTCCTCATCGAATAAGGTGCAGGATATATCACATATACCTCTGTGCAAAGCAAGAACTGTAGCTACCTGTTTTATTTTGAAATTCGATTCTACAACATCTTAGGTTTCTTTTCTTTCATTAATCATATTAATGAAGTCCCATCATTTAAGTACCTAAACATTACAGATAAATATAACGTACGCTTATGCCATCCGCATTCGCCTCGATGTCCCGTCTGCACCGTTAGGTTAGGTAACTAACGGCAGAGCGGGGCAGGGCTAGCGCGGGTGTAAAACATAAGCAACGTTTATATAATATATCATATATACTATATACTATATCTATCATAGAACATCACATGATCACATCACAGATATCGCAGCAGAAGAATCATGTGAAATATTGGATATACTAGGACGTCCGTGTTTTCAATACGAGCCAGTACAAAACAAGGATTCCACGGTCGCGATGAATAGCCAAACCCACACCCCTAGACCCCTACGGGAGCGGCAAGCAACCCTACCAATTCTGGAGTTAGGAGACCTGGACCCGACTCCTCGAGTTGGTCTCCCACTGGACTCCAGAACCCGGTTACTTGTGCTCCCCTCCTTGGGTCTATCCTAGTGCAGAAAAGTAAATAATATACAAAGGGTGACAACTTCCGCAACCTGGAAGTGCCCCAATTAAAAGAATATTACATACAAGTTTTTACATGAATGAAAATGAAAAACACTCATCTCACATAAAAACCCCCGGCTATTCAAACACGACGATCCAATATAACATATCCAGCAACACATAATATCACATGTCATCAACGTAAGTAAATATGTCCATCCCAATTGTCGTTGACATATAGCAACGAAACCGGCGATATCACATATTACACTTACGGTCACAGAAAAGAAAGTGTAAAACTACAACAGTTGGAATCCACAACCTCCTCAGACATCGCATGCCTGACCAAATGAATTCCTTAGACATCGCATGCCTAACAATTATAAACCCCGCATTTTAGTCTCAAAATCGAAAATACTTTTCAATATCAAGTCGGGCAATTCAACAAGATTCCCGACAGCCTGATCGAATGCTCGTCGCAAACTTCAGTAGGCGGCCGCACCCCCGATACCGGCGACGAAGTGCACCAAGGCGGAACACCGCTACCGCGAGCACCCGAACGGATGCTTTCGGCGACGGGGTTCTCCTACAGTCACTTGGTCGGGGCTATGGAGTGAGGCTGTCTATTAAGTTTACCCGGCGAGTATCCGCGTACGCTACGTGATTGCGACGGACTTTTAATCACATCAAAATTCCGTGGCAACCGATCAAGTGAGACTAAACTGCTATGTTTATAACATTCATTCAGTTATCTCATAACTTCTTGTGAATTCCAATTATTGTATCACATTCCGGATAAATAGAAAATGTTAAACTTTCCGATCGAACAATCGAACACCCAAGTTTTCCCGATACAGATCAACACATGAAACAAGTCTAAAAACATTCAGTTCGTGCCTCAGTACCAACGGTCCAGCCGTAGAAGGGTCAAGCCAACGCCTCACATGTGGCACGCCGTACTGCCCCAAACCCGAAGGTTCAAAGGGTAGTTCAAGACGGTCACATAATCGAGTTAAGGTTTGTTGTCTTCTAGAGGGACCATCGTGTTACTTGCACTACTTAGAACGTGATTAAACTACAGAAATATCCAACGCTTGGAAATTTCCCAACAGGGGAAAAATTGGGTATTTATATCCGGTCGAATTTTTTAACATATTCAAAAAAATTATCCGGAACGACACATAGACAAAGTTTGACAATCCGATCGAATGTATGAACTCCCAATACAACCCAAAATACTCAACTCTTGATTTCAGATTAAAAATTCCCAGGAAAACCAGCACTGAAAAATAGGAGTTACTGTGCAAAATTCAATGGCAGATAAGACAAAAGGGCCGCGGAAGGGCCGCATTAGCACGCTAATGCCGCGGTTCCGCCGCACTTTAGAAAGATCATTAGGTAATTTTTGCATCATAATTCTTAGATTTACCTGCTGATTTTTCTGCATATTTTTAATTTGCAAAAATCCACATTTTACAAAAATGTCCAGAGAGCATTTTAAAGTCGGGGTTTCGGGTCGATCGGACTTCTAACTCCGTCTACGCATCGCCTAAGGCTCTAGCTAGGCTCTGATACCACTGTAGGGTTCCTAGGCACCCCAAGGAGGTCTCACAAGGCATCAACCATGCCAATTTCAAAAATTACGGTGCCGAGAAACCCTAGTGTACGGATCGTTGGCTAGATTTCTAGGCGAAAAGATAAAACTAGTTAACACTTAACTATGAGATAAGGAAATACAACCTTTGTAGATCCGTTTGTCCACCTCCATAGCTCCATGAAGAAGTCATCTCCGCTGTACAAATCCGATCTTGGACTCTCGCGTTCGCTTCATCGGAGAATAGGCGAGCTAGGTCGTCGATGTCCATGCCGAAGATGATCTACGTCGAGGCATCGCTAAATCAAGCTCCGACTTCACCAAGTCAAGAAACTTGTGAAGAAAACACACTCTACTACTTGGCAAGAGGTAGAGGATGAAGAAATAGGAAGTGGGTAGACTTTAGAATTGGATTTCTCACTCATTTCATCAAGTTGCCATTGATGGTCAAGCTTTTCTTCACTTGAAGGAAGAAGAAGAAGAAGCTAAATTATTATGATAAGAATGATAGAATAGAAAAGAAAAATCAATCCTTATCATATAATGAACCATGGTTAGATGTAGAGAGTTAACTAAGGTTTAAGTGAGTGTTAGGGTCAAGCATGAGACAAAATGGTCATTAAGTCAAAGTCTTCATGAAGGTTCATGAATGAACAAAAGAAAGCAACCATTTTCCTCATTTTGCCTTTTCTTTTTCCAAAAAGATAAATGAATAAAATGAAATCAAAAACCCTAATCACCCACTTAACTATAGTTTAATTCTTAACACTTAACCATAAGGCATGTATCATCAAACATGATACAAGCAAGTGCACAAAACTATATCGAATATACAATGTGCACTCCCGAGCGAGAAAATCCATTTAAAGTGAACCGATACTAGTTAATGCAAAGTAATATATCAAATATATAATTATGCATTAAATCATTAAATCAACACTTGATTTAACGATCCGGTCATATCGCATATAACCGACTAGTATCATTAGTAACAACTTATCGAATCAACACTTGATCCGATAACCCGGCTATATCGCATATAACCGATCAATGTCACATCGCGAGAATCGAATACAGTATCACATACTGGTATTATTCTCGGTCCCGCACATATCTCATATGCGCTCCTATTTCGTTTCGCTTGAGCCAGGAAACCTCTGTGTAGGACTCTAAAGACTCGTCAATACGCCGGCAGCAGATGATGATCATATCAAGCATCCACAAGCCGCAAGCGGTCTGCTAAACGTAACGGCCACCCGGGTATTGAGCGATCTGAAGATCGACGAGCAAGCCTGCTCACACTCCAGTGAATCCAACCAGTAACACTACCGTACAGTCCAGTCTGATCGTCTGATATGTCGCATATCTCGCCTAGGGGTGGTAAACGTCAGACCCCAATAGCTCGATAAGTCGTGTCGATATGAGGTCTATAACAATTTGAGATACTAATGGTAACACTTACCAGTAAATCTCAGCAACCCTGGCCAGGGATTTCCTGTTATAGCCAATCGAACACAGCGCAACATCAACTCCCTATACCGGGAGAGACGAATCCCCTCCTATCGCTCATTGCCTCCATGTGACTCGGGACTGTACCCAAAAACCACCGTTTTGCACGCCCTCTTGGACGTGGTAAGATGGAAATCAAAGCACAGTGGGAACCACACAAGACTCTATGACGATCTCGGGTCAACAGACTACTCTGTACCAGTATCACCAGAGAACTGCCATCTGACGTGAGGTATATTACCATCTGGGAGTTCTCGGCGAGTCCGTCCAGTGTACCCAGTCTCTACTGAGCACCCGTATATCATCTCTGATGTCAAACACCAATGGATATGGGATCATCCATCGCCCATCTGTATGGGTCGAGAAGGTACACGCTAGTCTACTCTTGTATATCGATGCCCCGTCTCGATACACCCACGACTAGGGACTTTGAAGGATGTACTTATGGACTACCATGTCCCCACTAGTATGATCCGCATCATAGTCCAGGTAGTCAAGTACACATCCTAAGGGCTTTACTAACATGTAACAGAAAGACAAACAGTATACTCGTTAAGGTAAAGATCAACCAGATAGCATACTATCATGTCGAGCAAGAAAGTCCTACCTATATATGTCCCAGCATCCACTACAATATACATCCTATGTACAGTAATGGCCTCTAGGGCATACATATAACTAACAGCCATTAATGGGCGTATCCCGCTATCAACGCGAACGTGATGCAGGGGTGTAACAGACGGTGCAAATCTCGCATCGGCTCGCTCCAATGTGACCCCTATATAAACCCCGCCTCCAGACAACTCAGGTATGTCGAACTCATGCCCAAAACACCACTACTCTACCCAATTACTCCTCGGTACTTATTTGATTGTCGGAGGGTCTTACGATGGTTTCTCATCCTAGGACTTCCCTTGCGGTAGACCGGTGTCAGCAACAACCGACAACCCAATGAGACCCACACACTCAAATCTCACACCGACTCTCATCCGTTCGGCCCCGCTGGCAGCAAAATCAACGGAGGACAACATCTGAACCAGATTCCGGCCTCTATCAGTTGGCGCCATCTGTGGGAAAACAAAAGGTTTTTCCACCCAAAAAGTTAATCTTCCGCCTTCGATTCAATGGCCAGCGATAACCGCAACGATCCCAGCACAAGCCGTCTCGTCCTCCACAACGGAGGCGGGAGCGGTTCTACTCTACCTCCCAACGTCATCGACGCCTTATCTGCACGAATCGATAGGCTCACAGCGATAGTGGACGCGCTTGCTCGTATTCAAATGGCTGGCCATACCAGCCAACCGCTGTCCCCACTCCCCGAAACGACGGCGTGCATGGGGCGACGGAGGGGTGCATTCAGGCCCTCGACCACGCTCACGCCCATCTCGATGTCACCAAACATCGGCGTGCCGATTCCGGCAGTCATGATCCTCATACAAGGATTGATTCCATGACTCGTTGGGCGCCGGATAGTTCGTGTCACGATCCGGAAGTGGCACGTGGCCGGCACTTAAATCATGTAACATCTAAAAACATTGACGTGATCCAAGTAAGCCAAAAACCCGAAATCTAAATCTTTTTACGAAAATACTGGAGGTGAAATTTAAAAATAGTCATTAGAGAGAATCGATTTTAAAAATAGTCATTAAAGTCTAAATAAGTGTATTTGAAAAGAATTTATGACGTTTTAAAAGTCGGCAGCACCTCCTTTGTAAATTTTGAATAAAACCTGATACAAGTATAATAATATATAAAGCATCCCAACGGCGGAGCAACCACGCAGATAATATACGACGTCCAATGGCGAAGAAAAGAAAAGCGAAACAAAACTAACAAATATAAAATGTCGACTCCAACGAGTGCGATGTCCACAAACACATAAACTATAAGTCTCGTTTCTAAGTCCACAATATACAAGTTCTAGGTCGATGGAGTTTTTAACTAGATACAAAAGAATATGTATACACACACACATACAAGTGTGGGTATGATACAACAGTAACCCACCTACCAAAGCAATCACCGGAAAAACCACAGGCCGCTAATGATCCGAACGGTATATCCTGTAAGAAACTGGGGCACAACGGGGTTGAGTTGCCAACTCAGTGAATAAAAGTATACCACAAGGTAGAAATCGAAATGCATAACAATATACCTAGATCATAAAGTATAGTATTATCATATCATGTACTAATATCTGAATAATGCATAAATACTATAAATGCAACACTATCCATCACGTAAACCCAAAATATATCATCTCATATGTATATAACATGCATCTAGGTATAAACCTATAAGGTAGCCGAAATATGTATGTAAACCCCCTTTTTAAAATAGCCGCGGAATACGTATATCACGACATAAGAAGCAGACGTAATAGTATAAAGTATTATATGTGTTTTATTTAAGATATATGTCTCACTGTTTAGTAAAAAGTTTTAAGAAGTTTATAGTTTAAAAGATCCTTATGTCATCCTAGACACGTCAAAATAATGAGACTATAGCTCGTTTAGAAACCCTTTTATATGTATCAACAGGTAAAATAGTATTCAGGTACTGTCCCCCGGATCAGTCCTGATCAGCTACCATATCGCATAAATTATAACGGCGTATCTCGAATGATCGCAGAACATCAATATATGAGTGTGCAGCTGTAAGTCGATGTCGCACACCCCACGCACTTGTGGGGAGGCGGAATTTACAAAAAACGATTTTTTTCATACTATGCAACACCGACTAACTCTAAGATCTTTACAAAAACCTTAACTAGTTATACGACTTGGAGGTTTAACTACTCGGTAAGAGTTTTATACCTCCTTGTTCATAAGTCTTTCGGGTCTTCTTCTTCTCCTCCTCTTCTTGAGCTCCTCGAAGATCGGATCGTGCTTGAAACGTCGGCCTCCTCGTGTCGAAGACGATCCACCCGAGAGTATACACTTCAAGTTCCAATCTCTAAACTGAGGTAACTAAGGTACTTAGTTTGCTAAGCTAGGTAGCTTAGAAGATGTAGAGTGTCTAATGGAGTGTTTTATCACATATAACCCTATGGCTCACAATACATGTGAAGGTTAGGGTTTTTGAGGAAGAAGGAGGAGAAAATGGAGAGAGAAAGAAAATTTGCAAATGATCAAGTCTTGGTCAAGTGAAGAAGGGCTCATCTTTTTTCATTCATGAAGCATGGATTATTTGTATATAGAAAATAACAACCATGCTTCAATAGTGTATCCAAACTAATAAACAAATGCATAAGCGCTTCACTCCCATGCCTCCATTTTCCACCTCATTAATTTATTTCCAAAAATAAATAAACCAAATAATGAGGTGTCCTCTTCTAGAAACATCTCTTGTGAAATTACACTCATCTCTTTTCATTCATGAAGCATGGATTATTTTCATATAGAAAAAACAACCATGCTTCAATAGTGTATCCAAACTAATAAACAAATGCATAAGCCATACTTCACTCTCATTCCTCTATTTTCCACCTCATTAATCTATTTCCAAAAATAAATAAACCAAATAATGAGGTGTCCCTTTCTAGAAGTATCTCTTGTGAAATTACAAGAATGCCCTCACCGTATATACATACCCGTATTCGTATTCCAAAAAATACGAATAATAAGATAATAATAATCCAATAATATAATACTAGGATCTGGCTTAAACCAAAGCCCGCTAGTATTATCCGTCCGAACATCATCCGTGTAGCCAGTACACGTATATGATCGGAACCCTGCCATAAAACCATATGGCCTCTACATCATTTCGCCCGAAGCAGGGAAACCCTCTGTGTGGGACTCTAAAGACTCGACAGTATGCTGGCAGTAGGTTTAACCACAAGTCCGTCAGCGGTACTAGCTGCACGTAACGGCTACCTAGGTATCTGTCGATAAGAAGGTCGGTGAGCAAACTCATCCGAACTCCTACTGAGCCTATCTGTGATAATCTTCGTACAGTCCGGTATGTTCGTCTAAGATACTCGCATATTGGGCCTAGAAGGAT
Source organism: Agapanthus africanus (assembly GCA_030015575.1). Lineage (NCBI taxonomy): Eukaryota > Viridiplantae > Streptophyta > Magnoliopsida > Asparagales > Amaryllidaceae > Agapanthus > Agapanthus africanus. The sequence continues at coordinate 416,532,721 of CM057343.1, read as the reverse complement.
CGTAAACGTCAGACCCCTAACAGCGCAATAAGTCGTGCCGAAGTAGAGTCTAATACACTCTGAAAAACTACTGGAGTACCTGCCAGTAAATCTCGCTTTCCCTGGCCAAGGACTTTGTGTAATGGCTTTCCGAACACAGCACGATATCAACCCCCAATACCGGGTGAGACGATCCTATCTAACCACTACTACCTCCCAGTGCTTCGGGACTGCACCTAACTACTACCTGTTTGCACGACTCCTTTAAGTCGTGGTAGGATAGTAATCTAAGTACAGTGGAAATGTTAGGTCCACGTTACCTCTCCCGGTACTTTCGGGGATGCGGAAACGGTAAAACAAATTTTTTTCTAAACTTTGTAACATGGACCGTAAAAGCCGGATCTTTGCTAAACTAAACTAGCATACTTGCAAAGAAGAGTTAACTACTCGGCAAAGTGGTTATACCTCAACTTGAACTCCTTCTCTTCTTGTTGTTCTTCTTCTTTCTTGCTCTTTGTAGTAGCTTGAATGGCTTCCCCTCCTCGTCTCCCCTTTGCCGAAGATAGATCCACCTGAGGGCTTCATCCTTGGGCTCCTTTCTCGATCTTGAGAGAACTAAGGTATTCGGCTTGCTAGACCTTCTACCTTAGAGTGAGTAGAGTGTGCTTTGGGATGTTATATCTTCAAGGAGATGATTCTCAACACATGAGATTTGCTCTCCTTGAACAAGAGGAGGAAGAAGATGAAGTGAGGAGAGAGAATCAATATGATAGAATGAGCTATTTTCCTCTTGCAACCATAACAAAAGGAAAATGATTTATCTAATTAATAATAATAAATCAAAATGAAATAGTTGATGGTTGTATTTGGAATGACCACCATCATCACTTCTTTAAATGAATGTAAGCTAGAATCAAGGAGTATCCTTGCAAAGCAATGATGATGGTCAACATTCAACCATGGTCAACAAGTCAACCATGGTCAACAAGTCAACAAAATCAACCATAACATTATTTCATTTAATTACTATTATTAATTGATATTTCATAAATCCATTAGGGTTTGGAAAAAGACGACTGTCAACTGTGCATACGCACCCGTTCCGAAACCCTAACGAAAGACCTCATCCTCCGCCTCAAGCAACTGTGCATACACACCTGCATTCTCGTTCCGAGGAACAAGAATACTGAGAGATAAAAGCAACCCCAAAACATATACCAGTATCTGGCTCAAACCAGAGCCGGCCAGTATAATCCGTCCGGACTCCAAACGTGCACAAGTGCGCGGATGAGAACGAACCCTGCCGCAAAACCATGCGACCTCTACTCAGTTTTGCCCAGAGGCGAATAGCCCTCTGTGTGGGACTCTAAAGACTCGACACTACGCTGGCAGTGGGTTTAACCACAGACCGCAAGCGGCACTAGCTGTGCGTAACGGTCCCCAGGTAGATGCCGATAAGAAGACTGACGAGGTAAAACCCATCTGAACTCCTACTGAGTCTGAATGTGACATTCTCCGTACAGTCCGGTCTGTTCGTCTGATACATCGCATGTCGGGCCTAGGGGGTGGCAAGCGTCAGACCCCTAATAGCGGTACAAGTCGTGTCGGAGTGAAGCCCAGAACACCCTGAGATAGCACTGGAACCTACCAGTATATCTCGCTTGCCCTGGCCAGGGACTACTTGTGTAATGGCTCTCCTAGACACAGCGCGATGTCAACCCCCAATACCGGGAGAGACGAATCCTGTCTAACCGTCACTGCCTCCAAGTGCTTCGGGACTGCTCCCAACTACTACCTGTTTGCATGACTCAGAAGAGCCGTGGTAGGATAGTAATCAAAGAACAGTGGGAACACACTCGAGGCGGAGTGACAGTGTCAAGTCAACGGACTAAGCTGTACTCATGTCACCTGGGAACTGATAACTGACGATAGGTATAATACCAACCATCAGTTCCTGACGAGTCCTGTCCAGTGTACTCGTAACCTAACGAGCACCCGCATACTATCTCAAGTACGACGTACCGACGGCTGTGGGACATACCGTCTCCCGTGCTGGGATGAGAAGCGCATACGCTAGTCTACTCCGGAGTATCGATGCCCTATCTCGATACTCCCATGACTAGGGACGTGTATAAGGATGTGCTTGTAGATTACCCAGCCCCCACGAGTGTGATCGCCATCACAACGCCGGTAATCAATCAAAGATCCAAAGGGCTCTACTAATGCGTATAGGTGATATAATAAATAAACACACAAGTACACATTAAAGCAGAGACAAACCAAGTAGCATACTACTATATTGAGCAAGATTGTCTGTACAACTGTGAATATCCCAAGCTTCCATCAAGTAATATACATACTAGTATGATACAGTAATGGCCTCTAGGGCATATACACTAACAGGGAACACCTCGAGACGAATAGTGATGTCAAGTCAACAGACTAACCTTTACACATGCCACCCGGGAACTGCTACCTGACGATAGGTATAATACCAACTAGCAGTCCCCAACGAGTCTGTCCAGTGTAACTCATAACCCAATAAGCATCTGTATACTTGAAGGGTTACACTAGCGCCCCGACCAACATCCGTGGCTAAATGCAGAACAAAAATTTAAAGCGATCACAAACTTGGCGCTAGAATAAATCCCTATTTGGATCTTAACCATAAACTAGTTAGCACACAATAGAGTTCTATTTACTATGATAGAAGTTATACCTAAAGAAACCAAGTCCTTCGGGTCTTCGATCCTCTCCTTAAGCTCCTCGATGGTAGTATGGATCGTGCTTGAACTCCGGCCTCCTTGAGTCGAAGATGATCCACCCGAGAGTCTATACTCCAAGCTCCACCTCAAGAACCGAGGTAAGTAGGGCAACAAGAATGCTAAGCTTGATGTCCTAGGTGATGTAGAGTATTGTGATGGAGTTGTTTGTCTATTTGATCCCTAATTTTCTCAACACATGAGAGCTTGAGGGATTTATAGTGAGGAAGAAGAAGGAGAGCATATGAGAGCTCCAAAATGAAGAGAGAGAATGCAAATGAGACCATGATCCATGGAAAAATAAAAACCAATCTTTTATTATGATAATTATGATGGCTAAGTTGATTTGACCACTATCATGTCCCATTTAATGCTAAGCAAGAAAATATCTTATTATTAGCAAAAATATCGAGGTCAACATAAGTCAACAAGTCAAATGGTCAAACACTAATTAGCCATGACACAATTATCACTAAAAAGGATTAATAAACATTTTCCACCACCTCATAATGGTTCTAATCAAGTCAATGGTCAAAACCCTAATGAGGCATCTCCTTCTTCGTTTCTCAAAACCGTGCATACACACCCGCATCCGTATTCCGAAGAATACGAATACCAAGAGACAAAACCGATCCATCTATACAATACTCGGATCTGGCTTAAACCAAAGCCCTCCAGTATCATCCGCCCGAACATCATATTCGCACAAGTGCACGTAAGTGATCGAAGCCCTGCCGTAAAACCATACGGCCTCTACACCTTTTGCCCAGTGCAGGGAAACTCTCTGTGTGCGACTCTAAAGACTCGACACTACGCTGGCAGTGGGTTTAACCACAGGCCGCAAGCGGTACTAGCTGTATGTAACGGTCCCTAGGTAGATGTCGATAAGAAGGCCGATGAGGAAAACCCATCCGAACTCTTACTGAGCCTGAGTGTGACAATCTCCGTACAGTCCGGTCTGTTTGTCTAAGAGTATTGCATATCGGGCCTAGGGGACGATAAACGTCAGACCCCTAATAGCGGTATAAGTCATGTCGGGGTGTAGCCCAGAATACCCTGAGAAGCTACTGGAACACCTACCAGTAAATCTCGCTTGCCCTGGCCAGGGACTTTGTGTAATGGCTCTCCAGACACAGCGCAATATCAACCCCCAATACCGGGAGAGACGAATCCTGTCTAACCGCCACTGCCTCCAAGTGCTTCGGGGCTGCACCGAACTACTACCTGTTTGCATGACTCAATAGAGCCGTGGTAGGGTAGCAATCAAAGAACAGTGCAAACACACTTGAGGCGAAGTAGCAGTGTCAAGTCAACGGACTAAGCTGTACTCATGTCACCTGGGAACTGCTAACTGACGATAGGTATAATACCAACCAACAGTTCCCGACGAATCCTGTCCAGTGTACTCGTAACCTAAAGAGCACCTGCATACTATCTCCAGTACGATGTACTGATGGCTGTGGGACAGACCATCTCCCCTGCTGGGATGAGAAGCGTATGCACCAGTCTACTCTGGAGTATCGATGTTCTGTCTCGATAATCCTACGACTAGGGACATGTATAAGGATGTGCTTATAGACTACCCAGTCCCCACTAGTGTGATCGCCATCACAACGCCGGTAGTCAAGAAAAGATCCTAAGGGCTCTATCAATATGTATTAGCGATATGTTAAAAGAAACATATACACATATTAAGATAGATACAAACCAAGTAGCATACTACAATATCGAGCAAGACTGCCGTCAATCCATGTATATATCCCAAGCTTCCAAAATCTAATATACAAACTAGTACTATACAATAATGGCCTCTAGGGCATACATATCCAACAATACTATCTCTGGTATGACATACCAATGGCTGTGGGATATACCATCTCCCCTGCTGGGATGAAAAGCGTATGTTAGTGATATATGCCCTAGAGGCCATTATTGTATCATACTGGATTGTATATTACTTAATGGGAGCTTGGGATATACACGGATATAGTAACGTCTTACTCAAAATGGTAGTATGCTACCTGGTTTGTTTCTACCTTAATATGTGCATGTGTTTTCTTAGCATATCGCTTATACATATTGGTAGAGTCCTTAGGATCTTTGCTTGATTTCCAGCGTTGTGATGGCAGTCACACGGGGCTGGGTAATCTATAAGCACATCCTATACAGGTCCCTAGTCATAGGATTATCGAGACGGGGCATCGATACTCTAGAGTAGACTAGTGTATACGCTTCTTATCCCAGCAGGGGAGATGGTCTGTCCCACAGCCATTAGTACGTCGTACTGGAGATAGTATGCAGGTGCTCATTAGGTTATGAGTACACTGGACAGGACTCGTCGGGAACTGTTGGTGGATATTATACCTATCGTCGGGTAGTAGTGCCTAGGTGACATGAGTACAGCTTAGTCCGTAGACTTGACACTGCTACTTCGCCTCGAGTGTGTTCCCACTGTGCTTTGATTACTATCCTACCACGGTTCAAAGGAGCCGTGCAAACAGGTAGTAGTTGGGTGCAGTCCCGAAACACTTGGAGGCAGTGGCGGTTAGATAGGATCCGTCTCTCCCGGTGTTGGGGGTTGATATCGAGCTGTATTCGGAAGGCCATTACACAAAGTCCTGGGCCAAGACAAGTGAGATTTACTGGTATGTATTCCAGTAGTTTCTTAGGGTGTTTTGGGCTACACCCCGATATGACTTATTGCGCTATTAGGGGTCTAACGATTACCGCCCCCCTAGACTTGATATGCAATACTCTTAGATGAACAGACCGGACTGTACGGAGATTGTTATATACAGGCTCAGTAGGAGTTCGGATGAGTTAGCTCATCGGCCTTCTTATCGACACATACCTGGGTAGCCGTTACGTGCGGCTAGTACCGCTTACGGCTTGTGGTTAAACTCACTGCCAGCGTAGTGTCGAGTCTTTAGAGTCCCACATAGAGGGCTTCCCTACACCGGGCAAAAGGTGTAGAGGCTGTATGGTTTTACGGTAGGCTTTCGATCACTTACGTGCACTTGTGCACGTATGATGATCGAGCAGATAATACTAGTGGGTTTTGGTTTAAGTCGGATCCTAGTATTATATAGATGGACAATTTTCGTCTCATTGTATTCGTATTCTTCAGAATGCGGATGCGAGTATGTATATACAGATGAGGGGCATTCTCGTAATTCCTCGGGATTGGCTTCTAGAAGGTAACACCTCATTAGGGTTTCTTTTCTTTTGGATTAAAGATTAAACCTAAATGAGGTGGAGAAAATGAGGTGGAGGTGGACAAAAGATCAAGCATGACTCACCATTAGATATTTTCAAGCATGCTAGATATTAGTTGAGATATTTTCTCCTCAATTATTTAGAGTTCTTGAGCTATTCTTTTTTCCAAGCTCATTCTTCACTAGCTTTTCCTCAAGTGGCCTTCTTCTTCCTCTAACCCTAAAAGCTCTCATGTGTTAAGAATCCTAGGATTCTAAGAGACAAAGTAACTCATCTTCACTCTCTACACCATCTAGGACTTCTAGTTTAGCAAACTAGAAGCCGTAGTTATCTCAGATTCGAGATAGGAGCTCGGACTATAGACTCTCGGATGGATCGTCTTTGACTCGAGGAGGCCGTCAAGGTTGCCCGATCCGTTTTCGATCCTTGGAGGTGATGACAAGTAGAGGACAACGATGAAGACCCGAAGGACATGTATCATGGGGTATAACTTCGTATCTGAGTAGTTAAACCTCATTTCAGGTTGCTAGTTAGGGTTTAGTATCGATCCTGGAGTTCAAGTCGGTGTTGCGAGCTTTCAAAAATCGTTTTTTGCATATTTCGCCTCCCCGCGAACACGCGGGGTGCGCGACATCGACTTACAGTGGTATCAGAGCCTAACTAAACCTTAGCTAACTGTTTAGACGAAGTGTAAAACTACGAAACCGAAATAACTCCGAAACACGAAACCTAAACTCCAAGTTTCTGTCAAATTTTTCCGAGCCTCTAAAAATTTTTTAAATAATTTCAGAGTGCTCTACTTATTGTGATATGAACACACACAAAAAATGAAGCAATTCTACCTAAATGTGACCGACCAAACCCTCAATTTTCCCGTCCTCACCTTTTTTATTTTCATGTAATTCTTTGAATTTTGGTCTGTATTCTAGTTGCTTGGATCTAAGGTCTCAGGTGTTGTTTGTTTTTGCCAATTTTGGATATACTGTTATCTTTTTACTGTGGCAATATGGGGTGTTTCGAAGTCGCAGTTTTAACGTTATTTAAAGTTTCAAGTTGTGATATATGTGTTTGGAAACGTCGACTAATTGATATACGTCGATTAGTCGGGGTTGCACATATATGTGTTGCTATATTGGTTTGTGTATATGAACTTATTGGATCGTCATGGATGACTAGCCGGGGGATGTGAGATGAGAGTTTTCTTTTCTTTCATTCGATGTAAATTGTAAAGTGATGTAATATTCTTTTGCGGAGCACATCCGGGTTGAGGTTGCAGCCACCGTTGTATTATTTCTTTTACTGTTTTCTGCTCCTAGGATAGACCAAAGGTCGGATGCACAAACTACCAGGTACTTTGAAGTGCTGAGTGGCCTACTCATGTTACTGAGGGAGGTTACTTCGCTTCAGGTATTTGGTAGGTAGTTTGCCGCACCCGTAGGGGTCTGGGGTGGGGTTTGGCTATTCATCACGACCGTGGAATCCGTCTTTTGTTATAGGCTTAAACGAAACGCGGAATTTCTAGTATATCTAATATGTTCATCTGTGATCTGGAATGCCTATTATTGCATGAGACGAATGGTTATTATATATATGCTATATAATAGACGTTACTTATGTTTGCATCCGCGCTAGTCCAGCCCCCGCTCTGGCGTTAGTTAAGTAACCTAATAGTGTTAGACGGGGCCCTGTGGCGAATGCGGATGGTATAAGCATACGTCATATTTTCGTTTCTTTCTGTGATGATAGGTGTAATTGATGGGACAACATTACATCAATGCAAAGCAAATAAACCAAAGTTGAATCGTTGGAACAAATTTTAAAACCGCTCGGTTATTTTAAAACAGCAGACTTTTAAATGCGGAGCTTAAACCACTCCTTTTAAAAGCTATCAGGTTCCTTCGATTATAATAAGTTTACTGCGTTCACAGTTTCGCAAAAACCATTCGTATCCCTCCGTCATTTCATATGAATGTTCAGTAGTATTCAAGCTATATTTGTTGACCTTCGCCAAGGCATGGTGTTTGGTAGCTGCTGGATATTCATATGTAGAATAGATAGATGCATTGGTTTGGGACAGTCGTATTACTTTGTTGGCCTTCGTCAAGGGTATATACGGGTGGGTTCAAATTAACCTGGACAATGATCGGTAGAACTTGACATGTGACTTATGATTTGTTGGCCTTCGTCAAGGTTATAAGAGCATGGGGGAAAAATCCACATCGTGAGTTTCTAAAGAAACTGAAACTTGTTAGTGTTGCATACCATTTGGAGTGTGATAATATTGGTAGGATTCCTTTAGGATTATCACACAATGATATTTGGATCCCGATCCTACTGTGAGTATATGCTACTCCTCGGGAGATTTTTCACTTAACGATCAATGCTATAAACCAAGTAGGTGTCTAGAACAGTGTTAGCGGGGCTACGTATCTAGGGAAAAGAGGTTATTTAATTAAGGAACTTTGCAAAAGCGTCGTAAAATCTCCCTTGAAGTACCGACACTATCCTAGCTGAAAAGTTAAACAAGTATTGTACGGTGAGATTAATCCTGACTAATTCTTCTTTTATGGTTTGAGGAAGGATTCGAGAAACAGTGGGAGCCATCCTGTTTAGATAAATTAAAAACCAATCTAAATTTGCAAGAGCATCATGCTGAGTGTTTTCTTCTTTCTCTCATAATTGCAGCGACCAGGTGACCAGATTAGGTTACAGATAGATAATAAAATGACCGAGTTATACTATATTGACTGGCAAAGGTTTGTCCAGATGTCCATTACCTATGACAAGCTGGAACACCTCATTACTACTCAAGCCCCCGCCGTCCTAGGTCCAGTTTCTACCGTCACAGATGTTGATATCCGTAAGACAAGGGAAAAGGACAATGTGAATGCCAAGTGCCTCGTGTTGGCCTCAGTTGATGGTGTATACCTGAAGCAGCACGAGAAGATGGACTTAGTTTCTATCTTCCTCCATAACAAAGTTTTATATGGAGAGTAATCTCGTATCGCAAGATATGAGATCTCAAAGGAATTGCTTCAAGCGAGGTTGGCTGTCGGGTTATCTATAGGGGACCACGTCCCTACAATAATTAGCTATATTAAATATCTCACGGACCTGGAGACCACGTTGGAGAACGAGTCATGTACTGACTTGATTCTACAGTCCCTACCTTCTACTTGAGTCTAGGGGAAGAAAGTTATACTTCCAGTTTAGAGCACGCTGAAGGAAACCAGGGTGACACCCGCTCTGCTTATTGGGGAATCTTCCTCTTCTGAATCCAAGGCGAAAGCTAAGGGTGAGTAGAAGAAGGCCTCCACAAAGCCGATAGGTGGTGTCAGTAAGGTAGAAGGAAAGGGCAGGGCAAAAGTTTCGGGGGTAACAGTAAGGAAGGAGGGATGTTCCTATTGTCATGGGAAATGGCATTGGCAGAAGGGATGTAGGGCTTGGAAAGCCAGAATCCAGGATCTGAAGCATGTTGTGGGTTCGATTTCAGGTGTGTTTGTGATTGAAAACAGTCTGTCAATTAACTCTACTTCCTGGGTACAAGATACCGGATCAGGATCTCATATCTGTAATTCATTACAGGCTTTGAGAAACCATAGAGTTATCAGGGCAGGTGATATGACTCTCAGGGTTGCTAACGGAATGAGCGGATGCTGTATCCGTAGGGTATATCACCTAGAATTGACAAGTGGGCAGATATTGATTCTATATAACTGTTTGTGTGTACCAAGTCTAGTTTGTAAGCGATGTGGTCCACATCCACCTAAATCAAAGTTTGATTGGGTCAGGTACACTAGAGGACAGTGTATACGTGCTAAATTAAGCTCAGGTTTTCAACGTCCAGAACACACTTAAGAGAAAATCTCCAGAATTAAATAAGGCTTTCTCATTGCATTGTAAACTGGGTCACATCAATGAAACATGGTTGGCGAAGTTACATAAAGAGAGATATTTGGATCCGTTCGAATATCAGTCTTATGCAACTTGTCAATCTTGTCTCATAGGAAAGATGACAAAGACTCCGTTCACTGGACACGGAGTAAGAGCAAGCGAGCTCTTAGGACTCATACATAGCGACATGTGTAGTCCAATATCTACAGATGCACGAAGTGGTTATTCCTATTTCATTACTTTTACGGATAATTTCTCTAGGTAAGGACATGTCTTCTTGATGAAGCATAAATCCGAGGCCTTTGAGAAATTCCGAGAATATAAGAATAAAGTGGAAAAACAAACAGGCAAAAGTATTAAGACACTGAGATCCGATCAATGTGGTGAATACTTGATTGCCGAGTTCCTGGATTACTCAAAAGAGAATGGAATTCTCTCTTAGCTTACTTCTCCATACACACCACAATACAACGGTGTATCGGAAAAGCGGAACAGAACCCTATTAGATATTGTTCGATCCATGATAAGTAACGCTGAGTTGCCGCGATCCTTCTAAAGTTATGCACTAGAATCAGCTGCATATCTTTTGAATAAGGTTCCTACCAAGACTGTGCCTACCACACCATATCAGATGTGGAGTGGGAAAAAACCCTATCTTCAGTATCTGAAGATATAGAGATGTCCATCTTTTGTCAAAAAGCAGTATGTGGACAAGTTCGAGGCACGCTCAGTACTGTGTAGGTTTGTGGGATACCCAAAAAACTCCAGGGGATATTTTTTCTATTACGCAGAGGTGTTGGATATATATGTATGCCCTAGAGGCCATTATATGTATAGTGGATGCTTGGACATGTATATATGTATATAGATGACTTTCTTGCTCGACATGATAGTATGCTATATGGTTTATTTTGTTAGTTGTATGTATGCCCTAGAGGCCAGTATTGTACAGATGATGTATATTATATTGGATGCTTGGACATATATAGAAAGGACTTTCTTGCTCGATATGATAGTATGCTATCTGGTTGCTCTTTATCTTAACATGTATACATGTCTCTTGATACTGTCTTATAGTTATATGTTGGTAAAGCCCTTAGGATGTGTACTTGACTACCTGGACTGTGATGCAGATCATACTAGTGGGGCCATGGTAGTCCATAAGTACATCCTTTAATGTTTCTAGTCGTGGGTATATCGAGACAGGGCATCGATATACCAGAGTAGACTAGCGTATACGCTTCTCGACCCATGAGATGGGCGATGGATGATCCCATATCCATTGATGTTTGACATCAAAGATGGTATACGGGTGCTCAGTGGAGACTGGGTACACTGGACGGACTCGCCGAGAACTCCCAGATGGTATTATACCTCACGTCAGATGGCAGTTCTCTGGTGACACTTGTGCAGGTTAGTCTGTAGACCCGAGATCGTCATAGAGTCTTGTGTGATTCCCACCGTGCTTTGATTTCCACCTTACCACGTCCATGAGGGCGTGCAAAATGGTGGTTTTTGGGTACAGTCCTGAGTCACATGGACGCAATGAGCGATAGGAGGGGTTTCGTCTCTCCCGGTATTGGGGGTTGATGTTGCGCTGTGCTCGATTGGCCGTAACAGGGAAGTCCCTGGCCAGGGCTGATTTAGAGATTTACTGGTAAGTGTTACCAGTAGTTTCTCGACCCGTTATGAGCCTCACATCGGCACGACTTATCGGTTATTGGGGTCTGACGTTTACCACCCCTAGACTTGATATGCGACATATCAGACGAGGAGACCGGACTGTACGGGAAGTGTTACCGGCAGGCTTTTACAGGAGTTGGAGCGGGCTTGCTTGCTGATCTTCTGATCGCTCAATACCCGGGTAGCCGTTACGTCCAGCTAGTACCGCTGACGGCTTGTGGGTGCTTGATGTGATCATCACCTACTGCCGGCGTATTGACGAGTCTTTAAAGTCCTACATAGAGGTTTTACTGGCTCAGGCAAAACGAAATAGGAGCGCATATGTGATATGTGCCAGACCGAGAATAATGCGTGTATGTGATGCCGTATTCTATTCTCGCGACTTTTTGTATCGGTCGGTTATATATGATATAGCCGGGTTATCGAATTAAGTGTTGATTCGATAAGTCGATACAATGGATGTTAGCCGGTTATATGAGATATGACCGGATTATTAAGTCAAGTGTTGATTTAATAATTAAGTGTATAATTGTATATTAGATATACTAATTTACATTTACTAACACTTGTTCACTTTAGGGTTTTTCTCACATGTACACTACTTTAACATATATATGATATATGTTAAAACGTGTTATCTTTTTGTATCATGGTTGATGATACAACATTCATGTGTGTATGAGACATACAGCATTCTATGTATTATGGTGGGTTATGATTATTTAAGATAATTACAAAATTAGTGGAGTTTTGGAATGAGCATGAAGCTTGTAGAAGCTTACTTTGCTTTGACAAAGTCTACTAGCTTTGTCTTTACCTTAGATTCCTTTTAACCTAACCATAATCAATTAGCTATGGTTATGGCTCTACAAGGGTTAGTATATGATACTCACTCATCATGGTTACCCTTCACACTTGATCATTATCCTCTTCACTTTCTTTTGTTCATCATCTTCTTTCTTGAGTTCAAAAGAAAAGCTTGCTAGGGTTTGATCCAAAGTGAGAAATATTGTGAGAAATAAAAATCTAAAGAGAACCCATTTCCTATTTCTCCATCCTCTACTAGACTAGCACTTTAGTTTAGGGTGTTTACTTCACTAATTCTCTAGTTAGTGAAGTAGGAGCTTGAGTCGGAATTCCCTCGACGTAGATTATCTTCGGCCTCGGAGACTTCAAGCAAGGTCGCATCCTTTGCCTCGTGAAGCCATGCAAGGGTCCGGGAGAACCATGATCGCAGCGAAGGGACTTCATCAAGGAGCTAAAGAAGTGAAGGACCAATCTACAAAGGTTGTATTTCGTATTCCCTTTAGAGTAAAGTTGTTTACTTGCTATTAGTCTCGCCTAAACTCTAGTATACGATCTTGCTTAGGGTTGTTCGGCACATAAAATTTTTATTTTGGCATGGTCGATGCCTTGTAGAGCCTTGTTAGTGTGCTTAGTAACCCTACAGTGGTATCAGAGCCTAGCAAGAGTATTAGGCGATGTGTTTACGATGTTAAATATCCGATCGAACCCCGATATGACGAAGTAGACACCCTCTCTGTATAATTTTTAAAATCTGGGGTTTTTCCAAATTAAAAATGCTTAAAAAAATCAGCAGGAAAATATAAGGAAAACTGTGCAAAACGACAAAGATTGGCGCCCAAAGCGCCGCGTAACCGCGGCACGAGCATGGCTCGTGCGGCGGTTCCGCGGCCATATGGTGACGTCACCCTTATCGTTTTGCGCAGTAAAGTTCCTATTTATTTACTGATTTTTTCTGGGTATTTTTTATCTGACTCAAGTGTTGAGTATTTTTGGGGTTTATTTTGAAATTGTCGATTCGATCGGAGAATTTAATTTTGTTCTGTTATTCCGAATAATTTAGAAAGTACTAAAATGTTCGAACGGATATCATTAACTCAATTTTTCTCGGCACGAAAAACATTCAAGTGTTGAATTTTTCTAGGGTTTAAATATTTCGGAAAAACATGCATGTGATGCGATGGACCCTCTAGAAGACAACAAACCTTAACTCGATTATGTGACCGTCTTAAACTGCCCTTTGAACCTTAGAGTTTGGGGCAGTATGGCGTGCCACATGTGAGGTGTTGGTTTGACCCTTCTACGGCTGGACCGTTGCTACTGTGACGTATTCTGGAATCTTTGAACTCCGTTCAAGTGTTGAGCTATTATGGAAATCTTGAGTATTTGATTATTCGATCAGAAAGTTTAATACTGTCTATTTATCTGGAATGTGATACAATATGTAGAATTCATACAAGTTAGGCATGAAATGCGAAATATGTGATATTTCGGATTTACGATGTCTAAAGAGATTGTGGATTCCAAATGTTGTAGTTTTACACTTTCTTTTCTGCGACCATAAGTGTAATATGTGATCGCCGGTTTCGTTGCTATATGTCAACGACAATTGGGATGCGCATATTTACTTACGTTGATGACATGTGATGTTCTGTGTTGCTGGATATGTTATATTGGATCGTCGCGTTCTGAATAGCCGGGGGTTTTATGTGAGATGAGAGCTTTTATTTTCATTCATGTAAATTTAAATGTATGTAATATTCTTTTATTGGGGCACTTCCGGGATGAGGTCGATGTCACCATTTGTATATTATTTACTTTTCCGCACTAGGATAGACCCAAGGAGGGGAGCACAAGTAACCGGGTTCTAGGGTCCAGTGGGAGACCAACTCGAGGAGTCGAGTCCGGGTCTCCTAACCTTAGAATTGGTAGGGTTGCTTGCCGCTCTCGTAGGGGTCTAGGGGTGTGGGTTTGGCTATTCGTCGCGACCGTGAAATCCGTGTTTTATAGAGGCTCAAAATAAAACACGGACGTCCTACTATATCCAATGTTTCATATGTTTCTTCTGCTGCGATATCTGTGATGTGATCATTTGATGTTCTGTGATAAATACTGTATATAGTATATATGATATATTATATAAACGTTACTTATGTTTTACACCCGCGCTAGCCCTGCCCTGCTCTGCCGTTAGTTACCTAACCTAACGGTGCACGAGGGGATATCGAGGCGAATGCAGATGGCATAAGTGTACGTCGTATTTATCTGTGATGTTTAGGTGACTTAAATGATATGACTTCATTAATGTGATTAATGAAAGAAAAGAAACCTGAAAGATGTTGTAGAATCAATTTTTTTCAAAAAGGGTAGCTACAGTTTTGCTTTGCACAGTGATATATATGATATATCCCTCACCTTATTCGATGGGGAAAGAGCCGAGATCCCTTCACCGGGAGTGACCTCTTTAGCAAAACTGGCAGATGCTACAACACTCGGTTTGCTTTTGATTGCTTTTGGAGTTTTGCTTTGCATAGCGATATATATGATATATCCCGCACCTTATTCGATGAGGAAAGAGCCGAGATCCCTTCACCGGGAGTGACCTCTTTAGCAAAACTAATAAAAGCCTCAAAATCACTCCATTTCAAAATTCACATGATTCTACAACGATATCAAGTTCATTACGCAATAGGTTTTCAGAAAAACCTGTCGTAGCCCTCCGTCATTTCAGATAAGTCCTGCTTAGTATTCGTGCTACGTTTGTTGACTCCGTCAAGGCGTAGTGTGCGGTAGCTAACTAGTATTTATCTGCTTATACATATGATGCAGATTGGATTAGGGTAGTCGTACGACCTTATTGACCCCCGTCAAGGGTCGTGCGGGTGGGTTTGATTCAATCAAGAAATGACGGGTTGAACTTGACTTGCACCCTATGGTTTGTTGACCTCCGTCAAGGTCATGGGATGCTTGGGGCAAAATAATATCGGGAGTTTCAAGTTTTGAAATTTGCAATGAGATTGCATACCTTCTATGAGATAGTTGGATCCCGATACCCACTGCGAGTAATTGTTACTCCCGGGAGAGTTTTACACAGGACAATTAGCCGATCAAGTAGGTGTCTAGAAAGGTGTCAACGGGGTTACGCCTCTGGGAAAACGAGGTTTACTTTAATTAGGTCCGTACGAAAGCACGGGGAACCTCCCTCAAAGTACCGACACTGGCCTGGCTGAAAGATCGGCGAAGTTGTAGGGTGTAATTAAATCCTGGCTAGTCTTTCCTTTTAGGGTTTGAAGGAAGATTTGATAAAAACAGTGGGAGCCATCCTGATTAGATAAAATAATAACCAATCTGATCTTGCAAGAGCATACGCTAAAGTGTTTTCTTCTCTCTCTCTCCAGGTAGCGACCATATCATGCCTTAATCAAGATAATAATATGGATGTATTGACCGAACCCGCATTTTATACTGTGCTGGGGAACGTTGGTTCCGTTCTTTCTTATAAGAGTTATAGGACTGAACAGGATATAGGGGAATACCAGGATTCCCATGCCACTCGAATGAAGAAAGTACATGTTGATGCATTTTCTTCGGGTGTGTTCGTTACAGAGAACTGTTTCTCCATTTGCTCTACGTCCTGGGTATTAGATACCGGGTCAGGATCCCATATATGTAATCAGTTACATGAGCTTAGGAAAAGTAGAGAACTTGGAGAAGGTGATAAAGACATAAGAGTTGGAAATGGTGCAATTGTTGCAGCTAAAACCGTCGGGGAATATCATCTTGTATTGCCAACTGGTAATACATTGATTCTGAACGAATGCTATTACATGCCGAACCTGATATGCAACATTATATCAGTTTCTTTGTTGAGTAAAGAGGGATATAATTTTGTATTACAGGATAATGTTATGAACATTTTCCTTAACCAAAAGTTGGTTGGATCAGGCACGTTGTGCAATGGCATTTATGTTCTAAATCAATCAACAGTTCTGAGCATAAGAAACACGCACAAGAGGAAGAGTTCAGAAATGAACGAATCCTTCTTGTAGCATTGTAGACTGGGTCATATTAATGCGACACGACTAGCTAAGTTGCATAAGGATGGATATTTAAATCCGTTTGAATTTTCATTTTATGACACTTGTCAGTCATGTCTCAAAGGCAAGATGACCAAAACTCCGTTTACGGGACACGGAGAAAGAGTTACCAAACTCTTGGGACTGATACATAGTGATGTATGCGGTCCCATGTCTACACATGCCAGGGATGGTTCTTCGTACTTCATTACATTCACTGACGATCTCTTTAGATTCGGATATGTGTTCCTGATGAAACAAAAATCAGAAGCTTTTGAGAAATTTAGAGAATATAAACAAGAAGTCGAGAACCAAACCGGGAAAAGTATTAAAATCCTTCGATCTGATCGAGGAGGTGAATACTTGAGCAATGAATTCCTGGACTTCCTAAAAGAGAATGGGATTCTCTCTCAGCTAACTCCTCCATATACACCACAACACAACGGTGTATCGGAACGGAGGAACCG
Source organism: Agapanthus africanus (assembly GCA_030015575.1). Classification (NCBI taxonomy): domain Eukaryota; kingdom Viridiplantae; phylum Streptophyta; class Magnoliopsida; order Asparagales; family Amaryllidaceae; genus Agapanthus; species Agapanthus africanus. The sequence goes on along the minus strand of CM057343.1, from coordinate 416,515,840 downwards.
CACCCTATTAGATATCGTACGCTCTATGATGAGTGTAGCTGAGTTACCTATTTCCTTCTGGGGATATGCACTGGAGACAGCAGCATACCTACTGAATAGGGTTCCTACCAAATCTGTGCCTACCACCCCATATGAGATATGGGAGGGGAAGAGACCATATCTTAATTTTATTAAGATATGGGGTTGCCCGGCCTATGTCAAAAGACTAAAACCGGACAAACTCGAGGCAAGGTCTGTTTTGTGTAAGTTTGTTGGATATCCTAAGCATTCGCGAGGGTATATCTTCTACCACAGTGAGGAACAAAGAGTGTTTGTTGCTCAACACGCCTCCTTTTTAGAAAAGGAATTTCTTGCAAAAGAGATTAGTGGCTCTGAGGTAGAACTGGAAGAGGTTCCAGCTGTACAAACCACAACAGAAGATTTGGTGGAACCAGAGGATTCGGTAGTTCCTGATGAACCCCAGCCACTCCGCAGATCTAGTAGGGTTCCTCACCCACCTGAGAGATACTACGGTTTCCTCATAGATGGTAGGAGCGAGGATTGCATCATGGTTGATGATGACCTAACTAGCTTCGAGCAGGCTATCACGAGTGGAGACTCAGTGAAATGGCTGGATGCAATGTGGTCCGAGATGGAATTCATGTACACCAACAAAGTGTGGACTTTGGAAGATGCTCCTGAAGGGGTAAAACCCATTGGGAGCAAGTGGATCTTCAAGAAAAAACTTGGTGTAGATGGGAAAGTGGAAACTTTCAAAGCTAGACTTGTTGTAAAGGGTTTTCGTCAAAGACCAGGTGTGGACTATGACGAAACCTTTTCTCCAGTGGCTGTGCTTAAATCCATCCGGATCATGCTTGCCATCGCTGCATATCATGACCACGAAATCTGGCAAATGGATGTTAAGACCGCCTTTCTAAACGGTGATTTAGAAGAGTGCGTGTACATGACTCAGCCAGAGGGCTTCGTAGATAGTGGGAGCAGCGGGAAGGTGTGCAAGCTGCTTAAATCCATTTATGGATTAAAGCAAGCATCGCGGAGTTGGAACATCTTCTTTGACGTCGTTATCAAAGAGTTTGATTTCGTCAAAAACGTAGATGAACCTTGTATCTACAAGAAGGTGGCAGAGAGTAAGGTTGTCTTCCTCGTATTGTACGTGGACGACATACTCTTGATAGGAAATGACATTCCTATGCTGCAATCGGTCAAGCTCTTCTTATCACAAAGATTCTCAATGAAAGATCTTGGTGATGCCTCCTGCATATTAGGAATTAGGATCTATAGAGATAGATCTAAAAGGATATTGGGATTGTCCCAATCCAGGTACATTGACACCATACTAAAGAGATTTAGTATGGAAGAGTCCAAACGTGGGTTCTTACCCACGATCTCAGGGCTCACTCTCTCCAAAGAGATGTCTCCCAAGACTGATTTGGAGAGAGCTTGCATGCAAGGGATACCCTATGCTTCGGCTGTAGGCTCTATCATGTACGCGATGCTATGTACCAGACCCGATATAGCATACTCACTAAGTGTAGTGAGTAGGTATCAAGCTGATCTTGGAGAGAGTCACTGAACAGCTGTGAAGAGCATTCTCAAGTACTTACGAAGGACTAAAGAGATGCTCTTGGTGTATGGTAACGGAGAACTCCAAGTGGAGTCCTTTACCGATTCGAGCTTCTAGAGTGATAAGGACTACTCTAAGTCGCAGTCGGGATTTGTATTTACCATTTACGGAGGGACGGTTAGCTGGAAGAGTTCCAAGCAGGAAACCGTGGCAGACTCGACGATAGAGGCTGAATACATCGCTGCCAACGATGCTGCCAAAGAGGCTGTCTAGATCAAGAAATTCATTACTGAACTTGGAGTGGTTCCATCCATTAAGCATCCAATACCTTTGTATTGCGATAACAATGGAGCGGTGGCTTTGGCCAAGAAACCCAGGTCCCATCAGTAATCCAGGCATATTCTGAGGCGGTATCACCTAATCCGGGAGATAGTTGATCGCCGGGAGATCGAGGTCAGGAGGGTTGACACGAAGAACAACACAGCGGATCCACTCACGAAGGCCATTCCCCAGATACAGTTTGAGAGACTCTTCGGGATGCTCGGTATGCGATACTACAGCAGTTGGCCCTAGTGCAAGTGGGAGATTGTTAGTTGTATGTATGCCCTAGAGGCCAGTATTGTACAGATGATGTATAATATATTGGATGCTTGGACATATATAGAGAGGACTTTCTTGCTCGATATGATAGTATGCTATCTGGTTGCTCTTTGTCTTAACATGTATACATGTCTCTTGATACTGTCTTATAGTTACATGTTGGTAAAGCCCTTAGGATGTGTACTTGACTACCTGGACTGTGATGCAGATCATACTAGTGGGGCCATGGTAGTCCATAAGTACATCCTTTAATGTTCCTAGTCGTGGGTATATCGAGACAGGGCATCGATATACCAGAGTAGACTAGCGTATACGCTTCTCGACCCATGAGATGGGCGATGGATGATCCCATATCCATTGATGTTTGACATCAGAGATGGTATACGGGTGCTCAGTGGAGACTGGGTACACTGGACGGACTCGCCGAGAACTCCCAGATGGTATTATACCTCACGTCAGATGGCAGTTCTCTGGTGACACTTATGCAGGTTAGTCTGTAGACCCGAGATCGTCATAGAGTCTTGTGTGATTCCCACCGTGCTTTGATTTCCACCTTACCACGTCTATGAGGGCGTGCAAAATGGTGGTTTTTGGGTACAGTCCCGAGTCACATGGACGCAATGAGCGATAGGAGAGATTTCGTCTCTCCTGGTATTGGGGGTTGATGTTGCGCTGCGCTCGATTGGCCGTAACAGGGAAGTCCCTGGCCAGGGCTGATTTAGAGATTTACTGGTAAGTGTTACCAGTAGTTTCTCGACCCGTTATGAGCCTCACATCGGCACGACTCATCGGTTATTGGGGTCTGACGTTTACCACCCTTAGACTTGATATGCGACATATCAGACGAGGAGACCGGACTGTACGGGAAGTGTTACCGGCAGGCTTTTACAGTAGTTGGAGCGGGCTTGCTTGCTGATCTTCTGATCGCTCAATACCCGGGTAGCCGTTACGTCCAGCTAGTACCGCTGACGGCTTGTGGGTGCTTGATGTGATCATCACCTACTGCCGGCGTATTGACGAGTCTTTAGAGTCCTACATAGAGGTTTTACTGGCTCAGGCAAAACGAAATAGGAGCGCATATATGATATGTGTGAGACCGAGAATAATGCGTGTATATGATGCCGTATTCTATTCTCGCGACTTTTTGTATCGGTCGGTTATATATGATATAGCCGGGTTATCGAATCAAATGTTGATTCGATAAGTCGATACAATGGATGTTAGCCGGTTATATGAGATATGACCGGATTATTAAATCAAGTGTTGATTTAATAATTAAGTGTATAATTGTATATTAGATATACTAATTTACATTTACTAACACTTGTTCACTTTAGGGTTTTTCTCACATGTACACTATTTTAACATATATATGATATATGTTAAAATGTGTTATCTTTTTGTATCATGGTTGATGATACAACATTCATGTGTGTATGAGACATACACCATTCTATGTATTATGGTGGGTTATGATTATTTAAGATAATTACAAAATTAGTGGAGTTTTGGAATGAGCATGAAGCTTGTAGAAGCTTACTTTGCTTTGACAAAGTCTACTAGTTTTGTCTTTACCTTAGATTTCTTTTAACCCAACCATAATCAATTAGCTATGGTTATGGCTCTACAAGGGTTAGTAAATGATACTCACTCACCATGGTTACCCTTCACACTTGATCATTATCCTCTTCACTTTCTTTTGTTCATCATCTTCTTTCTTGAGTTCAAAAGAAAAGCTTGCTAGGGTTTGATCCAAAGTGAGAAATATTATGAGAAATAAAAATCTAAAGAGAACCCATTTCCTATTTCTTCATCCTCTACTAGACTAGCACTTTAGTTTAGGATGTTTACTTCACTAATTCTCTAGTTAGTGAAGTAGGAGCTTGAGTTGGAATTCCCTCGACGTAGATCATCTTCGGCCTCGGAAACTTCAAGCAAGGTCGCATCCTTCGCCTCTTGAAGCCATGAATGGGTCCGGGAGAACCATGATTGCAGTGAAGGGACTTCATCAAGGAGCTAAAGAAGTGAAGGACCGATCTACAAAGGTTGTATTTCGTATTCCCTTTAGAGTAAAGTTGTTTACTTGCTATTAGTCTCGCCTAAACTCTAGTATACGATCTTGCTTAGGGTTGTTCGGCACATAAAATTTTTATTTTGGCATGGTCGATGCCTTGTAGAGCCTTGTTAGTGTGCCTAGTAACCCTACATACTTTATCTTGACATGTTCATTTGATCATGCATCTTACTCATTTGGTACATATTGATAAAGTCCATAGGATATTTGCTTAACTACTGCGACTATGATGCAGATCATACTAGTGGGACATGTATAGTTTATAAGCATATCCTTGAACTGTTCCTAGTCGTGGGTGTATCTAGACGGGGCATCGATATTCCAGAGTAGACTAGCATATACCATTCTTATCCCATGTGATGGGCGATGGATGATCCCATATCCATCTGGTGTGGTGACACCAAAGATTGTATGCGGGTGCTCAGTGGAGACTGGGTACACTGAACGGACTCGCCGAGAACTCCTATATGGTATTATATATATCGTCGGATAGCAGTTCTCAGGTGATACTGGTACAGGTTAGTCTGTAGACCCAAGATCGTCATAGAGTCTTGTGTGTCCTCCCACTGTACTTTGATCTCCACCTTACCACGGCTCTACTGAGTCATGCAAACATGTGGACTTTGGGTACAGTCCCGAGTGTAGGGTTCCTAGGCACACTCAAGAGGACTGATAAGGCATCAACCATGCCAATTTCTAATTTTTCGGTGCCGAGAAACCCTAATATAGATCGTTAACTAGAGATTAGGCGAAACATGCAAGTAGTAAACAACTTTACTGCTAAGTGAAAGGGGCTACAACCTTTGTAGATCCAGTCCTCCACTTCCTTAGCTCCATGATGATGTCCCTCCGCTGCGATCATCGAATCCTGGACTCTAGCGATGGTTTCATCGAAGAAATGATCGGGCTAGGTCGTCGACTTCGATGCCGAAGATGATCTACGTCGAGGCAACTCAAGATCAAGCTCCAACTTCACCAAGTCATGAAACTTGTGAAGAAAACACCCTATACTACATGGTAAGTGGTAGAGGATGAAGAAATAGGAAGTGGGTTCACTTTGGATTTGGATTTCTCACTTGGAATGATCACTTGAAAAATTTCTAGCAAAGGTTTTCCTTCTTCTTCAAGAAGAAGAAGAAGAAAGAAATGGAATTATGAATTATTTAAAATAGAAAATCAAGTGACCCTTATCATAATGCAACCTTGGGTTAGGCTAACTCATGTAGAGAATAAACTAGGGTTTAGTTTGATGGTTAGGTTAAGGATAAAACAAAAATGGTAAAGACTTTCAAAGCTTCATGAAGCTTCATGAATAAAACAAGAAAGCCACCATTTTATTTTAACCATAATGAATAAATAAATGAATAAATAAATTATATATAAACCTTAACCATTAACCTAAACCATGGTTTAAAGCATACACACCCAAGTTTGCATGTATCATCAAATATGATACAATCAAGCGCACAAAAAATATATCACATATACAATGTGCACATTCAAGTGAGAAAATAATCTTAAGCGAACCAATACTAGTTAATGTAAAGTAATATATCAAATATATAATTATACATTAAATCATTAAATCAACACTTGATTTAATGATCCGGTCATACTGCATATAACTGACTAATATCAATAGTAACAACTTATCGAGTCAACACTTGATCCGATAACCCGGCTATGTCGCATATAACCGATCAATATCACAAATCGTGAGAATCGAATACAGTATCACATACTGGCATTATTCTCGGTCCCGCACATATCTCATATGCGCTCCTATTTCGTTTCGCTTGAGCCAGGAAACCTCTGTGTAGGACTCTAAAGACTCATCAATACGCCGGCAGCAGATGATGATCATATCAAGCATCCACAAGCCGCAAGCGGTCTGCTAAACGTAACGGCCACCCGGGTATTGAGCGATCAGAAGATCGACGAGCAAGCCCGCTCACACTCCTGTGAATCCAACCAGTAACATTTACCGTACAGTCCGGTCTCGTCGTCTGATATGTCACATATCTTGCCTAGGGGTGGTAAACGTCAGACCCCAGTAGCTCGATAAGTCGTGTCGATATGAGGTCTATAACAGTTCGAGAAACTACTAGTAACACTTACCAGTAAATCTCAGCAACCCTGGCCAGGGATTTTCGGTTATAGCCAATCGAACACAGCGCAACATCAACTCCCTATACCGGGAGAGACGAATCCCCTCCTATCGCTCATTGCCTCTATGTGATTCGGGACTGTACCCAAAAACCACCGTTTTGCACGCCCTCTTGGACGTGGTAAGGTGGAAATCAAAGCACAGTAGGAATCACACAAGACTTTATGACGATCTCGGGTCAACAGACTACTCTGTACCAGTGTCACTAGAGAACTGCCATCTGACGTAAGGTATAATACCATCTGGGAGTTCTCGGCGAGTCCGTCCAGTGTACCCAGTCTCCACTGAGCACCCGTATATCATCTCTGATGTCAAACACCAATGGATATGGGATCATCCATCGCCCATCTGTATGGGTCGAGAAGGTATACGCTAGTCTACTCTGGTATATCGATGCCCCATCTCGATACACCCACGACTAGGGGCCTTGAAGGATGTACTTATGGACTATCATGTCCCCACTAGTATGATCCGCATCATAGTTCAGGTAGTCAAGTACACATCCTAAGGGCTTTACCAACATGTAACAGAGAGACAATCAGTGTACACGTTAAGGTAAAGAGCAACCAGATAGTATACTATCATGTCGAGTAAGAAAGTCCTCCCTATATATGTCCAAGCATCCACTACAATATACATCCTATGTATAGTAATGGCCTCTAGGGCATACATATAACTAACAATCTTCCACTTGCACTAGGGCCATCTGATAGCAGTGGTTGTAGTATCTCATACTCAACCATCCCATAAAAGTCTCTCTCTAGGAAAAGGCCTTTGTGAGTGGATCCGCCGTGTTGTCCTCTGAGTCTACTCTTCTAACCTTGATCTGCTTGGAGATCAACCATCTCCATGATCAGGTGATGCTGCCTTAGAATACGTCTGGGTCACTGATGGGACCGGGGTTCCCGGGCCAAAGCCACACTTCCATTGTCACACAATGGTAGGAACCTAGTTCATCTCATGAACCAATATACACCCAAACAGCCTCTTTGGTAGCATCTTAAGTAGCGATGTATCCAGCCTTTATCGTCTAGTTTGCCATGGTATCTAGCTTGGAACTGTTCCAACATACCGTCCCTTTACTGAGGGTAAAGACAATGCCTGTGACTGACATTCAGTCGTCCTTATCACCTTGGAACACTTCCAGTGATTCTCCCCAGGATCGATTGATACCAGCTCACTACATCTAGTAAGAATCCTAACATCCATTTAGATCTATCTCATAGATCAAAACTCAGGATTTAGGAGGTATCACTTTGATCCTATATAGAGAATCATTGTGATAAGCGGAGATTGACCGAGCGTAGCATAAGAAACTCCTTTCTTATCAAGAGTATGTCATCCATGTACTCTACGAGGATCACCACCATACTCCCTACTACCTTTTTTGTATATACAAGGTTCATCTACCATTTTGATGAAGTCAAACTATTTGACTACTACATCAAAACAGATGTTCCAACTCCGCGATACCTGCTTTATCCTATAAAGCATCTTTTACACGTTTCCGCTGCTCCCACTGTCTACGAAGCCCTCTGACTGTGTACTTATAGACTCTTTCTTCCAAAACATCATTTAGAAAAGCAGTCATGACACCCAACCACCAGATATCGTAGTCATGGTATGTAGCCGTGGCAAGTAGGATCTGGATGGACTTAAACATAGATCCTTAGGAAATGTTTCAACATAATCCATACCTGGTCAATGATGCAAACCTTTAACAAGTCTAGCTTTGAAAGTCTCAACTTTTCCATGTACGCTAAGCAATCTTCTCAAGATATACTTGCTCCTGATGGGGATTTAACCCTTCAGATATAGCAACCAAAGTCCATACTTTGTTGGTGTATAAGGATTCCATCTCAGATCGCTAAGCATCCAGCCATTCTTACAGAGTCCCTACTCTCGATGGCCTGCTCGAAACTAGTTGGGTCATCATCTCATGATGCAATCCTCGCTCCCACTGTCATCGAGAAACCGAAGTATCTCTCAGGCGGATGAGGAACCCTACTAGATCGGCGGAGAGGCTGAGGTTCGTTGGAATCTACTGAATCCTTTGGTCCTACCAAATCATCTGCTGTAGTTTGTATAGCTGGAACCTTTCCAGTTCTACATAACAGACATTGCCTCGAGCTTGTCCGGATTTTGCTTTTAGACATAGGCCGGACAACCCTAAATCTTAACAAACTTAAGATATGGACTCTTCCCTTTCCATATCACATATGAAGTGGTAGGCAATTGATTTGATTGGAACCCTATTCAATAGGTATGCAGCTTCTCAAGCGCATAACTCCCAAAAGGAAATAGGTAACTCAGTAGTTCTCATCATAGAGCACACCATATCACATAGGGTGCTATTGCTCTACCCCAATATACCATCGTGCTATGGTGTATACGGAGGAGTAATGCTGAGAGAGAATCTCATTCTCCTTTAGAATAGTCCAGGAATTATATGCACAAGTATTCTCCTCCTTGATCTCATCAAAGGACATAATACTTATACCCGTATTGGTTCTCTACTTCTAACTTATATTCTGTGAATATCTCAAAAGGTTCGGACTTGTGTTTCAACAGGAACATATGACTGAATCTTGAGAGATCATCAGAGAATGTAATGAAGTACAAAGAACCGGTCCTGGCATGTGTAGACGGGGGACCGTACATACATCAACATGTATCAGTCCCAAGAGCACACTAACTCTTTCTCTGCTTCCAATAAACAGAGCTGTGGTCATCTTATCTTTGTGACATGACTGGCAAGTTTCATAAGATGTAAATTCAAACAGATTTAAATATGCATCTAAATGTAACTTCAGCTAGTCGGGTCGCATTGATATGACCTAGTCTACAATACCTCAAGAAAGATTCTTTCATTTCTGAACTCTTCCTCTTATGTGTGTTCCGTATACTAAGAACTTTAGTTTGATTTAGAACATCAATGTTTTTAGATAACGTGCCTGAACCGATCAACTTTTGATATAGGAAATGTTCAAAACATTATCCAACAATACAAAATTTTATCATTTCTTTACTAATAAAGAGACTGATATGATTTTGTATATCAGGTTCGGTATCTAATAACATTCGTTCAGAATCAATGTATTTGGAATACAGGGTGACAGTGACCAACAGACTTGGCTGCAACACTTGCACCGTTTTCTGTCTCATGAAACTTATCACCCGTTCTCAGTTCTCTACCTATCTGTAGCCCATGTAACAGATTACATATGCGGGATCCTGATCCGGTATCAAATACCCAGGACGTAGAGAATACTGAGAAACAACTCTTTGTAATGAACAAACCCGAAGGAGATGCATCATATGCACTTTCTTCGTTTGGGCGGCATGGGAATCCTGATATTCCCCTATTTCCTACTCTGTCTTATAACAATTATAAGTTGGAGCGGGACCAACGTTCCCCAGCACAGTATAACAAGCGGGTTCGATCAATATCCGTATTATTATCTTGATTAAGGAGTGATATGGTCGCTACCTGGAGAGAGAGAGAAGAAAACACTCAGCGTGCGCTCTTGCAAGAATAGATTGGTTATTATTTTATCTAATCAGGATGGCTCCCACTGTTTTTATCAAATCTTCCTTCAAACCCTAAAAGGAAAGACTAGTCGGGATTAATTACACGCTACAAGTTCGCCAATCTTTCAGCCAGGCTAGTGTCGGTACTTTGAGGGAGGTCCCCCGTGCTTTCGCACGAACCTAATTAATGTAAACCTCGTTTTCCCAGAGGCGTAACCTCGTTAACACCTTTCTAGACACCTACTTGATCGGCTAATTGTAATGTGTAAAACTCTCCTAGGAGTAACTCTTACTCGCAGCGGGTATCGGGATCCAATTATCTCATAGAAGGTATGCAATCTCATTGCAAATTTCAACACTTGAAATTCCCGATAATATTTTGCCCCAAGCGATCTATGACCTTGACTGAGTCAACAAACCATAGACCGCAAGTAAAGTTCAACCCGTCATTTCTCGATTGAATTAAACCCACCCGCACGACCCTTGACTGAGTCAACAAGGCCGCACGACTACCCTAATCCAATCGCATCATATGCTTTGCAGATAAGCACTAATCAGCTACCGCACACTACCCTTGACTGAGTCAACAAACGCAGCACGAATACTAACTATTACTTATCTGAAATGACGGAGGGCTACAACAGGTTTTTAAGAAAACCTTTTGCGTAATGAACTTTATATCGTTGTAGAATCAAATGATTTTAAAATGGAGTGTTTTTGAGGCTTTTCCAGTTTTGCTAAAGGGGTCACTCCCGGCGAAGGGATCGTCGGCCCTTTCCTCGTCGAATGAGGTGCGGGATATATCATATATATCACTGTGCAAAGCAGAAACTATAGAAGCTATCAAAAGACAAACCGAGTGTGTAGCATCTGCCAGTTATTGCTAAAGGGGTCACTCCCGGTGAAGGGATCGTCGGCCCTTTCCTCATCGAATAAGGTGCAGGATATATCATATATACCGCTGTGCAAAGCAAGAACTGTAGCTACCTGTTTTATTTTTGAAATTCGATTCCACAATATCTTTAGGTTTCTTTTAGTTTCATTAATCATATTAATGAAGTCCCATCATTAAAGTACCTAAACATCACAGATAAATACGACGTACACTTATGCCGTCCGCATTCGCCTCGATGTCCCCTCGTGCACCGTTAGGTTAGGTAACTAACGGCAGAGCGGGGCAGGGCTAGCGCGGGTGTAAAACATAAGTAACGTCTATATAATATATCATATATACTATATACAGTATCTATCACAACATATCAAATGATCACATCACAGATATCGCAGCAGAAGAAACATATGAAATATTGGATATACTAGGACGTCCGTGTTTTCAATACAAGCCAGTATAAAACACGGATTCCACGGTCGCGATGAATAGCCAAACCCACACCCCTAGACCCCTACGAGAGCGGCAAGCAACCCTACCAATTCTAGAGTTAGGAGACCCGGACTCGACTCCTCGAGTTGGTCTCCCACTGGACTCCAGAACCCGGTTACTTGTGCTCCCCTCCTTGGGTCTATCCTAGTGCGGAAAAGTAAATAATATACAAAGGGTGACATCTTCCGCAACCTGGAAGTGCCCTAATAAAAGAATATTACATACAAGTTTTTACATGAATGAAAATGAAAAACACTCATCTCACATAAAACCCCCCGGCTATTAAAACACGACGATCCAATATAATATATCCAGCAACACATAACATCACATGTCATCAACGTAAGTAAACATGCGTATCCCAATTGTCGTTGACATATAGCAACGAAACCGGCGATATCACAAATTACACTTACGGTCACAGAAAAGAAAGTGTAAAACTATAACAGTTGGAATCCGCAACTTGCATAGACATCACATGCTTAACCAAATGAATTCCTTAGACATCACATGCCTAACAATTATAAACCCCGCATTTTAGTCTCATTATCGAAAACTCTTTTCAATATCAAGTCGGGCAATTCAACAGGATTCCCGACATTCTTATCGAATGCTCGTCGCAAACTTTAGTAGGTGGCTGCACCCCCTGATACCATCGATAAAGTGCACCAAGGTGGAACACCGCTACCGCGAGTACCCTAACGGATGCTTTCGGCGACGGGGTTCTCCTACAGTCACTTGGTCAGGGCTTTGGGGTGTGGCTGTCTATTAAGTTTACCCGGCGAGTATCCGCGTACGCTACGTGATTGCGACGGACTTTTGATCACATCAAAATTCCGTGGCAACCAATCAAGTGAGACTAAACTGCTATGTTTATAACATTCAATTCAGTTATCTTATAACTACTTGTGGATTCCAAATATTGTATCCCATTCCAGATAAATAGAAAATGTTAAACTTTTCGATCGAACATTCAAACACCCAAGTTTTCCCAAAACAGCTCAACACATGAAACAAGTTTAAAAACATCCAGTTCATGCCTCAGTACCAACGGTCCAGCCTAGAAGGGTCAAGCCAACGTCTCACATGTGGCACGCCGTACTGCCCCAAACCCGAAGGTTCAAAGGGCAGTTCAAGACGGTCACATAATCGAGTTAAGGTTTGTTGTCTTCTAGAGGGTCCATCGCGTTACTTGCACTACTTAGAACATTCTTAAACTACGGAAAAATCCAACACTTGGAAATTTCCCGGCAGGGGAAAAAATGGGTATTTATATCCGGTTGAACTTTTTAACAGTTTCTAAAATATCCGGAAAAACATAAACGAAATTAAATTATCCGATCAAATTAACGAGTCCCCAATAAAACCCTAGAAAACTCAACACTTAAGTGGAATTAAAAAATTCCCACAAAAAATTGCCAAGAAAGGACCTAAGAATAAATATATGAAATTTCAGGGACTAAGTCCAAATTTTGGCCGCGGAACCGCCGCCAAAACCATGGTTTCGCCGCGGTTCCGCGGTCAAATTATTGACTTAGTGGACCGTACTTCACAGTAATTCTTAGTTTTTCCTGCTTGTTTTTCTGAGAATTTTTAATTCACAAAAATCCACTGTTTTGAAAAATGTACAGAGAAGGGTTTTGTCGGGGTTTACGGGTTCGATCGGACTTCTAACCTCGTCTACACTTCGCCTAAAGCTCTAGCTAGGCTCTGATACCACTGTAGGGTTCCTAGGCACACTCAAGAGGACTCACAAGGCATCAACCATGCCAATTTCTAATTTTTCGGTGCCGAGAAACCCTAATATAGATCGTTAACTAGAGATTAGGCGAAACATGCAAGTAGTAAAAAACTTTACTGCTAAGTGAAAGGGGCTACAACCTTTGTAGATCCGGTCCTCCACTTCCTTAGCTCCATGATGATGTCCCTCCGCTGCGATCATCAGATCCTGGACTCTAGCGACGGTTTCGTTGAAGAAATGATCGGGCTAGGTCGTCGACTTCGATGCCGAAGATGATCTACGTCGAGGCAACTCAAGATCAAGCTCCAACTTCACCAAGTCATGAAACTTGTGAAGAAAACACCCTATACTACATGGAAAGTGGTAGAGGATGAAGAAATAGGAAGTGGGTTCACTTTGGATTTGGATTTCTCACTTGGAATGATCACTTGAAAAATTTCTAGCAAAGGTTTTCCTTCTTCTTCAAGAAGAAGAAGAAGAAAGAAATGGAATTATGAATTATTTATAATAGAAAATCAAGTGACCCTTATCATAATGCAATCTTGGGTTAGGCTAACTCATGTAGAGAATAAACTGATGGTTAGGTTAAGGATAAAACAAAAATGGTAAAGACTTTCAAAGCTTCATGAAGCTTCATGAATAAAACAAGAAAGCCACCATTTTATTTTAACCATAATGAATAAATAAATGAATAAATAAATTATATATAAACCTTAACCATTAACCTAAACCATGGTTTAAAGCATACACACCCAAGTTTGCATGTATCATCAAACATGATACAATCAAGTGCACAAAAAATATATCACATATACAATGTGCACATTCAAGTGAGAAAATAATCTTAAGTGAACCAATACTAGTTAATGTAAAGTAATATATCAAATATATAATTATACATTAAATCATTAAATCAACACTTGATTTAATGATCCGGTCATACTGCATATAACCGACTAATATCAATAGTAACAACTTATCGAGTCAACACTTGATCCGATAACCCGGCTATGTCGCATATAACCGATCAATGTCACAAATCGCGAGAATCGAATACAGTATCACATACTGGCATTATTCTCGGTCCCGCACATATCTCATATGCGCTCCTATTTCGTTTCGCTTGAGCCAGGAAACCTCTGTGTAGGACTCTAAAGACTCGTCAATACGCCGGCAGCAGATGATGATCATATCAAGCATCCACAAGCCGCAAGCGGTCTGCTAAACGTAACGGCCACCCGGGTATTGAGCGATCAGAAGATCGACGAGCAAGCCCGCTCACACTCCTGTGAATCCAACCAGTAACACTTACCGTACAGTCCGGTCTCGTCGTCTGATATGCCGCATATCTTGCCTAGGGGTGGTAAACGTCAGACCCCAGTAGCTCGATAAGTCGTGTCGATATGAGGTCTATAACAGTTCAAGAAACTACTGGTAACACTTACCAGTAAATCTCAGCAACCCTGGTCAGGGATTTCCGGTTATAGCTAATCGAACACAGCGCAACATCAACTCCCTATACCGGGAGAGACGAATCCCCTCCTATCGCTCATTGCCTCCATGTGATTCGGGACTGTACCCAAAAACCACCGTTTTGCACGCCCTCTTGGACGTGGTAAGGTGGAAATCAAAGCACAGTGGGAATCACACAAGACTTTATGACGATCTCGGGTCAACAGACTACTCTGTACTTGTGTCACCAGAGAATTGCCATCTGACGTAAGGTATAATACCAACTGGGAGTTCTCGGCGAGTCCGTCCAGTGTACCCAGTCTCCACTGAGCACCCGTATATCATCTCTGATGTCAAACACCAATGGATATGGGATCATCCATCGCCCATCTGTATGGGTCGAGAAGGTATACGCTAGTCTACTCTGGTATATCGATGCCCCGTCTCGATACACCCACGACTAGGGACTTTGAAGGATGTACTTATGGACTACCATGTCCCCACTAGTATGATCCGCATCATAGTTCAGGTAGTCAAGTACACATCCTAAGGGCTTTACCAACATGTAACAGAGAGGCAATCAGTGTACACGTTAAGGTAAAGAGCAACCAGATAGTATACTATCATGTCGAGCAAGAAAGTCCTCCCTATATATGTCCAAGCATCCACTATAATATACATCCTATGTATAGTAATGGCCTCTAGGGCATACATATAACTAACACCGAGGCCAATGGAGGAAATGAGCGATAGGAGGGGTTTCGTCTTTCCCGGTATTGGGGGTTGATGTTGTGCTATGCTCGATTGGCTATAACAGGAAGTCCCTGGCTAGGGCTGCTGAGATTTACTGATAAGTGTTATCAGTAGTTTCTCGATCTGTTATTAGTCATACACCGGCATGACTTATTGAGTTATTACGGTCGACGAAACCATCCCTAGACTCGATATGCAGCATATCTGACGAAGAGACCGGACTGTACGGTAAGTGTTGCCAGTTTGCTCGACGAGAGTTTTGACAGCTTCGCTGGTTTTCTTCTGATCGCTCAATACCTTGGTGGCCGTTACGTTTAGCTGACCGCTTGCAGCTTGTAGGTGTTTGATATGATCATCACCTACTGCCGGCGTATTGATGAGTCTTAGAGTCCTACAAAGGAGTTTCCTAGCTCAGGCAAAAAGATGTGGTGTGCATATGAGATATGCGCGGGACCCGATTAAATACATGTATGTGATACTGTATATTAATCGGGCGTTTTTCTATTAGTCGGGTCGTATGTGATATGACTGGTTTGTTAAATCAAGTGTTGATTTAACATTTGACTTTTAGCTTATTTCTTTATTAAACCTTTTTCTATTTTGTATGCATGCATGTATGCATATGTTTATGTTGATGCGAATGATGATGTGCATGCACACATACATGTATACATTGTATCATGGTTGATAATACACATGTGGTGGCAATGCAAGACTCACATGGAAGTATTTATCTATATAAATATTTTTGAGTTAATGCAAATAGAAATTAATTCATGGTTGAGATTTATTCTTCATTCTTCACTTAACCTTGCATTAACCATGAGTTAATTTTCTATGGCTCTCATTACTCCAAAATAAATATCTAGATATTTATTAACCCATGGTTTGAGGTGAGAAGGATTTAATATATATATATATATATATATATATATATATATATATTTATATATATTTTTTTTCATTCTAATTTTGATCATCATCACAACAAAAGAGCTCTTGAGTTGCTATCATCTTCTTCCTCATTCTCTTGCTCTCTTGAGTTTTCCATAGAGCGAGCTAGTAAAAAAGAAAGGGCTTTGAATAGAGAATACAAACCACATCATCATTCTACACATCTCTAGCCCATTTGTGTAGGGTGTTTGCTACACTTCTTTCAAAGATCAAGTAAAGCAAGGAGTTTTGGGTAAAGGGACTTCGGGTGGATCATCGTGGACTAGGAAGACCTCTATCGATTCGTTTCAAACTCTCAAAGTGCCAAGGAGTCACCAAAGAAAGTCTACAAAGGTTGTAATCTCTTCACTTAGTGTTAAATTGCTTCTTGCATGTGATGCTTATTGATTGTTACCCTAAAATTCTAGTTAAGATCCTAGGTTAGTTTACTTAGCACCTCATAAAATTTAATTATGGTATGTGTGATGCTTCTAAACCCTAGATAAGGTGGTGAGGAAACCCAACAAGAGGAACAAATGTTTTTTTGTTCCTCGTCATGCCCACTTTTTAGAAAATCAATTTTTTGAAAAAGAACTAGTGGGAGCGCAATAGAACTGAAAGAAATTCCAGAACCACAAACTATTATTGAAAGTATGGTAGAACCAGAGATTTCAAAAGAACAGGACATCCCTACGCCAATCCATAGGACTAGTTGGCAGTCTCATCCGCCCGAGAGATACTATGGTTTTCTCATAGACGGGGATAGAGAGGATTGCATCATTGACAATGATGAGCCAACTAGCTTCCAGCAAGCCATTCAGAGCGATGACTCGGTAAAATGGCTGGATGCAATGCGGACCGAGATGGAGTCTATGTACACCAACAAAGTATGTACTTTGAACATTGCTCCAGAAGGGGTAAAACCCATAGGCTGCAAATGGATCTTCAGAAAGAAGATTGGTGTAGATAGATATGTTGAAACCTATAAGGCTAGACTTGTTGCAAAAGGTTTTCGTCAAAGACCTGGTTTGGACTATAATGGACCCTTTTCTCCAGTGGCTATGATCAAATCCATTCGAATCCTTCTTGCCATTGCTGCCTTCCAAGATTGTGAGATCTGACAAATGGACGTAAAGACGGCTTTTCTAAATAGTTATTTGGAAGAGTGCGTCTATATGGATCAGCCAAAGGGTTTCAATCAGAGTGGGAGCAGCGGGATAGTGTGCAGGTTGCTTAAGTCCATTTATGGACTAAAGCAGGCATCGCAGAGTTGGAACATTTGTTTTGATGAGACGGTCAAAGAATTTAACTTTATCAAAAATCCAGATGAACCATGATTTATAGTAAGATTGTAGCTAGAACTGTGGGATTCCTCATCGGGTACGTGGATGACATTCTCTTGATCGGAAATGACATTCCTATACTACAATCAGTCAAAGGATTCTTGTCACTAAGGTTCTCCATGATTGGCCTGGGTGATGCCAACTATATTCTGGGGATCCAGATCTATCGTGATAAATCAAAGAGGATGGTGGGACTTTCACAATCAAGGTACATCAACACCATACTGAAAATATTTAGTATGGAAAATTCTAAGCGCGGTAGTCTACTGGCTTGTCACGGAATCACCCACTCCAAAGAGATATCTCCCAAAGACTGATTTGGAAAGGGTTCGCATGTCGACTATACCTTACGCTTCTGCGGTAGGCTCTATAATGTATGCGATGTTGTGTACCAGACCAGATGTTGCTTACGCACTCAGCGTGGTAAGCCGGTATCAGTCAAACCCAGGGGAGAAGCACTAGATAGCAGTAAAGAACGCTCTCAAAGTACCTCAGAAGGACTAAGGAGATGTTCTTGGTGTATGGCGGAAAAGACCTCCAGATCGAGGCCTTTGCTAACTCCAGCTTCCAGAGTGATAAGGATGACTCCAGGTCCATGTCGGGTTATGTCTTTACTCTCAATGGAGGGGCAGCCTGTTGGAAGAGCTCCAATAGGACACCGTTACAGACTTGACGATGGAAACGGAGTAGTTCGCTGCATGAGACGCCGCAAAAGAGGCAGTCTGGATGTGGAAGTTCTTAACTGAACTTCAGGTGGTTCCTTCCATTGTTGGTCCAATACTTTAGTATTGTGACAACAATGGCGCTATAGCTTTAGAGAAGGAACCCAGGTCCCATCAGAGATCCAGACATATCTTGAGGCGGTACCACCTGATCAGGGAGATCATTGATCCCCAGGGGATAAAGATGAGGAGAGTAGTACGGAGAACAACACTGCAGATCCACTCACAGAGGCCATCCCTCAGACACAGTTCGAGAGGCTATTCGAGATCTTAGGTCTGCGATATGCCAGTATATGGCCATAGTGCAAGTGGGAGATGTTAGTGATATATGTCCTAGAGGCCATTATTGTATCATACTGGATTGTATATTACTTAATGGAAGCTTGGGATATACACGGATATAGCAACAGTCTTGCTCGAAATGGTAGTATGCTACATGGTTTGTTTCTACCTCAATATGTGCATGTGTTTTCTTAGCATATCGCTTATACATATTGGTAGAGCCTTTAGGATCTTTGCTTGATTACCAGCGTTGTGATGGCAGTCATACTAGTAGGGGCTGGGTAATCTATAAGCACATCCTATACAGGTCCCTAGTCATAGTATTATCAAGACGGGGTATCGATACTCTAAAGTAGACTAGTGTAGATGCTTCTCATCCCAGCAGGGGAGATGGTCTGTCCCACAGCCATTAGTACGTCGTACTGGAGATAGTATGCAGGTGCTCATTAGGTTATGAGTACACTGGATAGGACTCGTCGGGAACTGTGTTAGTGTATATGCCCTAGAGGCCATTACTGTATCATACTAGTATGTATATTACTTAATGGAAGCTTGGGATATTCACCTTGTATTGACAATCTTGCTCAAAATGGTAGTATGCTACTTGGTTTGTTTCTACTTTAATATGTGCATGTGTTTCTTTTAGCATATTGCTTATACATATTAGTAGAACCCTTAGGATCTTTGCTTGATTACCAGCGTTGTGATGGCAGTCACACTCGTGGGGGCTGGGTAATCCACAAGCACATCCTTATAACAGGTCCCTAGTCGCAGGACTATCGAGACAGGGCATCGATACTCCGGAGTAAACTAGCGTATGCGCTTCTCATCCCAGCAGGGAAGACGGTCTGTCCCACAGCCGTCAGTACGTCGAACTTGAGATAGTATGCGGGTGCTCGTTAGGTTACGAGTACACTGGACAAGACTCGTCGGGAACTGTTGGTTGGTATTATACCTATCGTTAGTTATCAGTTCCCAGGTGACATGAGTACAGCTTAGTCCGCTGACTTGACACTGTCACTTCGCCTCGAGTGTGTTCCCACTGTACTTTGATTACTACCCTACCACGGCTCAAAGGAGTCGTGCAAACAGGTAGTTTTTAGGTGCAGTCCCGAAGCACTTGGAGGCAGTGACGGTTAGACAGGATTCGTCTCTCCCGGTATTGGGGGTTGACATCGCGCTGTGTCTAGGAGAGCCATTACACGAGTAGTCCCTGGCCAGGGCAAGCGAGATATACTGGTAGATTTCCAGTGTTATCTCAGGGTGTTCTGGGCTACACTCCGACACGACTTGTACCGCTATTAGGGAACTGACGTTTACCGCCCCCTAGGCCCGCCATGCGGTGTATCAGACGAACAGACCGGACTGTATGGAGACTGTCACATTCAGGCTCAGTAGGAGTTCAGATGGGTTTCACCTCGTCCGTCTTCTTGTTGGCATCTACCTGGGGACCGTTACGCACAGCTAGTGCCGCTTGCGATCTGTGGTTAAACCCACTGCCAGCGTAGTGTCGAGTCTTTAGAGTCCCACACAGAAAGCTATTCGCCTTTAGGCAAAAGAGTAGAGGTCGCATGGTTTTGCGACAGGTCGCATGGTTTTGCGACAGGGTTCGGTCATATCCGCGCACTTGTACACGTTTAGTGACCGGGCAGTTTTTACTAGCGGGCTTTGGTTTAAGCCAGATCCTAGTATACGTTTTGGGATTGGTTTTATCTCGTTTGTATTCGTGTTCCTCGGAACGCGGATGCGGGTGTGTATGCACAGTTGACAGAGAGACAGAGGTAGAGGATTCTCATTGGGGTTGTTGACTGTTGACTGTTGACCATTGACTTTTTCTAAACCCTAATAAGAATAAGAAATATGATTAGCAATAATATTAATTAATTATTATAGTGACATGGTTGTTGAGGGGTTGACTTGTTGACTTTGTTGACCAGTTGACTAGGTTGGACTAGTTGAGCATCATCATTACAATGGTTGTCATTTTCATGCAAAGACTTTTGCTTGCTTATTGTGGTTTGCAAAATGAGTGCATGAAATGATATTGCCTTTTGTGAGATGATAACCATCACATAATACTTGATTATCATTATAGCTCATGATGCTTTTGGATTATGAGAGGTTGGATGAGAAATGTGTGGCTCATTCTTTCATTTGCTTTCTCTCTCTTGAGCTCTCTCATTCTCTAGCTCTCTCCCTCTTCCTCTTGCTCTCTCTAGCTCAAGGCAAACCATTTTCATGTGTTGAGACTCATTGCCTTAGAGATAAAAAGACACCGAAACAATCCTCTACTCATTCTAGTTCACAAGGCCTAGCAAGCCAAGTGTTCTAGTTTCTTCAAAGTTCGAAGAAGAAGCCAAAGGTAGAAGCTTTCGGGTGGATCCGTCTTCGGCGTGAGAAGACGACGAGGAGAGGCCGTTCCATACACCATAAGAGTTGAAGATGAAGGAGTTCAAGAAAGGTATAACCCCCTAACCGAGTAGTTAAACAACTCCTAGTTAGGTTGTTAGATAGATTGTTTAACAAAGATCCGTATTTTTGAGTCCATGTTACCACCCTCTTGAAAATCGTTTTTCACCACTTCCGCAACCCCGTAAGTACCGGGGAAGGATAGCATGGACTTACAGTGGTATCAGAGCCTAGTTAAATACTATCTAACATGTTAGCGAAGTATGTAGAAGTTCGATCGAAAAAAAAGTCGCAAAACGAACCCGAAAAGCATACTTTCTGTCGAATTTTTCCTCTGTTCAAAAATTAATAAATCTTGGCTAAAAATTCAACTCAGGGTTTTTATAACAATCTGCAGAAAAATGGCCCAGTGAATCGATCAAAGCGCCGTGGATCTGCGGCAGGAGCACGCTCCCGCCGCGGATCCGCGGCCGAGTTGACTCGGCGTTGGGGTATTTTTGGTGCAGTTTGTTTCTGGGGTTGTTTTGGGATTTTTAAAATATGTTTTTTCTGCCTTGATTTTACAGAAAGAAAAATTTGTGTTTGGGGCCTAAAAATCCGTATTTTGATCGAACTTCTAAAGACTAAGGCTAATGGGTTTATATCTGTGATGTGATATTTGTATTGAACATCTGCTAATCGTTATATGTCGATTAGTGGGGGTTATACAAATCTGTGATCTGTAATGTTGATGGTATGTGTATATGAATTCATTGGATTGTCGCGGGTGAATAGCCGGGGGTTGTGAGATGAGAGTTTTCTTTTCTTTCAATTCATGTAAATATATAAATTGATGTAATATTATTTGTATGGCCGCACAACCGGGTCGGGGTTGTAGCCGTCATTGTATAATTTCTTTTTACTGTTTTTGCTCTTAGGATAGACCCAAGGTGGGGTGCGCAAACTACCGGGTATCTCGAAGTGCCGAGTGGCCTACTCACGAGTTGAGGGAGGTTGCTTCGCTTCGGATACTTGGCGGGTAGTTTGCCGCACCCGTAGGGGTCTAGGGTGGGGTTTGGCTATTCACCGCGACCGTGTAATCCGCTTTTCGTTACAGGCTCGTACGAATTGCGGATTCCTAGTATATCCAATGTGTTCATCTGTGATCTGAAATGGCTATCATTGCAATATATCTATATATGATATTGTTTAGGCGTTGCTTATGTTTTTCAGCCGCGCTAGCCCAGCCTCCGCTCTGTCGTTAGTTAAGTAACTTAACGGGTAATGATGGGGCCCCGTGGCGAATGCGAATGGCATAAGCATACGTTATATTTTGGTTGTTTTCTGCAATGGTAGGATTAAATGATGCGACGCATTAAAAGAACTAATGCAAGAAAATAAACCAAGTAAAAGTCGTTGGAACACTTTCAAAACCACTCGGTTCTTTTCAAAACTAACTTTTAAATGCGGAGCTTGAGCCACTCCTTTTAAAAGCTATCTCGTTCCATCGATTATATCAAGTTCACTACGTTCACGGTTTTGCCAAAACCATTCGTAGCCCTCCGTCGTTTTACATGAATAGTCAATAGTATTCAAGCTATGTATGTTGGCCAAAGTCAAGGCATAGTGATTGGTAGCTATTGGGTATTCATGTGCAGCATAGATAGATGTGTTGGTCTGGGGCAGTCGTTCTACCATTTTGGCCAAAGTCAAGGGTATGTGCGGGTGGGCTCAAATTAACCTGGAGAATGACGGGTAGAACTTGATATGTGACTTATGATATTTTGGCCAAAGTCAAGGTCATAAGAGCATGGGGCAAAAATCCACATCGGGAGTTTCATAAGTGCTGAAACTTGCTAGCGCCGCATACCATTTGGAGTGTGATGATTCTGGTAGGATTCCTTCAGTTTTGTCACGCGATGATATTTGGATCCCGATCCTACTGTGAGTATATGCTACTCCTCGGGAAATTTCTCACTTAACGATCAATGCTATAAACCAAGTAGGTGTCTAGAAAGGTGTTAGCGGGGCTACGCCCCCAGGGAAAAGATGTTCTTAAATTAAGGAACTTTGCGAAAGCGTTGGAAAACCTCCCTCGAAGTACCGACACTAGCCTGGCTGAACGGTTAAGCAAGTATTGTACGGTGAGATTGATCCTGACTAATTCTTCCTTTATGGTTTGAGGAAGGATTCGAGAAACAGTGGGAGCCATCCTGTTTAGACAAACTAAAAACCACTCTAAACTTGCAAGAGCATTGCTGAGTGTTTCTTCTCTCTCTCATAATTGCAGCGACCAATCGACATGACCGGACTTAAGTTACTACTAGATAAAAACATACTGACAGGGCCAGACTACAAAGATTGGCTCAGGAATGTCAAGATGGCAATCACTTATGACAAGTTGGGGTATCTTCTTACCACCAAAGCTCCCCCTGTCCCAGGTCCCAAAACCAGCGTCGCGGATAGGAAAATCCGTAAGACCTGGGAAATCGACTGCGCGAAGGCCAAGTGCCTCGTGCTTGCCTCTATGGACAACGAACATCAGAGGAGGCACGAGAATATGGACCTCGAATCCATATTTCTCCATACAAAAGAACTGTATGGAGAGCAATCTCGTATTGCAAGATACGAAGTGTCGAAGAAGTTGTTTTCGGCAAGATTGGCCGTCGGATCATCGGTAGCGGAACACGAGCTTAAGATGATTGGCTACATAGAGGAGCTCGCGGACCTTGGGACCACGTTGGAGAATGAGCTCTACATGGACTTAATTCTCCAGTCCCTTCCTTCCACTTACGCCCAGTTTATCCTGAACTTCAACTTGCAAGAAAAGGAAGTTGAACTTTCAGAACTCCTCAACATGCTGAGGAGTGCAGAGGGCACCCTACAGAAAGGTAGGGAAACATCCACTTTGTTTGTAGGAGGATCTTTCTCTTCTAGGTCCAAGGCGAAAGCCAAGGGAAAGAAGAAGAAAGCCCCCGCCAAACCAAGGGGCGGTGTTAGTAAAGTGGATACGAAGGGAAAGGCAAAAGCAACAAAGAAAGCGGGGAAGCTTGTGGATAAGGAAGAGTGCTTTTACTGTCATAAGAGTGGGCACTGGAAGAAAGATTCCAGGGCTTGGAAGGCCAGAACACAGGATCTGAAGCAAGTTGCGGCTTCAGCTTCAGGTGTGTATATTATTGAAAACTGCCTATCAATAAACTCTACTTCCTGGGTATTGGATACCGGATCAGGATCTCATATCTGTCATTCTTTGCAGGCGTTGAGAAACCGTAGGTTTTTGAAGGCAGGTGACATGACCCTCAAAGTTGCAAACGGAGCTAGCATGGATGCTAAGGCCGTGGGGGACTATCACCTGGGAATGTCAGATGGACATGTTTTGGTTTTACGTAATTGCTTTTTTGTACCCAACGCAACTTGTAATATCATTTCTGTATCTTTGACTTCTAAAGAAGGTTATGAATTTGCGTTTGTAAGTAATGTTGTAAACATTCACCTTAATCAAGTTCTGATTGGGTCAGGTACATTGAGCAATGGTATATACGTATTAAACCAATCACAGATTTTCAATGTCCAGAATACACACAAAAGAAAGTCTCCGGAAATAAATCAGAATTGTAGACTGGGTCACATCAATGAGAGAAGGTTGACGAAGTTACATACAGAAGGATATTTGAATCCGTTCGAATATCAATCGTATGCCACTTGTCAATCCTGTCTCAAAGGAAAGATGACAAAGACTCCGTTCACTGGACACGGAGTAAGAGCGAGCGAGCTCTTGGGACTCGTACACAGCGACGTGTGCGGTCCAATGTCTATGCATGCACGAAGCGGTTATTCTTACTTCATTACTTTTACGGATGACTTTTCAAGGTACGGTTATGTCTTCTTAATGAAACATAAATCCGAAGACTTTGGAAAATTCCAGGAATATAAGAATGAAGTAGAAAAACAAACCGGCAAAAGTATCAAGACACTAAGATCTGATCGAGGTGGTGAATACTTGAGTGCCGAGTTCCTAGATTATTTAAAAGAGAATGGAATTCTCTCTCAGCTTACTCCTCCATACACTCCGCAACATAACGATGTATCGGAAAGACGGAACCGAACCCTATTGGGTATGGTACGGTCCATGATGAGTAACGCTAAGTTACCGCGATCATTCTGGGGATATGCACTAGAATCAGCTGCATACCTTTTGAACCGTGTTCCAACTAAGACTGTGCCTACTACACCATATCAGATGTGGTGTGGGAAGAGATCCTATCTTAATCACATTAAGACATGGGAAAGTCCAGCTTTTGTCAAAAAGCAGCATGCGGACAAGCTCGAGGCACGCTCAGTACAGTGCAAGTTTGTGGGATATCCAAAGAACTCCAAGGGATATTTCTTCTATTGCGAAGAGGAACAAAAGGTTTTTGTTTCTCGGCATGCCCACTTCTTGGAAACTCAGTTTTTGGAGAATCAGATAAGTGGGAGCGCAATAGAACTGGAAGAAATTCCAGAACCACAGACTATTACTGAAAGCTTAGTAGAACCAGAGGGTTCGAAAGAACTTGACATTCCTACGCCGCTCCGCAGGAGTAGTAGGCAGTCTCATCCGCCCGAGAGATACTACGGTTTTCTCATAGACGGGGATAGAGAGGATTGCATCATTGATTATGATGAGCCTACTAGCTTTCAGCAGGCCGTTCAGAGCGTTGACTCGGTAAAATGGCTGGATGCAATGCGGACCGAAATGGAGTCCATGTACACCAACAAAGTATGGACGTTGGACATTGCTCCAGATGGGGTAAAACCCGTAGGATGCAAGTGGATCTTCAAAAGGAAGATTGGTGTAGATGGACAGGTTGAGACCTATAAAGCTAGACTTGTTGCAAAGGGTTTCCGTCAAAGACCTGGCTTGGACTATGACGAAACCTTTTCTCCAGTGGCTATGCTGAAATCCATTCGGATCCTTCTTGCCATTGCTGCTTTCCACGATTATGAAATTTGGCAGATGGACGTAAAGACCGCTTTTCTAAATGGAAATTTAGAGGAGTGTGTCTATATGGACCAGCCAGAGGGTTTCATTCAGAGTGGGAGCAGCAGAAAGGTGTGCAAGTTGCTTAAGTCCATATATGGACTAAAGCAGGCGTCGCGGAGTTGGAACATCTGTTTTGATAAGACGGTCAAGGAATTTGGCTTTATCAAAAATTCAGATGAACCATGCATCTATAGTAGATTTGTAGCGAGAACTGTAGTATTCCTCGTTTTATAGGTGGATGACATTCTCTTGATAGGAAATAACATTCCTATGCTACAATCTGTCAAAGGGTTCTTGTCACATAGGTTCTCCATGAAAGACCTGGGTGATGCCTCATACATTCTGGGGATCCGGATCTATCGTGACAGATCCAAAAGGATATTAGGACTCTCACAGTCCAGGTATATCGACATCATACTGAAAAGGTTCAGTATGGAAGATTCCAAGCGCGGTAATCTACCGGCTTGTCACTGGATCACCCTCTCCAAAGAGATGTCTCCCAAGACTGATTTGGAAAGGGATCGCATGTCTATTATACCCTACGCTTCTGCGGTAGGCTCTATAATGTATGCGATGTTGTGTACCAGACCAGATGTAGCTTATGCACTGAGTGTGGTATGCCGGTATCAGTCAAACCCGGGGGAGAAACACTGGATAGCGGTAAAGAACATTCTCAAGTACCTGAGAAGGACTAAGGAGATGTTCTTGGTGTATGGCGGAAAAGACCTCCAGATCGAGGCCTTTGCTGACTCCAGCTTCCAGAGTGACAAGGATGATTCCATGTCCATGTCAGGTTATGTCTTTACCCTCTATGGAGGGGCGGTGTGTTGGAAGAGTTCCAAACAGGAAACCGTTGCTGACTCGATGATGGAAGTGGAATATATCGCTGCTGCAGATGCCGCAAAGGAAGCTGTCTGGATGAAGAAGTTCCTCACGGAACTTCAGGTGGTTCCTACCATTGTTGATCCAATACCGCTGTATTGTGACAACAACGGAGCTATAGCTTTAGCAAAGGAACCCAGGTCCCATCAGAAATCCAGGCACATCTTGAGGCGGTATCACCTGATCAGGGAGATTGTGGGTCGCCAGGAGATCGAGGTTCGGAGAGTTGCTACGGAAGATAACACTGCAGATCCATTCACCAAGGCCTTGCCCCAGACTCAGTTCGAGCGGCTGATCGAGATGATAGGTCTTCGATACGCCAGTACATGGCCTTAGTGCAAGTGGGAGATTGTTAGTGTACATGCCCTAGAGGCCATTACTGTATTATACTAGTATGTATATTACTTAATGGAAGCTTGGGATATTCACCTTGTATTGACAATCTTTCTCAAAATGGTAGTATGCTACTTGGTTTGTTTCTACTTTAATATGTGCATGTGTTTCTTCTAGCATATTGCTTATACATATTAGTAGAGCCCTTAAGATCTTTGCTTGATTACCAGCGTTGTGATGGCAGTCACACTCGTGGGGGCTGGGTAATCCACAAGCACATCCTTATACAGGTCCCTAGTCGCAGGACTATCGAGACAGGGCATCGATACTCCGGAGTAGACTAGCGTATGCGCTTCTCATCCCAGCAGGGGAGACGGTCTATCCCACAGCCGTCAGTACGTCGTACTTGAGATAGTATGCGGGTGCTCGTTAGGTTACGAGTACACTGGACAGGACTCGTCGGGAACTGTTGGTTGGTATTATACTTATCGTCAGTTATCAGTTCCCAGGTGACATGAGTACAGCTTAGTCCGCTGACTTGACACTGTCACTTCGCCTCGAGTGTGTTCCCACTGTACTTTGATTACTACCCTACTACGGCTCAGAGGAGTCGTGCAAACAGGTAGTTTTTAGGTGCAGTCCCGAAGCACTTGGAGGCAGTGACGGTTAGACAGGATTCGTCTCTCCCGGTATTGGGGGTTGACATCGCGCTGTGTCTAGGAGAGCCATTACACGAGTAGTCCCTGGCCAGGGCAAGCGAGATATACTGGTAGGTTTCCATTGTTATCTCAGGGTGTTCTGGGCTACACTCCGACACGACTTGTACCGCTATTAGGGGACTGACGTTTACCGCCCCCTAGGTCCGCCATGCGATGTATCAGACGAACAGACCGGACTGTATAGAGACTGTCACATTCAGGCTCAGTAGGAGTTCAGATGGGTTTCACCTCGTCCGTCTTCTTGTCGGCATCTACCTGGGGACCGTTACGCACAGCTAGTGCCGCTTGCGGTCTGTGGTTAAACCTATTGCCAGCGTAGTGTCGAGTCTTTAGAGTCCCACATAGAAAGCTATTCGCCTTTAGGCAAAAGAGTAGAGGTCACATGGTTTTGCGACAGGTCGCATGGTTTTGCGGCAGGGTTCGGTCAAATCCGCGCACTTGTGCACGTTTAGTGACCGGACAGTTTTTACTAGCGGGCTTTGGTTTAAGCCAGATCCTAGTATACGTTTTGGGATTGGTTTTATCTCGTTTGTATTCGTGTTCCTCGGAACGCGGATGCGTGTGTGTATGCACAGTTGACAGAGAGACAGAGGCAGAGGATTCTCATTGGGGTTGTTGACTGTTGACCGTTGACCATTGACTTTTTGCTAAACCCTAATAAGAATAAGAAATATGATTAGCAATAATATTAATTAAGTATTATAGTGACATGGTTGTTGAGGGGTTGACTTTGTTGACCAGTTGACTAGGTTGGACTAGTTGACCATCATCATTACAATGGTTGTCATTTTCATGCAAAGAATTTTGCTTGCTTGTTGTGGTTTGCAAAATGAGTGCATGAAATGATATTGCCTTTTGTAAGATGATAACCATCACATAATACTTGATTATCATTATGGCTCATGATGCTTTTGGATTATGAGAGGTTGGATGAGAAAAGTGTGGCTCATTCTTTCATTTGCTTTCTCTCTCTTGAGCTCTCTCATTCTCTAGCTCTCTCCCTCTTCCTCTTGCTCTCTCTAGCTCAAGGCAAACCATTCTCATGTGTTGAGACTCATTGCCTTAGAGATAAAAATACACCGAAACAATCCTCTACTCATTCTAGTTCACAAGGCCTAGCAAGCCAAGTGTTCTAGTTTCTTCAAAGTTCGAAGAAGAAGCCAAAGGTAGAAGCTTTCGGGTGGATCCGTCTTCGGCATGAGAAGACGACAAGGAGAGGCCGGTCCGTACACCACAAGAGTTGAAGACGAAGGAGTTCAAGAAAGGTATAACCCCCTAACCGAGTAGTTAAACAACTCTTAGTTAGGTTGTTAGATAGATTGTTTAACAAAGATCCGTATTTTTGAGTCCATGTTACCACCCTCTTGAAAATCGTTTTTCACCACTTCCGCAACCCTGTAAGTACTGGGGAAGGGTAGCATGGACTTACAAACTGTTGGTGGGTATTATACCTATCGTCGGGTAGCAGTTCCCAGGTGACATGAGTACAGCTTAGTCCGTAGACTTGACACTGCTAGTTCGTCTTGAGTGTGTTCCCACTGTACTTTGATTACTACCCTAGCACGACTGAAAGGAGTCGTGCAAATAGGTAGTAGTTGGGTGCAGTCTCGAAGCACTTGGTGGTAGTGGCTGTTAGATAGGATCCGTCTCTCTGGTGTTGGAGGTTGATATCGTGCTATGTTCGGAAGGCCATTACACAAAGTCCTTGGCCAAGGCAAGCGAGATTTACTGGTATGTATTCCAGTAGTTTCTCAGAGTGTTTTGGGCTACACTTCGACAAGACTTATTGCTGTTAGTTATATGTATGCCCTAGAGGCCATTACTGTACATTGGATGTATATTGTAGTGGATGCTGGGACATATATAGGAAGGACTTTCTTGCTCGACATGATAGTACGCTATCTGGTTGCACTTTATCTTAACATGTATACTTTCTGTCTCTCTGATTACATGTTGATAAAGCCCTTAGGATATGTACTCGACTTCCAGGACTATGATGGAGATCATACTAGTGGGGCCTGGGTAGTCCATGAGTACATCCTTGAAATGTTCCTAGTCGAGGGAATATCGAGACGGGGCATCGATATTCCAGAGTAGACTAGCGCATATCTTCTCGACTCATGCGATGGGCGATGGATGATCCCCTATCCATTGGTGTTTGACATCAGAGATGGTATGCGGGTGCTCAGTGGAGACTGGGTACACTGAACGGACTCGCCGAGAACTCCCAGATGGTATTATACCTCACGTCAGATGGCAGTTCTCTGGTGACACTGGTGCAGCTTAGTCTGTAGACCCGAGATCGTCATAGAGTCTTGTGTGTCTCCTACTGTGCTTTGATTTCCACCCTACCACGGCTCTACTGAGTTGTGCAAACAGGTGGTTTTTGGGTACAGTCCCGATTCACATGGAGGCAATGAGCGATAGGAGGGGATTCGTCTCTCCCGGTATTGGGGGTTGATGTTGTGCTATGCTCGACTGGCCATAACAGGAAATCCCTGGCCAGGGTTGCAGTGATATACTGGTAAGAGTTATCAGTAGTTTCACGAATGTTATGGACCTCAAGTCGGCATGACTTATCGAGCTATTGGGGTCTGACGTTTACCACCCCTAGGCGAGATATGCGACATATCAGACGAACAGACCGGACTATACGTAAGTGTTACTGGTTGGATTCACAGGAGTGTGAGCGGGCTTGCTCGTCGATCTTCTGATCGCTCAATACCCGGGCGGCCGTTACGTTTAGCAGACCGCTTGCGGCTTGTGGGTGTTTGATATGATCATCATCTGCTGCCGGCGTATTGACGAGTCTTTAGAGTCCTACACAGAGGTTTCCTAGCTCAAGCGAAACGAAATAGGAGCGCATATGAGATATGTGCGGGACCGAGAATAATCCGTGTATGTGATACCGTATTCTATTCTCGCGATGAATGTATCGATTGGTTATATGCGATATAACCTAGTTGTCGAATCAAGGATTGATTCGATAAGCCGATACATATGATACTAGTCGGTTATATGCGATATGACCGGATCGTTAAATCAAGTGTTGATTTAATGATTTAATGTATAATTATATATTTGATATATCACTTTTCATTAACTAGTATTGGTTCACTTTGAATGGATTTTCTCACTTGATTTGTGCACATTGTATATGTGATATATTTTGTGCACATGATTGTATCATGTTTGATGATACATTCTTGTTTGGTTTTGTGTAAAGTATTAAACCATGGTTAGTTAGTGATTAGGGTTTCATTTGTTTATTTCATTTTGAAAAGAAAAAGAGAAATGAATGGTGGCTACTTTTGTTTTTAGTTGAAGATTCATGAAGCATTGACTTAGTCACCATTCTTGTCTCATGCCTAACCCTAACCACTCATCTAACCTAAGTTAAGTCTCTACACTAAACCATGGTTGAAGATATGATAAGTATTGTATTTTCTTTTCTATTTTTAATTAACATATCATATCTTCTTCTTCTTCTTCATCTTCTTCAACAAAAGAGAAAGCTTGCTACCCTAATGGCAAGTGATGAAAACTAGTGAGAAATCCAAATCTAAAGTTTACCCACTTCCTATTTCTTCATCCTCTACCTCTTGCCAAGTAGTATAGGGTGTTTCCTTCACAAGTTTTTCCGACTTGGTGAAGTTTGAGCTTGTTCTAGCGATGCCTCGACGTAGATCATCTTCGGCATCGAACCGACGATCAAGCCCGCCCATTCTTCGATGATGCCGACGCTAGAGCCCAAGACATGATTTGGACAGCGAGGGGACTTCATTGCGGAGCCGTGGAGGTGGTGGACCGGATCTACAAAGGTTGTATATCCGTTCCCTTAGTTAAAATGTTAACTAGTTTGCTTGTTTCGCCTAAATATCTAGTAAACGATCCGTATTAGGGTTTGTAGGCACCCGTAAAATTTGATTTGTGCATGTTTGATCACTTGTGAGACCTCATTAGGATGCCTAGGAACCCTACAGTGGTATCAGAGCCTAGCTAGAGCCTTAGGCGATGCGTAGACGGAGTTAGAAGTCCGATCGACCCGAAACCCCGACTTTAAAATGCTCTCTGGACATTTTTGTAAAATGTGGATTTTTGCAAATTAAAAATATGCAGAAAAATCAGCAGGTAAATCTAAGAATTACGATGCAAAAATTACCTAATGATCTTTCTAAAGTGCGGCGGAACCGCGGCATTAGCGTGCTAATGCTGCCCTTCCGCCGCACTTTTGTCTTATCTGCCATTGAATTTTGCACAGTAACTCCTATTTTTCAGTGCTGGTTTTCCTGTGAATTTTTAATCTGAAATCAAGAGTTGAGTATTTTGGGTTGTATTAGGAGT
The DNA here is from genome assembly GCA_030015575.1 of Agapanthus africanus. Lineage (NCBI taxonomy): Eukaryota > Viridiplantae > Streptophyta > Magnoliopsida > Asparagales > Amaryllidaceae > Agapanthus > Agapanthus africanus. The sequence goes on along the minus strand of CM057343.1, from coordinate 416,483,608 downwards.
TCGTACATTCGATCGGATTGTCTAATTTTGTCTATGTGTTTTTCGGATATTTTAGAATATGTTAAAAATTTCGACCGGACATAAATACCCACTTTTTCCCCTGCCGGGAAATTTCCAATTGTTGGATTTTTTCGTAGTTTAACGACGTTCTAAGTAGTGCAAGTAACGCGATGGACCCTCTAGAAGACAACAAACCTTAACTCGATTATGTGACCGTCTTGAACTGCCCTTTGAACCTTCGGGTTTGGGGCAGTACGGCGTGCCACATGTGAGGCGTTGGCTTGACCCTTCTACGGCTGGACCGTTGCTACTGAGGCACGAACTGAATGTTGTTAGACTTATTTCATGTGTTGAGTAGTATCGGGAAAACTTGGGTGTTCGATTGTTCGATCGAAAAGTTTAGCATTTTCTATTTATCCGGAATGCGATACAATAATTGGAATTCGCAAATTGTTATGAGATAACGGAATGAATATTATAAACATAGCAGTTTAGTCTTACTTGATTGGTTGCCACGGAATTTTGATGTGATCAGAAGTCCGTCGCAATCACGTAGCGTACGCGGATACTCGCCGGGTAAACTTAATAGACAGCCTCACTCCATAGCCCCGACCAAGTGACTGTAGGAGAACCCCGTCGCCGAAAGCATCCGTTCGGGTGCTCGCGGTAGCGATGTTCCGACTTGGTGCACTTCGTCGACGGTATTAGGGGTGCGGCCGTCTACTGAAGTTTGCGACGAGCATTCGATCAGAATGTCGGGAATCCTGTTGAATTGCCCGACTTGATATTGAAAAGTGTTTTCGATAATGAGACTAAAATGCGGGGTTTATAATTGTTAGGCATGCGATATCTAAGTAATTCATTTAGTCAGGCATGCGATGTCTGAGGTGGTTGCAGATTCCAACTGTTGTAGTTTTACACTTTCTTTTCTGTGACCGTAAGTGTAATATGTGATGTCGCCGGTTTCGTTGCTATATGTCAACGACAATTGGGATGCGCATATTTACTTACGTTGATGACATGTGATGTTATGTGTTGCTGGATATGTTATATTGGATCGTCATGTTTGAATAGCCGGGGTTTTTTATGTGAGATGAGTGTTTTTCATTTTCATTCATGTAAAAACTTGTATGTAATATTCTTTTATTGGGGCGCTTCCAGGTTGCGGAAGTTGTCACCGTTGTTGTATATTATTTACTTTTCTGCACTAGGATAGACCCAAGGAGGGGAGCACAAGTAACCGGGTTCTGGGGTCCAGAGGGAGACCAACTCGAGGAGTCGAGTCCGGGTCTCCTAACCCTAGAATTGGTAGGGTTGCTTGCCGCTCTCGTAGGGGTCTAGGGGTGTGGGATTGGCTATTCATCACGACCGTGGAATCCGTGTTTTATACTGGCTCGTATTGAAAACACGGACGTCCTAGTATATCCAATATTTCATATGTTTCTTCTGCTGTGTTTTATCTGAGATCATGTGATGTTCTGTGACAGATATTATAGTATATATGATATATTATATAGACGTTACTTATGTTTTACACCCGCGCTAGCCCTGCCCCGCTCTGCCGTTAGTTACCTAACCTAACGGTGCACGAGGGGACATCGAGGCGAATGCGGATGGCATAAGTGTACGTCATATTTATCTGTGATGTTTAGGTAACTTAAAATGATGGGATATTCATTAATGAGATTAATGAAAGAAAATAAACCTAATTGATGTTGTGGAATCGAATTTCAAAATAAAACAGGTAGCTACAGTTCTTGCTTTGCATCGCGGTGTTCATTATAGAACATCCTGCACCTTATTCGATGAGGAAAGGACCGAGATCCCTTCACCGGGAGTGACTCCTTTAGCAATAACTGGCAGATGCTACAACCCTCGGTTTGTCTTTGATCGCTTCTATAGTTTCCGCTTTGCACAGTGATATATATGATATATCCCGCACCTCATTCGACGAGGAAAGGGCCGACGATCCCTTCACCGGGAGTGACCCCTTTAGCAAAACTAGAAAAGCTTCAAAAACATTCCATTTAAAAACCATTTGATTCCGCAATGAGATTAAGTTCAAAGCGTTAAAGGTTTTCACAAAAACCAGCCGCAACCCTCCGTCATTTTAGGAAGTAGAGTACTTAGTATTCGTGCTGTGTTTGTTGACCATAGTCAAGGCACAGTGTACGGTAGCTAAGTGATGTCTTCCTACACCGCATATGATGCGATTAGTTAGGACAGTCGCGTGACTTTGTTGACCTTAGTTAAGGGTCATGTGGGTGGGTCTAATTAATCACAAAATGATGGGTAGAACTTGACTAGTACTTATGATTTGTTGACCTTAGTTAAGGTCATAAGTACTAGGGGTAAAAACCTTTATCGGGAGTTTCAAGTGTTGGAATTTGCAATGAGATTGCATACCTTCTATGTGATAGTTGGATCCCGATACCCACTGCGAGTAATTGTTACTCCTGGGAGAGTTTTGCACTTTGCAATTAGCCGATCAAGTAGGTGTCTAGAAAGGTGTCAACGGGGTTACGCCTCTGGGAAAACGAGGTTTACAGTAATTAGGTCCATGCGAAAGCACGGGGAACCTCCCTCAAAGTACCGACACTGGCCTGGCTGAAAGATTGGCGAACTTGTAGAGTGTAATTAATCCCGGCTAGTCTTTCCTTTTAGGGTTTGAAGGAAGATTTGATAAAAACAGTGGGAGCCATCCTGATTAGATAAAATATATAACCAATCTGATCTTGCAAGAGCGCACGCAGAGTGTTTTCTTCTCTCTCTCTCCTGGTAGCGACCATATCACGCCTTAATCAAGATAATAATACGGATGTATTGACCGAACCCGCTTGTTATACTGAGCTGGGGAACGTTGGTCCCGCTCCAACTTATAATTGTTATAAGACAGAGCAGGAAATTGGGGAATACCAGATTTCCCGTGCCGCCCAAACGAAGAGAGTGCATGCTGATGCATCATCTTCGGGTGTGTTCATTATACAAAATTGTTTCTCAAAATCCTCCGCATCCTTGGTATGTGATACCGGATCAGGATCCCAGATATGTAAGATATTACATAGGGCTACAAAAGGGTAGAAAAACTGAGAACGGGTGATAAGTTTTATGAGACAGAAGACGGGGCAAGTGTTGCAGCCAAGTCTGTCGGTCACTGTCACCCTGTATTGTAATACATTGATTCTGAACGAATGTTATTAGATACCGAACCTGATATACAAAATCATATCAGTCTCTTTATCAGTAAAGAAATGATAAAATTTTGTATTGTTGGATAATGTTTTGAACATTTCCTATATCAAAAGTTGATCGGTTCAGGCACGTTATCTAAAAGCATTGAAGTTCTAAATCAAACTACAGTTCCTAGTATACAGAACACACACAAGAAGAAGAGTTCAGAAATGAACGAATCCTTCTTGAGGCATTGTAGACTAGGTCACATCAATGCGACCCGACTGGCTGAAGTTACATTTTAGATGCATATTTAAATCAGTTTGAATTTACATCTTGTGAAACTTGCCAGTCATGTCACAAAGATTAGATGACCATAGCTCTGTTTATTAGAAACAGAGAAAGAGTCAGTAAACTCTTGCGACTGATACATGATGATGTATGTAAAGTCTCCTGTCTACAAATGCCAGGATTGGTTCTTTATACTTCAATATATTCTCTGATAATCTCTCAAGATTCAGTCATATGTTCCTGTTGAAACATAAGTCCGAACCTTTTGAGGTATTCACAGAATATAAGTTAGAAGTAGAGAACCAATAACCGGGTATAAGTATTATGTCCTATGATGAGATCAGGGAGGAGAATACTTGTGCATGGCATTCCTGGACCATTCTAAAGGAGAATGAGATTCTCTCTCCGTACTACTCCTCTGAATACACCACAGCACAACGGTGTATCAGGGCGGAGCAATTGCACAATATTAGATATGGTGTGCTCTATGATGAGTATTACTGAGTTACCTATTTCCTTTTGGGGTTATGCACTTGAGAAGCTGCATACCTATTGAATTAGGTTCGAATCAAATCAGTGCCTACCACTCCATATAAGATATGGTGCGGAAAGATCCTATCTCTTAAGTAAGTTAAGATTTGGGGTTGTCCGGCCTATGTTTAAAGCAAAATCCGGACAAGATCGAGGCAAGATCGGTTCTGTAGAACTGGAAAGGTTCCAGCTATACAAAACTGCAGTTGATGATTTGACAGAACCATAAGATTCTATAGTACCCGACGAACCTCAGCCTCTCCGCCGATCTAGTAGGGTTCCTCATCCTCCTGAGAGATACCTCGGTTTCTCGATGACAGTGGGAGCAAGGATTGCATCATGAGATGATGACCCAACTAGTTTCGAGCAGGCCGTCGAGAGTAGGGACTCTGTAAGAATGGCTGGATGCTTAGCGATCTGAGATGGAATCCATGTACACCAGCAAAGTATGGACTTTAGCTGCTATATCTGAAGGGTTAAATCCCCATCAGGAGCAAGTATATCTTGAGAAGATTACTTGGTGTAGATGGAAAAGTTGAGACTTTCAAAGCTAGACTTGTTAAAGGTTTTCGTCATCGACCAGGCGTGGATAATGATGAAACCTTTTTCCAGTAGCTATGCTTAAGTCTATCCAGATCCTACTTACCACGGCTACATACCATGACTACGATATATGGCGGTTGGGTGCCATGACTGCTTTTCTAAATACTGATTTAGAAGAGAACGTCTATAAGAACACAGCCAGAGGTCTTCGTAAACAGTGGGAGCAGCGGAAACGTGTGCAAGTTGCTTTACATAATGAAGCAGGCATCGCGGAGTTGGAACGTCTGTTTTGATGTGATAGTCAAAGTGTTTGACTTCATCAAAATGGTAGACGAACCTTGTATATACAAAAGGGTAGTAGAGAGTAAGGTGGTCATCTTCGTATTGTACGTAGACAACATACTCTTGATAGGAAAAGAGTTTCCTATACTACGATCGATCAATCTCCTATTATCACAAGGATTCTCCAAATAGGATAAAGATGATACCTCCTAAATCCTGAGATTTGGACCTATGAGATAGATCTAAAGGGAAATTAGGGTTCTCACTAGGTATAGTGAGATTGTATCAATCGATCCTAGGGAGAATCACTGGAAGTGTTCCAGGGTGATAAAGACGACTGAATGTCAGTTACAGGCACTGTCTTTACCCTCAGTCAAGGGACGGTATGTTGGAAGAGTTCCAAGCTAGATACCGTGGCAAACTAGACGATAAAGGCTGGTAACATCGCTATTAAAGATGCTTCCAAAGAGGAAGTTTGGGTGTATATTGGTTCATAAGATGAACTAGGTTCCTGCCATTGTATGACAATGGAAGTGTGGCTTTGGCCCTGGAACCCTGGTCCCATCAGTGACCCAGACAAATTCTGAGGAAGAATCACCTGATCATGGAGATAGTTGATCTCCAGGGTGATCGAGGTTAGGAGAGTAGACTCAGAGGACAACACGGCGGATCCACACACGAAGGCCTTTTCCCAAAGAGAGACCTTTAGGGGATGGTTGAGTATGTGATACTGCAACCACTGCTACAGATGGCCCTAGTGCAAGTGGGAGATTGTTAGTTATATGTATGCCCTAGAGGCCATTACTGTACATTGGATGTATATTGTAGTGGATGCTGGGACATATATAGGAAGGACTTTCTTGCTCGACATGATAGTACGCTATCTGGTTGCAGTTTATCTTAACATGTATACTTTCTGTCTCTCTGATTACATGTTGATAAAGCCCTTAGGATATGTACTCGACTTCCAGGACTATGATGGAGATCATACTAGTGGGGCCTGGGTAGTCCATGAGTACATCCTTGAAATGTTCCTAGTCGAGGGAATATCGAGACGGGGCATCGATATTCCAGAGTAGACTAGCGCATATCTTCTCGACTCATGCGATGGGTGATGGATGATCCCCTATCCATTGGTGTTTGACATCAGAGATGGTATGCGGGTGCTCAGTGGAGACTGGGTACACTGAACGGACTCGCCGAGAACTCCCAGATGGTATTATACCTCACGTCAGATGGCAGTTCTCTGGTGACACTGGTGCAGCTTAGTCTGTAGACCCGAGATCGTCATAGAGTCTTGTGTGTCTCCCACTGTGCTTTGATTTCCACCCTACCACGGCTCTACTGAGTTGTGCAAACAGGTGGTTTTTGGGTACAGTCCCGATTCACATGGAGGCAATGAGCGATAGGAGGGGATTCGTCTCTCCCGGTATTGGGGGTTGATGTTGTGCTATGCTCGACTGGCCATAACAGGAAATCTCTGGCCAGGGTTGCAGTGATATACTGGTAAGAGTTATCAGTAGTTTCACGAATGTTATGGACCTCAAGTCTGTAGGGGTTCCTAGGCACTCTAGTGAGGTCTCCCAAGCCATCAACCATGGCAATTTCAAAAATTATAGTGCCTACAAACCCTAAACTACGGATCGATAACTAGATGTCTAGGCGAAAAGAACTAGTTAACAAATTAACTAATAGAATACGGAAATACAACCTTTGTAGATCCGGTGCTCCACCTCCATAGCTCCGCAACGAGGTCGTCTCCGCTGTCCAAATCAAATCCGGGCTCTAGAGTCGGCTTCGTCGGAGAATGGGCAAGCTAGGTCGTCGATGTCCATGCCGAAGATGATCTACGTCGAAGCATCGCAAGATCAAGCTCACAACTTCACCAAGTCATGAAACTTGTGAAGTAAACACACTCTACTACTTGGCAAGAGGTAGAGGATGAAGAAATAGGAAGTGGGTAGACTTTAGTTTTGGATTTCTCACTCTTTTCCAACAATCACCATTGATGGACTTCAAGCTTCTTCACTTCAAGCTAGGAAGAAGAAGAAGAAAATGTTATATGATAAGTTAAAAGAATAAGAAAAGAAAATGAATTCTTATCATAATTTTAACCATGGTCAAGTGTAGAGAATGAATCATGGTTAGTGGGAATGGTTAGGGTTAAGGATGAAATAAGTATGGTTGACTTTATCAAAGCTTCATGAAGCTTCAACTAAACTCCAAATCTAGCAACCATTCTTTTCTCATTTCTTTTATTCATTTATCAAAGAATAAAAAGGATAATTAAATAAGATAAATGAATAATAAATAAGAAACCCTAACCATTTCATTAACCAAGGTTTAATACTTTACACTTAACCAAAAAGGATGTATCATCAAACATGATACAAGCAAGTGCACAAAATCATATCGCATATGTAATGCGCACACCCGAGTGAGAATATCCATTTAAAGTAAACCGATACTAGTTGATGCAAAGTAATATATCAAATATATAAATATGCATTAAATCATTAAATCAACACTTGATTCAATGACCCGGTTATGTCGCACACAACCGACTAGTATACAATATATCGGCTTATCGAATCAACGCTTGAATCGATAACTAGGTTATATCGCATACAACCATTCGATATATTTATCGCGAGAATAGAATGCGGTATCACATACACGCATTATTCTCGGTCCCGCACATATCTCATATGCGCTCCCATTTCGTTTCGCTTGAGCCAGGAAACCTCTGTGTAGGACTCTAAAGACTCGTCAATACGCCGGCAGCGGATGATGATCATATCAAACATCCACAAGCCGCAAGCGGTCTGCTAAACGTAATGGCCATCCGGGTATTGAGCGATCTGAAGATCGACGAGCAAGCCCGCTCACACTCCAGTGAATCCGACCAGTAACACTACCGTACAGTCCGGTCTGATCGTCTGATATGTCGCATATCTCGCCTAGGGGTGGTAAACGTCAGACCCCAATAGCTCAATAAGTCGTGTCGATATGAGGTCTATAACTGTTCGAGAAACTACTGGTAACACTTACCAGTAAATCTCAGCAACCCTGGCCAGGGATTTCCTGTTATAGCCAATCGAACACAGCGCAACATCAACCCCCTATACCGGGAGAGACGAATCCCCTCCTATCGCTCATTGCCTCCATGTGACTCGGGACTGTACCCAAAAACCACCGTTTTGCACGCCCTCTTGGACGTGGTAAGATGGAAATCAAAGCACAGTGGGAACCACACAAGACTCTATGACGATCTCGGGTCAACAGACTACTCTGTACCAGTGTCACCAGAGAACTGCCATCTGACGTGAGGTATAATACCATCTGGGAGTTCTCGGCGAGTCCGTCCAGTGTACCCAGTCTCTACTGAGCACCCGTATATCATCTCTGATGTCAAACACCGATGGATATGGGATCATCCATCGCCCATCTGTATGGGTCGAGAAGGTACACGCTAGTCTACTCTGGTATATCGATGCCCCGTCTCGATACACCCTCGACTAGGGACTTTGAAGGATGTACTTATGGACTACCATGTCCCCACTAGAATGATCCGCATCATAGACCAGGTAGTCAAGTACAGATCCTAAGGGCTTTACCAACATGTAACAGAGAGACAATCAGCATACACGTTAAGGTAAAGTGTAACCAGATAGCATACTATCATGTCGAGCAAGAAAGTCCTCCCTATATATGTCCCAGCATCCACTACAATATACATCCTATGTACAGTAATGGCCTCTAGGGCATATATATAACTAACAATCTCCCACTTGCACTAGGGCCATCTGTAGCAGTGGTTGCAGTATCTCATACTCAACCATCCCATAAAAGTCTCTCTCTGGGAAAAGGCCTTTCGCGAGTGGATCCGCTGTGTTGTCCTCTGAGTCTACTCTCCTAACCTCGATCTCCCTGGAGATCAACCATCTCCATGATCAGGTGATACTGCCTTAGAATATGTCTGGATCACTGATGGGACCGGCGTTCCTCGGCATAAGCCACAACTCCATTGTCACACAATGGGAGGAACATGGTTCATCTTATGAACCAATATATACCCAAACAGCCTCTTTGGTAGCATCTTTAGTAGCGATGTATCCTGCCTTTATCGTCTAGTATGTCACGGTATCTAGCTTGGAACTCTTCCAACATACCGTCCCTTTACTGAGGGTAAAGACAATGCCTGTGACTGACATTCAGTCATCTTTATCACCCTGGAACCCTTCCAGTGATTCTCCCCAGGATCGATTGATACCATCTCACTACAACTAGTGAGATTCCTAACATCCAATTAGATCTATCTCATAGATCCAAAATCCAGGATTTAGTAGGTATCAATTTGATCCTATATGGAGAATTATGGTGATAAGCGGAGATCGATCGAGCGTAGCATAGGAAACTCCTTCCCTATCAAGAGTATGTCATCCACGTACTCTACGAGGATCGTCACCATACTCCCTACTACCTTCTTGTTTATACAAGGTTCATCTACCATTTTGATGATGTCAACTTCTTTGACTAATCCATCAAAACAGATGTTCCAACTCCTCGATGCCTGCTTTATCCTATAAAGCATCTTGCACACGTTTCCGTTGCTCCCACTGTCTACGAGGCCCTCTGGCTGTGTACTTATAGACGCACTCTTCTAAATCATCATTTAGAAAAGCAGTCAAGACACCCAACCACCAGAGATCGTAGTCATGGTATGCAGCCGTGATAAGTAGGATCTGGATGGACTTAAGCATAGTTACTTGAAAAGGTTTCATCATAATCCACGCCTGGTTGATGACGAAAAGCTTTAACAAGTCTAGCTTTGAAAGTCTCAACTTTTCCATGTACACCAAGTAATCTTCTCAAGATATACTTGCTCCTGATGGGGATTTAACCCTTCAGATATAGCAACTAAAGTCCATACTTTGTTGGTGTATAAGGATTCCATCTCAGATCACTAAGCATCCAGCCATTCTTACAGAGTCTTACTCTTGATGGCCAGATCAAAACTAGTTGGGTCATCAACTCATGATGTAATCCTCGCTCCCACTGTCATAGAGAAACAGAAGTATCTCTCAGGTGGGTGAGGAACCCTACTAGATCGACGGAGAGGCTGAGGTTCGTTGGTTTCTACTGAATCCTTTGGTTCTATCAAATTATCAGCTGTAGTTTGTATGGCTGGAACCTTTCCAGTTCTACATAACAGACCATGCCTCGAGCTTGTCCGGATTTTGCTTTTTAGACATAGGCCGGACAACCCCAAATCTTAACTAGCTTAAGACATGAGCTCTTCCCTTTCCATATCACATATGAAGTGGTAGGCAACTGATTTGATTGGAACTCTATTCAATAGGTATGCAGCTTCTCAAGTGCATTACTCCCAAATAGGAAATAGGTAACTCAGTAGTACTCATCACAGAGCACACCTTATCAAATAGGGTGTATTTGCTCCGCCCCGATATACCATCGTGCTATGGTGTATACGGAGGAGTAATGCTGAGAGAGAATCTCATTCTCCTTTAGAATAGTCCAGTATTTCCGTGCTCAAGTATTCTCCTCCTTGATCTCATCAAAGGACATAATACTTTTACCCGTATTTTGGTTCTCTACTTCTAACTTATATTCTGTGAATATCTCAAAAGGTTCGGACTTGTGTTTCAACAGGAACATAGGTCTGAAACTCGAAAGATCATCAGAGAACGTAATGAAGTATAAAGAACCAGTCTTGGCATGTGTAGACTGGGGACCTACATACATCAACATGTATCATCCCAAGAGTTCACTAACTCTTTCTCTGTTTCCAATAAACAGGGCTATGGTCATCTTATCTTTGTGACATGACTGGCGAGTTTCACAAGATGTAAATTCAAACTGATTTAAATATGCATCTATATGTAACTCTAGCTAGTCGGGTCACATTGATCTGACCTAGTCTACAATGCCTCAAGAAGGATTCGTTCATTTCTGAACTCTTCCTCTTGTGTGTGTTCTGTATACTAAAAAACTGTAGTTTGATTTAGAACATCAATGCTTTTAGATAACATGCCTGAACCGATCAACTTTTGATATAGGAAATGTTCAAAACATTATCCAACAATACAAAATTTTATCGTTTCTTTACTAATAAAGAGACTGATATGATTTTGTATATCAGGTTCGGTATCTAATAACATTCGTTCAGAATCAATGTATTGATAATACAGGGTGACAGTGACCAACAGACTTGGCTGCAACACTTGCCCCGTTTTCTGCCTCATGAAACTTATCACCCGTTCTCAGTTCTCTACCTTTCTGTAGCCCTATGTAACAGATTACATATTTGGGATCCTGATCTGGTATCACATACCCAGGACGTAGAGGATACTGAGAAATAGTTCTGTATAATGAACACACCCGAAGATGATGCATCAGCATGCACTCTCTTCGTTTGGGCGGCACGGGAATTCTGGTATTCCCCAATTTCCTGCTCTGTCTTATAACAATTATAAGTTGGAGCGGGACCAACGTTCCCCAGCTTAGTATAACAAGCGGGTTCGGTCAATTATCCGTATTATTATCTTGATTAAGGCGTGATATGGTCGCTACCAGGAGAGAGAGAGAAGAAAACACTCAGCGTGCGCTCTGTCAAGAATAGATTGGTTATTATTTTATCTAATCAGGATGGCTCCCACTGCTTTTTATCAAATCTTCCTTCAAACCCTAAAAGGAAAGACTAGCCGGGATTAATTACACACTACAAGTTCGCCAATCTTTCAGCCAGGCCAGTGTCGGTACTTTGAGGGAGGTCCCCCGTGCTTTCGCACGAACCTAATTAATGTAAACCTCGTTTTCCCAGAGGCGTAACCTCGTTAACACCTTTCTAGACACCTACTTGATCGGCTAATTGTAATGCGTAAAACTCTCCCAGGAGTAACTCTTACTCGCAGCGGGTATCGGGATCCAACTATTTCATAGAAGGTATGCAATCTCATTGCAAATTTCAACACTTGAAATTCCCGATAATGTTTTGCCCCTAGCAGCTATATGACCTTAACATAGTCAACAAATCATAAGTGCTAGTCAAGTTCAACCCGTCATTTCCCGATTGAATTAAACCCACCCGCACGACCCTTAACATAGTCAACAAAGTCGCACGACTACCCTAATCCAATCGCATCATATGCTAATACAGATAACCAATAGTTAGCTACCGCACACTACGCCTTAACATAGTCAACAAACGTAGCACGAATACTAACTAGTACTTATCTGAAATGACGGAGGGCTACGACAGGTTTTTCTGAAAACCTATTGCGTAATGAACTTGATATCGTTGTAGGATCGAATGAATTTTGAAATGGAGTGCTTTTGAGGCTTTTCCAGTTTTGCTAAAGGAGTCACTCCCGGTGAAGGGATCGTCGGTCCTTTCCTCGTCGAATGAGGTGCGGGATATATCATATATATCACTGTGCAAAGCAAAAACACTTAAAAGCAATCAAAAGACAAACCGAGGGTGTAGCATCTGCCAGTTATTGCTAAAGGAGTTACTCCCGGTGAAGGGATCTCGGTCCTTTCCTCATCGAATAAGGTGCAGGATATATCACATATACCTCTGTGCAAAGCAAGAACTGTAGCTACCTGTTTTATTTTGAAATTCGATTCTACAACATCTTAGGTTTCTTTTATTTCATTAATCATATTAATGAAGTCCCATCATTTAAGTACCTAAACATCACAGATAGATATGACGTACACTTATGCCATCCGCATTCGCCTCGATGTCCCCTCATGCACCGTTAGGTTAGGTAACTAACGACAGAGCAGGGCAGGGCTAGCGCGGGTGTAAAACATAAGTAACGTCTATATAATATATCATATATACTATATACTATATCCATCACAGAACATCACATGATCACATCACAGATATCGCAGCAGAAGAAACATATGAAATATTTGATATACTAGGACGTCCGTGTTTTCAATACGAGCCAGTATAAAACACGGATTCCACGGTCGTGATGAATAGCCAAACCCACACCCCTAGACCCCTACGAGAGCGGCAAGCAACCCTACCAATTCTGGAGTTAGGAGACCCGGACTCGACTCCTCGAGTTGGTCTCCCACTGGACTCCAGAACCCGGTTACTTATGCCCTCCTCCTTGGGTCTATCCTAGTGCGGAAAAGTAAATAATATACAACAGGTGACAACTCCCGCAACCTGGAAGCGCCCCAATAAAAGAATATTACATACAAGTATTTACATGAATGAAAATGAAAAACACTCATCTCATATAAAAACCCCCGGCTATTCAAACACGACGATCCAATATAACATATCCAGCAACACATAACATCACATGTCATCAACGTAAGTAAATATGTCCATCCCAATTGTCGTTGACATATAGCAACGAAACCGGCGATATCACATATTACACTTACGGTCACAGAAAAGAAAGTGTAAAACTACAACAATTGGAATCCGCAACTACTTTAGACATCACATGCCTAACAGTTATAAATCCCGCATTTTAGTCCCATTATCGAAAACTCTTTTCGATATCCAATGAAACTAAACCGCTAGATTTATAACATCCAACCAGTTATCTCATAACCTTTTGTGAATTCCAATTACTGTATCCAATTCCGGATAAATAGAATACATCAAACTTTCCGATCGAACATTCGAACACCCAAGTTTTCCCGACACCGATCAACACATGAAATAGGCTCAAAAACATTCACTTCATGCCTCAGTACCAACGGTCCAGCCGTAGAAGGGTCAAGCCAACGCCTCACATGTGACACGCCGTACTGCCCCAAACCCGAAGGTTCAAAGGGCAGTTCAAGACGGTCACATAATCGAGTTAAGGTTTGTGTCTTCTAGAGGGACCATCGCGTTACTTGCACTACTTAGAACGTCTTTTAACCATACAATAATCCAACACTTGGATATTTTGGCAGGGGAAAACCTGGGTATTTATATCCGGTCGAACTCTTTAACATATTCTACAGTTATCTGGAAAAACACTAAGACAAAGTTCGATAATCCGATCGAATCGACAATTCCCAATTCAACCCCAGAATACTCAACTCTGCAGTCAAATAAAAATTCCCAGAAAACTCAGAACAATTAATCAGGTATTACTGTGCAAAATGGGGGGCTGACGTCATAAATGCGCCGCGGAACCGCCGCAGAATCCATGCTTCTGCCGCGGTTCCGCCGCAGTTCATACTGTTCAGAGGAAAATTTTTACACAGTAATTCTTAGATTTTATTGCTGATTTTTTTAGGCAATTTTAATTGACAAAAAACCACAAATTCGGAAAATGTCCAGAGAGCTATTTTGGGTTTTGGATTTCGGTTCGATCGGGTTTCAAACGTCGTCGGGACTTCGCCTAAGGCTCTAGCTAGGCTCTGATACCACTGTAGGGGTTCCTAGGCACTCTAGTGAGGTCTCCCAAGCCATCAACCATGGCAATTTCAAAAATTATGGTGCCTACAAACCCTAAACTACGGATCGATAACTAGATGTCTAGGCGAAAAGAACTAGTTAACAAATTAACTAATAGAATACGGAAATACAACCTTTGTAGATCCGGTGCTCCACCTCCATAGCTCCGCAACGAGGTCGTCTCCGCTGTCCAAATCAAATCCGGGCTCTAGAGTCGGCTTCGTCGGAGAATGGGCAAGCTAGGTCGTCGATGTCCATGCCGAAGATGATCTACGTCGAAGCATCGCAAGATCAAGCTCACAACTTCACCAAGTCATGAAACTTGTGAAGTAAACACACTCTACTACTTGGCAAGAGGTAGAGGATGAAGAAATAGGAAGTGGGTAGACTTTAGTTTTGGATTTCTCACTCTTTTCCAACAATCACCATTGATGGACTTCAAGCTTCTTCACTTCAAGCTAGGAAGAAGAAGAAGAAAATGTTATATGATAAGTTAAAAGAATAAGAAAAGAAAATGAATTCTTATCATAATTTTAACCATGGTCAAGTGTAGAGAATGAATCATGGTTAGTGGGAATGGTTAGGGTTAAGGATGAGATAAGTATGGTTGACTTTATCAAAGCTTCATGAAGCTTCAACTAAACTCCAAATCTAGCAACCATTCTTTTCTCATTTCTTTTATTCATTTATCAAAGAATAAAAAGGATAATTAAATAAGATAAATGAATAATAAATAAGAAACCCTAACCATTTCATTAACCAAGGTTTAATACTTTACACTTAACCAAAAAGGATGTATCATCAAACATGATACAAGCAAGTGCACAAAATCATATCGCATATGTAATGCGCACACCCGAGTGAGAATATCCATTTAAAGTAAACCGATACTAGTTGATGCAAAGTAATATATCAAATATATAAATATGCATTAAATCATTAAATCAACACTTGATTCAATGACCCGGTTATGTCGCACACAACCGACTAGTATACAATATATCGGCTTATCGAATCAACGCTTGAATCGATAACTAGGTTATATCGCATACAACCATTCGATATATTTATCGCGAGAATAGAATGCGGTATCACATACACGCATTATTCTCGGTCCCGCACATATCTCATATGCGCTCCCATTTCGTTTCGCTTGAGCCAGGAAACCTCTGTGTAGGACTCTAAAGACTCGTCAATACGCCGGCAGCGGATGATGATCATATCAAACATCCACAAGCCGCAAGCGGTCTGCTAAACGTAACGGCCACCCGGGTATTGAGCGATCTGAAGATCGACGAGCAAGCCCGCTCACACTCCAGTGAATCCGACCAGTAACACTACCGTACAGTCCGGTCTGATCGTCTGATATGTCGCATATCTCGCCTAGGGGTGGTAAACGTCAGACCCCAATAGCTCAATAAGTCGTGTCGATATGAGGTCTATAACTGTTCGAGAAACTACTGGTAACACTTACCAGTAAATCTCAGCAACCCTGGCCAGGGATTTCCTGTTATAGCCAATCGAACACAGCGCAACATCAACCCCCTATACCGGGAGAGACGAATCCCCTCCTATCGCTCATTGCCTCCATGTGACTCGGGACTGTACCCAAAAACCACCGTTTTGCACGCCCTCTTGGACGTGGTAAGATGGAAATCAAAGCACAGTGGGAACCACACAAGACTCTATGACGATCTCGGGTCAACAGACTACTCTGTACCAGTGTCACCAGAGAACTGCCATCTGACGTGAGGTATAATACCATCTGGGAGTTCTCGGCGAGTCCGTCCAGTGTACCCAGTCTCTACTGAGCACCCGTATATCATCTCTGATGTCAAACACCGATGGATATGGGATCATCCATCGCCCATCTGTATGGGTCGAGAAGGTACACGCTAGTCTACTCTGGTATATCGATGCCCCGTCTCGATACACCCTCGACTAGGGACTTTGAAGGATGTACTTATGGACTACCATGTCCCCACTAGTATGATCCGCATCATAGACCAGGTAGTCAAGTATAGATCCTAAGGGCTTTACCAACATGTAACAGAGAGACAATCAGCATACACGTTAAGGTAAAGTGTAACCAGATAGCATACTATCATGTCGAGCAAGAAAGTCCTCCCTATATATGTCCCAGCATCCACTACAATATACATCCTATGTACAGTAATGGCCTCTAGGGCATACATGTAACTAACAAAGTCGGCATGACTTATCGAGCTATTGGGGTCTGACGTTTACCACCCCTAGGCGAGATATGCGACATATCAGACGAACAGACCGGACTATACGTAAGTGTTACTGGTTGGATTCACAGGAGTGTGAGCGGGCTTGCTCGTCGATCTTCTGATCGCTCAATACCCGGGCGGCTGTTACGTTTAGCAGACCGCTTGCGGCTTGTGGGTGTTTGATATGATCATCATCTGCTGCCGGCGTATTGACGAGTCTTTAGAGTCCTACACAGAGGTTTCCTAACTCAAGCGAAACGAAATAGGAGCGCATATGAGATATGTGCGGGACCGAGAATAATCCGTGTATGTGATACCGTATTCTATTCTCACGATTAATGTATCGATTGGTTATATGCGATATAACCTAGTTGTCGAATCAAGGATTGATTCGATAAGCCGATACATATGATACTAGTCGGTTATATGCGATATGACCGGATCGTTAAATCAAGTGTTGATTTAATGATTTAATGTATAATTATATATTTGATATATCACTTTTCATTAACTAGTATTGGTTCACTTTGAATGGATTTTCTCACTTGATTTGTGCACATGGTATATGTGATATATTTTGTGCACATGATTGTATCATGTTTGATGATACATTCTTGTTTGGTTTTGTGTAAAGTATTAAACCATGGTTAGTTAGTGATTAGGGTTTCATTTGTTTATTTCATTTTGAAAAGAAAAAGAGAAATGAATGGTGGCTACTTTTGTTTTTAGTTGAAGATTCATGAAGCATTGACTTAGTCACCATTCTTGTCTCATGCCTAACCCTAACCACTCATCTAACCTAAGTTAAGTCTCTACACTAAACCATGGTTGAAGATATGATAAGTATTGTATTTTCTTTTCTATTTTTAATTAACATATCATATCTTCTTCTTCTTCTTCATCTTCTTCAACAAAAGAGAAAGCTTGCTACTCCAATGGCAAGTGATGAAAACTAGTGAGAAATCCAAATCTAAAGTTTACCCACTTCCTATTTCTTCATCCTCTACCTCTTGCCAAGTAGTATAGGGTGTTTCCTTCACAAGTTTTTCCGACTTGGTGAAGTTTGAGCTTGTTCTAGCGATGCCTCGACGTAGATCATCTTCGGCATCGAACCGACGATCAAGCCCGCCCATTCTTCGATGATGCCGACGCTAGAGCCCAAGACATGATTTGGACAGCGAGGGGACTTCATTGCGGAGCCGTGGAGGTGGTGGACCGGATCTACAAAGGTTGTATATCCGTTCCCTTAGTTAAAATGTTAACTAGTTTGCTTGTTTCGCCTAAATATCTAGTAAACGATCCGTATTAGGGTTTGCAGGCACCCGTAAAATTTGATTTGTGCATGTTTGATCACTTGTGAGACCTCATTAGGATGCCTAGGAACCCTACAATTGCATTATTAGGGGTCTGACGATTACCGCCCCCTAGGCCCGATATGCGATACTCTTAGACGAATGGACCGGAATGTACGGAGATTGTCACATACAGGCTCAGTAGGAGTTCGGATGTGTTAGCTCATCGTCCTTCTTATCGACACATACCTGGGTAGCCGTTACGTGCAGCTAGTACCGCTTGCGGCTTGTGGTTAAACCCACTGCCAGTATAGTGTCGAGTTTTCAGAGTCCCACACATAGGGTTTCCCTACACCGGGCAAAAGGTGTAGAGGTCGTATGGTTTTACGGCAGGGCTTCGATCACTTACGTGCACTTGTGCACGTATGATCATCGAGCGGATAATACTAGTTGGTTTTGATTTAAACCGGATCCTAGTATTATATAGATGGATTATTTTTGTCTCATTGTATTCGTATTCTTCAGAATGCGGATGCGAGTATGTATATACAGATGAGGGGCATTCTCGTAATTCCTCGGGATTAGCTTCTAGAAGGTAACACCTCATTAGGGTTTCTTTTCTTTTGGATTAAAGATTAAACCTAAATGAGGTAGAGGAAATGAGGTGGAAGCGGACAAAAGATCAAGCATGACTCACTATTAGATATTTTTAAGCATGCTAGATATTAGTTGAGATATTTTCTCCTCAATTATTTAGATGCTTGATTATTCTATTCTTGAGCTATTCTTTTTTCCAAGCTCATTCTTCACTAGCTTTTCCTCAAGTGGCCTTCTTCTTCCTCTAACCCTAAAAGCTCTCATGTGTTAAGAATCTTAGGGTTCCAAGAGATAAAATAACTCATCTTCACTCTTTACACCATCTAGGACTTCTAGTTTAGCGAACTAGAATCTGTAGTTATCTTAGATTCGAGATAGGAGCTCGGACTATAGACTCTCGGGTGGATCATCTTTGACTCGAGGAGGCCGTCGAGATTGCCCGATCCGTTTTCGATCCTTGGACCCGACGACAAGTAGAGGACAACGATGAAGACCCGAAGGACATGTATCGTGAGGTATAACTTCATATCTGAGTAGTTAAATCTCATTTCAAGTTCTTTCTTTTATAGTTCTTATCTTTGTATGTAACTTTCACCATCTTTCTTTTATTATAAGATTTTGTGGGTGTAATCCACTGAAAACCCTCAGGAGACAACACTCTTCCTACTAGGGACACCTAGTGGTTTAACGGTTTGTTCCACGTGCTCAGTGCAATCGTGTTGCCTACGAAAGTGTGCTACTTAGGTTTTTCTTTTTCTTTCTTCCTCTCTTGAATAAGTAGTTTACTCGGGACGATCAAAGTTAAGTTTGGGGGTATTTATTCAGTCGAAAATATCGCACTTTTAATATAACATTTTCCTTATTTTTCTTAAATATCTAAAGGTGTTTATTATAAATATGACACATATTTGGGTTTATCTGTAAAAATACTATTTTCATATGTTTATATATTATAATTAACACTATGAAGGAAAATATATGCATATAATATTTATATAATATTTTGATAATTTAAATATGCATATCATATCAAATATCCTTAATCAATATTCTTAAAATATAATATCATATCAAATTAGTTAGGATAATATCTTAAAAATACCAAATATTACTAACATTATTCTTTTAGATATGGTGCAAGCTTTGGCTCAGGTCAGGAGATCGAGATGTTGAGATGCCGGAAATCAAAAATCTGCCGAAATATTAAAGAAAATCGAAGAATCAATACCGGCAGAGACTCAGGAAATATTTTCAAGTTCCGGGCATTAACTAAATCTCCACGTGTCACAAGAATAAAGCCCTAGAAATTTGCACCCATAATCTCACCAAAAAACCGCGGATCCGCGGCCAAACCATGCAATATGCGGCGGATCCGAGGCCGATTCACCGAATTAGGAGTTATGATTTTCAGGTTGGATTTGCTACAACTAACCCTAATTCTAGGGATCTTTGGTTTTTGATTTTGGGGCTATATAAAGGACCGAGGGCTAAACTTAGAAATCATCAATCTTTTGCACAAACTAATTACCGTCAAAGAACAAGTGATCCAAGACAGGCCAAAATTCGACGTGATAAAGCGACGTGAGATTCGACGGAACATCTACATCCGACAAGGCAGAGATCGAGAGCAACTTCTTGTTTCTCTTGTAATCTAAACTTGAAGTTATGTACTTGTGAAGTTAATTAATAAAGGTAGATCTTTAGTTTAATTAGTTTAATTATTTAGTTACATTATGAATTTCATCTCTATCCGTTCTTCTATCTCTATTATGCACGAGTAATTCTCTACTTGATAGGGTTCGTAGGATTAGGGTAGAACAATGGATGAGAAAATATTTTAACTTCTTTTAAATCTTGTGAAGTTTATAAACTTTAGCAAAAGAATCGTTAACATCCTTATCGGGCGCGCTACCAATTTATTGCTAGTCTCGACTGCGATTTGAGATCAGCTTAACAATTGTTTTGTTAGGGCTAGACATGAATAAAGATCAATAAAAGGACAAGGGTCAATAGTGTGGAAACCTAGTTTCTTCCAAGAACCCTAATCCTCATTCATCACTATCAATCTAGTTTTAAATCTATCAATAGATAAAATGAGTAATTTTTATTAGTCATCCATGACTATTAAATCCGAACGAACCCTACAAGCATTCTTCTTATAAAATCTATATCTGTATTCAAACTAGATCTGTATTCTACATCCGTATTTTGACGAAAATCTTGAAACTATTCTCCACTATTCTTTATTCCTCTATTCTTCCTCTTTTTCAACATGTCTAAAGTAAGATTGAAAGATTCCACATATCCCTGAGGATGACCCGTACTCATCTCGGTCTAGCTACATATGACACCGTTATTGATTGCGGTTACTACATACACTTCTCTAAAATAGAAATCAATCAAATGGCGCCGTTGCTGGGGATACGTGCGTAATTTTTTATTCTTACTATTCGTGTTGAATTTTTATTCGATCTATATCATAAAACAAAACAAAACCGCTTCTTGCATATTTAACGATCAGTGTACGATTTTTGCGAGGGAATCTGAAATCACTGTAGCGAGGAGATAAAAATTCAGAGACTTTCAGAGAGGACCAGAGGACCAAGGGAGGCACCCGTAACAAAAATTTCAAAGAACTCTCCCTATTGCGGCGGAACCGCGGTCCAACCTTGCTTTTGGCGGCGGTAGCTCCCAAATTTCTCTGGTATCTTCCTCAACTCTTTCTCTCTCCTATGAAAAATCCAATAATATATTTTTTGCAGGATTCTTTGCAAAATATCGCCGCTCAAAAATCTTTTTGCTTGTTTTGTTTTGCGGGTTGTTTTTGCATATTTTAATACGGACTTTAAGGGGCAAGACCAAAATTCATATTAGGTGGGGATTTCATCACCCTTCCTAGGCCCCACAAATCACTAAACGAGCATCTGCATCACCCTATTTTAATTAAAAAATATCTAGACTAAGACTCTAAGGACCGTCGCGTTCAAATAGGACAGAGGAAGATCGTGGGCAATCTATCGCTTATCCGCATTTCTTTTGTGGTGTCTAGGCAAGTGTGTCCAGGCAAGTGGTTACTTAATTAGACCCGCTATTTTCGGTGATTCGTATAGCGGATACCTCCCACTTACCTGGCATTTACCTGGCCATAAGAGTTATAAAGTGGTGGTAGAGGATTGATCCTGCGGCTTGTTCTTTGGAAGTCTAGGAGCGGTCTAGTGCTTGACCTAGGTGACCTTAGTTCTAGGGTTTGCTTGTGCATTTTATGATTTGTCGAGTCAACCCTCAAGTCCCACTTTCAAAGCAAAACAATCCAAATAGAGTTTAAATCTTTTCACCATCTTTTCTTTTCACCTTATTATAATGGGTAACCCAAATAAAAGAACTCTTGCCGAGCTTTGCTATCCAGAACCAGATATTTCTTGTTATCGTAATCGCTTCGGTATGCCATCTGACTCTACCATGTCTTTAAGAGATCGGAGAGAGCAAGCGGAAAGAAACAGTTGGCCCCTTCACTCCAGGTCCTATCAACCGCATCAAAATTCTACATCTTCTTATGTTGATACTCCATCTAACGCGTGTGAGGGAACTCCTAAACGCATATCCATCGCTGAGTATATAGCGCGGAATAACGGCCAAAGTTTCAATCCAGTCAAACCGTTAAGACAACAAACACCACCACTTTATAAAGAAGATTTTACTGCTCGGTTTGTGGCATATATGACATCTATTGAAAGTCGTCAACCCGCAAACTAATATCAATATTCTTCTTATCACAATGTTGATTGTTTCCCCCAATCAGAGAGCAAAGCTCCGTTTATAATTTGAAATTTAAAATGAGGCAGCACCTTATAAGAGCGCTCGCACCAAGAGCGCCAGCGCTAAGAGTCAAAAACTCTGAGGCAGCGCTCACGTGCAAAGCACGAGAGCGCTCGCGCCAAGAGCGCCAGCGCTAAGAGTCAAAGACTCGGAGGCAATGCTTATGTGCACATCACGAGAGAGCTAGCGCCAAGTGCGCCAGCGCTATGAGTTAAAGACTCTGAGGCAGCGCTCATGTGCAAAGCATGAGAGCGCCAGCGCCAGAACTAAAAGTTCTCAACACTTGGATCAAAAATCCAACGAAGATGATAAATCATCAAATTACCAGAATAAAATTCTGTTGAGGAAATACTTCTCAAATCTTTCTAAACCAGAAAGATTATGCTCTTTAAATCAGAGCACCATTGGATCAAAGATCCAATGGTGATTAAAAATTACCGAGATACAGAATAAGTTCTGTATGGAAAGATATTTTCTCAATCTTGTTAATAACAAGAAAAATATCTTCTGTAAAACAGAAACCCTTGGATCAAAGATCCAACGGTGGGAAACATTCCCCAAATCAATCAAAGATCTCTCAATAAGAGATTTCCTTAACTGATTCAACAAGTCAGCCTCCCCTATATAAAGGACTCAAGACTTCAAGTCTTGTAGACAGAAACCTCCCCATAAGTTCTCAAATCGAAAGAAGAAAAAACAGAGGAATCCCCCATAAACTTCAAGAACAAGCTCTAAGACGAAGAACCTTCTTCAAGGTAAGAGAAAAGAAGAGAGATCATAACATCTCTTCTATATTTGAGAGTTTAACTCTCACATCATAAGAACATAGTTCTTTTTCAGATCACAGATCTATAAAACAAGGTCTTTCACAAAAGTAAAAGAGATCGCAACATCTCATCAAGAAAGAGAAGAACTTAGTTCTTAGATCCATGAGACAAAGTTTCTTATAAACCGAGAATTTAATTCTCAGAGTACAGAACTGATCAGAGCTGAAAAAGAAGCGCTTTAGCGCTCAAAATTTTTTGCAATAAGCACTTTAGCGCTCCAAGTCTGGCACTCCACGTGCTCCTCACGTGGGCGCCTTTTTTACAATAAGCACCTTAGCGCTCCAAGTTTGGCGCTCAGCGCCAAGTGCTCCACGTGCTCCTCATATGGGTGCCATTTTACAATAAGAGTTTTAGCGCTCCAAGTCTGGCGCTCAGCGCCAAGCGCTCCACGTTCTCCTCACGTGGGCGCCTTTTTACAATAAGCGCTTTAGCACTCTAAGTCTGGCGCTCAGCGCCAAGCGCTCCACGCGCTCCTCACGTGGGCGCCCTTTTATAAGAAGCGTCGTAGCGCTCCTGGTCTTGTGCTCAGTGCCAGGCGTTCCACGTGCTCCTCACGTGGGTGCTATGGAATTACAAAGCGCTCTGTAAATAGGGCCCCAGCGTCATAAAAAGTGTTCAATACTCAATAAAAGACAAAAAGAAAAAGGGGTGTCATAATCCAAATCAATGATTAGCATTATTGAATAAAAAGGGGGCTAAGCCTAAACAAGTGTTCAGAACTGAGTGGACTGAGCCCAAGTTGGCCACAAGTCTCTAATTCAAATTAACCGAGCCTATGTGCTCACAATCTTTTAATTGGTCTTAGTTCCAAACCTGATTATAGATCTCCCAACCAACATTAGTTCAAGGGTACATCTCTTCACACCTCTGATATGTGTCGTTGTAATTCTTCAACGTCTTCAGAGAGGCGGCGTGTCCCGACAACCAGAAACTCCATAGACTATGAGGTCCTTAAACTCATGGACTATGATGTCCTTAAGCCCAATGGACCATAACGTCCATAAACTAAACTTTATGGACTATGATGTCCTTAAACTTTGGACCGCAACGTCCTTAAAATTAAATTGCGGACCGCAACGTCCCTATAAACTAAAGAAAATCTTGTTGAGTAGATCTTAGTCTAAAATTAGACTAACGTATCCTCAACAAACGTTTGAGTTGATCTTAATCTAAAATAAGATTAACGATCCTTAAACCAACCCAAACCCAAATCTAAGAAAATACGGATTTGGACTAATCCACGCCCTACGGGCGACAACATAAATTAGTCTCCGTATACAATCCATGGGAAACCAAAAATAAAACAAACACACACGACACGAAGTGACTATCTGGAGAAGGAGAAAGTGGTTACCACGATGCGGTAGCGTAATTAACTGCAGAGGCTTGCGTCTGCAGGGAAGAGCATCTCCACAATCAAAAACCCCTTAAACGAGGGGGAATCTGACGAAGTATGCTACAACGGCCGCATCTGTCTAAACCTCTGATACACGGTGCCATAAATCAACTTGGCATCTTCAGAGAGGTGGACGGATAAAACCCAAATAGCATCTTCCCCCAAAATTCAGGCCGGACGTCCCAATGTCCCGGTCGCGTCTTTCGGCGAAAAACAGATTCTGGCACGCCCGGTAGGACCTTTTCCTCTTTACACTCCACACTTCGTGTGTCGTGTTCGTGCACGAATCGCGGTTTAATGTGGTTGCCCCTGGATTCGAGATACTAAGATTTGGTGTCTTGCTCCCGTGCAGAGAAAATGGCTTCCCACTGCACCAACTGCAACAGCAACTCCCACTCCGTCCTCGCTGGAGGAGTGACCTATGGGCCCCAAGCGGCCTCCATCTTCGCCATGCCAGTAGAACAGGTGACACAAGCTACCACGGGATTGTTCTTCGGGACCATGCTCCCACCAATGAGTTTCAACACCCCAGTGCCATCACAGGAAGCTCCGAAGAAGTCGGTCTTTGATTGGCTTACCACTACTACGGCCCCTTTTAATGGGTCGTCCAATTCCAATGCCTCATTCTTCGACAGGCTGAACATCTCCAGTGGGCCCGTAAAGAAGTCTGCAATACCCGAAGGAGTTATCCCGAAGCGGATATCCATTCCAGCTCCAGTAAACAAAGTTATCAGAGGGGCTTCTCCGGCTAAGGGATCGGTCTTTGCAAGACTGGACATCTCAATTTCTGCTTCGGGTGAGGTCGTTCAAATTACTTCCCCTGCCCAAAGGTCAGTCTTCGACAGGTTGGACGTTTCTTCTCAGCGGATGTCAGTCTTTGATAGGCTGGCACCAACAACAACCCTTCATCAGAACAGGGGGCATGATGAAGCCACCACCATAACCGAGCCAGTACCGTCTGCAAGACATGCTCGACGTCGCCACTGGCGCCGAGTGAGGAAAGCTGGGGGCAGTTCCCCTTCTGGATTGACCCCACCAGCTCTGATGGTGGAAGTCGATGCTGCTGTTCCAACTGGGAACAGTTTTGAGCCGCTCAGGAGGGTGCGCAAGAATTCTCCAAATGCTGTATTAAAAAGGTCTTCTTTACCTGTTGAAAATGTTACAAAGGCGGAGCTGGAGCAACCTTCTCAGCGGCTGTCCTCCAAAATTCATAAGGTCTGGCGGAGAGTCCAAGACTCCATAATCGATAAGGACTACTCCCGCCGACAGAAGAAAATAAAGATTCAACAAAAGGAGGACCATCCTTCCGCCCCGCCACGAAAGGTGTCGTCTGCACGGGTGCCTACATCAACAGTCCCATCAACTTCAATTGTCCATAAAAAGAGGAGGGCGGAGAAAATCCCTATGCTTGCGACGAATCTCAAGAGCACTGAACCCAGACGCTCCAAGTCTGGGGGCATGATGGTGTATACTGTTTATATGGCTTCCGGGAAAGAGGAGAGCTGCGCTTTCGGGGGTCATCGACCACTCACCCGATCCGTAACAAAGGCCCAGGAGCAACAACAAAAGCTCCAGGAAATGTTAACAAAGATGGCCGCGCTCACTGGGCCAAAAGAAAGCCTGGAGACATCGTCGGAGCAATGTCAGGAGCAAGAAACCGAAGCTGAGTTCCTCCGCAGAATGCTCGAGAAGAAAGATAAAGAAGCTGCGGAACAAGCGGCCAACATAAAACAAATGGTGCTATTGTTCCAGGACATGGTGAGCATGATGATCCAGCCGGACCTTCCAGTGGAGGAGCCTCCGATGATCATTGAAGACGACAGAGAGGAGACATCAAATCCTCTTCTAGCCTTTTCAGCAGCAATGGAGGAAACAATCTCGAAAGCTGCGCTCGATGATTATACATCTCAACAGATACGAGCCCATCAAGCGAACGAAGCTGCCGGCCAAGTCGTCAGAACTGGGCAACCCTATCCCAGCTGGTACGATCAGATTAAGTACCTGTCAGGATACACAATCCCTAAATTTCATGTATATAAGGGGACAGGCAACCCCCACCAGCATGTCGCCCAGTTCAGGGCTCTCTGCGGTAATACTGGAGGTGACGATAAGCCGCTGATTTGCTAATTCGTCGGCAGTTTGGCGGAGACGGCCTTCGAATGGTATTTGGAGCTTCCCAACAACTCCGTCAAAACATTCACGGAGATTGCTATTCACTCAGCGTTTCGCAAGCGCTAGCGAACGCACCCCAATCACGGCATTGATCAATGCCCGGGTGAAGCCAGGGGAGACATGGGTTCAGTATGTAATTCGGCGGCGCAACCTATGGTCGAAGTGCAAACAACACATAGAAGAGGCCCCTGCAGTAGGCATGTTTGTGGGAACCCTCGATCCGCAGGCGACCATATCCCAAGTCATGATATTTTTCAAGCCAACTACCTTCCAGGCCTTGATTGACAAGCTGGCCCAAATGGACAAGACGGGCCATAGGCCTTCCTCTTCAAAGACGGAGCCTTAGAATGAAAAAGGAAAAGGGAAAGCGACCTTCGTCGCCAATGCTCAGCAACAGCCGAGTGGTCTAAAACCAGCTAATCGCCAAAACGACAGACAGCGATTTATCAACGAAAAGTTAAAACGTCCTTACTCCTTCCCTCCGGATAAAACAAGGAGACTGTTCGAACTGGTGGTGCGCAACAGGCTCATCACTCTGCCAGATCCGAGACGCCCACTGCAGCCAGGTGACGTCAACAATCCCAATTACTGTCCCTACCACCGAGTAGTAGGCCACCCAATTGAAGATTGCATCGTCTTCAAAAGCTGGATCGAGGACCAATACCAACAAGGCAAATTTGCACTGTTCGAGAACTGGAAGGTAAGCCTGCCGCAGCCGCACGCTCCTAAAAGGGTAGACACGCCAGGGGCATCATGCTCATTTATAGAAGAAGCTCCATAGGAGGTCGCTCTTTCAGCCAAAACAAAAAGAATGCTGAAGGATTGTTCATATCATAATTTTGCATTCTTTTAAACCCCATTCTTATACATTTTACAAATAAACAGGTGCTTTTGACCCATGTCTGCTACATAGTTACAGGTTACAGGTTCTCGGAACAAAAACAGTGAAAAAGATAAAAGACGATGCAAAAGTGAGACTACGACCAACAAATAGAAGGATCTTGATCAAGCCTACACGAAGATCAGTTCACAAAGTACAAGGCAGCGCAAGGTTAAAAACTTCAACACAAAGCGAACGGTTAAAGTCCACTACATTACTCACTGTGGAGATCTGGAAGAGAAATGGAAAACATTCTGAAGAACCAGACAAAGAAATAGGAAGACAAAGACACCCAGAACCAACACAAGGAATTGCAGCATACAAGCTTCCTACTTGGCCGCGGAACCGCGGCCAAACCTGGCCTGCGGCCGCGGTTCCAAGGCCGTGCTGAGCCCGTAGTGGCGGAAAATTTTACCAAAATTCTTGGCGGCGCTGACTAGTCTTCCTAGGGGTATTTTTGTAAAAGCATACATGCGGTGATTGTAAACCTAGGGTTTTCTATGTCCTATAAATAGAGACCCAAATTCTTGTATTAGGTCATGCCTCCTTTCATTAATAAAATTCAGATTTCTTTTCAAGTTTTGGAGAGCATCAATTCGTAAGTAGTTTTTATTTTCTGCCTTAGTTCTTAGTTTTAATTTCTGCCCTAGATAGATCTATTCTTTGCCTTAGTTTTAAATCTGGATTAGAATTTTTATTAATCTGCAGTAGATCATTAATCTCTTAACTCTAAAACCAAAATAAAAATCATGTTTTTCGTAGATCCCTTAATGAGCGAGTAGTTTCCTCGCTTGTTAGGGTTAGGAATAGGGAAGGGTTTGAGAGATGCGAATCTCTCACCCCTTTCTTGCCCATCACATGTTAATAATTAGGACTCCATGCATACATACATATTCCGCTCCCTACGGCACCTTACCCATGAGGTAACGGTGATTCCGTAGTATAAAAGACCGGATATGCATATTTTCCATGGAGGTTAGGGTAAGGATTAAGAAAGGACGGACAAGGATCTAGAGGAAGAAACATAGTTTCTTCCCGATCATCCTAATCCCCTTTATTAATAATTACCATAACTCCTAAAAAGATCTAATTTAGGGCATTGAAAGAGGTGGGAAATTTTATGTTACCAAACTTATCCTAAACCTAACCCTAGCAAGTTTCCTAAATCCTAGTCTAAATCAAATTAGTTTTAGTGATAAAGATCCAAACAACATTTGGAATTAATTCGTAAGAACAATTAGGAAATATACATCATCCCTGTGGACCGACCCGTATTCACCGGCTAGCTACCAAGCGACGCTATTCTTGATTGCGGTTAACATATATTTTTGATCATAAATCTCATACCAATCAAGGATCTTCAAACATGCCCGGCGATTAGGTGGAAAAGCCCGCTGGAACCCGAGGTCATTGAGGGAATGCTGAAACCAGGCCCGACGCCAAGAATTGGTAACGATGGGCAGAACGCCCATGCCCAGCTGTCAAAATCTTCGAAAAGGAAGAAGAAGACCAAAAAGTCCGTGAAGCCTGATGACAAGCGCATGGACCTGCAAAATCAGATCGACGCACTGGAAGAATATAATCAGAAGGCGCGAACCCCAGTCACGCTCCAAGAATTTCTTAATAACATCCTTGAGGGCGGAGAAAACGACAATGACGACGAAGACGACTCGTCAAAAGAATTTGAGGATTTTGTGGAAAGTTGTCACATGATCTCTCATTCGCCTGTAAATGACGAAGAAGTTCACATAGAGGAGCTGGAGGCAGGAGCGGTACCAAAATCCTTTGAACCGTCTGACGAGATGATCAACATGCTGCTGAACGAAGCCCGTCAGAAGAGAAAAGCTGATCGAGAGCGTGAAATGGCCATATTCGAAAGGGCCAGGCGTCGGCATCAAGTTAAACGAGTCATGGTATGGATAAGTCATAAAGCGCTCCAACCAGATCGAAGCACACCCGCGGCAGACAAAAGCAAGCTTAAGGCAAGGAAACGGTTCGCTAAAGTCCTGTCGATGGGAATGAAGCTGCCACCTTTTAAAGGAAATACTCCTGGCAGCATACACCTTGATGAAGTGGATGCACATCCAAACTACTGCTTATACCATCGGAGGATCACACACCCTACTGAAGAGTGCAACGCCTTTAAAAACTGGTGGCAGGGATATGTTACCCACCGACAACAGTTCAAGCGGATGAAGCGCAAAACTTGTCGGGAGCAGGGAAGCACGACAGATGACCGTAAAAGAACTGCCGGCAACTGTCACATGGTTGATGCTGGGGGATCGCAACTTCTCACCTTCGGGAGCGATTCTGATGAGGAAATAGCCCTCGGCCCTCTTTTCAAAGAATCCACCTCAGGAAAAGAAGAAGAGATAAAGAACCGTGAGAATATTCAGTTGCGTAACCGCACATTTCCTGAAAAGAATCTCGGACCCATGAACAAGGGATCGAACAAAAAAGATAAAGGGAAGGAAAAATTCCATGAGGGCATCACCCTCGATGACCGAGTCGTCGAAGAGCTCGCACCCAAGGACCTACCTAAGAAAAACAAGGTGTATTACAATGTTCTGGCACACCTGAGAAAGATACCCTCGCAGCTAAGCATTCTCGATGCCCTTCTGTTGTCTAAATAGGTGCGGGATTCTTTGATCAAGGCACTACAAGAGCCTGACCAATTTCAAGCTTTCCTTGCTGAAGAAAAGATAAAGGACCTCCTCCTCGGGACGTGCGAGCACAACCGCCCCCTATATGTCACCGGGTACTGCCACGAAATTAAGATAGGGAAGATTCTAGTTGACAACGGGTCCTGTCAACCTACTAAATGTCAGAGTGCTAAAAGAAATTTGCATGAGCGTTCAACACGTAACTCGAGATAAAATTACCATCTCCGGTATTGACTCCCAGTCATCGCGGACGCTCGAGCGTCCATAGTATTGACGTTACGCTTTGAGATGCTAGTCACTGACATCAAGTTTCATGTCATCGATGCCAAGACCTGCTACAACGCTTTGCTCGGCAGGCCGTGGTTACACGAGTACAATATCATCCTTTCTACACAATATCAGTGTATGAAGTACTTCAAAGATGGGCTCGAGTACACTGTGACGGGGGAGCTAAATCCATTCTCCGTGAATGAAATCTGCAAATATGAGGATGCAAAGTATTTCCTACCAGACTTTGAAGACACGGAAAGATGCCATAAACCAGAGAATAAACAAAAATCTATCACCACTATTCTGGTCTTCGGGAGTGATACCGAGGAGGAAGAAGAGATAGTCTATTCGGGGCCGCCCCAATGCAACAAGCCAGGACCATCTACCCTTATTCTGGTTTTTGGCAGTGACTTTGAAGACGAAATCAATGCAGTGTTCTCGGTCCGTCCATCAGTGCAAGCCTTCACTGGAAATGATCAGAGTTTACAGATCGCCATGGTTCTGCGGCAGCACTACAGAGAGCTTGATGTGCTTGAGACATATAGTGTGCAAGAACTACGGACATTCTACGTCCCTCCCCGGCGAAGAGGTAAAAAGGCAATCCTATTTTATCGATCCACGGAGACTAAAGTCGAAAGAGAAGTCTGGTATGGTGCCGATCCTGCTCTCGACAGGCTCCAACCCATTCGTCTGCCCAGGTATTACATCGAGAGATTGAAAAATTTATTAAGATGCCAAGGCGTACCATTGAAACAGACTCCTCGACAAGATCAGTTCTACAACAAGATCTGGAACGTCCCCGGAACGCAGCGAAAATTGCCAAACGGAAAAATGGAAACGATTAGGCTCGGATATGTCCAGTCCAAGAAACGGGAGCAGTTCCATGGCTGCCATGTCATAAAGGACCTTGATGAAGAAGAGGTTGCTCTTTTAAAAGACGTTGACGCTGAACCAGAATGAGGTCCTTCCATAAAGGTGTCGAGTCCGTCGTTTGAAGAACAGATGGACAAGTTAATAAGGGAAGCGAGTCAAAAGGCTCGGAATGACCACATCCGTGAATTGGCCATTTACGAGAAAGCCAAGACGTAACGCCTCCTTCAGCAGGCTACGGAGGATGACGATGCCCTTCACCGTCAGCCCGTCGTGCATTCCCAAGACAAGAAAAAGGCCCGACGCAGAGGCAAAAACAAGTCAAAGAGCGGAAAAAACGTTCGGCAATGGCAAACGGGATCCAAAAGGCCACGTGATCAAGAAAAGGTCAGCCGGAATCCGTCTCTAACGAAAAAGATGAGTCGAGCATATTCTTTCCCTCAAGACAAGATAAGGAAGATATTCGACCTCGTCATGAAACATCAGATGATGATGTTCCCAGAGTCCAAGCACCCTGAACAAGCAGACGAGATTCATCACCCGGATTATTGCTCCTATCACCGAGCGATAGGACATCCTCTTGAAGACTGCTTCACCTTCAAAAACTGGGTCGAAGACCAATATCAACTCGGCAGTTTCGCTCTATCCAACAGTTGGAGGGTGGCCCCACCATAAAGGCATGTGCCAAATGCAATGTAAGGCGAGAGTAGAACCAGATCAACATCGGTCTTGGAAACGATCTCGGACCTGATAACGCTGTCAGAAGAAGGAATGCACGAGAATATGAATGACCTCTCCTGGTGTTTCGAAAATAAGGAAGAAGATGGGTTGATCTCGGAATTTCCACCAGCGCCAAAAGAGTTGGAAGATGGAATACATACCACTGCGGACAACCTGAGGAAAATCGACTTGGGGATAGCAAACGACCCGCGACCTACGTTCGTCAGTGAGCTGCTATCTAAAGAACAGGTGGCTACACTAAAAAACATGCTCATGCAGTATAGGAACTACTTCACATGGAACTATTCCGAGATGCCGGGGATAGATCCAAAAATAGCTGTGCATAAATTGGCGATATCTCCGGACGTCAAGCCAGTCAAACAAGTACCAAGAAGAATGCAGCTCGAACTTGAAATGAGTATCAACGCCGATGTCAAGAAACTAATCGACTCTGGCTTCATCCAAGAAGTTCAATACCCCAACTGGATCGTCAACATTGTCCCAGTGATGAAGAAAAATGGGACGGCGCGCATCTGCGTGGACTTTCGGGACCTCAACAAAGCCTGTCCGAAGGATAATTTTTGCATACCGGTTACCGAACTGATGATAGACAACACGTCCACTCACGAAATCTTCTCCTTCAGGGTACAATCAAATAAAGATGCATCCCGAAGACCAGAACCAAACCGCTTTCCGGACTCGTCTTAGCGTATTCTGTTACAAAGTGATGCCTTTCGGTCTAAAGAAAGCCAGCGCTACTTACCAGATGGCCATGACAAAGATCTTGTAAGTCCGCGGCGGCGCCCTGGCCATCGATCCGACGCCGGAAACGCGGAAACAAAACTTTGCAAACTAGCAAACCGGCACCACCGCGCACTTTTACCCCGGATCGGGCCATTAATCTAGCAACTAGCAAACTAAAAGACGGGTAGAGAAGTATACCGAGCGATCCGTGTCCTTCGGTCTTCGTCTCCACTCCAATCTACCGCGGAATCTCCGTCCATCACCTCCTCGTCGGAAAGGGCACCACAAAGCCGAAGTCTTTTACGGGCTCCCACCTCTGGACCGAGGCAACTCGGGCGTGAAGTTGGCTAGCCGACGCGTCAAAGATTTGCTGTAGACTAGTGTAGAAAACTTGTCTCTTTGGGGTTTAGTTGCCTTTGATGTGGAGGGAAGAATAACTTTGGAGAGATGAGCAATGTAATTTTAGCAAGCAAAAATGAGAACCACACCAAATCAAATTTCCTCTCCTCTCTCCTCTCTCCTCTCTTGCCTAAGTGGCCGGCCTCTCATCAAATTGGTGGAGAAAAGAATGAATCATTATCAAGAGAAGAAAGGGAAAAAAGAATATGTGTAGAAAAAGTCACACTCACTTCTATTCTCATCTTATCAAAGCACCATCACCCAAAAGCAAAGGAATGGACCAAAAAGGCATCTCATGATGAATAAACAATCATGATGCCTCACATATGCAAGATACCCCTCCACAAATAAGTTATTTGCAAATGTGCAAATAACCCCCTCCAACGGAAAGTCCGGCCGTGAAGGAACAAAGGAAAACCGGCCGGAACGGAATGCAAACTGGCAACTTCAGAAAATTGATCCCGTAATAAATTACAGGAAAACCCCACTACTGCATATACATGCCCGTATTTGTATTCCCACTGAACACAAATGCAAAGAGACAAAATCTACACTATCAAATACTAGGATCCGGCTTAAGCCAAAGCCGGCTAGTAAAATCCGTCCGATCACGATCCGTGTAATACCGCACGTATCTGATTGAACCCTGCCATATCTCTATACGGCCTCTACAGCGTTTCGCCCGAAACCTGAGTAACTGAGTGTGGTGGACTCTAAAGACTCGTCAATACTATGGCTGTGGATTTAACCACTAGCACGTCAGAGGTATAAGCCATACGTGACGGGCCACCAGCTATTGACCAAAAGGGACGTCGATGAGCGAACTCATCCTGACACCCTACTGAGCCTGTCAGTGACAATATCCGTACAGTCCGGTCCGTTCGTCTATGAGCATCGCATGGCGGGACTAGGGGGTTGGTAAAAGTCAGACCCCCAATAGCGGTACAAGTCGTGTCGGAGTGTAGCCCAGAACACCCTGAGATACTACTGGAATACCTACCAGCAAATCTCCTGCCTTGGCCAAGGAATTTTCATGTTCTGGCTCTCCTAGACATAGCGCGACCTCACCCCCAATACTGGGAGAGACGAACCCCTGCAGATCCGCTCACTGCCTCCATGTGGCTCGGGACTGTACCCAACTAAAACCTGTTTGCATGTCTCTTTTGAGCGTGGTAGGGTAGTAATCAAAGCACA
This sequence comes from Agapanthus africanus, assembly GCA_030015575.1. NCBI lineage: Eukaryota > Viridiplantae > Streptophyta > Magnoliopsida > Asparagales > Amaryllidaceae > Agapanthus > Agapanthus africanus. The sequence continues at coordinate 416,449,271 of CM057343.1, read as the reverse complement.
GTGGGAACTCACACGAGACAAATGACGATCTCAGGTCGATGAACTAACCTGTACACATGTCACCAGGGAACTGCTATCTGACATCAGGTATAATCCCAACTAGCAGGTTCCTGGCGAGTCCTGTCTGGTGAACTCATAACCCAATGAGCACCTGTATACATCTTAGGTGAACCAACTGACACCAGTGGCTTGTGAGACCGGCCACCGCCCCTCGTCGGGGCCTCGACTGTATACACTAGTCTACTCTGGAGAATCGATGCCCTGTCTCGAAACTCCCACGACTAGGGACCTTTTAAGGATGTGCTTATAGACTCTAGCTCTCACTTATATGATCGCCCTCATACTGCTGGTAGTCAAGCAAGAATCCTAAGGGCTCTATCAACATGTAATAGCGACTCGTAAGGTCACCTAAAGCAGTACACGATGATAAAGATAAACCAGATAGCATACTATCATCTCGAGTAAGACTGTCCTACTGGGATAGGTCCTCCCCTCAATCATTGCAATCACGTGCCTGTGATCCAATAATTGACTCTGAGGGCACTATCTCCAACAATCTCCCACTTGCACTCAAGGCTAATTATTGCGATGTCGCATACTCACAGCCCGTGTGATACCGAACACCCAACTCCTCTACTAGTCAGTCTCACAAAGCTCGTTTGCGAAACTATTACGTTCGAGGAATAGCCTCAGTGAGTTGATCCGTTCTGGTGTTTCTTTCTATGTCTCTCTATATCTCAAGTTCGCGGAGAAAGCCATCTCCCGAAATGAGCAATACCTGTCTTGGAATGTGTTTGGATGTCTGATGGGACCTAGCTCATAAATGAACTCCAAATCCAAACTTCTTAGACTGTATCGTCAACTGAACTTAATCAGTATCCTGCGCCATACCTTCCCTCAGTATCCACCTGGACCATCTGTCCAAAATACCGCCCCTCGTCAGAGGGAAAACTATAACTCTGACAGCCTCTCTGCCATCCAGGTCACCTTGGAAGCCTGGAATGATAACTGTCTCCCGAAGGAGAATGTTGTTATCATATTCCTAGAACATCAACTTATGTTCTAAAACTGCTTCCGACTGTTTCTCCAGGATTGGATCAATATCATCTTATTGCACCTACTGCAAGAACAACATCTGGTGTGGTACTTGACATCTCATGATTGACTCAATTGCCTAAGCAAGTGATCTGCCAATCATGCGTATCCCTCTCCCCTTTAGTTTGTAAGACACCTTTAGAGTGTGTGACTCTATTACCTGCAGGTACACCACCATGCCAGGACTCGTCCATTCTAAATATCTTAGAATGCGGTCAAAGTACCCAAATTGGGAAACCACCCAAATCCAGATCTAAAACCATAGATCTAGTAACCAGAATGTCTGATATAATATCCAAGTCCTATGTGGAGAAACCACTGTGTGACGACCAAAGTATAACCGATCGTAGTATAGGAATATTACTTCCTACTCTGTGTATGTCATCAAATACCAGGACATCACACCCTACTACCTTCTCAACAGATCCATCCCTTATTCTGATGAAATCAAACCTATGACTGTCATATCAGAAATAGATGATCTATCTCCGCTATATCTGCTTTAGTCTATAAATAGACATAAGCCAACTGTCCACCAATGCTTCCGCTGCTCCCACTGACTACGACAACCCTCTGGCAGAGTTATATAGACGTACACTTCTAAAGCTAGCTCAGAACGACGCTATACTCATCCTCCTGCCGGGTCTCATAGTCTGGAACAACAGCAATGGCAAGTCTGGGTAAACAAGAACCTCCCTGCTACCGTCCTTGAGCATACCGAAGTACCTCTCGGGTGCCTGAGGTTACCCACCATATCTGCGGAGTGGCTAATGGAATGTCAAACCAGATTGAATCTTTAGGTTCTTATCAAATCTTCAATAATCGTTTGCGGTTCTGGAATCACTTCCAGTTCTACCATACTCCCATTACCGTTTTCTGAAAAAATCTATTTTTTATTAAAACTGTGGCGAGTCAAGAACAATATCACTATCGATCTTCCAGATGGTAGAATATCAACCCTCGTCATAGCCCGGGTCAACCCACAAACAGCCATTACAGAAACGTGTCTTGAGTTACCCGGAGTCTGGTTTTAAGCATAAGCCGGACAACTCCCCGTATCTTAACAATGTCAAGATATGAACTGTTCTATATCCAATATAGAAACAGAGGCACTGATTTAATTGAACCAGATTCAATTAATGCAGCTGTCTCCAGTGCATGTCATCTAAATGGAAGAGAGGCCGATCAGCGTTACTCAACTTAGGAGTGCTTCCAATTATGAGTAACCTGAAAGAGAAGCAAGTTCTCTTAACCACTACTATCAACTGAATACCATTCACAAGTATCTACATCTTCGATCACCTTGAAGAATCCCGATACTTGCAATACCTGGTTCTCTACTTTATTCATATACCTATAACTTCTCAAAACTCAGACCCTGTGTTTCTACGAAACACCTGTCTACGAACCAGAGAAGTGATAAGTAAACCGAATATAGTACGAGGACCAACCCCTCTGTCCTAATGGACACTGGACAATATACAATACTCTGTATAAGTCCCCTGAGTCTAGTGACTCATTCACTGTGTGTCGTAGGTTGAAAACTGTACTTATGGTTAAGAAGAATTACATCGTTGTTCAATGCTCCTTACCTAACCATCCACTGATATAAGTAAATGTCATAGACATAATTTCAAAAAGGTATATCTCACTCTATAAAAATAGACGTACAGATATATCAATTTGAAATTGGTGCATAACAAGGGATATTCAAAACCAAATATTTGCCGTCCGGCAAACAACCCAGGTGACTTCCTCAAATATCACCAATTACAACGAATTCCGATATAATGAGGATGATCACCTAATTCCCAATAACTTACTCCTACTCATCATCTGTAAAACCATACAGATGTGAGAATCATACCTGGTAAATACATACCCTGGAGTAAGTGTCTAATTGGGAAATCAGTTTTCTTTTAACAATACACAGTGAAACTGAAACATTGAAATGTTTCGATGGGGTATCCTGGTATTCCTAGTAATGCCTCTTCCATTATCCAGATTCACAACTGTAACCGTATAATTCTTTGCCACTTCTCCAAATCCCTTTTTATGTCTTTAGTCATTACCTTATGTACACCCCTTTAGGCCAAATGGTTTTCTTCCTTTCCTACCGTTCGGCACCAGCCTATGGTTTGGATGAAGACTATCCAATAAGCATAATGGGTGAACTGTCCTAGTCCTAGGAGCACTCGCAACGCGAGAGAAGGTGAAGATAAAAGACACCTGAATGAACTTTATTCCTATTTCTCCTGAACCAGGATCCATCCCCGAACTGGAACAAGTTCCTTTCGAGTTCGTATATAACCATACGATGGATTATCCAATAAACTGGGATCTTCGTAGTGATACGGAGTGTCCTGAAGAAATACAAAGGTGATTTAGGATTGGCGAAGAAATACTTGGTTTGGTCGTGAATAGCAGTCGCAATTTACTTTGCCCTCTTACTAATCCCTTTCTTTGTCTTAACTTAATACCTTCTGTACACCGTTTAGGCTAATTGGTTTTCTTCATTCCCCACCGTTCGACACCTGCCTATGGTTTGGAAGAAGACTATCCAATTTGCGTAATAGGTGTACTATCTCCTAAACCAAGGAGTACTCGCAACCTGAGAGAAGGTAAAAGGAAAAGACAACCGAATAGTCCTATTCGTTTTCTCCAGAACCGGAAACCATCCTCGAATTCCTTCGAGTTCGTATATAACCATACGATGGTTTTGTCCAATGGAAGTGGACGTTCGTAGTGATACGGGGTGTCCTGGAGAAAAGGGTAAAAGTAGGAGTGGCAATGAGGTCTGCAACTCTGACAATCCAAAAGCCAGTGTTAAGAAGGTTCGGTTAATCTTGGTCACTGAGTCACAGTCTAGGGTCGGGTCAATGGTCGCTGCCAAAGAGAGAGAGAAAAGAAACACTCAGCGTGCACTCTAACCTAGATCAGAATGGTTATCACTTTATCTAATCTGGAAACCTCCCACTGTAACGTCAAATTCTTCCCCAAACCTGAAAGAAGAATTAGCCGGGATCAGCCGAGGAGTAAACCAACTCATCAGTGGGAATCGGGATCCAACTATCATCGCATGATAACGTGACGGAATCCGCTCACGCTATCACACTCCATAAGGTATGCGCATATCTGGCAAGTTTCACTTCTTTTGAAACTCCCGATGTGGATTTTTGCCCCATGCTCTTACGACCTTGACGAAGGCCAACAAATCATAAGTCACATGTCAAGTTCTACCCGTCATTGTCCAGATTGATTTGAACCCACCCGTACAAGCCCTTGACGAAGGCCAACAAGGCTATACGACTGTCCCAAACCAACGCATCTATCTATGCAGCAGAAAGGCAACAAGCAGCTACCATACACTATGCCTTGACGAAGGCCAACAAATATAGCATGAATACTACGTGCTACCCGTCTGAAATGACGGAGGGCTACGAATGGTTTCTGGCGAAAACCTTTAACGTAATGAACTTGATATCATTGAAGGAACTGGATAGCTTTATAAAAATATAGTGACGAAAACCTTTGCTAAAGAGGTCACTCCCGGTGAAGGGATCTCGGCTCTTTCCCCGTAGAATGAGGTGCAGGATATTCCAACTGAATACCACGATGCAAAGCAAAAGTAAACAGCTATAGTGAAGTTACTGCCCTGACGCAAACTTATGTCCAAGGGGTCACTCCCGGTGAAGGGATCTCGGCCCTTGCCTCGTCGACTGAGGAGCAGGATATTCCAACTGAATACCACTGTGCAAAACAAAAGAGAACGCCCTTGCAATAACAGCTTTTTGAAAAAGTGTTCCAACAACATCAGAATAGGTTTGTTTATCTTGCATTGATCCGAATCAACGCAGTCCCATCAATTGATCACACCACAAAAGAACGAAAATAATGATGTACGTATATGCCATCCGCATTCGCCACTGGGTCCCGTCATCACCCGTTAGGTTACTTAACTAACGACAGAGCAGGGACTGGACTAGCGCGGATGCAAAACATATTCAACATCTACTAGTATATATATAATATATAATTTTCGCTCAAGGCGTGAAAAAAATGCAACATCACAGAAATGTACAGCATCACAGAATAATACAGATATCTGGGATCCCCGGGTTTCACAGAGCCGCTGCTGAAACCCGACGTTCCCTTGGTCGTGTGGATAGCCTGTGCAATGAAAATCCTAGACCCCTACGGGCGCGGCAAGTTACCCGCCAAAACCTGAAGCGAGGCAGCCCCCTTCAGCAACGTGAATGGACCACCCAGTACTTCACGGAATCCGGTAACTTGGGCACCCCTCCTGGGTCAACCTATACCCCCTACGAGTGCGGCGAATGGCCCGCCAATTCTAGAGTAAAGCCCCCTCCGTCTCAATGCCATGAGATGCGGGCTTGTTTCCCTCTAGAATCCGGCTATCCGTGCACCCCTCCGCGGGGTAATCCTAGTACAGAAAGTAAAATATACAAACAACGGGTGCATCGACCGCAACCTGGTCGTGCCCCAAAAGAATGATACAAACAGGTAGTGACGGCAGTCCACATGTCGGACGCTCGTCCCGCAATATCAAATGTACATATAAAACATAACTGTACTACCATTGCATCCAGGCTATCCCCCACGACCAATCCGCAACAACACAACACAATCACAGAACATCAACGTGAATGTCACGTTCGCAAATCCGTCTAAAAGGGCCATAGTAGTTAGACAGGATTTACCGATCAAATGACATTCACGGTCGCAGATATAATGTAAATACTGTGAACTAATGCGTTTAAAATATCCGATCGAACAAATACACCGAAGTGGGCCCCAAGCAGTACTGTAGCACTTACAGAAAATATGGGCCCAAAAAGAATATCCCAAAACCCCTATTTCCAAGTCAAAAGCCCTCTGGAAAAATTTGGCACAATGAACAGTGAAAAGCGCGGCGGAACCGCGGCTCAAGCATGGGTTTGGCCGCGGTTCCGCGGCGGTATAGTCAGATCTCGCGACTAAATTTTACCAGAATTCTTATTGTTCCATGCACAGTATTCTGCAACAACCTTAAAAAATTTTTGGAGCAGAAAAAATTTCGACAGAAACACGATGCATTGGAAAATACGGCTTTTGGGGATTTTTGTTCGATGGAGTTCTAAACATACTAGAGCAAGCTAGGCATGGTTAATGGCGTGGCTCTGATACCAATGTAAGTCCGCGGCGGCGCCCCGGCCGTCGATCCAACGCCGGAAACGCGGAAACAAAAACTTTGCAAACTAGCAAACCGGCACCACCGCGCACTTTTACCCCGGATCGGGCCATTAACCTAGCAACTACCAAACTAAAAGATGGGTAGAGAAGTATACCGAGCGATCCGTGTCCTTCGGTCTTCGTCTCCACTCCGATCTACCGCGGAATCTCCGTCCATCACCTCCTCGTCGGAAAGGGCACCACAAAGCCGAAGTCTTTTACGGGCTCCCACCTTTGGACCGAGGCAACTCGGGCGCGAAGTTGGCTAGCCGACGCGTCCAAGATTTGCTATAGACTAGTGTAGAAAACTTGTCTCTTTGGGGTTTAGTTGCCTTTGATGTGGAGGGAAGAATAACTTTGGAGAGATGAGCAATGTAATTTTAGCAAGCAAAAATGAGAACCACACCAAATCAAATTTCCTCTCCTCTCTCCCCTCTTGCCTAAGTGGCCGGCCTCTCATCAAATTGGTGGAGAAAAGAATGAAATCATTATCAAGAGAAGAAAGGGAAAAAAGAATATGTGTAGAAAAAGCCACACTCACTTCTATTCTCATCTTATCAAAGCACCATCACCCAAAAGCAAAGGAATGGACCAAAAAGGCATCTCATGATGAATAAACAATCATGATGCCTCACATATGCAAGATACCCCTCCACAAATAAGTTATTTGCAAATGTGCAAATAACCCCCTCCAACGGAAAGTCCGGCCGTGAAGGAACAAAGGAAAACCGGCCGGAACGGAATGCAAACTGGCAACTTCAGAAAACTGATCCCGTAATAAATTACAGGAAAACCCCACTACTGCATATACATGCCCGCATTTGTATTCCCACTGAACACAAATGCAAAGAGACAAAATCTACACTATCAAATACTAGGATCCGGCTTAAGCCAAAGCCGGCTAGTAAAATCCGTCCGATCACGATCCGTGCAATACCGCACGTATTTGATCGAACCCTGCCATATCTCCATACGGCCTCTACAGCGTTTCGCCCGAAACCTGAGTAACTGAGTGTGGTGGACTCTAAAGACTCGTCAATACTATGGCTGTGGATTTAACCACTAGCACGTCAGAGGTATAAGCCATACGTGACGGGCTACCAGCTATTGACCAAAAGGGAAGTCGATGAGCGATCTCATCCTGACACCCTACTGAGCCTGTCAGTGACAATATCCATACAGTCCGATCCGTTCGTCTATGAGCATCGCATGGAGGGCCTAGGGGTTGGTAAAAGTCAGACCCCCAATAGCGGTACAAGTCGTGTCGGAGTGTAGCCCAGAACACCCTGAGATACTACTGGAATACCTACCAGCAAATCTCCTGCCTTGGCCAAGGACTTTTCATGTTCTGGCTCTCCTAGACACAGCGCGACCTCACCCCCAATACCGGGAGAGACGAACCCCTGCAGATCCGCTCACTGCCTCCATGTGGCTCGGGACTGTACCCAACTAAAACCTGTTTGCACGTCTCCTTTGAGCATGGTAGGGTAGTAATCAAAGCACAGTGTGAACTCACACGAGACAAATGACGATCTCAGGTCGATGAACTAACCTGTACACATGTCACCAGGGAACTGCTATCTGACATCAGGTATAATCTCAACTAGCAGGTTCCCGGCGAGTCCTGTCCGGTGTACTCATAACCCAATGAGCACCTGTATACATCTTAGGTGAACCAACTGACACCAGTGGCTTGTGAGACCAGCCACCGCCCTTCGTCGGGGTCTCGAATGTATACACTAGTCTACTCTGGAGAATCGATGCCCTGTCTCGAAACTCCCACGACTAGGGACCTTTTAAGGATGTGCTTATAAACTCCAGCTCTCACTTATATGATTGCCCTCATACTGCTGGTAGTCAAGCAAGAATCCTAGGGGCTCTATCAACGTGTAATAGCGACTCGTAAGGTCACCTAAAGCAGTACACGATGATAAAGATAAACCAGATAGCATACTATCATCTCGAGTAAGACTGTCCTACTGGGATAGGTCCTCCCCTCAATCATTGCAATCACGTGCCTGTGATCCAATAATTGACTCTGAGGGCACTATCTCCAACAGATCTTTGATGACCTCATACATGAGATTGTCGAATGTTATATTGACGACCTCGTGGTGAAAAGCAAATCGCACGAGGAACACTGGGAGCATTTGAAAATAATGTTCCAGCGTCTTTGAAAATACAATCTGAAGATGAACCCTCTCAAATGCGCATTTGGTGTTTCCTCGGGCAAATTCCTGGGGTTCATCATCCGACACCGAGGCATCGAAATAGACCCGTCAAAAATCAAGGCGATTATGGAAATGCCTCCGCCAAGAACTCTCAAGCAAATGCGATCTCTCCAAGGAAAGCTCGCATATATCCGATGATTCATAGCCAATTCTGGCAAGTGCCGCCCCTACAGCCACTTAATGAAGAAGGGGACACCGTTCATCTGGGATCGCAAATGCCAAAGCGCACTGGATGAAATCAAGCAATCCCTGCGGAATCCGCCGGTACTGACTGCTCTGGTCAAGGGAAAACTCCTTATCCTGTACACAACCGACCTTGAAGGTTCCTTAGGCACGCTATGGGTACAGGAGAACGACCAAGGGAAAGAGAGAGCCCTCTACTATTTGAGTCGAGTTCTCCTGGGGCAGAAAATAACTACTCCCTATCGAAAAACACCGTCTGGTGTTAATCTTCGCTATAACGAAGCTTCGACATTATGCTTTGGTGCATGAGGTCCATCTCATATCAAAGGTGGATCCTCTCAAATATTTGATGTCGAGATCCATACTAACAGGGCGGCTCGCTAAATGGGCCCTACTCTTAATGGAATATTCGATAACATACCGATCTCTCAAGGCAGTGAAAGGCTAGGCCATCGCCGACTTCCTTGCTGAGCATCCGATACCTGCCGACTCACCCCTAAACTGTGAATTGCCAGACGAATACGCGTTTGACACGATTGACGGAGAGAAAGGAGGGAATGATACCCTATGGGAACTCTATTTCGATGGGGCATCTTCCATAAAGAAGAGAAAGCATACTACCCCTATAATCAAATCGGAGGTAAGCCTTATCTTCGTGACTCCATAAGGAGGGATAATGTGCTTTGCCTTTTCCTTAATGGAGCCAAGGACAAATAATGAAGCGGAATATGAGGCTTTGATAGCAGGTCTCAAGATCGCTGTCGACATAGGAATCGAAAACCTCCTCATATACGGAGACTCTCAGCTGGTCGTTAGCCAAGTAAACGGCGACTATCAAACATGCAAACCAGAGTTGGCAAAATACGGTGAAAGAGTGCAACAATTGCTAACTCAAATCCCTTCTTACGTCCTAGAAAACATACCGCGTGCAGAAAATAGCAAGGCGGACGGATTAGCCAAACTCTCCAAAGAAATGGCTGACGAAAACCTCGATGACGTAAGGATCATTGTGTAAAGCCGTCGGGTCCTTGCACCAGTAGAAATATCGCCGGAGTCATCTGAAGAAAAAGAAGCGACCAAGCAAATAGTCCTACAAATAGAGGACCAAGAAAGGGCTAAGGATTGGAGAGAAGTCTTTGTAGATTACTTCAAATCCCGTCGAACACCTGAAGATGCATTCTCAAGACATCAGCTCATGAAACGAGCTCTGTCTTTCGCCTTCGTCAATGATACTCTATATAAGAGATCGTTCGACTCTCTATGGCTGAGATGCTTGGGGCTAGAAGAAGCAAGGAGAGTAGTCCAAGAAACTCATGACGGACTCTGCGGTTCTCATCAAGCCGGGCCAAAGATAAAGCTGAAGATCAAAAGGATGGGCCACTATTGGTGTACGATGATCTAGGACTGCCTCGAATACACGAAGCAGTGTCACTCGTGCCAAATTCACAGAGACTTCATTCATCAGCATCCAAACCCGCTACACCCAACAGTGGCTAGCTGGCTATTCGAAATGTGGGGAACCGATATAATTGGGCCCATCGAACATCGTCATCCAAAAGACATCAGATCATATTGGCGACAAACGATTATTTCTCTAAGTGGGTAGAAGCAGTACCGCTAAGAGAAGTGAAGATGGAGAACATTCTCCATTTCTTTAAGAAACACGTCATCTATCGGTTCGGCACTCCGCGACGGATTATCTCCGATAATAGGCCGGCCTACAGAAATCACAAAATCAGCCGCTTCACATAGCAGCATAATATAGACTGGAGATACTCTTCGGTCTATAATCCCAGAGCTAACGGTCTAGCTGAGGCTTTCAATAAGACCTTGATGAAGATCATAAAGAAGACGGTGTCCAAAAATAAAAAGGATTGGCATGAAAGACTGCATGAAGCTCTCTAGGCATATCGGACCACGTTCAAGACGGCCACTAACACGACGCCGTATGCATTGGTATTCGACGCTGAAGCAGTACTCCCCTTAGAGATAGAGCTACCCTCTCTACGAGTGGCGGTTCATTATGAGCTAACAGAAGAAGAGAATGCTCATCTTCGGCTTGAGGAGCTCGACGCCCTCGACGAAACTCGTCTCACGGCACAGCAAAATTTGGAGGTTTACAAAGCAAAAATGACGCGCTCATACGAGAGATTGACTAAGCCGAGAACATTTCGCTAAGGCGAACTCGTGCTAGTGGTCAAGAGACCTATTATCCCCAATCATGCCAAACGGGGGAAATTCGAGCCGAACTATGAGGGCTCGTACATCATAGACAAAATCTACCAAGGTGGGGCTTACCTGCTCATGGATATGCATGGCGAAAGACCCTTCAGGCCAATAAACGGCCGGTTCCTAAAGAAATACTATGCCTGACGAGTCACGACTCGGGTTATCGATAGATGACGATGTCTATGTCCGCTCGCTATCTTCCCAAGCCTAAAACTCTATAAGTAGTATCCAGCAAAAACTTGCCTCAAAATAATAGCGGACCGAAACGTCCCTAAACTAACAACGGACCGAAACGTCCTTAAACTAACAATGGACCGTAATGTCCTAAAACTAGCTATGGACCGCAATGTCCAAAAACTAGAGACGGACCGAAACGTCCTTAAACTACTATAAACCCCCGGCATCCCCAGGCCAACATGGCAAAAAAATGGTACGTCCATAAGCAAAATGGGCACGGATGAAAACCTGAAAGGGCTCCATGAGTAAAAACAGCAAGGCTACCGGCGATATTTATGAAAACCCGAAAAGGCGCAGACTCGTAAAAAAAATTCATGCACACTTGCAAGGTCCTCTCGACCTTGTAAGGAGAAAACACCCGCGTGAGATCCTTACGACTCACAAGGGAGCAACACACTTAGGGATCCTATGATTCCTGAGGAGAAATTACACTTATGAGATCCTCACGACTCGTAAGGAGAACCCTCTTATGAGACCCTCACGGCTCATAAGATTCAAAAGCCTGAAGTTGCAGGGATCTGAACCTGGTCTTAAGCCATCACATTTCCCAGTTTGCCTTACAAGCGGTTCAATACTGACCCTTGTATACAATCCACGGGCACAAATAATCATTTCCTTGCTGAGTCCCACCGACGACGAGGAATGCCCTCGTTTGATGAACAAACACTTGTAGGTCCTCTCGATTTACAAGGAGAAAACACTCTTGCAAGATCTTTACGACTTATAAGAGAACATACACTTAAGAATCCTCACGATTCCTAAGGAGAAATCGTATCTATGAGATCCTCACGACTCGTAGGGAGAAATCCTTTATGAGACCCTTACGGCTCATGAACTCAAAAGCCTTAGTCGACAGGATCCTAATCCTGTTTGCTAAGCCATCTTTGTTTAAGTCGACAAAGGCAAATGATGATTTGCTCCTGGCAACATTCCAGTCGCAGCGATGTTGATACTAAGATTGGTATCAGATGTTAAGTTCCATACTCGAGAAAAAAATGCATATGAAATAGCCAAAATGTTTGGGCAACTCGTAATAAAAATCAGCGAGTAAAATATATGCATACAAAAATAGCCAAAATGATTGGGCACCGCGGAAAATAGCCGAAATGATTGGGCAATCGCGACTTTCGCGATATAAAAAGCTGAATGATAGTATGGTGGGAAAAAAATGAATGAAAGAATGAAACTTTTGGCCTACAGGTGAGTCCATACTAACCCTTGTATGCAATCCATGGGCATAAACAAAAAAGGGGACCACATTTCCTCACCAGACCTTGTCAAAGGGAAAGTCAGATCTCGACAGCAACATCTGCATCCCAGAAGACCAACAACGGTGTTCCTTCTCATGCTAGCAGGGCACGGACACGACACCATCAATCGAAGCCACGGAAAAATACCCAGTTCTAAGACTCTATGGTTCACAGTCAACCTAAAGTCAACCTGACACCGCAGAAAGCGGAAATACGTCATCCAATGGCCCCGTCTCGGAAACACGTCATCAAACGACCCTGTCGAGGAAATACGTCAGCAAATGACCCCGTCTCGGAAATACGTCAGCAAATGACCCCGCTGCGGAAATACATCAGCAAATGACCCCGTCTCGGAAATACGTCTTCCAATGACCCCGTCGTGGAAATACGTCATCCAATGACCCTGTCTTGGAAATACGTCATCCAATAACCCCGTCTCAGAAATACGTCAGCAAATGACCCCGTTGCGGAAATACGTCAGCAAATGACCCTGTCTCAGAAATACATCATCCAATGACCCCGTTTCGGAAATACGTCAGCAAATGACCCCGCTGCAGAAATACGTCATCCAATGACCCCGTTCCGGAAATACGTCAGCAACCCCGTTTCTGAAAAACGTCAGCAAATGACCCTATCGCGGAAATACGTCATCCAATGACCCCGTCTCGGAAACACGTCAGCAAATGACCCCGTCTCGAAAATACGTCAGCAAATGACCCCGTTTCGGAAATATGTCAGCAAATAACCCCATCACGGAAATACGTCATCCAATGACCCCGTCTCGGAAACACGTCAGCAAATGACCCCGTCTCGAAAATACGTCAGCAAATGACCCCGTTGCGGAAATACGTCAGCAAATGACCCCGTCTCGGAAATACGTCATCCAATGACCCCGTCTCGGAAATACGTCAGCAAATGACCCCGTTGCGGAAATACGTCAGCAAATGACCCCGTCTCGGAAATACATCATCCAATGACCCCGTCGTGGAAATACATCATCCAATGACCCTGTCTTGGAAATACGTCATCCAATGACCCCGTCTTGGAAATACGTCAGCAAATGACCCCGTTTCGGAAATACGTCAGCAAATGACCCCGTCGCGGAAATACGTCATCCAATGACCCCGTCTCAGAAACACGTCAGCAAATGACCCCGTCTCGGAAACACGTCAGCCAGTGACCCCGTCGCGGAAATACATCATCCAATTACCCCGTCTTGGAAACACGTCATCAAATGACCCCGTCTCAGAAATACGTCATCCAATGACCCCGTCTCGGAAACACGTCAGCAAGTGACCCCATCGCGGAAATACGTCATCCAATGACCCCATCGCGGAAACATGTCATCCAATGACTCCGTCGCGGAAATACGTCATCCAATGACCCCGTCTCGGAAACAAGTCAACTCACCAACCACTTACAAGTCCTCTCGACTTGTAAGGGAGAAAATTCTCTTGTGAGATCCTTACGACTCTCAAGAGAAAACGCACTAAGTTATCCTCACGACTCCTAAGGAGAAAATACACCTACGGGATCCTCTCGACTCGTAGGTTGAAAAGTCTTTAGGCAGCAGACCTAAACCTGTCTCCTAAGCCATCATTGCCCTGCAGGGAGGTTAAGATGGACTGCTATCTACTATCTACAGGCCACACTTGCCAAAATTACATGCCACTGAAATAGAGGTGCTACTCAAGAGTACATAAACTACTTTGCTCCAAGTAGAAACAAAAAGACATAACCCATGGATGTCGACCACATACTGTGCGAGGCAATAAAGAGAACATTTGATTTGCATCCAATTAAGCGTTCGAAGCGTACCCACTCATGTATGTGCGAAGAGGATTAATGCATAAAATAAACGCATAGAAAGGAAAAATTTGTTATTCATACCCCAGAAAATTCTTACATTGATGAAAAACAGTAAACAAAAGCATCATTAAAATATTTACAATGGTAAAATATTAAATCCAGGACACAGATTAAGAAATTCAGAAGTAAGGACGTCTAAAATGCTTCTGGCCTCCCTGACTATTCTCGTGTGCATTCTCTCACGAAGGCAAGCGTCAGGATCCTCGCTGATGTCGTCTGTCTTCTGATAAGCAGAGATTATCGTCGTCTGTTGAAAAATTTGATGCAAGATATCAAAAAGATTATCTCGCCGCCTCTTCGAGATCAGGCCCATCAGATATACTGAGTGCACCTTATCTTCAGCATCATCCAGTGCCTTAAGCGGCATGGCTTCGTAAAATCCAGGAAGTGCATTCCGAATTGCTCTCACAATGAGCTTCAAAAGAGCGGAGCGACGAGGAAGTAGTTGACTGTTGTATTCATTAAAGCGACTCATAATCTCAGCACATTGAGCATTTGTGAACTCCTGGTTTTGACAACGGCCTAGTGCGCGAATGTCTCCATAAGAAATAATTTCGTCAAGATCATACAGATGAGCGGCCATAGTGTCTGAAAAGGAGAATCAGTGAGAGTTTAGGGGTTAGACTGATCAAGAAAATGCTTATGGAAACAGACATGGGAATTTAAACGACTCTTGATATCCTTACGGAGAAAACAAGTTCTGATTAAGACACCCAACAAATTCAAATATGTTCAAATAAAGGAGAAATCCTAAAAGAATTCTTATTTAATGAGAGGCCCATTGGGCCAAGGAGTTAAACTCCCTCGAGAGCAACGCTCTGCAGACAAGAGTGTAGCGAGATGTCTCAAGAATGTGACGATACTTCTGTCAACTCTAATCATGAGAGGAATAAAATTCCCTAAAAATTTTAAAAGATGCGCTCTGTGAAAATGATGGAATCATCCATCAAAACCCTAAAAAAGCAAAGCTTTTACAGAGGTAAAACCCCAAGATCTTTAAAGATCTGAAACACAAATCTCAGAAACTCTAAGAGTTCTTCTTTAATGGGTTAAGAAATCCTAAAAGAGATCTCTTTAGATCTATGACCTAAGAAAGAGTAAAGCTCTGTTAAGAAACCCTAAAAAAGATTTATTTAGATCTATGATCTAGAAAGAGCAAAGTTCTGTTTTAATTAACGGTTTGAAGATCTGTGATCTAGTAAGAGCAAAACTCTGTTTAATGGGGACAAACATGATTCTTACCAGAGATTTGAACAAAGTTCTAACTTAAAGAAAGTTTTTGGGGCAGAGATCTATGATCTGAAGAGAGAATTCAATTCTCAAGAGAAAACAAGAAAACAAGAAGATGAACAAGCAGTCATCTCAAGGGCCAAAGGCCCTATTTATAGGCGCTGGAAGTCGATCCAACTTCCAAGTTGATCTAACGATAGAAACGTTGCCACCGCTGCACTCACGTGTAAACCACGTGAGCGCAACGGTGAGGGGGGGCATTTGTTTCCCCCAATCAGAGAGTAAAGCTCCATTCAAAATTCAAAATTTAAAATGAGGCAGTGCCTCATAAGAGCGCCAGCGCCAAGAGCGCCAGCGCTAAGAGTCAAAGACTCTGAGGCAGCGCTCACGTGCAAAGCACGAGAGCGCTCGCGTCAAGAGCGCCAGCGCTAAGAGTCAAAGACTCGGAGGCAGCACTCACGTGCACAACACGAGAGCGCTCGCGCCAAGAGTGCCAGCGCTAAGAGTCAAAGACTCGGAGGCAGCGCTCACGTGCACAACATGAGAGCGCTCGCGCCAAGAGCGCCAGCGCTAAGAGTCAAAAACTCTGAGGCAGCGCTCACGTGAAAAGCACGAGAGCGCTCGCGCCAGTTTTGACTCTGAGGCAGCGCTCACGTGCAAAGCACGAGAGCGCCAGCGCCAAGAGTCAAAGACTCCGAGGCAGCGCTCACGTGCAAAGCACGAGAGTGCCGGTGCCAGAACTAAAAGTTCTCAACCCTTGGATCAAAGATCCAACGAAGATGATAAATTATCAAATTACCAGAATAAAATTTTGTTGAGGAAACACTCCTCAAATCTTTCTAAATAAGAAAGATTGTGCTCTGTAAATCAGAGCACCATTGGATCAAAGATCCAATGGTGATTAAAAATCACCGAGATACAGAATAAGTTCTGTATGGGAAAATATTTTCCCAATCTTGTTAATAATAAGAAAACTATCTTCTGTAAAACAGAAGCCCTTGGATCAAAGATCCAACGGTCGGAAACATTCCCCAAATCAATTAGAGATCTCTCAATAAGAGATTTCCTTAACTGATTCAACAAGTAAGCCTCCCCTATATAAAGAACCAGAAACCTCCCCATAAGTTCTCAAATCGAAAGAAGAAAAAACAGAGGAATCCCCCATAAACTTCAAGAGCAAGCTCTAAGAAGAAGAACCTTCTTCAAGGTGAAGGAAAAGAAGAGAGATCATAACATCTCCTCCATATTTGAGAGTTTAACTCTCACATCATAAGAACATAGTTCTTTTTTAGATCACAGATCTATAAGACAAGGTTTTTCACAAAAGTAAAAGAGATCGCAGCATCTCATCAAGAAAGAGAAGAACTTAGTTCTTAGATCCATGAGGCAAAGAATTTTATAAATCGAGAATTTAATTCTCAGAGCACAGAACTGATCAGAGCTGACAAAGAAGCGCTTTAGCGCTCCAATTTTTTTGCAATAAGCACTTTAGCGCTCCAAGTCTGACGCTCAGCGCCAAGCGCTCTACGTGCTCCTCACGTGGGCGCCCTTTTTACAATAAGCGCCTTAGCGCTCCAAGTCTGGCGCTCAGCGCCAAGCGCTCCACGTGCTCCTCACGTGGGTGCCCTTTTACAATAAGCGTTTTAGCGCTCCAAGTTTGGCGCTCAGCGCCAAGCGCTCCATGTGCTCCTCACTTGGGTGCCCTTTTACAATAAGCGCTTTAGCACTCCAAGTCTGGCGCTCAGCGCCAAGCGCTCCACGTGGGCGCCCTTTTATAAGAAGTGCCGTAGCGCTCCCAGTCTAGCGCTCAACGCCAGGCGTTCTACGTGCTCCTCACGTGGGCCTATGGAATTACAAAGCGCTTTGTAAATAGGGCCCCAGCGCCATAAAACGTGTTCAACACTCAATAAAAGACAAAAAGAAAAATAGGTGTCAGAACCCAAATCAATACTCAGCATTATTGAATAAAAATGGGGCTGATCCTAAACAAGTGTTCAGAACTGAGTGGACCGAGCCCAAGTTGGCCACAAGTCCCTAATTCAAATTAACCGAGCCCATGTGCTCACAATCTTTTAATTGGTTTAGTCCCAAACCTGATTATAGATCTCCCAACCAACATTGGTTCAAGGGTACATCTCTTCACATCTCTGATATGTGTCGTTGTAATTCTTCAACGTCTTCATAGAGGTGGCGGGTCCCGGCAACCAGAAACTCCATGGACTATGAGTTCCTTAAACTCATGGACTATGATGTCCTTAAACCCAATGGACCGCAACGTCCTTAAACTAAACATTATGGACTATGATATCCTTAAACTTTGGACCGCAACGTCTTTAAAATTAAATTGCGGACCGCAACGTCCCTATAAACTAAAGAAAATCCTGTTGAGTGGATCTTAGTCTAAAATTAGACTAACGTATCCTCAACAAACGTTTGAGTTGATCTTAATCTAAAATAAGATTAACGATCCTTAAATCAACCCAAACCCAAATCTAAGAAAATACGAATTTGGACTAATCCACGCCCTACGGGTGACAACATAAATTAGTCTCCGTATACAATCCACGGGAAACCAAAAATAAAACAAACACACACGACACGAAGTGACCATCTGGAGAAGGAGAAAGTGGTTACCACGATGCGGTAGCGTAATTAACTGTAGGGGCTTGCGTCTGCAGGGAAGAGCGTCCCCATAATCAAAAACCCCTCAAACGAGGGGGAATATGACAAAGTCTGCCACAACGGCCGCATCTGTTTAAACCTCCGATACACAGTGCCATAAATCAACTTGGCATCTTCGGAGAGGTGGACGGATAAAACCCAAATAGCATCTGCCCCAAATTCAGGCCGGACGTTCCAACGTCTCGGTCGCGTCTTTCGGCGGAGAACATTGATCCTACTCCTACCCAATTTTCATAACCATTCGATTCCTATCAATCCTACCGGACTTTTACACCTTCTCTAGACATTCTTTCTAATCAGTCATTTGGGAGTTTTACTTGTCCACAAGAATTTTAATCTTATACTGAAACCCCTTACCGAATCATGTCTAGTCTTGAACGGACCGTGGAAGAATATGTGGTAGCGTCGTGCCGTGCCAGTGAGGAATTGAATGAATGCATGGCCGCCCTCATACAACAAAACAAACGAGTAACTAGTTTCGAACCAGCTCAAAAATTTTCAATGTATGATACGGCCATAGGACAAATTGAGAATTTGGGTAGTGAGAGAGAACGGTACACCCTTCCAAATCAAACCTCCCCATCCCAAATTGAAATCCACAACTCCAGTTTCACAGATCTATCGAGTACACTTAATGATTCACCAATTGAAGATAGAATGTCTGATGAGTTGTGTGACTTTATAGTGTTTGATTTACCCGATTGTGAGGAGTCCATTTCAAGTGAAGCCACACCCAATCTTTGTGATCTCTACATCTCCACTCTAGAACCACAATTGATTGAAAACCCTGCTTTTGATGAGGTGTCTGAGACTTGTAACCTTCACTTGATTGAGGATATTGACGTTGGGGATATATTGGATGATGAGCCTGAAATTTTGGATGAGTTTGTCCCACCAATTCATCAGGTCCTTTCACTCTCGTGTGGTCATCATCTCGAACCTTTAACTATTCTTCCTGAACCCCATATGCGTCTTGAAGTTGATAATAAATGTATAACTGAAAGGCAGAACGAAATTCAGCATTCATTTCCCACATCTGGTTCAGCAATACTCGCTACACCAATTTGTTTACCCATTTCATTTTCCACTTTTTCTGGTTCTTCTTCTAATCTTCTTTTAATGATAGCGAGTGTTGATGAATCACAATCCGATATTTCGAGTTCGATAATTCTAGAAAGGCAACTTGATTTAGACTCTTTTGAGAATGAGGTAGATGAGCTTTACGAGTCTCCTACCTCCATAATTTTTGACAAATCAAGTATGTTGAATTCTGGCGTGACACTTATTGACATTGAAACGTTCAATCGGACCATCGATGAAAGTTTCGAAGATATTTTCGCCGACGAACTCGCATTCCTAAACGACACGGATTTTGTGATTAATCAACCTCCACCTGAAGAAATTGAACCACCACCATTTCTTCTTATCCCATACGAGAATGTGACCATTCTCCCCATTCCTGATCATCCACATTCTCATTTCCGTTCACTATTATTGTTTCGTCTTTGTCAACCGAGACGTAAACCATACCGCCTCCTATCTCCCCACTTCTTCAAATCTCTGATTTTCTACCAACCAGTGCGTTACATCAATAAAATTTTTGAATGGTTGGTGTTGACTTTTGGTCTTTTTAAGGCTTTACTTTGACCAATAAGTTTAACCCCCCATAATTTTAAATGCTTAATACTATTTTACTCAAGTTTGGGGGGGGGGGGGATATTTTGGCTCTTGAAAGAGAATTTTTATAAAATTGTGAGCTAAAAATAAGTTTGGGGGAGAATTTTACTTTCACTATTTCATGTCCCCGTTACTAACTTTTCCTTCTAAGTTTACAGTTTTTTTAAGTTTAACAGATGACATCAGTGAGGACACTGCTGTAAACAGGTTTGGGGGAGGTTTGTGCTTATTCACGCGTTACTTTGCATTATACTATATATAAGCACAAAATTTTTTTGATAATGAAAATTTGAAAGTGAAAATTTACATATGAAAGATAGGAATAGTTTGAGAAAAGCAAGAAAATTAGATATTTTCTTAAACGAAACTAGTAATAAGTAGTTATGAGCCGTTGTCCCAAGGGTTAGTAAGATAAAGGAAATTGCTAATCTGAGAATAAAAATAAGTCTGAAAAATAGTCCCTATTCTTGAGGCCAAACATTTGAACTTTGATACCCTACTATATATACTTACACACATTTTGAAACTTGGGATAGTAGAGAATACCTTGAAATGCTCTTATCTAAAAGCCTTAGTATGAAATAAAAAATAAAAAAAAGTATAAGTGGTGAAGAAAAAAAATAAACACTGGTTTTGTAATTGCTTAAGGCAGCATAAAAAAAATATAGCGAGGATGCTTTATCACCTAGTGCCTTAGACCAACTGGTTTGGGAGCCACAGCTAAGCCTTAGGTGTTGCAAGACGAGAAATTACGCCTCAATACGCGAGCACATTTTGTAATTGGTTGGTTAGTACCTCAAAAAGTATTAACGGTCGCATGAAGAATGCGTGAGCAATTTCATCTAAAATATTCACCAACTAAAAAGTACTAAGGAAGATGGACAAAAGTATGATAGCTTGAATTGAATTCTCTAAGTGTAGGGATATCTTTTACACACACGTAGGGGTATATGATCAATGTTTGGAGGAAAGATAGGGAGGAAAACTAAAGACGATGTTTTATTGAGGGATGATATGATTTCTAATATCTTTTCACGACTATTAAGATAGGGCTCATGACAACCGAAAAACTGGTGTAGTTAGAAACTCTTATTTTCAAGTTATTTCTTTTATAGTTCTTATCTTTATATGTAACTTTCACTATCTTTCTTTTATTATAAGATTTTGTGGGTGTAATCCGCTGAAAACCCTCAGGAGGCAACACTCCTTGTCACGTCCCGCTTCCCAGTATACGGGCAGAGGATGCGACGAGGCCGCTATGTATTTACTCTGAAGTAAACACGCTAAGCGTATCTAACCAATATAAGTAAAATGCACAAGAGACAGTGACAATAGATATAATTGAACAACAACTTTATTTATTAACATTTTTTTTACAATACATCTGAAAAGTGGATACATGGAATGGAAATCAATGCCTAAATAGTGGCATAATAGAAATAGAAAAAATACAGAAATGTAAATGTGTACATGGAATCTAAAGCTCTGGGTCGAAAGCTAGCTGGTCCAAATCCTCGCTGGTGGGTTCAATCTCCTGAAGGTCCGATCCACCTGACAACATTCCAAAGAAGAAAAAAAAGGAATGTCGTCAGCAAACAATCGCTCGGTAAGT
Source organism: Agapanthus africanus (assembly GCA_030015575.1). Classification (NCBI taxonomy): domain Eukaryota; kingdom Viridiplantae; phylum Streptophyta; class Magnoliopsida; order Asparagales; family Amaryllidaceae; genus Agapanthus; species Agapanthus africanus. The sequence goes on along the minus strand of CM057343.1, from coordinate 416,427,744 downwards.
CCCAAAGATGAGGGAGGAATAAAATAAACAGAGAGAGTGCAACTTTTAAAATTGTATTATATTGTTAACGCTGTTGTTTATAGCTTGGTACAGAAGATGCCAGTGTATACGAGAGGAGTCTCACTATACCAGAGACTACGATATACGGAGTACAAGGAACCGTTCAACCACGGTACAACGGCAATGGAGATTCAGGTTAGGTGTTTTATGGTTGCAGTCTCGTGCCACTTCTAACACCTTCCATACCAATCTATCCCTTATAAACCCCGCGATGTCTTGATTGTATTGTTGTATTGTATATTGAATATAGACGGATGACTTGCCGAAACCATGATATCAGTAATGGAACGGATATAATAGATGATCATGTAAATCGAATATATCCATGGTTGGGTTCAGTCAAATTGTATAGATTGAATAGATTGAGTATATGGATTCATATTGATTTGTGGTTTCATACTGGAATCATATTCAAGTCAGATTGATTATATTGAGACTCATTCTGAGTCAGACAATTAGAAAAGAAATTGAAGTCCTGAATTATGTTTTGGTGCTATCGGTAACTGCTGCACATGGACGGCATGATTTGTGTCTTTTTCAAAGACAATTACCGTGTTGATAACACCGTTTGTTAAGTTGTCTACCTTAAATAGGCAAGCACCTATATCTCCGGCTCCCTGAGGCTTAAGAGACTGGTCCCACTTAAACCTGTGTTTACTAGGGTCCTTATTGTAATTTAATATAACTTGAAGGGGTTTTATGTAAAATAGTTTTGTTATACTTTCAAAATATACCTCAAGTATTTAATTATCGTTTTTAGAGTTTTTATAGATATTTCTTTTATTCAATGTGAAATTTCTAGTGAATATGACCTAGTTTTTAAAGTATAAGGTATTTATTTGAAATATTGGAACTGTATGGTATTTTCTTGTAAATAGGATGTTTTTCTTGTATTTTGGAAATATGGAATATTATAAATATTTAAAAATAGATATTTTGATATTAATTACATATATATTTATTTATTAAAAAAATAAGTTTTATTTATAATAGAAATCACATTTTCTAAAGGAAAATGTATTAAAAATCTTTCGAGATCGTATGCTCCTTGCGAAGGTCTGCATCTCACTCTACTAGGCCTGAGTTTGTGCAATAATCCTCACCATACCGAACGGGTTCCCCAAAATGGATTGTAGAGGCGCAATTGCAAAGATTTGTTAAATACACTTCTTATAGAAAAAAGGTTCTATAAGTTGAAGGTAATTATATATAAAGTCGTATTTTCCCAAATCTATATTCCCAAATTCCATCGTGCTATATTAGATATATGTGTTGTGAGGAGGTAGGTCGTTACCTCATGAGTTTTCTAAGGTAATACGGTTTTAAAAGTTCAAGCATGTCGAAATGAAACATGAAGGTATTTTAATGTAAAAGTAGAATAAAACTTGCTACGGTTATTATTTTGATGTCAAACTTATTCTATTACCTTTGTTAATATTTAATGGTCATGACATAAGAGTTTGGTATTATTGTGTTTAAGAAAAATAGAACTTTTTAAGGAAAAACCGAATCGAAAGTCGGATTAACTCCGCTTCCGTCAGGTTTTAGTTTTGAATGATTTTAGAATATAGAAAAGAAGAAGAAGTAGGGACTTACTAGATGATTGACTAGAGGAGATAAAAAGGAATAGGTGGGAGTTTCCGGTGCGTCGTTTCGTCGTTGGAAACTCCTTGAGTTGTCGCCGGAAGTTCGTCAGAGCTTGGCCCTTTGCTAACTCCACTTGCACACAAAAGGATCTTGAAATTTTCTTTAGAGTTTTTGTAGGAAATTTCAGTGTGAAGGGGTGTAAAAATAGAGTGGGTATTTATAGGGAAAATTAGGGTTAGGGTGTGATAAAAATGCATTTAAATTTGCATTAAAATGGGATTTTATTATTCTCTGTAAATGTGCAGAGAATAAACAATACTGGGGTTATGGGGGAAGTATAAGAGTCGCTAGGGTAAAATAAAATTAGGGTTTGGTCCGAGTTGGACCGGCGGCGCCGGCCCGAGTCACCATCATACCGGCCCGAGTCATGAGGTGGGGGCTCGTATTGGTGCCACGTGTCCCTGACGCTTGGTCTAGCCTACTGCACCTGTTAGATTATTCTGTAACTTACCCTATTACGTGCAGTGAACGTGCAACTCTTGGGCTTCTAAAAGATTAAAAGAATTTTAAATAAAAAGAATATGTGGCTGATGGGATTTGAATTCTGGTTCTTTGATTCAGCAGTGCAAGATTTTACAGTGAGCTATAAGCTCTTTCTTGCTGTTCAAAATTGAATCAAATACTTATAGTACTCACAGGAAATGTAAATACCCCAATTGTATATTAACTTTAAATGAATTTTATGTACACTAAAATTGGAGTTGTTACAGTCTACCCTCCTTACAAAAATTTCGTTCTCGAAATTTACAATTTATTTTAAGGACTAGTTTACAAATAAGTGAGGATATCTTGCACGCATCTCATCTTCTCTTTCCCATGTCGATTCTCCTGGAGTGTCTTTTTTCCACATTACTCGAACCAAGTTGACTTTCTTGTTCCGAAGTGACTTCACTTTCCTGTCCAGCATCTCAACAGGTTGCTGCTCACAAGATAAGTCGGGCTGTACAGTGAGCTCGGAATGATCGAGAATATGGCTGGAGTCATTCACATACCTTCTGAGTTGGGATATGTGGAACACATTATGCATCCTTCCAATGAAGGTGGAAGTGCTAAACGGTATGCCACTTCATCGACTCGTTCGAGTATGTCGAACGGTCCAATTTACCTTGGACTTAGCTTACCCCGTCTTCCAAAACGAATCACTCCGCGGTTTGGAGATATCTTCAGAAATACGTGATCTCTCGGCTGGAACTCCAAATGACGGCGCTTTGCATCAGCCCAGTGCTTCTGTCGATCTTGGGCTATGCGCATTCTTTCCTTGATAGTACGGACCATATCTACGGTTGCTACTATCATCTTTGGTCCTATAAGTTCTTTATCTCCTATGTCGTCCCAAATTAATGGTGATCGACACTTCCTTCCATAAAGTGCTGCAAAAGGTGACATTCCTATACTTGCTTGGTAGCTGTTGTTGTAAGAAAACTCCATAAGATGTAGGTGATCTTCCCACGATCCTCCGAAGTCTAGCATACATGCTCTTAGCATATCCTCCAAGATCTAAATAGTTCACTCAGACTGACCATGGGTTTGTGGATGATAAGCCATGCTGAAGTTCAGACTTGTTCCCAAGCTCGTTTGAAGACTTTGCCAAAATTGCGATCGGAACCTGGTGTCACGATCGGAGACAATGCAGACCGGTACTCCATGAAGTCTCACGATTTCCTGCATGAGTTCATGGATATCAGAGATAGTACATATTTGAAGAGTATAAATCTTACTTAGATTCTTACCTCCATGTACTTCTTTGCAAATGTCTCAGTAGATTGGTCAACTCGAAATGGGATGAAGTGAGCTGACTATGTGAGTCGATCCACAATAACCCATACCGCATCATTACCCTTTCTGCTACGAGGGAGTGCAGTCACAAAATCCATTGTGATGTGTTGCCACTTCCATTTCGGGATTGGTAATGGTTGAAGTAATCCAGCAGTCCTGTGATATTCAGCTTTTACTTGCTGACACACCAAGTATTTAGCGACGCTTCTGGCTAATTCACGCTTTATTCCATGCCACCAGTAATTTTGACGCAGATCTTTGTACATCTTTGTACTTCTAGGGTGTACTGAGTAGGGAGAGCTGTGAGCTTCCTTCATTAACTCTTCCCAAACAGAACCTTTTGGTACACACAATCTGCTGCCGTACCTCAAAGATCCGTCTTCATGAATGATGAAGTCTGTTTTGAGTCCATTCTCTACTTGTTCTCTGATCTTTTGCAATTTAGTATCACTTGCTTGAGCTGCTTTGATCTGATTGACAATGGTAGATTGAACTTGTAAATTCATCAAACTTGAAGCGTTACCTGGTATGACTACTTCAATCTCCATCTGATGCAAATCATGTTGAAGTTTTCTCTGTGCGGTGAGATTCAATGCTAATGGTTGGCAACTAAGAGCATCGGGTACTACATTCACTTTTCCTGGGTGATATTACAGGTTGATGTCAAAGTCTGCCATGAGTTCTAACCATCTTCTCTGCCGCATATTAAGCTCCGTCTGAGTAAACACATATTTCAGACTCTTGTGATCTGTGTATATGTCCACTCATTCACCAAGAAGATAATGGCGCTAAATCTTAAGAGCAAAGATTACGGCTTCCAACTCCAAATCATGCGTCGGATAATTGCGCTCATGAATTTTCAGCTGTTTTGAAGCATAAGCCACAACTTTACCGTGCTGATGTAGAACACATCCTAATCTCTTACCGGATGCATCGCAATGCACTTCGAAACCTCCAGATTGGTCCGGTATAACGAGAATAGGCGCTGATGTGAACCTTGACTTGAGTTCTACGAAAACTTGCTCGCATGCTTCTGACCACACAAAGTCTTCATCTTTACGTGCGAGCTTGGTCAGGGGTGTTGCTATCTTCGAAAATCCTTCAATGAACCTTCTGTAATATCCAGCTAGACCCAAGAAGCTTCGAATGTCCTTCACTGACTTTAGCCATTCTCTTACTGCTGAAACTTTCGCTCGATTTACAGAGATTCCTTCGCCTGATACAATATGTCCGAGAAAACCAACTTGATCTAGCCAAAACTCGCACTTGCTGTATTTGGCATAGAGCTGATGTTGTCATAGAGTTTCCATGACAATTCTCAAGTGTTCGGCATGCTCTTTCCGACTCTTAGAATACACCTGGATATCGTCGATGAAGATGATAACAAACCTGTCTAAGTACTCCCGAAAAACTTGATTTATCAGGTTCATAAATATTGCTGGTGCGTTGGTCACTCCAAATGGCATCATAAGAAATTCTTAATGTCCATAACTAGTTCTGAAAGCCGTTTTGTGGATGTCAGATTCCTTGACCTTCACCTGATGATAACTCGAACGACTTAGAGAAAACGCAAGATCCACTTAGCTGATCGAATAAATCGTCGATGCGCGGTAGTGGATACTTGTTCTTTATCGTTACTTCGTTCAAGGATCTATAATCAATGCATATTCTATATGAACCTTCCTTCTTCTTCACGAGCAGAACTGGAGATCCCCAACTTGAAGTGCTGGGACGAATCCATCCTTTCGCCAATAATTCGTCCAACTGAGTTCAGACCTCCTTTAAACCTTCCGGACTTAATCGATATGGTGTTTTGATCACCGGTTGTGCTCATGGTACTAAATCATTGCTGAATTCAAGAGCTCGATCGGGAGGCAAACCTGATATATCATCAGGAAACACATCGTCGAACTCTCGAACCACTTCTGGCTTTAATCCTTCCTTCGCTTGAATTGCTGCAATCACTGCTTCCTTCGGCTTCACCTTGTAAGTACTTGGCTCCAGGGTACGGTCTCCACTTTTGAAATAAAAGACTGGATGGTCTGGAATCTCGAATACTACCCTCCTTTGACAGCAGTCGATGGTAGCATAGAAGGTTCCGAGCCAATCCATACCTAGAACCACATAGAAGTTCGGTATGTCCAGCACTTTGAAGTCAGCATAGAATTCTCTGCTGCAGACGACCACTGGACACAGGCCGTATCCTATTGTTGCCTTTAGAACGTCATTTCCTGAACTGACATTCTAGCTGGATACAAGCGGTGTGACTGGAATCGCATGAGTTTGGACGAACCGTTGCGACATAAAGCAATGAGATGCTCCAGTATGGAATAGTTCGAGTGCAGGGAATGAGGCTACTAAGATTGTACCTAAGGTATACATAGGATATATTTTAGGTATAAAGGAGAAGATATATAGGTATGTCTATGAACTGAGAGAGAATTTGAAAGGGAAGTGTTACCAGTGATCACTTGGCCGGTGGCTTCAGCCTCCACAATCATCGTGAAAGCTTGTCGCCTTAGCACATTCCTCCTTGCTGGAGGAACATTCCTCTATCCGTTCCTTGGTCCTTGAGGTGGGTTCCTTTGAGCTTGATGGAACTGACGGGGAGGAGGTGCAGTCGGTGGTCCTCTAGGTGGTGGAGCAAGGAGAGCGAGTCTTAGAGCAGGTGCCTGAAGTGCTGGGCGCTGCGGGTATGTGATTGCTGGCCTGGGTGCAGCATATGGGTTTTGTTTACGAGGACAAGACCCAATATCGTGAGTAGCTGAGCCACAAACTAAGCAAAGACGAATTGCACGCCGACAGTCTTTCATCAGATGTTCATCTCTCCTGCAGTAGGTACAAAAGGCTGGGCTGGGCCGGTTGATTGGTACTCCCGGTCTCATGGGCACAAAAGATGGTCTTGAAGAGGCTCTTCCTGCCATCTGGTTGGTAGGGTGCTTCATCCCGGCAGACTGAGGTCTGCCCCTCATCTTTACCACTGCCTCATAACGATGGGCAGCTTTCAGAAATGATTCGTGGGTCGGAAAATCTCCTGTGGCTAATGCAGCCTGGATCTCCGGATCTAACCCTTATTGAAATCGACGGGCTCTGATCTCATCCATCGGTATTAAGTGTGACGCAAATCTATTAAGGTATTGTGTTAGCTGTGTAGTATATGATATTTCAAAATCTAAATATTGAGATGTTTCTTACCGACTGAGCATGGTGAACTCAGCGTCATATTCATCTACTGACTTGGTCCACATTGAATCTTGTTGCAGATGGATGAACAACTGTTCCATATCAAAGCGGACAGTCTCAGGGAAGTATTTTGCATCGAACATGTCACGGAAAGTCTTCCATTCGATGGGTTGATCATGAAGGCTTTCTTTCGCCTTCCACCAAACTCGTGCATTGTCCGTGGTCTGAATGAAGTAGAGATGGAGTACTCTATGAGGCATGGCTTCAAGGTGTCGAACAACGCCGCAGAATTAGAAGCCTTATTTGCCGGGCTACGAATTGCTTCCGGGGTGGGGCTAAAGACGATTAGGATCCCAGCGACTCCGCTCTAGTCATCGGCCAGGTGACCGGACGTTTCGAAGCCCGAGTGCCTTTGATGATTAAATACCTAGCGGAGGTAAAAAGACTTCGGAGAAATTTCAATGAGATCTAAGTAGAATAGATTCCCAGGAGCATGAATGTCGAGGCCGACACGCTAAGCAAACTTGCCTCTTCTTATTCGACCAATCACCAGAGAAACATCCTCTTCAAAGCCCTCACCACGAGGCGACCGAGTAGTTTCCTGCTCAGTCCCTCCGCAACGAGCAACTTCCTGTCCGGCTACACTGTGAATCCAAAGTCCTCACCATGAGGCGGCCGAGTAGCTTCTTGCTCGGTCCATCCATAGCGGGTAGCTTCCTGCCCAGCTATGCTGTGGATCCAAAGCCCTCACCACGAGGCGGTCGAATAGCTTCCTGCTCGGTCCATCCACAGCGAGCAACTTTCTGCCTGTCTACGCTATGGATCCAAAGCACTCACCACGAGACGACCGAGTAGCTTCCTGCTCGGCCCATCCGTAGCAGGAAGCTTCCTGCCCAGCTACGCTGTAGATCCAAAGCCCGCACCACGAGGCGACCGAGTAGCTTCCTTCTCGGCCTATCCACAGCAGGCAGATTCCTACACGGCTATGCTGTGGATCCAAAGCCCGCACCATGATGCAAACGAGTAGCTTCCTGCTCGGCCCATCCGCATCGGGCGGCTTCCTGCCCGGCTGCGCTGTGTACCCGAACCCCAGCCACACTCAGATCCGAGGGACGCCAATCTATTTGTACTTGTGTTCGTATTTGGCGTTTTCTTGTCTGACGTCACCTCGACTCTGGGGGGAGGAGGGACATCGATATATTTGTACTTGTGTTCGTATTTGGCGTTCGCTTGTACCCGTCACCTCGACTCCAGGGGAGGAGGGACACCGATCTATTTGTACTTGTTTTTGTATTTGGTGTTCGCTTGTCCCACGTCACCTCGACTCCGGGGGAGGAAGGACACTAATCTATTTGTACTTGTGTTCGTATTTAGCGTTTGTTTGTCCCACGTCACCTCGACTCTAGGGGAGGAGGTACACCGATCTACCTACACTTGTAAACAAACAAGAACAAAAGCATTACGGCCAGGCACGTCAAAGACGAGATAAAAATATTTTATTGATATTTTAAATTATATACAAGGTATTATAGGATCCTCAGCTTTCCAAAATGCTCGAAGGCTACAAAAAAAGAAAAAAAGGGGGGCTTCAAACCGCCTTCGCGGCTGGGACCTCCCCATCGTCCCCCTTTCACCGCCAGGAACGTCGATTACGACCGCAAGCTCTGCACTCCCGCCTGAGGCCTCGCCTCCTCCTGCCAGCTCGGCGCTGCCACCCTGATGCACTTTCTCGATAAGGGGATACCTTGCACAAAGTTCTTAGTCGTCAAACCCAGGCATAGATTCTTTAACAGCGTCGAGGGCGTTGTGCCACCCGACGGCCGCAGAGTCGGCAAGGTCGACATAGAATTAGTCGGAAGCCTTGTACTACTCCACGTCCTTTTCTACCCTACCTTTGGCTTGCTTCGTTGCTTCGTGGGCTGCCCGGGCATCTCTCTTGAATGAGTCTCTTTGCTTCTTCATGTCGTCATAGAGCCTGTTGACCTCCTCAAACTTGGCCTGGATAGCCCGATTGGATTCGGTCAAGAGCCGGTGAGACTCTTTCAACTTTGCGACCATCAGGCCCTCTGCGACCAACCTAGAGTATAGGGAGGCCGCCTTGTCCTCCGTCTCCTTCATCTTGGTAAGGATCTCTTCCTCACGCAAGGAAGACTCTCCGGCCTTTTTTATCGCCGGGGCCACCTCCTCGGCCTCCATAGCGGTAAGAAGGGTGCAAAGCTGGAGGACCTGTGGAAAAACACAAACCATTTTTAGAAGCTAAACAGAGAAAAAACACCTGGGAATTTTTAGAAATTTACTAACCTGCACGCATGGCCTCCTGAACTATCGCCGTCATCTGAGCCTTCATGGTGCCTCCGGGAATCTTGGCCCCCGTCGTCTTCTCCTTGTCTGCCAGCAAGCTGTCGGCTACAGAAAGCCCTGAAGGCACCTCGATGCAGAAGTTGCCCTCCTACACCTGTATCCAAGCCGGAGGTGGCCGGGAAACCACTCTCTTCTACCTTTTGAGCGGAGAATCGGCAGAGGACGACACTTCTGTTCTGGCCCGGGGTGCCGGATCCCGGGCATGCTTCTTCCCTCTGCTACGGTGTTCCTGCAGGACGAGAGGGGCTATGGGGACCTTGGTAGAAGGGGTTTGCTAGGGAACCGCGCTCGGTGCGGGTCTGGACGAGCTAGCACCGCCGCCTTTCCTCCCCTGCGCCTTGGCAGCCATGGCAGCCACGATCTTCGAACGATCCATTAGCTCTACAGAAGAAAATAGAAGAAAAAGGCCAGCAACATGAACGAAAGTATCATGTCAAGCTTAAATTAAGCGGTGAAATCCTAACTTACCCTTAAAGCGCACGGGCTTAAGTCCTGCCCAGTTTAAAGCCTGCTCGGAAAGCAGGACATCAGCCTACTGGATTGGCTCCCATTGTGACACTACCCCGGCCTCTGAGGTGTTGGACTGCCTGACCCGTGGGCAATCCATCCTGTGCCATTTGGTGGGCACCGGCCAATCCTATACTTCCGGAGGACCGAAAAAAATGAACTTCTCCTTCCACTCATGAAAGGAAGAAGGAACGACCACTACCCCTGACCCGGCCGTCCTACCCCTATGTTTTTTGAAAAAGATATACACCCAGCTCGGTTCGTCCTTACTAATGTCAGGGTGGTTTTTGTAACAAAGAAAGGAAAGAAGAAGACTCAAGTCGAAGGGGATCTGATCAATCTTCAACCAGACCAGAAACACGAGGAGGATTCTCCGCAAGTTCAGTGCTAGTTGGCCCGAGGCAAGACAGAAGCAATGAAGTACGACAGAAATCTCGGATGAGAAGGGCAGACACATCCCTGCCCGGAACGCTTCCAGGTATAAATCTCATTGCCTTGTATCTGGTCTGCCCGCTCTCCCTCCTTAGACAGACGAAGTGAATAGCCAGGGGGATGTGGAAACGCGCCTGAATATCGGAAAGCTCGTCCGGCCGATCCAACATCGAGGGCGCATCACGAGTGTTTTCGATGCGCACCTTGGGGGCCCTCTTTGCCACCTGACGACGAAGAACAAGGGCATTGTCACCCCTTGGGGCGAGCCCGACGCAGAAGAGGAAGACGAAGAGGAAGAAGAACTTCTTCGGCTATCAGAAGTCGAGGAGGAAGAAGACGACCCACTGAACTCGGCTTTAGAAGATAAAGCCTCATCGCCCGACTCGACCCAAACTACATCAATGGAAACTTCGAAAGAAGATATCTAACCTGATTTAAGGAAAGATTAGCCAGAGAAGGGTTTTGGGCTGAGGGTCCGACCTAAGCAATGGTGCGCTGGGCAATCTTCAGATGGCAGGAGACAACTAGGGCAAAATGTTTGCCAAGGAATAGCCTCCCCTATTTATACACTCGGCATAAACCATCCGACGACCCAAATCCATTCCTGCTACAATGAAGTGTCGCACCCGACGGCCACGAGGACTCCACGTGCCAACCAATCATTGGACACTTCGTCCCTCATGTGGATCCAACTAGCAGATACGATGCCTCACGGTCTACCACTCCATTGCGGTCATGTGGCTCGAAGATCAACGGCCTGAGCAAGCGAAGCGATGTCCCATTTATGGTGCCACCATTTTGCCAATTTGCTGACGTCATCTAGGATACACGCAAAAATTAAGATGCTTCGTGAAAAGCCATATGGACCCAGGAATCGAAGGGGTACAGCCGCCCGGCACCACGTCGTCCCCAAACAACCCCTACAAAGAATCCTCAGCTCCAAGCTGAACATTGAAGACCAAGCAAACTACTCTCAACCCGACCTATGAATAGGTCAGAACGAGAGTGGTGGGCTAATGATGATGATCATAAGTGAGAATTCCCCAGGTTATGACATGCAGCAGTGACGTGTCATCCATGTAAGCCCGCTAGATTCCTGGGGGCTACGGAGATGGAATAAATACGATGCATTGCGGACATTCCTCGGCGCCTCGCCTCCGAGACTGCACCCGACCTTTTGGAGACCTCCCCGGAGTACCTCCTCTATTCGCCTAGCAACCAGCCAACAGCTCTCTTCCGAGCTATCCTACGGCCGAGCTTTCTCGGCCTCCTTACTCATCACCGAGCTATTGTAGAGGTGAGCTTCCTCAGCCCCCTCGCTCGTCGCCGAGCAATCCGTCGAGCCAAGCTTCCTCGGATGCCCTATCCGGCCGAGAGTACAGAGCCCAAGAGCCCCCGTAACGGCTCCGTATATCTTGCTACGACGAGATATCCGCCGCCTCACGTCCCGCATCCCCCACTAGCATATCTCGCCATTAATGGGCATATCCCGCCATGAACACGAACGTGACACAGGGGCATAACAGATGGCAAGAATCTCGCATCGGCTCGCTCCAATGCGACCCCTATATAAACCCCTCCTCCAGATGACTCAGGTACGTCGAACTCATTCTCAAGACACCGCTACTCTGCCCAATTACTTCTCGGTACTTATTTGATCATTGGGGGGTCTTACGGGGACTTCCCTTGCAGGTAGTTTGGTGTTAGCAACAACCGACAACCCATTGAGACCCACACACTCAATCCTCACACTGACTCTCATCTGTTTAGCCCCGCTGGCAGTAAAATCAACGGAGGACAACATCTGAGGGATATTCAGGCCTCCATCAGGGTTAGTGTAGGAAAGTTGGCTTTTATTTTATTTTTATTAAAATGACATGGCAAGTTTTAATTTATTTATAGGTCGCACTCTTTTTTCTCTATCCTTGTATTCCCATAAAGTCTAGACATATTTATGAGCCACAAATCAACATGAGTCCGCTTCATATTTATATACAAATACATATCAAGAAATATCCAAACTTATTTCCCTTTTAGATCCAAATTGCACCATAGAGAATCAAGTACCACGGACACCTGTTTGGAGTATAGGCCTTCAAGAATTGGAGAAATCCTCGCGGTACATGATCATTTTGAAAGTGAAAGATTCATTCGTTTTTGTGTTATAATTTGAATAATGAACTTTAAACTTCTAGTTTTAGGATTGTAAAGCACCAGTTAATTTCCACTATCACTATGAAGCATATACCAATTTCAAATGACTTGAAACCAAGAAACCAACATGACTTTTCAAATTCAGGAATTAAATTTTGAAATGAATGTGATCAACACCCTCGAAGGCCTTGTTAGTCAATTAATTTTTTTAAATAGAACTAGATATTTGAAACTAGAACATTTTATCAAAACTTTTATGTAACCGGAGCTTTTTTAATAGTATTAAGAAACTATACTATTAGAACTGGAACTGAAAACCTGAACTTTTTTATAGCTTTTATGACCTATGAACTTATATTATTTATATGTTACCAAAATTATTTTTTGCTTTTAAATAAAAGAATAAAATAAACTGTAATTTAATAATATAAGTGTGGCTATTGAGAAATAATTACTCATAACAATTTTAAAATATTATCACATTAAATTTAGAGTAACAATTTGTATACATTATTTTCTCCAAAATATAGAGCAATTTTTTTGAATGAAAAATGCATGAATGATATATTAATCAAATCAAATATGGCATTTCACACTAAAAAAGCTCATTGCATGCCAAGTCACTATAACATGATAATAATTAACCAAATAACTTAAAAAGCAAATCTATAAATATTTTAGTTGAACTTTTGAAAATATATAATTCTATTTTCATTTTTTAGATAACAAACCAATCAATTACATTTAACTACTATTAGCAATAATATCAATTATATTTAATTACTGTAAATAATTTAGTTTTAAAGGACAAGAAATAGAAATATTATAAAATAAATTAGCAATTTTTGTAATCTAATACTTCAATTAAATCAATACTTGACTTTTTTTTCTGATACGAAAGAAGAATAGAGAGGAGAGGGTGTGTGCATGGAGGGGGAAAGAGAGGATTACATAGAGGGATGGGAAGAGAGAGTGATGGATGAAGAACAGATAGTGGGGTGTGGAAAAGTGGGGAAGAAGATCTGTTATTGTTGTACCATTTTAAAAATATTTTTCCACTCAAATACGTAGGATAATTATTAGCCTAAAATTAGAAGTTTTTATATAATGGAATTAAAAGTTGGAACTTTTAACCCATCAGTTCCAGTTCTAATTCATTTCATTACTAACACCAAAAAACCAGAGTTGTGGTTACAGTTCTAATTGGTTAACACTGAATGTAAAATTACCCCAACAAATTCTAGTTCCATCTAAATGTTCTAATGGACTAACACTCCCTAATAGATCATATATTGGTAATTGTAGTATAGTGCAATCTAAATCGTCTAATTTCTATTCCAATTTGAATTTACTTGGGCATGTTAGTAAATTAGAATTTTTAAATAGAACCAGTATATCTGGAACATGAACTATTTTACTAGAACTTTTTTTGGAACCAGAGCTTTTTTTAATGGGATTAAGGAGTTATAATATTAGAACTAGAACTGAAAACCTGAATTTTATTATAACTTCTGTGATATATAAACATATGTTATTTATATATCTGACCAAAATTATTTTTTGCTTTTAAATAGTATAATAAAATAAACAATAATTTAATAATACAAATGAAGCTATTGAGAAATAATTATTAATAATAATTCAAAATAAAATTACTATATAACAATATTACCTTAAATTATAATAACAATATCTATATATTATTTTCTCTAAAACATTGAGCAAATTTTTTGAATGTATAAATGCATGAATGGAATTTAATTAAATCAAAGATGGTATTTCATGCTCAAAAAACTCATTGCGCGTCTATTGAATAAACCATAAAAATTATTGACAAAAAAATAAATCAATAAATATTTTAGTTGAAATCTTGAAAATATATGATTCTATTTTCATTTTTTAAATAACAGATTAGTCTATTGTATTTAATTAATATTAGCAATAATATCAATTATATTTAATTTAGTATCAATTACTTAATTGTAGAAGAAAATAAATAGAAATATTAAAAATTAAATTAGCAATCGTTGTAATTCAATAATTTAATAAATTAGTGCTTGACTAATTCTTTTGTTTTGATACGAGAGAAGAAAAAGACAAGATTTTGTGTGTGTGTGTGTGGGGGGGGGGGTACGAAGAGGGACGGAGAGAGAAAGAGTGAGTGATGGATGGTGGATAAAGAAAGGAATGCAATAGCTTATGAATTTTGATAATAGCTAAAACATGAATAGTTGTTTAGTATCACATGCTTATCTTATTTACATTATCGACACTAAACTTGAATACACTTGTTCTTTATCTTGCAAATCCTATAACTCATGTATATCGAGTAATATATTAATATCGACATGCATTACTTATGTTATATACTTTGATATTGATATAATATTCACATTCATAGTTTTGATGATTCACAATATGAATATATATATACATGTATTCTATATCTTGGTTTTCATATAACATGCATATATATAGTATATTAATATCTTATGCTTTGCGTTTGATTTATATCTTGATATTGATATATTATTCATAGTTTGTGATATCGAAACAATGAATGATACATATATTTGTGTTTATTATCTTGTTTATTTCATAACAATGTATATGATGAGCTTAGTCGTTTTAAGATTGCATTTATGTAATACCCCAGAGCAGTGTGGTCTTCGAATATCATGGTTATCTGCTTTGTCCACACTCAGTATGGTTTGTTGTGGACACATGGTGGTCTAAGTGCAGAGCCGCTTCAGGACAATGAGATTGGGCCCCTGAAGCACATTCCGAAAGAGGACCAAATTGTATTATAAATGTAATGATACCACCCTCAATTATGGAGGCGCCTTTTGGATGAACCGACACTCCGGAGTTTGAAGAACTCCATAGTTAATACTTTCAGTAGTAGGTCTGTGCTTCAAGGACGAACCATTGTTCATAGGTGGGAGGAATGCAATACCTCAGAGCAGTGTGGTCTTCGGATATCATGGTGATCTGCTATGTCCACACTCAGTGCAGTTTGTTGCGGACACATGGCGATCTAAGTGTGGAGCCGCTTCAGAACAATGGGATCGGCCCCTGAAGCACATTCCAAAAAAGAACTGAATTGTATTATAAATGTAATGATACCATCCTTAATTACGGAAGTGCCTTTTGGATGAGCCGGCACTTCGGAGTTTGAAGAACTCTGTAGTTATGCGTGCTCGGGCTAGGGAAATCCTAGGATGGGCGATCTCCTGGGAAATGGCCCCTTCTAAAGTCTAGTTCACTCCAAAGGACAAAACCGTGCGGCTTCGGCAAGAGTGGACAATACCATCCGTACTTGGGCATGATGATAACAATTTCAGGATATCGGATATCTCACGGCACAAACATATAGAGGAGGATGGAGGAAATCGAGATTAAATAGAATATCTAATGGAGGTTGGAGGATACGGACGGGAGCTTCTCAATTTGCATATTCAAGCTTTGTGATGCTAAGTAACCGAGGTTAAAAGTTCAAGAGTTCAAGCTATGAATAGCTAAGAAGCTAGAAGCCGAAGTCCGAAATTGAAGCGTCAAAGTCGAAGTCTAATTTGAAGATCAAAAATAGACTTCAAGATGCTCGTGAGCTGCGTGTCCAAGTTTGAAGCTAAGTAGCCAAGAAGCCAAGTTCAAATGCACGCCAAGTTTCGAGAGCTCAAGATTGAAGATTCGAGAATAAGAGAAATGTGATATTGGCATATGAATCTTTGTAAGTTCTCTTCGAATTATAGTTTATATCAGTTAGAGCTCTTGAACACTTACACACGCATGCGCAAACATTTTACAGTGCATAAACTTTGGGTTTTACGATTTTGAAGTTTTCATTTTTTATAAAAACCCAAATAATTGATTTTGTGCGTGCTCAGACGTATTCCTATTTGCACTGCAAACGTCTGCCCTTTGGATTTTTTCTAATATAAAAAATATCAGAAATCCAGAGTTGCAAAAGGCGTCTGAAGTTCAATGGGACAGATATCTGCTGAAGGATTTGAAAATATAATTTTTATAATTTCAGATGTCTGTCAATTGTGCTTCAGACGTCTGTGTTCTACTCTTGGGCTTGCTACAGTTTTACCGACAGACGTCTGATGCCTATTCTAGAAGACGTCTGTTGTAGAAATGTTTTCAAAAATATAGCCGTTGGGGATTTTATTTTTAACTGCGGACGTTTGGCCATTTGTTTTTCAGACATCTGCCGATATTGATTTCTGCTGATATCATTTTAAAATGGCTAGTTTTTTTGTGGGGTGCTTTAAATAGATTTTCTAAACCATTTTCATGATTATCGCTTCCAAAACTGAAACTTGAATATCCGAAGTGATCATCCTACATCTTGTGAGAGCAAAACTCTTATTTTCATTTCTATCATCTGTAACGACTCTATTTTAATGTACAAGATTTTCTTAAAGTTAATGTACTGAATAGAGTATTTGCAAGACTGGGTATACTTTAAGTATTTTTTGTTTGAAAAACAATAAGAAAGCACTTGTAGCTTATTGGTAAAGTCTTACACTGCTGTGACATAGCCCTTGTGTTCGAATCCCATCAGCCATATATTATTTTTAATTATTTTTCTTTTAAAATTTTTGGAAGCCCAAAAGTTTACACGTGCAATACACGTAAAAATGAAAAATCACTGAAAACAAATATGTGAAAAATTGTATTAACATCGACCTAAACACGTGGCAAGAATCCGACACCCAACCTCACCAAAACGACCGGCGAAGATTGCCTTTGGGCCGACACCACCGGGCTTGTCCGATGGTAATGCCCACAAACTTTACCCAAGTGACTTTCCCCTACCCTTACTACTCCTCTTTTGTTTGATTTCTCTGTATTTATCCAAAGATTGTAATTTCACTCTTTAATTATATTTTAAATGTATTTTAATTCCTTTCTTCAATCCCCAAAACCTTAATTTCTCCTATAAATACCACATCACATCCTAACCCTCTCCATTTTGAAATCCATTAACAAAAATTCTCAAATTTTTCCAAGTCAAAGAAGTGTACAAGTTGAGTTAGCCCAAGGTCACTTTCCGGCGACAATTCAGGACAATTCCGGCGACATCGCGACTCCACGAAATTTCCATCTTGTTCCTATACCTCCCCTCTCTCTTTTCAAACTATAAGTTCCCTCTCTTCTATTCTTTTCACATCTCAAAACTATCTTTTTTTAAATGACGTCGGTAAGTGGAGTTACCCGACTTTTAAATTCTATTCTCTTTAAAATATCATTTTTTCTTAGGAAAAAATTATTCAAATTATTATACCTTACTTGTTAAACATTAAATAAAATCTTAGAAACCAATTTTACTATAAAACTCCACGTAAAACAATTTCTATTACATTTTTATTGTTATATACCACAAACTTTATATTCGGTATCTTTTATCATATTTGCTTGTGTTACCTTTCGAAAAATCTCACAAGATAATGACCTATTTCTCACAACACACATCTTGACATACCACGATTGTTTGAGAACAATATTTTTTGGACAAATACGAATTTACATTTAAATACCATAAACTATTAAAAACCGTATTTTTTGAATTGTTTTAAATTAAATTCCTTACGATTACGTCTCTACAACTTTTGGGGAATTCGATTTGGTTGGTGCGGGTTATCGCACATCCATCGGACTAGTAGGGCGAGATGCAGACCTCCTCACGGAGCATACGATCTCGATGGAATTTTTAATACAATTTTTAAGAAAACGTGATTTTCTATTTAATAAATAAATTCTATTTTTAATAATTATATATATATATATAAATACTATCAAAATATCTATTTTATATTTATATAAATTCCATGTTTTCTAAACACAAGAATCACAAGTTTCATGAAAATACCATCAAGAATCCATACAAGTCAAATTTACACAAAAATACCACATATTATTCAAGCTAGGTATTTATTCACTAGTATACCTCACCTTTAAAAAATTACATTCATGAAAACCTTAAATACGATAAATAAATACTTGAGATTTATTTTGAAAGTATACTAAGAATATTTTTTATAAAACCCCCTCAAGTTATATTAATTTACATTAAGGATCCTAGTAATATAGGTTTAAGCGGGACCAATTCTCTTGAGCCTCAGGAGCCGGAAAAAGTAGGTGCTTGCCTATTTAAGTTAGAAAACTAAAATGGAGTTATCAATGGTAATTGGTCTGGAAAAAGTCATAAATCCTACCGTCCATATGCTGCAGTTACCGATAACTCCAAAATCTAATTTAGGAATCCAATTCTGTTTAAGTGTTTGACTCAAACAGAGTCCCAGTCTAATTTGAATACAATTCCAACCTATATACAATTCAAATATAACTCCAATACAACATGAATCCATATATACTGGAACTTGAACATGAATACCAGAATACTATCAAATATCAACATGACTTGATTTGATCGAACCATGGATATATATTGACTTGATTATATGACTATCCGTTTATATCCGATCCGTTTACATGAACAACTTATATCATGGTTTCGGCAAGTCTTATATCTACAAATCAGTACAATCAATACAATATTCATTTACGAGGTTTTTAAAGGGGTAGACTGGTATGGAATGTGTTAAAAGTGGCACGATGATGGTCACTATAATACACCTAACATGAACATCCGTTGCCGTTGTCCCGTGGGTTTTGACGGGGCCTTGTACTCCTTATATCTTAGTCCACGAAGCAAGTTGGACTCCTCTTGTATACACTGGCATATTCTGTACCAAACTACAAACAACTACGTTAGCATAACAATCATACATTATACAGTTATATTCTCTTTAATTGTCCATTCTATTTTCTCTCTCTCTTTTGGGACTTACCGAGCGATTGTTCGCCGATGACATTCCTTTTCTCTTTTTTCTTTGAATGTTGTCAGGAGGACCCGACTCTCTAGAGATCGAGCCCAACCTAGACGATTTGGAGCAGTTCATTGAGGACCTAGAGCTCTAGTTCACTTGTATATACTTTTACTTTCAGTTCATGCCATTGTTTAGACATTACTTTCCAGTATTGTATTTACTTTCCAGTGTATTGTAAAGAATGTTTAATCAATAAAAAGTTACTGTTGATTTATATCTTTTGTCATTTCTTGTGTACATTTATTATATTGTTTATTTACGCTTAGCGTGTTTACTTCTGAGTAAATACGTCGCATCCCTGCAACGTCTTCTTACCCGTACACTGGAAAGCGGGGCGTGACAGGTTTTGTTGGCGGCCCATGCAGGTCAGTTCTGCATGAAGTCATACCATGCAGGGTCAATTCTGCATGGAAACCTAAGCAATATATCATAAGAATTATAAGAATCAGTAACTAAACGTTTTTTACATTTTATATTCTTTGAATCTATCCCAACCCTATTTTTCTTCCAAGGTTATGGATTTCCCGAACAATACGAGCACGAACGCCAATGGAAACACCACACCACCTCCTCTACCACTTACACCTACCATAGCAGCTCCTATCAATGAGCAGACGGTATTGCTTGAGGCAATTAAGATCCTCTTAGAGGGACAACATCAGCAGTTGCTATACTTCTTCACCGTCCATAACCTGAGGCACCCGGTGTGAAACAATTCTGGGCACTGCACCCTAAACAATTCTATGGGAAAGAGAGCCTTTCGGAAAAAGAGGAATGGGCTCAGTCGATCGAAGATGATCTGGCAGCAGCACAAGTGCCAGACATTGCTTGGATAAGGGTTGTGAAGCTGCAACTCACAGATAACGCCAGAGTATGGTGGAAGGCGGAAGAAAGCCGTCTTGCCCAGCCGATCGAATGGAGAATTTTTCGTGAGATGTTCGACGCGAATATTTTCCCGAGACTGCCCGATTTGACATGGAGCAACAATTCATCCACCTGCAACAAAGCTCTATATGGAGAAAATCTGTGGATGAGTAAGAAACTGAGTTCACCATGTTGAGCAGGTAAGATATGTCTTCAATATTCGAATTTCTAATATCACATACTACACAGCTAATATAAGACCGTAACAGGTTTGCGGCCCATCTCATACCGACTGCTGAGATCAAGGCTAGACGATTTCAGCAAGGGTTGAACCCGGAGATCTAAGTTGCATTAGCTACAGGGGATTTCATAACCCATGATTTAGCTTTGAAGGCTTCCCATCGATACGAGGCAGTAGTAAAGAAGAGGGTAGATCTCAATCTGCTGGTGTGAAGCATCCTGCTACTCAGATTGCAGGAGGAGCATCTTCCAGGCTACTGTTTGTACCCAGGAGACCGGGAGTAGCTTTTAACCGGCCCAGTCCATATTTCTGTTTCTATTGCAAAAGAAATGGACACCTGGCGAAGGATTGCAGGCGTGCTAATCGCCTTTTCTTAGTCTATGTCTCATCCACACACGATATTGGATCTTATCCTCATAGATTCACTCCAAACCCTGCACCAAGACCAGTAATCACCTATCCGCAGTGGCCAGCTATCCAGACACCTGCTCCTCAACTTGCTCTCCCAGCTCCACCTCATCATGGACCACCTATTGCATCTCTTCCTCGTCAGTTCCATCAAGCATAAAGAAACCTACCTCTAGGACAGAGGAACGGACAACGGAATTGTAGGGTTAGCTTAGCACCTTAGCAAGGTTTTGGCAAGCATCAAACATGCAATTTAAAATTTTTAGGGTGCTAAACAAACCAACCAAGTAATCGAACTAGAGACTTAGGGTTAAACATGATATGTATACAACTTTACATCTAAGTGAATGCGGAATACAACCTTCGTAGACTGGTCCTTCACTTTAATAGCTCTGTGTAGTAGTCCTTTCGCTGCGATCATGAACTCCCGAACTCTAGAGAGGCTCCACAAGATGTACGGAACAAGCTTGCATTGAAGTCTTCGAGGCCGAAGATGATCTACGTCGAGGAGACACTAGCTCATGCTACCTCTTCACTAATTTATGAAATTAGTGAAGCAAACACCCTAAATTAAATGGCTAATAGTAGAGGATGATGAAATAGGAAGTGAGCTCACTTTAGTTTTATTTTTCTCACAAGGTTTCATCGCTTTAGAAAAAACTAGCAAGCTTTTTCACTTGAAGAAGAAGAAGTGATGAAGAGATGAATGAACTCATGAAGTTAGAAATGCAACCATGGTAAGTGTATGTCATGCACTAATTATTGTAGAGAATAAACCATAGCTATGAGTTAAGGGTTGGGTTAAAAAATATCTTAAGCTAGACAAACAAGTGGACTAAGTCAATGTTTTCTACAAGCTTCTCCAAGCTTCAACCATGACTCATTATCCAAGTTGTTTGAATTACTTAAAACAAATAAAACCCTAACTTTGACCTAGCATGGTGTGAATCTCATACATACATGTTACATGTGTAACCTAGCATGACACAACAATATATATCACATATATATTTTGTGCAAAAAGAAAACAATACATTTAACATATATAACATATATATCAATGTATCAAATATGAGAAAAAGAAATACTTAAGTGAGCTAATATTAGTTAATGTAATGTAATATATCAAATATATAATTATACATTAAATTATTAAATCAACTCTTGATTTAATAATCTGGCTATATCACATATAATCGACTAATATTAAATGTATCCTTTTATCGCATCAACACTTGATCCGATAACCCGGCTATATCACATATAACCTATCGATACATATATCGCGAGAATAGAATGCGGTATCACATACGCGGATTAATCTCGGTCCCGCACATATCACATATGTGCTCCTACTCCGTTTCGCATGAACCAGGAAACCTCTGTGTAGGATTCTAAAGACTCGTCAATACGCCGGCAGTAGGTGACGATCATATCAAACACCCATAAGCTGCAAGCGGTCTGCCAAACGTAACGGCCACCCGGGTATTGAGCGATCAGAAGATCAACAAGCAAGCCTGCTCACACTCCTGCGAATCCAATCAGTAATACTACCGTACAGTCTGGTCTCTTCGTCTGATATGCCGCATATCACAGCCTGGGGGTGGTATAACGTCAGACCCCAATAGCCTGATAAGTCATGCCGATGCAAGGTCCATAACAGTTCGAGAAACTACTGATAACACTTACCAGTAGATCTCAGCAACCCTGGCCAGGGATTTCCTATTATGGCCAATCGAACATAGCGCAACATCAATTGCCAATACCGAGAGAGATGAAACCCCTCCTATCGCTCATTGCCTCCATATGACTCGGAACTGTATCCAAAAACCACCGTTTTGCACGATCTCTTGACCATGGTAAGGTGGAAATCAAAGTACAGTGGGAATCACACAAGACTCTATGACGATCTCAGGTCTACAGACTAACCTGTACCAGTGTCACCAGAGAACTGCTATCCGACGATAGGTATAATACCATCTAGGAGTTCTCGGCGAGTCCGTTCAGTGTACCCAGTCTCCACTGAGCACTCGTATACCTTCTCTGATGTCAAACACCAATGGATGTGGGATCATCCATCGCCCATCACATGGGTCGAGAAGCGTACGCTAGTCTACTCTGGAATATCGATGCCCTGTCTCGATACACCCTCGACTAGGAACAATTATAGGGTAAACCTGTGGACTACCCTTGGCGCCACTAGTATGATCTCCATCATAGTCTTGATAGTCAAGTACACATCCTAAGGGCTTTATCAACATGTGAGAGAGAGACAACAAGTGTACATGTTAAGATAAAGAGCAACCAGATAGCATACTATCATATCGAGTAAGAAATTCCTCCCTATATATGTCCAAGCATCCACTACAATATACATCCCATGTACAGTAATAGACTCTAGGGCATACATATAACTAACAGGAATGCGCCTCCAGTAAGGAGGAATGTACCTAGGCGATAGGCTTTCATAATGACTGTGGAAGAAACTGAAGCCACTGGCCAAGTTATCACTGGTAACTTTCCATCTTTCAAATCTGTTCAATACTTGTTTACATCCATATATATCTTTTTCTATACTTAAACATATCCCACATAACTTAGGTACAATCTTAGTAGTCTCACTTCTTGCACTAGCACTCTTTGATACTAGAGCATCACATTGTTTTATGTCGCAACGGTTCGTTCGAACTCATGCGATTCCAGTTAAACTACTCGTATCCAGCTGGAATGTCAGTTCAGGGAATGGCGTTCCAAAGGCAACTTTGGAATACGATCTCTGTCCAGTTGTCGCTTGCAGCAGAGAATTTTATGCTGACTTCAAGGTGCTGGACATACTGAACTTCGATGTAGTTTTAGGTATGGATTAGCTAGGAACTTTCTACGCTACCATCGACTGTCGTTAAAGGAGGGTAGTGTTCGAGATTCCTGAGCATCCAGTCTTTTATTTCAAAAGTGGAGACCGTACAATGGAGCCTAGCATATACAAAGCTATACCAAAGAAGGCCATGGTTGCAACACTACAAGCAGAGGAAGAATCGAAGCCAGAGATGGTTCGAGAGTTCGAAGATGTATTTCTTGAAGATATATCAGGTTTGCTTCCCGATTGAGCATTTGAATTCAGTATTGACTTAGTACCTGGTGCACAACCGGTGATCAAAGTACCATATCGCTTAAGTCCAGAAGGTTTGAAGGAGATCCGTACTCAGCTGGACGAACTTCTGCAGAAAGGATGGATTCATCCCGGTACTTCAAGTTGGGGATCTCCAGTTTTTCTTGTGAAGAAGAAGGAATGTTCATATAGAATGTGCATTGACTACCGAGCTCTGAACAACGTCACGATAAAGAACAAGTATCCACTACTGCACATCGATGATCTGTTCGATTAGCTAAGTGGGTCTTGCATTTTCTCCAAGTTAGATTTTCTTTCGGTTTATCATCAGGTGAAGGTCAAAGAGTCTGATATTCCAAAGACGGCATTCAGGACTCGCTATGGTCATTATGAGTTTCTCGTGATGCCATTTGGAGTGACCAATGCACCAACCATATTCATGAATCTGATGAATCAAGTTTTCCGAGAGTACCTAGACAGGTTCATTGTCATTTTCATCGATAACATCTTGGTATATTCGAAGAATTGGAAAGAGCACGCTGAACATTTATGAATTATCCTGGAGACTTTGCGACAGCATCAACTCTATGCCAAGTACAACAAGTGCGAGTTTTGGCTAGATCAAGTCGGATTTCTAAGGCATATAGTTTCAGGCGAAGGAATCTCTATGTATCCAGCTAAAGTATCAGCAGTAAGAGAATGGCCGACACCAAAGACAGTGAAGGACATTCAAAGTTTCTTGGGATTAGTGGAATACTATCGAAGATTCATAGAAGGCTTTTCGAAGATTGCAACACCCCTGACCAAGCTCACACGTAAAGATGAAGCATTCGTGTGGTCAGAAGCATGCGAACAGGCTTTTGTAGAACTCAAGTCAAGATTGACATCAGCGCTTATTCTCGTAATACCAGACCAATCAGGAAGTTTTGTTGTGCATTGCGATGCATCCGGTAAGGGATTAGGATGTGTTCTACATCAGCAGGGAAAATTTGTAGCTTATGCATCAAGACAGTTGAAGATTCATGAGGGCAATTATCCAACACATGACTTAGAGTTGGCAGCAGTTATATTTGCACTGAAAATTTAGCGTCACTATCTTCTTAGAGAACGGGTAGATATATACACAGACCACAAAAGTCTAAAATATGTGTTTACTCAGAAAGAGTTGAATATGCGGCAGAGAAGATGGGTAGAATTTATGGCAGATTTCGACATCAACCTACAATATCATCCAGGGAAGGTGAATGTAGTTCCTGATGCACTTAGTCTCCAACCACTATCAATGAATCTCGCCACACAGTGGAAGCTATAGGAAGATTTGCACAGGATGGAGATTGAAGTGGTTATACTAGGTAATACTTCAAAGTTGATGAACTTACAGGTTCAATCTACTATTGTCAATCAGATCAAAGAAACTCAAGCAAACGATGCCAAGTTGCAAAAGATCAGAGAAAAAGTAGAAAGTGGACTTAGAACAGACTTCATCATCCATGAAGACGGATCTTTAAGATACGGAAGAAGATTGCGTGTACCACAAGGTTCTGTTCGGGAAGAGTTGATGAAAAAAGCTCATAGCTCTCCATACTCAGTACACCCTGGTGGTACAAAGATATATAAAGATCTATTAAAACATTACTAGGGGTATGGAATGAAGCGTGAAGTAACCAGAAGCGTAGCCAAATGCTTGGTGTGTCAACAAGTAAAAGCCGAACATCACAGGACAGCTGGTTTACTTCAACCGTTACCTATTCCAGAATGGTAGTAGTAACACATCACCATGGACTTCGTGACTGCACTTCCTCGCAGCATGAAAGGTAACGATGTAGTATGGGTTATTATGGACCGACTCACAAAATTGGCTCACTTCATTCTATTTCGAGTTGTCCAATCTACTGAGACACTAGCAAAGAAGTACATGGAAGTAAGTCCGAATCTAAGTAAGATTTAACTCTTCATAGTGTACTATTTCTGATACCCATGAACTCATGCAGGAGATCGTGAGGTTACATGGAGTACCGGTTTGCATTGTCTCCGATCGTGACACCAGATTCCGATTGCAGTTTCGGTAGAGTCTGCAAACTAGCTTGGGAACGAGTCTGAACTTCAGCACAGTTTATCATCCACAAACAGATGGTCAGTCTGAGCAAACGATTCAGATCCTTGAAGATATGCTAAGAGCATGTATGTTAGACTTCAGAGGATCGTGGGAAGATCACCTACATCTTGTGGAGTTTTCATACAACAACAGCTACCGGGAGAGTATTGGAATGGCACCGTTTGTAGCTCTCTATGGAAGAAAGTGTCGTTCACCATTAAGTTGGGATGACATTGGAGATAGGGAACTCCTTAGACCAGAGATGATTGTAGCAACCGTGGATGTAGTTCGCACGATCAGGGAAGGAATGCGCATAGCCCAAGACAGACAGAAGCACTAGGCTGATGCAAAGCGCCGACACTTGGAGTTCCAACTAGAAGATCATGTCTTTTTGAAGATCTCTCCAAACCATGGAGTGATTCGCTTTGGAAAGAGGGGTAATCTCAGTTTGAGATTTATTTGACCGTTCGACATACTCGAACGAGTCGAAGAAGTAGCATATCGTTTGGCCCTTCCACCCTCATTGGAAGGAGTGCACAATGTGTTCCATATATCCCAGCTTCGAAGATATGCGAGTGACCCCAGCCACATTCTTGATCACTCTGAGCTCACTGTACAGACAGAGTTATCTTGTGAGCAGTAACCCGTTGAAATCCCGGACAGAAAGGTAAAGTCACTTAGGAACAAGGAAGTAAACATGGTCCGAGTGATGTGGAGAAAAGATTCACCAGGAGAATCAACATGGGAAAGAGAAGACGACATGTGTACAAGATACCCTTACTTGTTTGTAAATTAGTCCTTAGATATTTCTAAATTTCGAGGACGAAATTTTTATAAGGAGGGTAGAATGTAACGACTCTGTTTTAATGTACAAGATTTTCTTAAAGTTAATGTACCGAATGGAGTATTTGTAAGCCTGAGTATATTTTAACTATTATTTTGTTTGAAAAACAACAAGAAAACACTTGTAGCTCATTGGTAAAGCATTGCACTGCTGTGACATAGCTCCTGTGTTCGAATCCTATCAGCCACATATTATTTTTAATGATTTTTTAAAAAACTTTTTGGAAGCCCAAAAGCTTACATATGCAATACACGTAAAAATGAAAAGTCACTGAAAAAACATGTGGAAAATTGTATTAACAGTGACCTAGACGCGTGGCAAGAATCCCACACCCAACCTCACCAAAACGACCGGCGAAGATTGCCTTTGGGCCGGCGCCGCCGGGCTTGCCTGATGGTAATGCCCCCAAATTTGCCCAAGTGACTTTCCCCTACCCCTACTACTCCTCTTCTGTTTGATTTCTCTGTATTTATCCAGAGAGTGTAATTTCACTCTTTAATTATATTTTAAATGCATTTTGATTCCTTTCTTCAATCCTCAAAACCTTAATTTCTCCTATAAATACCCCATCAAATCCTAGCCCTTTCCATTCTGAAATCCATTATAAAAAATCCTCAAATTTTTCCAAGTCAAAGAAGTGTACAAGTGGAGTTAGCCCAAGGTCACTTTCCGACGACAATTCGGGACAATTCCAGCGACACCGCGACATCACAAAGTTTCCATCTTGTTCCCATACCTCCCCTCTCTCTTTTCAAACCGTAAGTCCCCTCTCTTCTATTCTTTTCACATCCCAAAACTATCTCTTTTCAAATGACGTCGGTAAGTGGAGTTACCCGACTTTTAAATTCTATTCTCTTTAAAATAACAATTTTTCTTAAGAAACAATTATTCAAATTATTATACCTTGCTTGTTAAACATTAACTAAAATCTTAAAAACCAATTTCACTATAAAACTCCACGTAAAACAATTTCTATTACATTTTTACGGTTATATACCATAAACTTTATATTCGGCATCTTTTATCATATCAGCTTGTATTACCTTTAGAAAAATCTCACGAGGTAATAACCTACTTCTCACAATACACATCTTGACATAGCATGATTGTTTGAGAACAATATTTTTGGGATAAATACGAATTTACATTTAAATACCATAAACTATTAAAAACTGTATTCTTTGAATTGTTTTAAATTAAATTCCTTACGATTACGTCTCTACAACCCACTTTTAGGGAATCCGATTTGATTGGTGCGGGTTATCGCACATCCATCGGACTAGTATGGCGAGATGCAGACCTCCTCACGGAGCATACGATCTCGATGGAATTTTTAATACAATTTTTAAGAAAACGTGATTTTCTATTTAATAAATAAATTCTATTTTTAATAATTATATATATATATATATATATAAATATTATCAAAACATCTATTTTATATTTATATAAATTCCATGTTTCCTAAACACAAGAATCACAAGTTTCATGAAAATACCATCAAGAATTCATACAAGTCAAATTTACACAAAAATACCATATATTATTCAAGCTAGGTATTTATTCACTAGAATACTTTAAAAAATTACATTCATGGAAACCTTAAATACGATAAATAAATACTTGAGATTTATTTTGAAAGTATAATAAAAATATTTTTCATAAAACCCTCTCAAGTTATATTAATTTACATTAAGGGCCCTAGTAAATATAGGTTTAAGCGGGACCAATTCTCTTGAGCCTCAGGGAGCCAGAGAAAGTGGGTGCTTGCCTATTTAAGGTAGAAAACTAAAACGGGGTTATCAATGGTAATTGGCTTGGAAAAAGTCATAAATCCTGCCGTCCATATGCAGCAGTTACCGATAACTCCAAAACCTAATTCAGGAATCCAATTCTGTTTAAGTGTCTGACTCAGACAGAGTCTCAGTCTAATCTGAATACAATTCCAACATATATACAATTCAAATATAACTCCGATACAACATGAATCTATATATACTAGAACTTGAACATGAGTACCAGAATACTATCAAATATCAACATGACTTGATTTGACTGAACCATGGATATATATTGACTTGATTACATGATTATCCGTTTATATCTGATCCATTTACATGAACAACTTATATCATGGTTTCGGCAAGTCTTATATCTATAAATCATTACAATCAATACAATATCATTTATGGGGTTTTTAAAGGGTTAGACTGGTACAAAATATGTTAAAAGTGGTACGATGATGGTCACTATAATACACCTAATATGAACATCCATTGCCATTGTCCTGTGGGTTTTGACGGGGCCTTGTACTCCTTATACCTTAGTCCACGGAGCAAGTTGGACTCCTTTTGTATACACTGGCATATTCTGTACCAAGCTACAAACAACTACGTTAGCATAACAAACATAAATTATATAGTTATATTCTCTTTAATTGTCCATTCTATTTTCTCTCTCTCTTTTAGGACTTACCGAGCGATTGTTCGCTGACGACATTCTTTTTCTCTTCTTTCTTGGAATGTTGTCAGGATAACCCGACTCTCTGGAGATCAAGCCCAGCCTAGACGATTTGGAGCAATTCATTGTGGACCCAGAGCTCTAGTTCACTTGTATATACTTTTACTTTCAGTTCATGCCATTGTTTAGGCATTGCTTTCCAGTATTGTATTTACTTTCCAGTGTATTGTAAAGAATGTTTAATCAATAAAAAGTTGCTGTTAATTTATATCTTTTGTCATTTCTTGTGAACATTTATTATATTGCTTATTTACGCTTAGCGTATTTACTTCTGAGTAAATACGTCGCGTCCCTACCACGTCTTCTTACCTGTACACCGGGAAGAAGGGCTTGACATCATCTCTCTCTCACACAAAAAATAGATCGGGAGCTTCTATTTGATTATTTATACTTCAAGAGTATTAGTTTGAGCTTGAGAGAAACTCATATGGAGTATTGTGCTTCATTGTAACCCTATTCTTTTCTTTGTGTGAGAACTTTTGAGTGCAAGAGTGTTTTCATAAGAGAGAAGAGTGAAAAACAAGGTTTTCTTTCTTTATGTGAGGAGCGAGACATTATCAATGCCTTTTTAAAAGAATGAAGCTTGTAGAGAGAAGTGTTGCTCATGTGTCGAGCAACGTGTTGTCTTTGGAGAAGACGTGAAGTTAAAGGGAATGAGCTTGAAGGCCTAAAGAAAGTGGACTAGAGACCGAGAGGTTATCGGGGCGCCGAACCACTATCAACTTTTGCGTTCGCAATTTCTCTCTTGCTTTATATTTCAATTGCTTAGAAATTGCATGGTAGATTTTCTTATGCCCCATATGCTTATTGTTCTTGCTTGACTGCTATATCTCTTGCTATATGTTTAAGTATTCACAATTGTAGTTTGCTTAGCCGCTTATTATATTGGTAAATCATTTGTTAAGCTTTGCATTCGTGTTCTATGTTACCAAGTGTAGTATAGAATTTTTAATTTGAGCATATTAGTTGAATAGTCCTATTCACCCCCTCTAGGACTATTTGTGTTTCGAGCTTCCGCGTTTTAACAATTGGTATCAGAGCTTGGTACTCATATTTTGTAGGCTTAACATCCTAGAGTGATCCAATGGCATCTTCTTTACAAAACCACTCTTCCATCGAAAGTAATTCTATTTTTGATCCTTCTTGTTTTGATGGAAGTAAATTTTTTATTTGGAAAATTAAGATGCAATGCTTTCTTGAATCTCTTGGTAGGAGTATGTGGAAATTTTTTGATTGTGAGTATTCTATTACTACTATTGCTAAATCTTGTTGGGGTTCCTAGTGCCCTGGCCGTCAACCACGGCCGTTGCGGAATGAAAAATTTTGGGTTTAAAAACTTTGGCGCTAGAAACAACTATCTAGAATCGAAACCAAATATGAAACTAGCAAGCTACAAAGAGGTTATATACCGTGATAGAGTTGTTTTACTAAAAGATCCATATCCTTCGGTCTTCTACCCTTTTCTTTAGCTCCTTGAGATCTCCTTGATTGAGCTTGACCGCCTGTCTTCCTCCGTCGAAGATGATCTATCCGAGAGATGTGGTTCATGGCTCTAGCTCCACACTGAAAATCTAGTGGAGTAACCAGGGACTCTAGGTTGCTAATCTAGAGTGTCTAGTGATGTAGTGAGTTGTTCTTAGTGTATTTCTATCTTCCATCCACCCTTGATTCTCAACACATGAGATGGTAGGGTGGAAGATCAAGAAGAAGGAGGAGGAGTTCAAGAAAGGCTAGTGAGGAGAGATGAGCAAAAATGGTGAGAATGATTTCCATTCAAAAACCAACCAAGTGAGAGAAAACCATGAAGCATGGTTTTGTATAAACGTATTTTCCAATAAACATATAGAAACCATACTTGAATAGTTTGCACAAATGAATTTATAATTCATTTGTCAACACTATTCAAGTATGGTTCTCACCATTCTCACCTCACTACCTTTACATCTCATTTCCATTTAAAAGTAAATGGATAAATCTAAAATGAGGTGTCCACCTTCTAGAATGTTTTCCGTATAAATACGGAATACACTCAACTGTATATATATACCTATCTTCGTATCAAAATACGAATACCTAAAGAGATAGAATAACATAAAGAACATAATACTAGAATATACATATCGAAATATATATATATATATATATATCTATATATCTATATATCTATCTATCTATATATATATATACATAAATTATTAAATCAATACATGATTTAATAATCCGACTCAATCCTAAGCCGGCTAGTATTATCAACCGTCCGATCGAAAGTCCGGGTAACTAGTATAATTATTCGATCGGAACCCTACACATATCAAAATACGGATACTATATCATTTCGCCTGAACCAGGGAAACCCTCTATGTGCGATTCTAAAGACTCGACAGTATGCCGACAGTGAGTTACTGGATAAATTCATAACCATAAGCACGTCAGCGGTACTAGCTGTACATAACGGCTATCCGGGTACCTGTCGAAAAGGAAGGCCGATGAACAAACTCATCTGGATCCCTACTAAGCCTATCTATGACAATCTCCATACAGTCCGGTCTCTTCGTCTAAGAGTATCACATATCGGGTCTAGAGGGATGGATAAAGTCGGACTCCTAATAACGCGATATTTCATGTCGGTGTGAAGCCCATCACCTATTGAGAAACTACTAATCCAAATCAGTAATTCCCGTCTACCTTGGCTAAGGATTTCTGATGATGGCCACCCGTGCAAAACGCGACATCAACCCCCAAACCGGGAGAGACAAATCTCTGACGATCCGCTTACTGCCTCCATGTGGCTCGGAACTGTACCCAACTAAAACCTGTTTGCATGACTCCTTTGAGCCATGGTAGGGTAGTAATCAAAGTACAGTAGGAACTCACATGAGACAAATGACGATCTCAGGTCGAAGGAGTAACCAGTACTCATGTCACCTGAGAACTGCTATCTGACAATAGGTATAATACCAACTAGCATGTTCTCGGCGAGTCCGTCCAGTGTACTCACCCCTAGTGAGCACCTGTATACAATCTTAGGTGCGAAAGACCAATGGCTGTGGGACCAACCATCGTCCCTCATTGGGGTCTAGAAATGTATACACCAGTTTACTCTGGAATATCGATGCCCAGTCTCGATACTCTCATGACTAGGGACATTTAAGGATGTGCTTATGGACTATCCAGCCCCCACATGTATGATCGCCATCATAACGCTGGGAGTCAAGCAATAATCATACGGGCTTTATCAACATATAATAGTAATTTTTAATACCATCTAATGCATGTACATAATGATAAAGTCAAACCAGATAGCATACTATCATCTCGAGTAAGACTGTTCTACTCGTATAGATCCTCCCTCAATCATCACAATCGTCTGCCTATGAATACAATAATTGACTTGAGGGCACTATATCCAACAATCTCCCACTTGCACTTAAGGCTAATTATTGCTGTGTCGCATACTCACAGCCCGTGTGATACCAAACACCCAACTTCTTTACAAACCAGTCTTGCAAAGCATGTTTGTGAAACTATCGCGTTCGAGAAATAGCCTCAGTGAGTGGATCCGCTCTAATTTTTCTATATTTATCTCTCTATATCTCAACTTCGCGGAGAAAGACTATCTCCCAAAATGAACGATACATGTCTTAGAATTTGTCTGGATACCTGATGGGACCAAGTTCACAAATGAACTCCGAATCCAACAAATTTCTTAGACCGTATCTTCCACTGAATTTAATCAGTATCCCGTGCCATGCCTTCTTCAGTATCCGCTTGGACCACCTGTCCAACATACTGCCCCTCAAAAGAGGAAAAACTATTAACTCTGACAGCCACTCTATCATTCAAGTCACATTAGAAGCCTGAAATGATAACCGCCTCCTGAAGGAGGCTGCCGTTACCATATACCATGAACATCCACTTATGTTCACAACTGCTTCCTAAATGTTTCTCCAGGAAATATATGCTTATTGCAGCTAGTGCAAAAAAAATCTGGTATGGTACTTGACATCTCATGATTGACTCAATTGCCTAAACAAGTGATATGTCAATCATGCAAATCCCTCTCCTCATGAGTCTAGAAGACATCTCTTTAGAGAGGGTGACTCCATCACCTACAGGTACACCACCATGCCAGGAGTCGTCCATTCTAAAACATTTTAGAATAGTGTCAAAGTACCCAAATTGGGACACTTCCTAATCTAGATCTAAAACCATAGATCTAGTGACCAGAATCCGTGATATTTTATCCAGATCCTATGTGGAGAAACACCTTGTGACAACCACAATATAACCGATCGTAGTATAGAAACATTACTTCCTATAAGGAGTACGTTATCCAAATACCAGGACATCACTCCCTATTATCTTCTTACCAGGTCCATCTATTGCTCTGATGAAGTCAAACTCTATGACCGTCACATCAAAAATAGACAATCTATTTTCGCTATACATGCTTTAGTCTATAAATAGACATAAGCTACTAGCCTACCACGCTTTCACTGCTCCCACTGACTACAACAACCCTCTGGCAGAGTCATATACACATGCACTTCTAAAACTAATTTAGAATGACGTTATATTCATCCACCTGCCAGATCTTATAGTTTAGGACAGCAGTAGTGGCATGCTTAGGTCATCAAAACCCCCATGTCACCGTCTTTGAGGAGATCGAATTACCGCTTGGGTGGTTGAGGTTACCCACCAAATCTGTGAAGTGGCTAATGGATTATCGAATCCAATTGAATCTTTAGGTTCTACTAAATTTTTTGTACTCGTCTGTGATTCTGGAATCACTTCCAGCTCTACCATACTCCCACTTGTGTTTTCTGAAAAGAATTCATTTTACTAAAAAGGTAGCGATTCAAGAACAATATAACTATTGATCCTCCAAATAGTAGAATGCTAACCCTCGTCAAAGCCCGGGATAACCCATAAACTGCCATTACTGAAACGTGCTTTGAGTTTATCCAGATTTTGGTTTTAAGCATAAGCCGGACTACTCCATATATCTTAACATGGTTAAGATATGAATCCATTCTATATCCAATATAGAAACAAAGACACTAATTTAATTTGAACCAGATTCAAAAAACACGCAGCTATTTCCGGTGCATATCGACTAAATGGAAGAAGGCCAAGCAGTATTATTCATCAAGGAGCGTACCGACAGATGAGTAACCTGAGAGAGAAGCAAGTTCTCAATTATATTACTTACGACAGAATACCTAACATGAGTATCTACACCTTCGATCAATATGAATAATTCTGTAACGACTCTGTTTTAATGTACAGAAAATTTGTTAAAAAGTTAATGTACAAATGGAGTATTTGCAATCCTGTGTATGCTATAAGTATTTAAATTGCTTTTGAACAACAAGAAGCAACTTGTAGCTTATTGGTAAAACCTTTCACTGCAGTGACGTAGCCCCTGTATTCGAATCCCCTCAGCCACATATTGTTTTTAAATGATTTTTCTTTAAAACTTTTAGAAGCTCAAAAGTTTACACGTGCAAAACACGTAAAAATGAAAAGTCTTATAAAACAAACATGTGCACTGAGCTATATAAAGCGACTAAAACACGTAGCAGCGATCCAAGCACCCACCCCTCGGATTCGACTGGTGAGATCAACACAAGGGTCCGGCACCGCTGGTTTAACCTGTAGGGAAAGCTCCCAAACTTTTCCTTAGCACCCCTTGGCCTCCCCCCATTACTCCTATTCTGTTTAATTTTTTTGCACATTAACAGAGACTGTTAATTCACCTATTTAATCCAAATTTTAATACATTTTTAATTCTCTATTCATTACCCTAAACCCTAATTTCTCCTATAAATACAACCCTATATTTTGGCCCTCCTCATTTTGAAATCCATTACCAAAACTCTCAAAAAATTTCTAAGTCCAAAGTTGTACAAGTGAAGTTAGCCAAGGTCAAAGTTCTGGCGACGTTTCGGGAAGAATCCGGTGACACCGTGACTCTCCGACACCTTCAAATGTTATCTCTACCTTTCCCCTTTGCTTTCAACCAGTAAGTCCTCTCTCCCCTTCTCCATTTCTAATCTAAAACAATCTCTTTTCAAAACTCGTCGGAAGCAGAGTTATTCCGACTTCCGATTATCTTTTCTATAAAAATTCAATTTTTTTAAACAAAAAATTAACCATCTCTTCTTATATTGTTTAACAAACATAAAACAACATTTACAATAAGTTTTAATTCAAAATAATATGTTTTGCAACTTTTATTTTACTTTTACGGAAAAATACCATCAAGTTTACATACGACATTACTTTATCGTTTTGCTCATATTACCTTTAGAAAACTCAAGAGGTAATGACCTATCTCATCACAACACTCATTCTTGACATAGTTTTGAAACTTTAGTTTGTGGGATAATTACAAGTTTACAATAAAATACCCTAAACTATTACAAAACCGTATTCTTTAAATTGTCTTATTTAAATTCCATACGATTAAGTCCTTACAACCTATTTTGGAGAATCCGATTTGGTTGGTGCGGATTATCGCACATCCATCAAACTAGTAGGACGGGATGCAGATCTCCTCACGGAGCATACGATCTCGATGGAATTTGTTTTATAATTTTAAGAAAAACGTGATTTCTATTTAATAAATAAATTCTATTTTTTAATAAATAAATATATATATATATATATATATATATATATATTATCAAAATATCTACTTTAAATATATTATATATATTCCATGTTTTCTAAATCAGAAGAGTCACAAAAGATCATGAAAA
The DNA here is from genome assembly GCA_030015575.1 of Agapanthus africanus. Classification (NCBI taxonomy): domain Eukaryota; kingdom Viridiplantae; phylum Streptophyta; class Magnoliopsida; order Asparagales; family Amaryllidaceae; genus Agapanthus; species Agapanthus africanus. Next base: position 416,391,880 of record CM057343.1, on the reverse strand, counting down.
TACCATCGCATTCAATACAAGTCAAATTACAAGAAAATACCATATACTATTCAATTTAGGTTTATATCTACTAGAATATCTCATTTTATAAAAATTACATCTATGAAAACCCTAAAGATGATAAATAAATACTTGAGGTTTATTATAAAAATATATCAAAACTATTTTTCATAAAACCCCCTCAAGTTATATTAATTTACAATAATGACCTTAGTAGTCATAGGTTTAAGCGGGACCAGTTCTCTTGAGCCTCAGAGAGCCGGAGAATATGGGTGCTTGCCTATCTAAGATAGACAAACTAAAAATGGTGTTATCAATATGGTAATTGTCTTGGAAAAAGACACAAATCCCGACGTCCATGTGCAGCAGTTACCAATAACTCCAAAAACTAATTCAGGACTTCAATTCTGTTTAAGTGTCTGACTCAGACAGAGTCTCAGTCTAATCCGAATCAATCCATCCTTGAATATGATTCAAGTATAACTCCAATTTAACATGAATCCATTTATACCAGAATTCAATCTATATCAACATTAATTGATTTGACCGAACCATGGATATATATTTGACTGGTCTACATGACTATCCGTCTATATCATTTCCTTTTATATGAACAACTGATATCATGGTTTCGACAAGTCGTACATTTATTAATCAAAACAATACAATCAATGCAAAAGATATTACGGGGTTTTCAAGGGGTAGACTGGCACAAAATGTGTTAGAAGGGCACGAGACGATCACTTTAATACACCTAACCTGAATATCCATTGTTGTTATTCCGTGGCTTAATGGTTCCTTATGCTCCGTATACCATAGTCCACAGGGAAAGTTGAACTCCTCTCGTATACACTGGCATATTTTGTACCAAACTACAAACAATTGCGTTAACATAAAAAACTCACAATACACCAGTTATATTCTTATATCTGTCTATTCATCTGTCTATTTTATTCCTACTTTTCTTTGGGACTTACCAAGCGATTGTTCGCTGACGACATTCCTTTTCTCTTCTTTCTTTGGAATGTTGTCAGGTGGATCCGACTCACTGGAGATAGAGCCCAGTTCAGAGGACTTGGATCAGTTCAGCGAGGACCCCGAGCTCTAGACTCTTGTATATACTTTACTTTCATGTTCATGCCATTGTTTAGGCATTGCTTTCATCATTGTATTTACTTTTCAGTTGTATTGTAAAGAAATATTTAATAAATAAAAGTTGCTGTTCATTTATATTTCATGTCTTCTTGTGTATATTTACATTATATTGCATAGTTACGCTTAGCGTGTTTACTTCTGAGTAAATTCGTAGCAGGACAGTCATGTTTCCTTAGCCGTACACTGGGAAGCAGGGCGTGATAGGTTTTGCTGGCGACCCATGCAGGTCAGTTCTGCATGGACATGCAGGTCACTTCTGTATGAAGTCGTAAGCAATATAACACAAGAATCAACAACTAAAAAAATTCTTTACATTTCATATTTCTTGAATCTTATAATTTCATATTCTTTAAATCTTTCCTAACCCTATTTTTATTTCAAGGTTATAGATTCTCCCAACAACACGAGTACAAACTTCAACAACACATCACCACCTCTTCCACTTAGACCTACCGTTGTAGCTCCGATCAATGAGCAAACGGTATTACTTGAGGCAATCCAAAGCCTCCTGGAAAGACAGCAGCAGTAGACTGCTATCTTATTGAACCGCTCAGAAGCAGAAGCACCTGGAGTGAAGCAATTCCGGGCATTGCACCCAAAGCAATTTTATGGGAAAGAGAGCCCTTTGGAAGCTGAAGTGTTAGTGTTATATGCCTTATAGGCCATTATTGTATCATACTGGTTTGTATATTACTTAATGGAAGCTTAGGATATACACGGATATAGTAACAGTCTTGCTCGATATGTTAGTATGCTACCTGGTTTGTTTCTACCTCAATATATGCATGTGTTTCTTCTAGCTTATCGCTTATACATATTGGTAGAGCCCTTAGGATCTTTGCTTGATTATCAGCGTTGTGATGATAATCACTCTAGTGGGGGCTGGGTAGTCTATAAGAACATCCTATACAGGTCCCTATTCGTAGGATTATCGAAACGGGGCATCGATTCTCCAGAATAGACTAGTATATATGCTTCTCATCCCAGCAGGGGAGATGGTCTGTCCCACAACCATTAGTACATCATACTAGAGATAGTATGCAGGTGCTCATTGGGTTATGGGTACATTGGACATGACTCGTAGGGAGCTGCTGGTGGGTGTTATACCTATCGTCGGGTAGCAGTTCCCAGGTGACATGAGTATAGCTTAGTCCGTCGACTAGACACTGCTACTTCACCTCGGGTGTGTTCCCACTGTTCTTAGATTACTACCCTACCACGACTCAAAGGAGTCGTGCAAACAGGTAGCAATTGGGTGCAGTCCCGAAGCACTTGGAGGCAGTGGCGGTTAGATATGATTCGTCTTTCTCGGTATTGGGGGTTGGTATCGCACTGTGTTTGGAAAGCCATTATACAAAGTTCTTGGCCAAGGCAAGCGAGATTTACTGGTAGGTACTCCAGTAGTTTCTCAGGGTGTTTTGGGCTACACTCCGACACGACTTATTGCGCTATTAGGGGTCTGACGATTATCACCCCTAGGCCCGATATGTGATACTCTTAGACGAACAGACTGGAATGTACGAAGATTGTCACAAATAGGCTCAGTAGGAGTTCGGATGAGTTTGCTCATTGGCCTTCTTATCGACAGATACCTAGGTAGCCGTTACATGCAGCTAGTACCACTTGCGGCTTGTGATTTAACGCACTTCCAGCATAGTGTCGAGTTTTTAGAGTCCCACACAGAGGGTTTCCCTGGATCGAGCAAAAGATGTAGAGGCCGTATGGTTTTACGGCAGGGCTTCGATCACATACGTGTACTTGTGCACGTACGATATTCGTGCGGATAATACTAGTGGGCTTTGGTTTAAGCCGGATCCTAGTATTATTTTGATGGATTATTTTCGTCTCATTGTATTCGTATTCTTCGTAAAAAGGATACGGGTTTGTATATACGGTTGAGGGGCATTCTCGTAATTTACTCGAGAAAGCTTCTAGAAGAAGACACCTCATTAGGGTTTTATTCTTTTTGATTATAGATTAATGAGGTGGAGATATTTGTTAAGTGAGGCATGGCTCTTGGTGACTCATAGCTTTAACAAAATAGATATTTTGAAGCATACTTGATATTTTGATGAGATATTTTATCTCCTCAATTATTAGTATACTTCATTATTCTTCACAAGAGAGCCATCTTTATTTTTATCTCTACTCTTCACTCTCTTTTCCTGAAGTCTCCTTCTTCTTCCTTTAGCCTTTCATGTCTCATGTGTTGAGAAACCTAAGGGTATTAGAGACATATTAATCCATCTACACTGTCTATATCATCTAGGCCATTTAATTTAGCGAGCTATGTGCCCTAGTTACCTTGGATTTGAGGTAGGAGCTCGGACTATAGACTCTCGGCTGGACCATCTTTGACTCGAGGAGGCCAACGAGGAAGCATTGATCTGTTACGATCCTCGGAGCTTATGACGAGGTAAAGGACAACAAAGAATACCCGAAGGACATATAACGTGAGGTATAAAATTCTTTCCGAGTAGTTAACCTCTTAGTCGTTTAGATAGTTAGGGTTTAGCATTGACCCTAGAGTTTGAGTCGGTGTTGCGAGCTTTGAAAAATCGTTTTTTGTATATTCTGCTTCCCCGCGAACCCGCGGGGTGCGCGGCATCGACTTACAGTGGTATTAGAGCCTACTAAAGCTTAGCGAATAGTTTAGACAATGTGTAAAACTACGAAACCGAAATAACTCCGAAACATCGGAACATGAATCCAAGTTTCTGTCAAATTTTTCGGAGGATCTAAATTTTTTGAACAATTGCAGAGTGCTCTACTTATCGTGAGATGAACACATACCAAAAACGAGGCATTTTCACCTGTTTTTGGCCGACCACAATAGCAAAAAAACCGGCCTCACCGGGTCAATGAAGTGGGAATGCTTTGAATTTTGGTCTGTGTTCTAGTTGCTTGGATTTAGAGTTTTAGGTGGTGTTTGATTTTGCCAATTTTGATTATACCATTTATTCTTTGTTGTGGCAATACGTGGTATTTTGAATTCGCAGTTTTAACGTAGTTTAACATGTTCAGTTGTTGTTATATGTGTTTCGAAACGTCCGCTAATTACTATACGTCGATTAGTGGGGGTTGCACATATTTGTGTTGCTATTCTTGTTGGTTTGTGTATATGAACTTTATTGGATCATCGTGGATGAATAGCCAGGGATGTGAGAAGAGGGTTTTCTTTCATTCGATATAATTGTAATTAGATGTAATATTCTTTTGCGGGGCATATCCGGGTTGAACTTGTATCCACCGTTGTATTATTTCTTTTACTGTTTTATGCTCTCTTAGGATAGACCCAAGGTGGGGTGCACAAACTAACGGGTTCTTTGAAGTGCCGAGTGGCCTACTCACTTTGCTGAGAGTGGTTGCTTCACTTCAGGAATTTGGCGGGTAGTTTGCCACACCCGTAGGGGTCTAGGGTGGGGTTTGGCTATTCATCACGACCGTGGAATCCGTCTTTCGTTACAGGCTTAAACGAAACGCGGATTTCCTAGTATATCTAATACGTTCATTTGTGATCTGAAATGCCTATTATTGCGTGAGACGAATGATTATTATATATATGCTTTATAGTAGACGTTGCTTATGTTTTGCACCCGCGCTAGTCCAGCCCCCTCTCTGGCGTTAGTTATGTAACCCAACGGTCTTAGATGGGGCCCAGCGGCGAATGCGGATGGCATAAGCATACGTCATATTTTTGTTTCTCTCTGTGATGATAGGTGTAAATGATGGGACTGTATTAGATTAATACAAAGCAAACAAACCAAAACTGAATCGTTGGAACACTTTTAAAACCACTCGGTTTTTTCAAAAACAGAAACTTTTAAATGCGGAGCTTAAACCACTCCTTTAAAAGCTATCAGGTTCCTTCGATTAAATCAAGTTCATTACGTTCACGGTTTCGCCAAAACCAGCCGTAGCCCTTCGTCATTTCAGTTGAATATTCAGTAGTATTCAAGCTATGTATTTTGATCTTCGCCAAGGCATAGTGATTGGTAGCTGCTGGATATTCATTTCTAGCATTGATAGATGCGTTGGTTTGGAACAGTCATACTACTTTTTTGGCCTTCATCAAGGGTATGTACGGGTGGGTTCAGGTTAACTTGGAAAATGACGGGTAGAACTTGACATGTGACTTATGATATGTTGGCCTTCGTCAAGGTCATAAGAGCATGGGACAAAAATCCACATCGGGAGTTTCTAAAGAAACTGAAACTTGCTAGTGCTGCATACCATTTGGAGTGTGATAATGTTGGTAGGATTCCTTCAGGATTATCACATAATGATATTTAGATCCCGATCCTACTGTGAGTATCTGCTACTCCTCGGGAGATTTTTTTCACTACAACAATCAATGCTATAAACCAAGTAGGTGTCTAGAACGGTGTTAGCGGGGCTACGCTTCCAGGGAAAAGAGGTTATGTAATTAAGGAACTTCGCGAAAGCGTTGGAAAACCTCCCTCGAAATACCAACACTAGCCTGGCTGAAAGGTTAAGCAAGTATTATAGGGTGATATTAATCCTGACTAATTCTTCTTTTATAATTTGAGGAAGGATTTAAGATACAGTGGGAGTCATCCTGTTTAGATAAACTAAAAACCAATCTAAACTTGTAAGAGCATCATGCCGAGTGTTTTCTTCTCTCTCCTAATTGCAGCGACCAAGCGACCAAGATTAGGTTACAGCTAGAAAATAAAATGACCGAGTTATACTATATTGACTGGCAAAGGTTTGTCCAGATGTCCATTATCTATGAAAAGCTGGACCACCTCATTACTACTCAAGCCCCTGCCGTCCCACGTCCAGATTCCACTATCGCGGATAATGATATCCGTAAGACATCGGAAAAGACAGTACGAATGCCAAGTGCCTCATGTTGGTCTCACTAGATGGTGCAAACCAGAGACAGCACGAGAAGATGTATTTAGTTTCTATCTTCCTCCATAACAAAGATTTATATGGAGAGCAATTTTGTATCGAAAGATATGAGACCCCTAAAGAATTGCTTCAAGCGAGCTTGATTCTATAGTCCCTACCTTCCTTACAATGATTAGCTATATTGAAAAGCTCACGGACCTAGAGACCACGTTGGAGAATGAGTTATATGCTGACTTGATTTTATAGTCCCTACCTTCTACTTATGCCCAGGGAAAAAACTTATACTTTCAGTTGAGGGCACCCTGAAGGAAACCAGGGAGACACCCGCTCTGCTTATTGGGGAATCTTCCTCTTTTGGATCCAAGGCGAAAACCAATGGTGAGAAGAAGAAGACCTCCACAAAGCTAATAGGCGGTGTTAGTAAGATAGAAGGAAAGGGCAAGGCAAAAGTTTCAGGGTTAACAGTAGGGAAGGAAGGATGTTCCTATTGTCACGAGGAAGGGAATTAGCAGAAGGAATGCAAGGTTTGGAAAGCCAAAATCTAGGATTTGAAGCACGTTGTGGCTTCGACTTCGAGTGTGTTTGTGATTGAAAACTGTATGTAAATTAACTCTACTTCCTGGGTACTAAATTCCGGATCAGGATCTCATATCTGTAATTCATTACAGGTTTTGAGAAACCGTAGAGTTATCAGGGAAGGTGATATGACTCTCAGGGTTGCTAACGGAATGAGCGTGGACTCTGTATCCGTAGGGGAATATCACCTAGGATTGACAAGTGGGCAGAGTACATAACTATTTGTGTGTACCTAGTCTAGCTTGTTATGTCATATCTGTATCTTTATTTTCTAAAGAAATGATTTTACATTTGTAAGCGATGTGGTCCACATCCACCTTAATCAGAGTTTGATTGGGTCAGGTACACTGGATGACGGTATATATGTATTAAATCAAGCTTAGGTTTTCAACGTCCAGAACACACTTAAAAGAAATTCTCCAGAATTAAATAAGGCTTTCTTATGGTATTGTAAACTGGATCACATCAATGAAACACGGTTGACGAAGTTACATAGAGAGGGATATTTGGATCCGTTCGAATATCAGTCTTATGCAACTTGACAATCTTGTGTCATAGGAAAGATGACAAAGACTCCGTTCACTGGACACGGAGTAAGAGTGAGCGAGCTCTTGGAACTCATACACAGCGATGTGTGTGGTCCAATGTCTATATATGCACGAAGTGGTTATTCCTATTTCATTACTTTTACGGATGATTTCTCAAGGTATGAACATGTCTTCTTGATGAAACATAAATCCGAGGCCTTTGAAAAATTCCGAGAATATAAGAATGAAGTAGAAAAACAAACCGGCAAAAGTATCAAGATACTAAGATCTGATCGAGGTGGTGAATAATTAAGTGCCGAGTTCCTGGATTACCTAAAAGAGAATGGAATTCTCTCTCAGCTTACTCCTCCATACACAACCCAACACAACGGTGTATCGGAAAGGCGGAACAGAACTTTATTGGATATGGTACGCTTCATGATAAGTAACGCTGAGTTACCGCGATCCTTCTGGGGTTATGCACTAGAATCGGTTGCATATCTTTTGAACAAGGTTCCTACCAAAACTGTGCCTACCACACCATATCAGACGTAGAGCGGGAAGAAAGCCTATCTTTAGTATCTAATGATATGTGGATGTCTACTTTTGTAAAAAAGCAGCATGCGGACAAGATCGAGGCACGCTCAGTACTGTGTAAGTTTATGGGATACCCAAAGAACTCCAGGGGGTATAGTTCTATTACGCAGAGGAATAAAAGGTTTTTCGTTTCTCGGCATGCCTACTTTTGGAAAATCATTTTTTGGAAAAAGAAACTAGTGGGAGCGCAATAGAACTGGAAGAAATTCCAGAACCACAAACTATTATTGAAAGTATGGTATAACCAGAGCTTTCGAAAGAACATGACATCCCCACGCCACTCCGCAGAACTAGTAGGCATTTTCATCCGCTCGTGAGATACTACGGTTTTCTCATAGACGGGGATAGAGAGGATTGCATCATTGACAATGATGAGCCAACTAGCTTCCAGCAAGCCATTCAGAGCGGTGACTCGGTAAAATGGCTGGATGCAATGCGGACCGAGATGGAGACCATGTACACCAACAAAGTATGAAATTTGGACATTGCTCCAGAAGGGGTAAAACCCGTAGGCTGCAAATGGATCTTCAGAAAGAAGGTTGGTGTAGATGGACAGGTTGAAACCTATAAGGCTAGACTTGTTGCAAAAGGTTTTTGTCAAAGACCTGGTTTGGACTATGATGAAACCTTTTCTCCAGTGGCTATGCTCAAATCCATTCGGATCCTTCTTACCATTGCTACCTTCCACGCTTATGACATCTGGCAGATGGACGTAAAGACGGCTTTTCTAAATGGTAATTTGGAAGAGTACGTCTATATGGATCAACCAGAGGGTTTCATTCAGAGTGGGAGCAGCGGGAAAGTGTGCAAGTTGTTTAAGTCTATTTATGGACTAAAGCAGGCATCGCGGAGTTGGAACATTTGTTTTGATGAGACGGTCAAAGAATTCGACTTTATCATCCAGATGAACCATGCATCTATAGTAAGATTGTAGCGAGAACTGTGGTATTCCTCATCTTGTACGTGGATGGCATTCTCTTGATAAGAAATGACATTCTTATGCTACAATCAGTCAAAGGATTGTCACAAAGGTTCTCCGTGAAAGACCTGGGTGATGCCAACTATATTATGGGGATCCAGATCTATCGTGATAGATTAAAGAGGATGGTGGGACTTTCACAGTCAAGATACATCGACACCATACTAAAAAGTTTTAGTATGGAAGATTCAAAGCATAGTAGTCTACCGGCTTGTCACGGAATCACCCTCTCCAAAGAGATATCTCCTAAGACTGATTTGGGAAGGGCTCGCATCACATCTATACCCTACATTTCTGCGGTAGGCTCTATAATGTATGCGATGTTATGTACCAGAGAAGATATTGCTTATGCACTCAGCGTAGTAAGCCAATATCAGTCAAACCCAGGGGAGAAGCACTGGAAAGCAGTAAAGAATATTTTCAAGTACCTGAGAAGGACTAAGGAGATGTTCTTGGTGTATGGCGGAAAAGACCTCCAGATCGAGGCCTTTGCTGACTTTAGCTTCCAGAGTGATATGGATGACTCTAAGTCCATGTCGGGTTATGTAGTTACCCTCAATGGAAGGGCGGTCTGTTGGAAGAGCTCCAAGCAGGACACCATTACTGACTCGATGATGGAAGTCGAGTTTATCGCTGCTTGTGATGCCGCAAAAGAGGCAGTCTGGATAAGGAAGTTCTTAACTGAACTTCAGGTGGTTCTAACCATTGTTGATCCAATACCGCTATATTGAGATAACAATGGCGCTATAGCTTTAGCGAAGGAACCCAGAGATCCAAACATATATTGAGGCGGTACCACCCGATCAAGGAGATCATTGATCGCCGGGAGATCGAGGTGAGGAGAGTAGATACGGAGAACAACATTGTAGATCCACTCACCAAGGACATCCCTCAGACATAGTTCGAGAGGCTATTCGAGATGATAGGTCTGCGATATGCCAATATATGGCCTTAGTGCAAGTGGGAGATTGTTAGTGTTATATGCTCTAGAGGCCATTATTGTATCATACTTGTTTGTATATTACTTAATGGAAGCTTGGGATATACACGGATATAGTAACAGTCTTGCTCGATATGGTAGTATGCTACCTGGTTTGTTTCTACCTCAATATGTGCATGTGTTTCTTTTAGTATATCGCTTATACATATTGGTAGAGCCCTTAGGATCATTGCTTGATTACCACAATCATTGCTTGATTACCAGCGTTGTGATGGCAGTCATACTAGTAGGGGCTGGATAGTGTATAAGCACATCCTATACAGGTCCCTAGTCATAGGATTATCGAGATGGGGCATCGATACTCCAGAGTAGATTAGTGTATACGCTTCTCATCCCAGCACGGGAGATGGTCTGTCCTACAGCTATTAGTACGTCATACTGGAGATAGTATGAAGGTGCTCATTGGGTTATGAGTACACTGGACAGGACTCATAGGGAGCTGCTGGTGGGTGTTATACCTATCGTCGGGTAGCAATTCCTAGGTGACATGAGTACCGCTTAGTCCGTCGACTTGACACTGCTACTTCGCCTCGAGTGTATTCCCACTATTCTTAGATTACTACCCTACCACGGCTTAAAGGAGTCGTGCAAACAGGTAGTAGTTGGGTGCAGTCCCGAAGCACTTGGAGGCAGTGGTGGTTAGATAGGATTCGTCTCTCCCGGTATTGGGGGTTGATATCGCGCTATGTTCGGAAAGCCATTACACAAAGTCCTTAGCCAAGGCAAGCGAGATTTACTGGTAGGTACTCCAGTAGTTTCTCAGGGTGTTTTAGGCTACATTCCAACATGACTTATTGCGCTATTAGGGGTCTGACGATTATCGCCCCTAGGCCCGATATGCGATACTCTTAGACGAACAGACCGGACTGTATGAATATTGTCACAGATAGGCTCAGTAGTAGTTCGGATGAGTTTGCTCATCGCCCTTCTTATCGACAGATACCTGGGTGGCCGTTATGTGTAGCTAGTACCGCTTGCGGCTTGTGGTTAAACCCACTGCCAGCATAGTATCGAGGCTTTAGGGTCCCACACAGAGGGTTTTCCTGCATCGGGCAAAAGATGTAGAGGCCGTATGGTTTTACGGCAGGACTTCGATCACATACGTGTACTTGTGCACGTACGATGTTCGGGCGGATAATACTAGTGGGCTTTGGTTTAAGCCAGATCCTAGTATTATATTGATGGATTATTTTCATCTCATTGTATTCATATTCTTCGGAAAACGGATACAGGAATGTATATAGGGGCATTCTCGTAATTTACTCGAGAAAGCTTCTAGAAGAAGACACCTCATTTGGGTTTTATTCGTTTTGATTAAAGATTAATGAGGTGGAGGAAATGAGGTGGAGATATTTTTTAAGTGAGGCATGGCTCTTGGTGACTCATAGCTTTGACAAAATAGATATTTTGAAGCATGCTTGATATTTTGATGAGATATTTTATCTCCTCAATTATTAGTATGCTTCATTATTCTTCATAAGAGAGCCATCTTTATTTTTATCTCTACTCTTCACTCTCTTTTCCTTAAGTCTCCTTCCACTAGCCTTTCATGTCTCATTTGTTGAGAAAACTAAGTCTATTAGAGACATATTAATCCATCTACACTCTCTACATCATCTAGAACATCTAGTTTAGCGAACTAGGTGCCCTAGTTACCTTGGATTTGAGGTAGGAGCTCGGACTATAGACTCTCGGGTGGATCTTCTTTGACTCGAGGAGGCCAACGAGAAAGCATCGATCCGTTACAATCCTCGGAGCTTATGACGAGGTAGAGGATAGCAAAGAAGACCCGAAGGACATATAACGTGAGATATAAAATTCTTTCCGAGTAGTTAACCTCTTAGTCGTTTAGCTAGTTAGGGTTTAGCATCGATCCTGGAGTTCGAGTCGGTCTTTCGAGCTTTGAAAAATCGTTTTTTGTATATTCCACCTCCCCGCGAACCCGTGGAGTGTGCGACATCGACTTACATGAAGAATGGGCTCAGAGCATTGAGGACAATCTGGCAGCAGCACAAGTGCCAGAGATCGCTTGGGCACGGGTTGCAGAGCTACAACTCACTGACAACACCCGAGTATAGTGGAAGGCGGAAGAAAACCATTTTGCCCAGCCTATCGAATGGAAAACTTTTCGCGACATGTTCGATGCGAAGTATTTTCCGAGACTGCCCGATTCGACATGGAGCAGCAATTCATCCCCTTACAATAAGGCTCTATGTGGAGCAAATCAGTGGATGAGTATGATGCTGAGTTCACCATGTCGAGCAGGTTCGTGACACACTTCATTCTGACTGCTGAGTTCAGGTCCAGACGATTTCAGTAAGGGTTAGATCCGGAGATCCAAGCTGCTTTAGCTACAGGGGATTTCCTAACTCACGACCTAGCTCTGAAAGCCGCCCGTCGATACGAGGCAGTAGTGAAGAAGAAGGGCAGACCCCAATCTGCTGGTGTGAAGCGCCCTGCTATTCAGATAGCATGAGGAGCCTCTTCAAGGCCACCTTTTGTACCCAGAAGACCGGGAATACCATTCAACCGCCCGAGTCCAGCCTTTTGCACCTACTGTAGGAGGGATGGACACCTGCAGAAGGATTGTAGGCGTGCTAATCGCCTTTGCTTAATCTGTGGCTCATCTACATATGATATTGGGTCTTGTCCTTGTAGACTCAATCTAAATGCTGCACCCAGACCAGCAATTACTTATCCGCAACGGCCAGCTATCCAGACACCTGCACCACGTCTTGCTCTTCCAGCTCCACCTCCTCGTGGAATGGCTGCACCTCCTCCTCGTCAGTTCCACCAAGCACAAAGAAACTTACCTCAAGTACAGAAGAACGGACAGAGGAATGCTCCTCCAGTAAGGAGGAATGTACCGAGGCGACAGGCTTTCACAATGACTATGGAAGAAGCTGAAACTACTGTCCAAGTCATCACTGGTAACTCTTTTCTTTCAAGATTTCTTTCAATCTTTATACATACCCATGTATCTTTTTCTTATACCTAAAAACTATCCCACATAACTTAGGTACGATCTTAGTAGCCCCACTTCCTGCACTAGCACTCTTCGATACTGGAGCATCTCATTGCTTTATGTCGCAATGGTTCGTCCGAACCCATGCGATTCCAGTCAAATCACTTGTATCCAGCTGGAATATCAGTTCAGGGAACGATGTTCCAAAGGCAACAATGGGATACGACCTGTGTTCAGTGGTTGTCTGTAGCAGAGAATTCTATGCTGACTTCAAGGTGCTGGACATACTGAATTTCTATGTTACCATTAACTGCCGTCAAAGGAGGGTATTGTTCGAGATTCTAGAGCATCCGGTCTTTTATTTCAAAAGTGGAGACCGTACCCTGGAGCCAAGCACATACAAAGCAAAACCGAAGAAGGTAGCAATTGCAACACTTCAAGCAGAGGAAGGATCAAAGCCAGAGGTAGTTCGAGAGTTTGATGATGTATTTCCTGAAGACATATCAGGTTTGCCTCCCGATCGAGCACTTGAATTCAGCATTGATTTAGTACCTAGAGCACAACCGGTGATCAAACCTTTGTATCGCTTGAGTCCTGAAGGTTTGAAAGAGATTCGAACTTAGTTGGATGAATTATTAAAGAAAGGATGGATTCGTCCCAGCACTTCAAGTTGGGGATCGCCAGTTCTACTTGTGAAGAAGAAGAAAGGTTCATACAGAATGCGCATTGATTATAGAGCTCTGAACGAAGTAACTATAAAGAACAAGTATCCACTTCCACGCATCAACGACCTATTCGATTAGCTAAGTGGATCTTGCATTTTCTCCAAGTTAGATCTTCGATCGGGTTATCATCAGGTGAAGGTCAAAGAGCCTGATATTCCGAAGACAACATTCAGGACTTGCTATGGTCATTATGAGTTTCTTGTGATGCCATTTGGAGTGACCAACACACCAGCTATATTCATGAACCTAATGAATCAAGTTTTCCGAGAGTACCTAGACAGGTTTGTTATCATCTTCATCGATGACATCTTGGTGTATTCTAAGAGTCGGAAAGAACATGCCGAGCACCTATGAATTGTCCTGGAGACTTTACGACAGCATCAACTCTATGCCAAGTACAACAAGTGCAAGTTTTGGCTAGATCATGTCGGTTTTCTCAGACATATTGTATCAGGCGATGGAATCTCTGTAGATCTAGCTAAGGTAACAGCAGTAAGTGAATGGCCGACACCGAAGTCAGTGAAGGACATTTGAAGTTTCTTGGGTTTAGCAGGATATTACAGAAGATTCATTGAAGGATTTTTGATGATTGCAACACCCCTGACCAAGCTCATGCATAAGGATGAAGAATTCGCATGGTCAGAAGCATGTGAACAAGCTTTCGTAGAACTTAAGTCAAGATTGACATCAGCGCCTATTCTCATAATACCGGACCAATCTGGAGGTTTCGAAGTGCATTGCGATGCATCCAGTAAGGGATTAGGATGTGTTCTACATCAGCATGGTAAAGTTGTAGCTTATGTATCAAGACAGCTGAAAGTTCATGAGCGTAACTATCCAATGCATGATTTGGAGTTGGCAGCCGTTATCTTTGCTCTTAAGATTTGGCACCATTATCTTCTTGGAGAACGAGTGGATATATACACAGACCACAGGAGTCTGAAATATGTGTTTACTCAGAAAGAGTTGAATATGCGGTAGAGAAGATGGTTAGAACTTATGGCGAATTTCGACATCAACCTACAATATCATCCAGGGAAGGTGAATGTAGTACCTGATGCACTTAGTCACCAACCACTATCAATGAATCTTACCGCACAGTGGAAGCTTCAACAAGATTTGCATCAGATGGAAATAGAAGTGGTTATGCCAGGTAACGCTTCAAGTTTGATGAACTTACAAGTTCAGTCTACAATTGTCAATCAGATCAAAACAGCTCAAGTAAGTGATGCCAAGTTGCAAAGATCAGAGAACAAGTTGAAAGTCGACTTAAAATAGACTTCATCATCCATGAAGACGGATCTTTGAGATACGGCAGTAGATTGTGTGTACTACAAGGTTCTATTTGGGAAGAATTGATGAAAGAAGCTCATAGCTCTCCCTATTCAGTACACCCTGGTGGTATAAAGATGTACAAAGATCTGCGACAACAATGAAGCGTGAAGTATCCAGAAGCGTCGCTAAATGTTTGGTGTGTCAGCAAGTGAAAGCTGAACATCACAAGACTGCTGGTTTACTTCAACCGTTACCTATCCCAGAATGGAAGTGGTAACACATCACTATGGACTTCGTGACTGCTCTTCCTCACACCACGAAAGGTAACGATGCGGTATGGGTTATTGTGGATCGACTCACAAAGTCGGCTCACTTTATTCTCTTTCGAGTTGACCAATCTACCGAGACACTAGCAAAGAAGTACATGGAGGTAAGTTTGAATCTAATTTAAATTTAACTCTTCAATGTGTACTATCTCTGATACCCATGAACTCATGCAGGAGATCATGAGATTACATAGAGTACCGGTTTGCATTGTCTCCGATCGTGACACCAGATTTCGATCGCAATTTTGGCAGAGTCAACAAGCTAGCTTGGGAACAAGTCTAAACTTTAGCACAGCTTACTATCCACAAATAGATGGATAGTCTGAGTGAACGATTCAGATACTTGAAGATATGCTAAGAGCTTGTATTAGATTTTGGAGGATCATGGGAAGATCACCTACATCTTGTGGAGTTTTCATACAACAATAGCTACTAAGAAAGTATTGAAATGCCACCCTTTGCAGCTCTATATGGAAGGAAGTGTCGATCACCATTAAGTTGGGACGATATCGGAGATAGAGAACTCCTTGGACCTGAGATGATAGTAGCAACAATGGATGTGGTTCGCACTATCAGGGAAAGAATATGCATAACCCAAGACCGACAGAAGCACTAGGTTGATGCAAAGCGCCATCACTCGGAGTTCCAACCGGGAGATCATGTCTTTTTGAAGATCTCACCAAACCATGGAGTGATTCGCTTTGGAAGGCGGGATAAGCTAAGTCCGAGGTATATTGGACCGTTCGACATATTCGAATGAGTTGGAGAAGTGGCTTATCGCTTGGCACTTCCGCCCTCATTGGAAGGAGTGCACAATGTGTTCCATATATCCCAACTCAGAAGGTATGTGAGTGACCCCAGTCACATTCTTGATCACTCCGAGCTCACTGTACAGACGGATCTATCTTGTGAGCAACAACCCGTTGAAATCCTGGACAGAAAAGTAAAGTCACTTCGAAACAAGGAAGTAAATTTGGTTCGAGTGATGTGGAGAAAAGAAAAACCAGGAGAATCAACGTGGGAAAGAGAAGACGACATGCGTGCAAGATACCCTCACTTGTTTGTAAACGAGTCCTTAATAATTGTAAATTTCGAGGACGAAATTTTTGTAAGGAGGGTAGAATGTAACGACTCTGTTTTAATGTACAGAAAATTTGTTTAAAAGTTAGTGTACAAATGGAGTATTTGTAATCCTGTGTATGCTATAAGTATTTAAATTGCTTTTGAACAGCAAGAAGCAACTTGTAGCTTATTGGTAAAGCCTTGCACTGCTGTGACGTAGCCCCTGTGTACGAATCCCCTCAGCCACATATTATTTTTAAATGATTTTTCTTTAAAACTTTTAGAAGCTCAAAAGTTTACACGTGCAAAACACGTAAAAATGAAAAGTTTCATAAAACAAACATGTGCACTGAGCTATATAAAGCGACTAGGACACATGGCAGCGATCCAAACACCCACCCTTCGGATTCGACCGGCGAGATCAACACAAAGGACCGGCAGCGCTGGTTTAACCCGTAGGGAATGCTTCCAAACTTTGCCCTAGCACCCCTTTGCCCCCCCATTACTCCTATTCTGTTTGATTTTTCTGCACATTAACAGAGACTGTTAATTCACTTCTTTAATCCAAATTTTAATACATTTTTAGTTCTCTATTCATTATCCTAAACCCTAATTTCTCCTATAAAAACAACCCTACATTTTTCCCTCCTTATTTTGAAATCCATTGCCAAAACTCTCAAAAAAATTCTAATTCCAAAGTTGTACAAGTGAAGTTAGCCAAGGTCAAAGTTTCGGCGATATTTCGGGAAGAATCCGGCGACACCGCGACTCTCCGACACATTCAAAAGTTCCCTCTACCTCTCCCCTTTCCTTTCAACCAGTAAGTCCTCCCTCCCCTTCTCCCTTTCTAATCTAAAACAATCTCTTTTCAAAACTCGTCGGAAGTAGAGTTATTCCGACTTTCGATTCTCTTTTCTTTAAAAATTCAACTTTTCTTAAACAACAAATTAACCATCTCTTCTTCTATTGCTTAACAAACATAAAACAACATTTACAATAAGTTTCAATTCAAATTAATATGTATTGCAACTTTTATTTCACTTTTACGGAAAAATACCATCAAGTTTACATACGACATTACTTTATCGTTTTGCTCATATTATCTTTAGAAAACTCACGAGGTAATGACCCATCTCATCACAACACTCATTCTTGATATAGCACGATGGATTTTGGAACTTTAGCTTGTGGGATAATTACAAGTTAACAATATAATATCCTAAACTATTACAGAACCGTATTCCTTAAATTGTCTTATTTAAATTCCATACGATTAAGTTGTTACAACCCATTTTGGGGAATTCGATTTGGTTGATGCGGATTATCGCACATCCATCAGACTAGTAGGGCGAGATGTAGACCTCCTCACGGAGCATACGATCTCGATGGAATTTGTATTACAATTTTAAGAAAAACGTGATTTCTATTTAATAAATAAATTCTATTTTTTTAATATATATATATATAATCAAAATATCTACTTTAAATATATTATATATATATATTTCATTTTTTCTAAATCAGAAGAGTCACAAAAGATCATGAAAATACCATCACATTCAATACATGTCAAATTACAAGAAAATACCATATACTAATTTAGGTTTATATCCACTAGAATATCTCATTTTATAAAAATTACATCTATGAAAACCCTAAAGATGATAAATAAATACTTGAGGTTTATTTTGAAAATATATCAAAACTATTTTTCATAAAACCCCCTCAAGTTATATTAATTTACAATAAGGACCCTAGTAAACATAGGTTTAAGCAGGATCAGTTCTCTTGAGCCTCAGGGAGACGGAGAATATGGGTGCTTGCCTATCTAAGGTAGACAAACTAAAAACGGTGTTATCAGTATGGTAACTGTCTTGGAAAAAGACACAAATCCTGCCGTCCATGTGCAGCAGTTACCGATAACTCCAAAACTAATTCAGGACTTCAATTCTGTTTAAGTGTCTGACTCAGGCAGAGTCTTAGTCTAATCTGAATCAATCTATCCTTGATATGATTTAAATATAACTCCAATTCAACATGAATCCATTTATACCAGAATTCAATCTATATGAACATGAATTGATTTGACCGAACCATGGATATATATTTGACTGGTCTACATGACTATCCGTCTATATCCTTTTCTTTTATATGAACACCTGATATCATGGTTTCGGCAAGTCGTACATCTATTAACCAAAACAGTACAATCAATGCAAAAGATATTACGGGGTTTTAAAGGGGTAGACTGATACGGAATATGTTAGAAGTGGCACGAGATGGTCACTTTAATACACCTAACTTGAATATCCATTGCGGTTGTTCCGTGGCTTAACGGTTCCCGGTGCTCCGTATACCATAGTCCATAGGGAAAGTTGGACCCCTCTCGTATACACTGGCATATTCTGTACCAAACTACAAACAACTGCATTAACATAACAAACTCACAATACACCAGTTATATTCTCATATCTGTCATTCATCTGTCTATTCTATTCCTACTTTTCTTTGAGACTTACTGAGCGATTGTTCGCTGATGACATTCCTTCTCTTTTCTTTCTTTGGAATGTTGTCTGGTGGATCCGACTCACTGGAGATAGAGCCCAGTTCAGAGGACTTAGATCAGTTCAGCAAGGACTCCGAGCTCTAGACTCTTGTATATACTTTACTTTCATGTTAATGCCATTATTAAGGCATTGCTTTCATCATTGTATTTACTTTTCAGTTGTATTGTAAAGAAATGTTTAATAAATAAAAGTTGTTGTTCATTTACATTTCATGTCTTCTTGTGTATATTTACATAATATTGCTTAGTTACGCTTAGCGTGTTTATTTCTGAGTAAATACATAGCGGGCCAGTCACGTCTCCTTACCCGTACACTGGGAAGCGGGGTGTGACAAATTCTGATACTTGTAACGTATGGTTCTCTACTTTATTCTTATACCTATAGCTTCTCAAAATTTGGACCTTGTATTTCAACGAAATGCGTGTCTAAAACCAGAGAAGTCTTAAGTAAACGGAATATAGTTTGAGTACCAACCCATTTATCCTGATGGATATTGGAAACATACAATACTTTGTATAAGTCCTCTGAGTTTTATAACTCAAACCCTGTACGTAGTAAGTTGAAAACTATATTATGTTTAAGAAGAATTACACCGTTGTTGAATGCACCTTATATAACCATCAACTGATATAGGTAAACGTCATAAACATAATTTCAAAAAGTTATATCTCACTTTATAAAATAAACGTATAGATATATCAGTTTGAAACTGGTGCATAACAACGGATATTCAAAACCAAATATTTGCCATTAGGCAAAACCCAGGCGATTTCTTCAAATATCACCAATTACAAAGAATTCTGATATTGAGGATCTAATCTCCCAATCCCCAATGTTCTACTCCTACTCAGCATCTGTAATGCCATATAGATGTGAGAATAAAGTCTGGTAAATACATACCCTAGAGTCAGAATCTAATTAGGAAAATAGTTTTCAATTAACACCGCACAGTAAATTGAAACATGAAAATGTTTCGTGGGGTGGGCCGGGTATTTCTAGTAATTCCTCTTCCATTATCCAGATTCATGACAGTGGTCGCAATTTTCCTTGCCCTCACTGCAATCCTTTTATATGTCTTTACTTCTTACCTTCTGTACACCATACTTAGGCCAATTTGTTTTCTTCCTTCCCTACCTTTTGATACCTGCCTAAGGTTTGAAAGAAGACTATCTAATGAGCATAATAGGTGTACTCTCCTAATACTGGGAGCTTTCGCAACCTGAGAGAAGGTAAAGAGAAAAGACGACTGAATAATTTATTCAATTTCTCCAGAACCAGAATCCATTCTCGAACAGAAACAAGTTTCTTTGAGTTCGTATGTAACTATACGATGGCATACCCAAGCAATATGGATCTTCGTAGTGATACGGAGTGGTCTGGAGAAATGCGAAGGGGAAGTAGGAGTGGCAGGGATATATGCGGCTTCATTGTGAATGATAGTAGTCGCAATTTTCTTTGCCCTCACTCTAATCCCTTTATATGTCTTTACTTCTTACTTTCTGTACACTATACTTAGGCTAATTGGTTTTCTTCCTTCTCCTATGGTTTGGAAGAAGACTATCCAATAAGCATAACAGATGTACTCTCCTAATAATAGGATCTCTCGCAACCTGAAAGAAGGTAAAGGGAAAAGACAACCAAATAATCCTATTTAATTTCTCCAGAACCGGAATTGAAACATGTTTCTTCGAGTTCATATGTAACTATACGATGGAATACCCAAGCAATATAGATCTTCGTAGTGATACGGAGTATTCTGGAGAAATGCAAAGGGGATGTAGGAGCGGCAGGGATATATGTGACTTTTTCGTGAATCATGACAATCCAAAACCAAAGTGTGTAAGATGGTTCAGTTAACTTGGTTATGAGTTTTAGTTTAATGTCAGGTCATGGTCTCTACAAAAGAGAGAGAGAAAAGAAACACTCAGCATGCACTCTAACCTAGATTAGATTGGTTAATCATTTTATCTAATCAGGATGGCTCCCACTGTTTCCTTGAATTCTCTTTCAAACCCTAAAAGAAGAATTAGTCAGAATTAATCACATCCTACAAGTTCGCTTATCTTTCGGCCAGGCCAGTGTTGGTACTTCGGAGGGAGGTGCCCCGTGCTTTCGCACCGACCTAATTAAATAATCTCTTTTTCCAAGAGGCATAGCCCCGTTAACACCTTTCTAGACACCTACTTGATTAACTAATTGCAAAGTGAAAAATTCTTCCGAAGAATAGCGGATACTCACAGTAGGATTAGGACTCAACTATCATTGTATGATAATTTTGAAAGAAGCCTACCAAAAATACCACTCTAGAAGGTATGCAATACTAGCAAGTTTCCTGTATGTTTGAAACTCCCGATGTGGTTTTTGCCCCGAGCATTTATAACCTTGACGAAGGTCAAAACATCATAAGTCGCAATTCAAGTTCAACCCGTCATTATCCAGATTAATCTAGACCCATTCGTACAAGCCCTTGACGAAGGTCAAAACAGTTATATGTCTGTCCTAGATTAATGTATCTATCTATGCTACAGATAAGCACCCACTAGCTACCAAACACTATGCCTTGGCGAAGATCGAAACACATAGCTTGAATACTAGTAGATGCCTTGGCGACGGAGGGCTACGGCTGGTTTTTGGCAAAAACCGTTAACGTTATGAACTTGATATAGTCGAAAGAACCGAATAGTTTTGAAAAGGAGCGGTTTAGGCTCCGCTTTTTAAAAACTAGTGGTTTTGAAGAAAACCGAGTAATCTACAGCAACATAAACTTTTGCTCAAGAGGTCACTCCTCGTGAAGGGATCTAGGCTCTTGCTTCCTCGAATGAGGTGCTGGATATTCCTAAATGAATACCACTATGAAAAGCAAAAGAATACAACTATAGTTTTTCGAAATTTGTTTCAACATCTTCTAGATTTATTTTCCTTGCATTAATCAAAATTAATGCGGTCCCATCAGTTAATCCCTATCGCACCAGAAAAGAACGAAAATACAATGTACGTATATGCCATTCACATTCACCACGGGGCCCCGTCATGCACTGTTAGGTTACTTAACTAACGACAGAGCGGGGGATGAACTAGCACGGGTGCAAAACATATACAACATCTAGTAGTATATATATAAATATATATAACGTTCGTCCCAGGCATGATATAAGCAACATCACAGAAAAGCGATCACCAATACAGAATAGCGGATAATGCAGGAGCCCCGGGTTGCATTTGAGCCGCAAATGAGACCCGACGTTCTACGGTCGTGTGGATAGCCTGTACAATGTATAACCAAGACCCCTACAAGTGTGGTAGGTTACCCGCCAATCCCAGAAGTGAGGTAACCCCAATCAACAAAGTGAATGGGCCACCCAGCACTTCATAGAATCCGGCAACTTGATCACCCCTCCGTGGGTCATTCTATACCCCCTACGAGTGCGGCGAATGGCCTGCCAATTCTAGAGTAAGACCCTTTCCATCTCAACGCCATGAGATACGGGCTCGTTGCTCTCTAGAATCCGGCTATTCGAGCACTCCTTCGCGGGGTAATCCTAGTACAGAAAAGAAAAAAAATATATACAACGGTGACATCGACCTCAACCCGGTCATGCCCCAATAAAAGAATATACAAACTGGTGGAAACGACAGTCCACAAGTCGGACGCTCGCCCCGCAATAATGAATATACAAATGAGTCAAAACTGTACAATTACCATTGCTATAGAGGCTATCCCACATGGCAATCCGTACAAACCATCACAGATAACAACATCACAGCAGTATAAGTAAGTATGTGCAACCCTGTCTAAATGACATATAGCAAATAGACGACATTTGAATAACACATAAACCACATCACATATATCAACAATGCAAAATTTCAAGTTTTAAAACATTCCAAGTTGCCCCCAAGCAAAGACAACACTAAGTGAAATCTGGAGCAAATCAAACAAGACCAAAAATACCAATTCACAAAATCCTAGATACTGAATGAAAACGAGGCCCAGATATGAACAGTAAACCGTCTATATCGGGAAAAAGAGGGATTTGGCTGGCCAAAGTAAGAGGGAATGCCCTCGTTTTCATCGTGTGTCACATACATGTCTAGAGTAAGTCTCTGCACTTGTTTAAAAAAATTTCAGAGACCAAATTTTTTTCAGAACAGAGAGTGGATTTTGAAATCGGAATTTTTTGGTTTTGAAACTAATGCATCGTCTACTACTAGTTTCTAATGTTTGGGTGTCTCTGATACAATTTTGGGGTTCCTAGCGCCCTAGCCGTTGACCACGACCGTTGCGAAACGAAAAATTTTGGGTTTAAAAACGTTGGCGCTAGAAACAACTACCTAGAATCGAAACCAAACATGAAAGTAGCAAACTACAAAGAGATTATCTACTGTGATAGAGTCGTTTTACCAAAAGATCCATATCCTTCGGTCTTATCCCCTTTTCCTTAGCTCCTTGAGGTCTCCTTGATCGAGCTTGACCGCCGGTCTTCCTCCGTCGAAGATGATCCACCCGAGGGATGTGGTTCATGGCTTTAGTTCCACACTAAAAATCTAGTGGAGCAACTAAGGACTCCATGTTTCTAATCTAGAGTGTCTAGTCATGTAATGAGTTGTTCTTAGTGTATTTCTATCTCTTATCCACCCTTAATTCTCAGCACATAAGATGGTAGGGTGGAAGATCAAGAAGAAGGAGGAGGAGCTCAAGAAAGGCTAGTGAGGAGAGATGAGCAAAAATGGTGGGAATGATTTTCATTCAAAAACCAACCAAGTGAGAGAAAACCATAAAGCATGGTTTTATATAAACATATTTTCCAATAAACATATAGCAACCATACTTGAATAGTTTGCACAAATAAATTTACAATTCATTTGTCAACACTATTCAAGCATGGTTCTCACCATTCTCACCTCACTACCTTTACACCTCATTTCCATTTAAAAGTAAATGGATAAATCTAAAATGAAGTGTCCACCTTCTAGATTGTTTTCCGTATAAATACGGAATACACTCAACTATATATACATACTCATATACGTATCAAAATACGAATACCCAAAGAGATAGAATAACACAAAGAACATAATATATATACACGTAAATTATTAAATCGATACCTGATTTAATAATCCGGCTCAATTCTAAGCTGACTAGTATTATCAACCATCCGATCGAAAGTCGGGTAACTAGTACAATCATTCGATCGGAACCCTGCACGTATCAAAATACGGCTACTACATCATTTCTCCTGAACTAGAGAAACCCTCTGTGTGGGACTCTAAAGACTCGACAGTATGCCGGCAGTAAGTTACTGGATAAATCTATAACCACAAGCACGTCAGCGGTACTAGCTGTACGTAACGGCTACCCAGGTACCTGTCGAAAAAGAAGGCTGACGAGCAAACTCATCCGGATCCCTAATGAGCCTATCTGTGACAATCTCCATACAGTCCGGTCTCTTCGTCTAATAGTATCGCATATCGGGTCTAGGGGGTGGATAAAGTCAGACCACTAATAACACGATATTTCATGTCGGTGTCAATCCCATCACCCACTGAGAAACTACTGATCCAAATCAGTAATTCTCGTCCTCCTTGGCCAAGGATTTCAGGTGATGGCCACCCATGCACAGTGTGACATCAACCTCCAATACCGGGAAAGACGAATCCCCGACGATTCGCTCACTGCCTCCATATGGCTCGGGACTGTACCCAAGTAAAAATTGTTTGCACGACACCTTTATGCCGTGGTAGGGTAGTAATCAAAGCACAGTAGGAACTCACACGAGACAAATGACGATCTCAAGTCAAAGGACTAACCTGTACTCATGTCACCTGAGAACTGCTATCTGACAATAGGTATAATACCAACTAGCATGTTCTCGGCAAGTCCGTCCAGTGTACTCACCCCAGTGAGCACCTGTATACAATCTTAGGTGCGAAAGACCAATGGCTGTAGGACCAACCATCACCCCTCGTCGGGGTCTAGAAACGTATACACCAGTCTACTCCAGAATATCAATGCCCAGTCTCGATACTCCCACGACTATAGACATTTAAGGATGTGCTTATGGACTACCAATCCCCCACATGTATGATCGTCATCATAACGCTGGTAGTCAAGCAATAATCCTACGGGCTTTATCAATATGTAATAGTGATCTGTAATACCACCTAATGCATGTATATGATGATAAATTCAAACCAAATAGCATACTATCATCTCGAGTAAAAATGTTCTACTCATATATGTCCCCCTTCAATCATCACAATCGCATGCCTGCAATTACAATAATTGACTTGAGGGCACTATATCCAACAAATCTAAATGGAGTACTTATGATAAAGATTTATTTGTTCTGAATATTAAAACTCTTAAAATTTTGCATTGTGCTTTAAATTGTGGTGTACTTAACAATGTCACTGTTCCTCGCCAAAACACGGAGACGCGACCACGCGGGTCCGTCTTGCCTGAATTTCGGGGCAGATACTAATTGGTGCTATCCGTCCACCTCTCCGAAGATGCCAAGTTGATTTATGATACCATGTATCGAAGGTTTAAACGGATGCGTCCGATGTAGAAGACTTCGTCAGATTCCCCCTCGTTTGAGGGGTTTTTGATTGTGGGGACGCTCTTCCCTGTAGGCGCAAGCCCCTACAGTTAATTACGCTACCGCATCGCGGTAACCACTTTCTCCTTCTCCAGATGGTCACTTCGTGTCATGGGTGTTTGTTTTGTTTTAGGTTGCCCGTGGATTGTATACGGAGACTAATTTATGTTGTCGCCCGTAGGGCGTGGATTAGTCCAAATCCGTATTTTCTTAGATTTGGATTTGGGGTTGGGTTTAAGGATACGTTAGTCTCATTTGAGACTAAGATCAATTTAAACGTTTGTTGAGGATACGTTAGTCTAGTTTAAGACTAAGATCAACTCAACAGGATTGTTTAGATCCAACAAAAGAGCATTTGGACTCTATTGTTTAGTTTAGGGACATTGCGGTCGATTAGTTTAAGGACATTTCGGTCCATTGTTAGTTTAAGGACATCTCGGTCCATGGGTTTTAAAGAACCCCACAGTCCGAGGTTAAGGACATCATAGTCCATGGGTTTTAAAGGACCCCACAGTCCGAAGTTAAGGACATCATAGTCCATGGGCTTCAGGACCCCACAGTCCAGTTTAAAGACGTCATAGTCTATGAAATGTATAGTTGTCGGGACCTGTCACCTCTCTGAAGACGTTGAAGGATTACAACGACATATATCAGAGGGGTTCAGAGATGTACCCTTGAACCAAAGTTGATTGGGAAATCTGTAGTCCAATTTGGGACTAAGATCAATCGATTAGATTATGAGCACATAGGCTCAGTTGAATCTAAATTGAGGACTTATGGCCAACTTGGGCTAAGTCCAATCAAGTTAAAATGTTTAACATTTGTCTTGGGCTGTTGAGCCTTTATTTGGGCTTGGCCCTTTTAATAGTGCTGAGCATTGACTTGCATTCTGCCAATATTTTGTCTTTTATTGAATGTTGAGCATTTATCAGAGCTCAGGGCTTATTAAAGAACAATTTATGTTCTATCAGCGCGACACGTGGCGCGCTTGGCGCTTTGCGCCAGTCAAAGAGCGTAGTGCGCTTTCGCCGAATAGCGCACATGTGAGGGACACGTGTTGCGCTTGGCGTTAAGCGCCAGATGATGGGCGCAGAAGCGCAGTTTATGAGCGCATTGCGCTAGTTCATGAGCGCATTGCGCTATTAGTTTAGTGGCACACACGTGAGTGACACGTGGTGCGCTTGGCGCCAGCCCATGAGCGCAGTGCGCTATTTCAAGAGCGCAAAGCATTAGTTGTTAATTGGCGCATGCGTGATTGACATGTGGTGCGCCTGGCGTTGAGCACCAGCCCATGAGCACAGTGCGCTATTTCAAGAGCGCAGCGCGACGCGTGTCGCGCTCGGCGCTGAGCACCAGTCTAAGAGCGCAAAAGCGTAGTTCAAGAGCGCAAAGGCGCATATGATCAATTTTATGATTTAAGAAGAGACTTTGTCTTAAGATTCTAAGAACAAAAGTTCTTCAATCTCTTATGTTGATGAAAGGCTTTGCCTTTATGGATCTATGATCTGTGAGAAAGAAGTAAATTCTTCTTTTATTTTATAATGAGATCTTTTGATCTCTCTGTGAATGACTTTTTGTCTTTGTAGATCTATGATCTTTTAAAGAAATGAATCCTTCTTTTTAAATTATGAGATGATTTCATCTCTATGTTCATCATTATCATTTTTTACCTTGAAGAAAGTTTTCTTCTTCTAAGAGCTTTCTCTATTTCTTAGAATTTCTCAAAGTTTATCAGGAGGTTTCTCTCTATTGGTTCTGTATATCTTTGTATATCAGACTTGAAGTCTAAGGGCCTTTATATAGGGCAAGCTGATTTATTCAATCAGTTAAGGAGATCTTTTCTTCAATTGATTTGGGGAATTTCCCATCATTGGATCTTTGATCCAAGGGCTTCTGATTTACAGAAGGTAATCTTCTTGTTTTTAACAAAGATTGGGAAATCTTCTAAACAGAATTTATTCTGTATTTTTAGTGATTTTTTAATCACCATTAGATCATTGATCCAACGGTGCTCTGATTTACAGAGCATAATTTTGTTGTTTAGAAAGATTTTGAGAAATCTTTCCTTAACAGAATTTAATTCTGGTTAATTAATGATTTGCGATTATTATTAGATCTTTGATCTAACGGTGGGGAGCTTTTAGTTCCAGCGCTAGCGCATCCGTGCTTTGCATGTGGCGCGCTGCTTAGAGCGCAGCGCTCCTAGCGCTAGCGCATCCGTGCTTTGCACGTGGCGCGCTGCTTAGAGCGCAGCGCACCTAGTGCTAGCACATCCGTACTTAGACCGCGGCGCGCTGCTTGCTTAAAGCACAGCGCACCTAGCGCTAGCGCACACGTGCTTTGCACGTGGTGCGCTGCTTAGGGCGCAGCGCATTTGGCGCTGCATCTGAAGCGTTGCTTCATTTCAAATTTTAAATTTCAAACAGAGCTTTGCTCTGATTGGGGGAAACAAATGCCCCCCACCGTTGCACTCACGTGGCCCACATGTGAGTGCGGCGGTGGCAGCATCTGCGTCCTTGGATCAATTCAGAAGTTGAAAAGGCATCTCAGTACCTATAAATAGGACCCTTGGCCCTCTGAGATGACCATTGTTCATCTTCCTTCCTGTTTTCTGAGAATTTTTATTCTCCCACAGAGCATAGCTCTTCATTTTAAGAAATTTCAAGAGTCAAAACTCTGCCAAACTTAAGTAAAGATTAAATCTTCTTAAAAGACTTTTTAATGATCCAGGGTTTTTCCCATTAACAGAGCCTTGCTCTTCATAGATCTTTGATCTAAAGAAAACCCTTTTAGGGTTTCATTAACAGAGCTTTGCTCTCTTGGAATCATAGATCTAAAGAGATCTTTTTCAGGGTTTCTTAACCCATTAACAGAGTTTTGCTTCTTTCAAATCATGTAGATTTATTAATCTCTTATGAAGAACTCTTAAGAGTTTGTTCATGGATCTTGAAGATCTCAGAATTTTAATTCATATATAAAAAATTAATTTCAATTCTTCTAATGGATTATTCCATTGTTTTTTTCCAGAGCAAGGCTCTTAAGGAATTTTTATTCCTTCATCATTAGAACTTGACAGGTGTCATTTTGTCACAGAGCACCGCTCTCAAGGGGAGATTTACTCCTTATGCTGAGGGATTTCTCATTAAATGAGAATCAATTGAGGATTTCCTCATTTAACTGACAGTCTCATCAAATGATGAGGCTGTCTTATTAATGATGAACTGTCATCTAAATTTTGTGGGTCCCCCTTTGGTCCCCTTTTTACTGCATTGCAGTGCGGTACGAATTTTAAAGTACCAAGTGACAGAGTTTAAATTACAGCACTGAGGGTTGACTTTTGTTCTTTTTCGCGCAGGTGACATGTCTTTCGACACTTCTTTTCCGTTCATCCGCTCAGAAGGCGGATTTCCTGAGGCGCCCGTAGACCGAGAGGTTCTTGCGCTGATCAAAGACCATGACCCGGAATACAAGAATCTTCACCTATGGGGTAGATGTTTGATCAAATTATCAGAGGCCGCTGGAGCTTTTCTTGTGCGACACCCTCGGAGCCTATCTCTGCGATCCCTTATGCAGATGCACCCCCGATCAATTATACTGTAGAGGAGGTAAATTGGACTTCCGAAGGTCTCCTTCGGCCTTCTATTGCCGCAGTACCTGTACAGCCGCCGGTGGCTTTGGACACCCTAGGGCGGTGCATATGTCAGGGCGAGTCGCGCCCTTAGGGACAGCCCTACAACATCGGACTAACTCCCCGTCATCCGGCCGGATACTTGCAGTGAGCCCGATATATCTTATCGGCAAAGAAATCGCAGCTGCTGAAGTTTGGCTTATACCCTGTGATCTACGCTTCCTTATTCCAGTATTCTGTACCTCCCACATGGTGGATCAAGGCATTTTTAGAGCAGTGGAACATTCCGACCCACACCTTCCTCCTATTGGATAGAGAGGTCTCCATTTCCTTAGAGGAATTTGCTGAGGTTTCTGGTTTACCAGTTAGGGGGAGCACTGTGAGGAACTGCTTCCTCCGGATAAGTATGTTTTTGCCACCAAATCAGTGGTAATGGGTTTTACCCCAGAGAACGCCATTCAGCACCAGTTCCCAAGTCTGATAAAGGTGTTGAACATGTATGAGAGCCTCTTTCTTCAATCCGGAGGCCGGGGGGTCAACTTTGCGGACTTCATTGCCCGTTTTCTTTGCCCAGAAATTTTGTCGCGACAAGGTGAAAAGTTTGCTAAACTTGATGATCCTTTCGGCTTTGGCTTGGATCGTCGGCCAATATTGGAAGCCGATCAAAAGGATTTCTTTCTTCCCGACGTTGGAATCGTCTCTCTATCAGAAATCGCCGCTCCGGGCATTGATGAGGAAGCGTTCTTTCTCGGGTTCCTCAGTTTATGGTTAAGCTGGTTTGCGCTTCCTATGCACCCTCGTTACATGAGGCCTTCTGTCTTCTACCCTGCGCATCTAATGGTTGCCGGAATACAAGTGGCCATCGGGATCGCCGGGTTAGCCCACCTATATCACGGCCTCAGCTTGGCAGCGGATACCACTGAACCAGGGGTTCATCCCGCCAACTTCTTAATGCATTATTTCACCTCATGGCTAGAGTTGCACGTGCTTGGGGTCTTCGGTATCCACAAAAGACCTTCTTTTTACGACAGATGCAAGTTCTCTCGGATAATGCGGCTGGTTGACGCCTCCATCGTAAGCCCGTCACCGCGGGAAGCTAGGGGTTTGCTCCTTCGTCCGCGCATGGTTGGAGATGGTTTGTCTTTCACCGACAAAGTCTTGACCGTCGGCCAGGAAACTTCAAAAGCGGTGTTGCCATTGCAAGACATTTTTAAAGACGGGGCCTCTGTGTTGAAAGCTCGGGAGATTCTTCATCTGTACTCCATCAGGCCGGGCTTTCTCGTATTCAGGAAAAATGATGCGGCGTTATTCGTGAGATACAACCCGCATCGTTTCACCATGCAGCTGAGTTACAATCAAGGCGTCCCACTTGAGGCTTTCTTGGAAGAACCTGCTGCTACTGAAGAGGGAATGCAGAGCGCGCTGCATCATTTTATGCGCCTGAACACAGGGTCCCATTTCTTTATCAGCGAACCGAGCTGTATTCCGAAGGCCCTGAATGTGCATGTGGCCTGGTATCAGCATTCAATGGGTGCCGTCATCAGGGAAGAGAAGCGATTGCTGCTTGATCGCAAGGGTATCGCTCCGGCCAGTAATCCAAGTGTTCCTCTGAAGCGACGGACCATTGTCTGTCCTCCCTTAAGAGAAGTTGCTGCGGTCGAGGTCCCGCATGATAGGTCCGGGCTACCGATGCCCCGTGATCCTGTGGAAACGGTGACTGTAGCTTCCTCCGACTTTGGCGTGGGTTTAGATATCGGGACTCGTCGTCCCAAAGTGCCCGCCAAGCGTAAGCTTGTGCTAGCCGCGACCGGAGCTCGTTCGCAGAAGAGGAAGAAGAAGTCGATCCTCTCTGCCGATGTTGTATTTGGTCAGGAGCCTCATGCTCCTTATAGTGAGGGCTTGGGCGAATATGGGACCAACGAGGGTCTATTCATAGCGCCGGACGATACCAACCTCGAGGCTGCTATTACAGCTATCTGAGCGACTAGCAAGCTACAAAGCGGGACTGGCCATCCTCACGCAATCAAGTAAACATCAGCCGTACCTTTTGTCATTGCACCATATTTCTATCATCATGTTTTGACTGACACTTTTCCTTCTTTAACAGGCATTTCCACCGAAGAAGCTCTCCCAGCTTCTCTCAAAACTTTTGAGGAGGAGGAAAGACTTCAAGCGTCCTTAGGCATCGGTACATTTCGGTTCACCGCGTCTCCACTCCCGTTTCTTATGGGTAATCTAACCCTTCCTTTTTATCTTATTACAGGAACTACCTCTACCCAGGTTATTCCAGGTGTGGTACCGACTTCGCAGGGCGGTGCGGAGACGTTTCCAGGGTCAGCTATCGAATTCTCAGTTTCGCCGGTATTACCGAAAGAAGCTTCACTTAAGCAACCGATGACGGATGCCATAACGGCTCTAGAGGTAACCTTTGGCGCGGATGATGACGTCCCGTTGGCGGAGGTCTTGAGAAGATCCGCTCTCACGGCTCGAGCGGAAAGGAAGCGTAGAATGCGTGCATCAAGGGAGCGTAACGCTGCCTTGGCCGCGGGTGCAGGTTCGAGCGCTGCTACCCCTGCCCCTACTCCTTCAGAGGATGCTTCGGTTGCCTTGTCTACCGCCTACAGACAGGCAGCACGTGCGGCTCGGGAAGCAGTCGAAAGACCGACCCAAAGTAACGTGATATTGAGTTCTTTTTGACAAAGTTTTAATTTTCAGATTCTCATATATCCTATCCTGCAGGTGTGAGTCTTGATGAGGTAGCGGTGGGTGAGATGGCTGCAATCGCTGAGCCTGAGGTAGCGGTAGGTGAGATGGCTGCAATCGTCGAGCCTGAGGTAGCCACTCTTTCTCAAGAGTTTGGCACTGCCCCAATCGCCACTCTTTCCCCCTGCGGTTCTTTGCCATCTCCTGGCATCGCAAGCGTTACGACGGCTCTCGTAGAGTTAGAGGATGAGGCTACGGGTGGCGAGACCATTCTGTTGGAGGAGGGTGAGGCAGTCGCTGCATCCAGTGATGCCCTTGTTGCGGTCTCGACCGGCGACTTACCAGGTAGATTTTGGGTCATTGCTTTCCTTTTCGTTCTGCAATCCCTTTCAATCTCTCCTGAAAGTATTTTTTTTTCGCTTCTAATGGAGGCATGGCGAGCGTTGGGATTGTTCCACCCGAGAAAGTATAGCCAGTTGCTACTTTGATGGTGGCCGCCCCTTTGCCTTCTCTCGTATCCTCTCAAATGCTGAAAGGTACGGACTTGTGACCTATCGGTTTCATTGTGGGTAATATACTTTATGCACTGACATCGCATTACTACATCCTTGAAGGAGTCCTTTTTGATCACTTGTATCAGGTGCTGCATCCCTATTTCTCCTTCCAGTCGGAGATTGCCTCATCCAGTGGCGCTGGTGAGTACAGCCTTTAGCTAACGTATTTTCTTTTCTTTTACGGGCCGTCAAGTCATTGCTAACCCCTCTTCGTTTTGACTGCTGCACTCCAGATTGAAGGAGGAGACGAAAGATCCGTTGCACCACCGGTACTCCCGGCCTTTCCACCTGACGCAGCCGGTATAGTAAACTGCATTGTTCATGTAGCTTCTCTATTTTTTTGAACTGTTGTTTGACTACGATTTGTTTTGCAGCATAGACACCGACTCCAGCCCCTTTCGAGTCTCGAGTCGTAATGCTAGCAGGCCCCTTTTCTCGACGTCCCTCTTCGAAAGGCGCTGTGAATAGCCTGCGCATGTTGATCGATCACCTCGAGGAGCTTGACCCGGAGACTCCTGCCCTTGCTGCAGATTTTGTTGCTGAGGTTAATCCCATGCTGGCGATGCTCGTGCACTTTCATAGCGAGGGTGTTGTTGAGTCTTGGGTTAATCACTACAGAAAAATTGAGGCTTGTCTGCATGAGCTCGAGGTCGGACGTCCTGCTCCCGAGGTCCTGGCTGTGAACTCCTAGCGGGCTGCATGGGTCAAGCAGAGCACCCCTTACTTCTGCCATCTTGAACAAGAAGCGGTTTTGAGGCGTAAGGAGCGCGAGGAGACTTTAAGCGAATCTGCTCGATTGCATGCTCAAGTTGATGCAAATGCCGTATAGCTAAAAGCTATCTTCGAAAGCCTTCTACGATGTATTTCTGATGGGCTCACGCTGAGGCAAAATCTCGACCTCATCGAGCGAGATGCACAGAATCGTGGGGCAGCTCAGCGGGTCGTCGAAGAGCAACTTTCATTCTATTTGCAGCAACGAGCTCAGGTTGAAGCAGAGCTGGCCGCGGCAGCTGACAATGAAAAGGGGCTGTGGGAAGTGTGCGGCCGCGGCAACTGACAATGAAAAGGGGCTGAGGGAAGTGCGCGAGCGGCTGATTGGTCCATTGAAAACGCTTCCCTCCCAATAATTGTTTTTGCACCACTTGTAATTTATGAATAAAATGTATCCACCCTTTTTTTACTCTTTCATATGATGTAAATTGTACTCAATTGAATTTATGAATAAAAAATACATTTCTTTCGTGATATCTTGTGTCATCTCTTGCTTTCTTCTTTTCTTTGTTACCAGCATGTCACTTTAGTAAGCGTAGCCTGCAGATAATAGAGAGAGCATTCCGTTTTGAATTCTTCGAGAGGTAGTGACGGCTTAGGAAATAGGTTCAGATCTGCTGCCTAAGGCTTTTCAACTTCATAAGCCGTGAGGGTCTCATAAAGACTTTTCTCCCTACGAGTCATGAGGATCTCGTAGGTGTATTTTCTCCTTAGGAATCGTGAGGATTCCTAAGTGTGTTTTCTCTTATAAGTCGTAAGGATCTCACAAGAGAGTTTTCTTCCTTACGGGTCGAGAGGACCCATAAGTGATTGATGGGGTTGACATTATCCGCATTTCACGGAGTCAGGGGTTGCTGTGGGCGT
Source organism: Agapanthus africanus (assembly GCA_030015575.1). Lineage (NCBI taxonomy): Eukaryota > Viridiplantae > Streptophyta > Magnoliopsida > Asparagales > Amaryllidaceae > Agapanthus > Agapanthus africanus. Next base: position 416,358,126 of record CM057343.1, on the reverse strand, counting down.
TTCCCACGGGGTTGAGATTGACTCTAGCCGTGTTCTACGGGACCAGGATTTGCTCTGGATGCTTCCCACGGGGTCAGGATTGACATAGCCGTGTTCTTTGAGGATCAAGATTCGCTCTGGACGTTTCCCACGAGGTCTGGATTGATATAGGCCGTGTTCCACAAAACCAGGAATTTGCTCTGGATGCTTCCCACGGGGTCAGGATTGACATAGCCGTGTTCTGTGAGGACCAGGATCTGCTCTGGACGTTTCCCACGGGGTCAGGATTGACATAGGCCGTGTTCCACGTGACCAAGAATTTGCTCTGGATGCTTCCCACGGGGTCAGGATTAACATAGCCGTGTTCTGCGAGGACCAGGCTCCACTCTGGACGTTTCCCACGGGGTCAGGATTGACATAGGCCGTGTTCGATGTGACTAGGAATTTGCTCTGGATGCTTCCCACGGGGTCAGGATTGACATAGCCGCGTTCTGCGAATACTAGGCTCCGCTTTGGACATTTCCCACGGGGTTAGGATTGACATAGGCCGTGTTCTACGTGACCAGGAATTTGCTCTGGATGCTTCCCACGGGGTCAGGATTGACATAGGCCGTGTTCTGCGAGGACCAGGATCCGCTCTGGACGTTTCCCACGGGGTCAGGATTGACATAGGTCGTGTTCTACGTGACCAGGAATTTGCTCTGGATGCTTCCCACGGGGTCAGGATTGACATAGGCATGTTCTGCGAGGACCGGGCTCCGCTCTGGACATTTCCCACGAGGTCAGAATTGACATAGGCTGTATTCCACATGACCAGGTATTTTCTCTGGATGCTTCCCATGGGGTCAGGATTGACATAGCCGTGTTCTACGAGGACCAGGCTCCGCTCTGGATGTTTCCCATGGGGTCAGAATTGACATAGGCCGTATTCCACGTGACCAGGAATTTGCTCTGGATGCTTCCCACGGGGTCAGGATTGATATAGCCGTGTTCTGCGAGGACCAGGCTCCGCACTGGACGTTTCCCACGGGGTCAGGATTGACATAGGCCGTGTTCTACGTGACCAGGAATTTGCTCTGGATGCTTCCCATGGGGTCAGGATTGACATAGGCCATGTTCTGCGAGGACCAGGATCCGATCTTGACGTTTCCCACGGGGTCAGGATTGACATAGGCCGTGTTCTACGTGACCAGGAATTTTCTCTGCATGCTTCCCACGGGGTCAGGATTGACATAGGCATGTTCTGCGAAGACCAGGCTCCGCTCTGGATGTTTCCCACGGGGTCAGAATTGACATAGGCCGTGTTCCACGTGACCAGGAATTTGCTCTGGATGCTTCCCACGAGGTCAGATTGACATAGCCGTGTTCTGCGAGGACCAGGCTCCGCTCTGGATGTTTCCCACGGGATTAAGATTGACATAGGCCGTGTTCCATGAAACCAGGATTTTGCTCTTGATGCTTCCCACGGGGTTGGATTGACATAGTCATGTTCTGCGAGGACAAGGCTCCGCTTTAGATGCTTCCCACGGGGTTAGGATTGACATAGGCCGTGTTCTGCGAGGACCAGGATCCACTCTGGACGTTTCCCACGGGGTCAGGATTGACATAGGCCACGTTCCACAAAACCAGGATTTTGCTCTGGATGCTTCCCACGGGGTCGGATTAACATAGGCCATGTTCTGCGAGGACCAGGCTCCGCTCTGGACGTTTCCCACGGGGTCAGGATTAACATTGGCCGTGTTCCACGTGACCAGGAATTTGCTTTGGATGCTTCCCATGGGGTCGGATTGACATAGCCGTGTTCTGTGAGGACCAGGCTCCGCTCTGGACGTTTCCCACGGGGTCAGGATTGACATAGGCCGCATTCCACGAAACCAGGATTTTGCTCTGGATGCTTCCCACGGGGTCGGATTGACATAGCCGTGTTCTGCGAGGACCAGGCTCCGCTCTGGATGCTTCCCACAGGGTCAGGATTGACATAGGCCATGTTCCACATGACCAGGAATTTGCTCTGGATGCTTCCCATGGGGTTAGGATTGACATAGCCGTGTTCTGCGAGGACCAGGATCCGCTTTGGACGTTTCCTACGGGGTCAGGATTGACATAGGCCGTGTTCTACATGACTAGGAATTTGCTCTGGATGCTTCTTACGGGGTCAGGATTGACATAGCCGTGATCTGCGAGGACCAGGATCCGCTCTGGACGTTTCCCACGGGGTCAGGATTGACATAGGCCGTGTTCTACGTGACCAGGAATTTGCTCTGGATGCTTCCTACGGGGTCAGGATTGACATAGGCGTGTTCTGCGAGGACCAGGCTTCGCTCTGGACATTTCCTACGGGGTCAGGATTGACATTGGCCGTGTTCCACGTGACCAGGAATTTGCTCTGGATGCTTCCCACAGGGTCAGGATTGACATAGGCGTGTTCTGTGAGGACCAGGCTCCGCTCTGGACGTTTCCCACGGGGTCAGAATTGACATAGGCCGTGTTCCACGTGACCAGGAATTTGCTCTGGATGCTTCCCACGGGGTCAGATTGACATAGCCGTGTTCTGCGAGGACCAGGCTCCGCTCTGGACGTTTCCTATGGGGTTAAGATTGACATAGGCCGCGTTCCACGAAACCAGGATTTTTCTCTGGATGCTTCCCACGGGGTCGGATTGACATAGCCGTGTTCTGCGACGACTAGGCTCTGCTCTGGATGCTTCCCACGGGGTCAGGATTGACATAGGCCGTGTCTTCCTCTGCCAACCCGTCCCCTCTGAGCGAACCTTCCGCGTCTACGACCTCTCTAAAAACGACCCTGTCGCAGTGCTAAGGAACAATCCCTGATGTGGTGATGAAGGCTCCAGCATCGAAAACTTCCATACGATCGCTGCTGACCCTCCTGGGGATGAGAGCTGAACGACCGTCCTCGTCCAAAGCCTCTGCTACTCCCGCGACGGTCACGAAATCTGTCTCGACGACTAGGCCTCTGTCTCTGGGCTGGTACACCGGTATGAGTCCTCCACTGTCCTGGAACTCTCAGAGTCTCTGGAATACGTGTCTCGTAAACTGGGGCTGCATCCACTGGTGCTATGTAGGTGACGGACTGCTGCATGCTGATTCCAAGGAACAACTGGTTAACAGGGGTGACAACCTCCTGTCGCTGTGCTCGAACAACCTCAACCAATGAGCTCATCGTCTGGCGCAAGTCCTGCATCTCTGCCACAAGCCTAGCGAGCTGATCTGTCTAAGGCGAATCCGTCTGCTCCTGTGCAACGAGCGTGCCATCCTGGTCAGTCCTCGTCTCACCCGAGTCAATCCTGACCTTGGCCCTCGCTGCGTCACTCTGAGTCCCCATAGTCATCGGCGGCAAGGTTATAAATGGAAATAAGATTCGATAAGAATACGGAAATTGAATCACAAGGATATGAATCATCAAAGAAGGAATTTCAAGTAATATACTTAGGTCACTTTAGGCGAAGTACCGCATCTTGAGTATGCTGCAGACATACACACACTACGTTACTCTGCTTAAGCTACCTACTCCATCATACCAAGGTCATCCTACACTCCGAAAGGTAAAAACCTAGCGCTCTGATACCAACTTTGTCACGACCCGAAATTGGCACGTGACGGCCCTAATACTACGCAATGCCTACAGACGTAACGCAGTAAAAGAAAGCCAAAACCCAGAAATCTAAACCATTAAAAAGACAAGAAAAGATAATAGGAGTTTTGAAACATTTGAAATCACAACCCAAATTCTTTAAAAGCCCAATTTATTTCCTTTAAAATTTTGGCAGCACCTCCTTTGTAAAAACTAGCCCCAAAAATGGGTATAACAAAAATAAAAGTAAAGCATCCCCAAACGGGAGCAAAAATACGCCCAAAGGCGGAAAACAACTACCACAACAAATATACGACGCCGTAGCGAAGAAATAAAAGACGATAGAAAGTAAACTGTATAAAAAACAACAAGTCACAAATAATAACAATATCGTTCTCACCAAGTCTCTGAGTTAACAAAATATGGTAGATGGAGAGTATAAGGATACAACGAATATACAATACAACACGAATAACCACAAACCCACCGAAGCAAAACAATACACTGTGAGCCGATGCGGTATCCGTAGCAAAAGATGATAGATAGATGAATAGCCTGCCTCGACTACTCTGGGGAACACCTTGCAAAACAATTGTGGCACAACGGGGGTGAGTTGCCAACTCGTGAATAGTAAATAATATATGCAGGTAATCGCAAGTATGCACGTACATCGTGAATCTAACATATGCAATTAATAGCAATAACAGGTCATATGAATGCAATAATCATGAAAGGTACACAAGCAGGTACAACTAATACATGAAGCAATGCATATAAATAAAGGTATGTAAATGCAACAGTCATGAAAGGTACTCTAATAGGTATTACTAATACATGAAGCAGTGCATAAACAATAAATGTGGAGTATGGAAAGGAGTATGTCATTTCCATCGTGGAAGGATCACAATCCATCAAGACAAATCCAAATCCCAATTCATCAAATCAGCCCCCAAATTGGCTCTCATATCATATAAGTCTCACAAATCCTGAATGTACAATATCGAATAAATCTCATATATCCTGAATGTACAAATCAGCAATCTCATAAATATCCTGTATCCAGTATCAAATGAATCACCTATATCCCAAATCCACTATCAAGTAAAATTCTAACATCCTAAATATATTTGCATGAATAAATATGATGATGTATATAAATTAAAGTCAATACACATATATTAGCGTCCCATTCCACTAATATTGGTGTAAGGGCATATATAAAAGCGTCCTAACCCACTGTTATATATACAAAGAAGTAAAGATGTCAATACACGTATATTAGCGTCCCATTCCACTAATATTGGTGTAAGGACATATATAACAGCGGCCTAATCCCCTGTTATATATACAAAGGAGTAAAAGAAATATCATGAAACCAATGTGTCAAATATCGACACAGAAATGCTGGTCTATCAGGTGCTGTCACCAAGACTGGCATCCTGATAGGTACGTATCATACGCTATCCCGAAAGCTCGAGTGTCTAGCTCTGACCCTCGCCTCTCGACGTATCTATACGTACATGACTCCCGTCGTCATCCACATGATAACCGCTGAGTCATTGGTAATGTCACTGGTAGGTACTTGCCCACCTTCCAGGCTTAATCGGCAAGGTCCATCGATCATCTTACCGAGGGGAACCGTACCGGGCCCCACCATGTACCCTCATACGGTATCCACTCCTCGTGTGGAGTATATAATCAGAACCGATAAATCTCATGGTGGCTGCAGAAATATCATATCAAGGGAAACCGGGTTTTTCAAATAATGCATAATTTCATGAACTCCCACGGTCCCCAAATCCAGAAAACATCATGAAAAATCCATATAACAATGCGAAAATCTATGAATATAATATATGCAATATAAAACTGTAATGAAAGTATATAAAGGAAAAGCCGCTAATTAACTGCAACAAGTTAATATGAATATCATGCGGTTCCTAATTTCTCCAATTCTAAATAAAATCAAGTAAAGGTAAACATGTAGCTATAACCAGGTGTATGTGTAAACATAAAGGTATAGCAAGGTATATGTATCTACCTATAAGTAATGATGTAGTATACCCCCTGGGTATACGTGAAGTATGTATGCAAAGTATACCTATAGCTATGACATAAAGTGTGTATGTACCTATCACTAATGGTATGATACTCTATAGGTATACAGGTATCTAACATGTAAGTATATGAAGGCATATGTGTAAGCATGTAGGTATACATGTATGCTATATGTCATATGCGATAAGAAATATGAATCAATGTCCCAATGTCCCTAACCAAGCAATATCATTTCTATATGTGGGTTGTGCGTGACATGGCAATTATTGACGGTGTGTGTGTGGCATACAATCAGTGCTCGTGCAACATAAGCCGTCAATAATATGTGCAGTGTCCTAAGGATACTAGTCCAAGCATAACAATAGCTAAGCAGTAGGGTGAATGTGCAATTCTAAACATGACATAGAATATGCGACAAGTCTAATCATTTCTAGCCCAGACGCATAACGCCATGCGGGCGATTCCCATGTAGATGTTAAATCTACTCACCAATGCTCTAAGCTAGGTGAAGTCTACCACCTGTTCTCCCCTGGTAGCAGTGTCCGAAGTCCCTGCCTGCGAACCTGCAACATTAAAACCACAAAGCAAATATATATTAATAATAGATCAAAACACGTACTAACTACACTAGACCGACGCAACAACACAAAACATACTCTCAAGTGTTCGTATTGCGGCTAACGTGCGTAGTGACACGACGAAACTAACCTAAGAGCAAAACCACACAAAGTGCACGATCCGTGTCGTATAACGTATCGCGCGAACACAAAACGTTACAACCTACCTAAGTGATCCCAGATTTTGCATACAGTGAAAACTAAAAAAACAAACAAGACCAAAAACACCCAAACCACAGCATAGACCAATCCTTAAAAACCCACACCCCAACTCCTTTCCCGAGCCGAGGTCGCCGGAGTTCCCTTCGTACGTCGCCGGCTCTGGCCGGTGGGGTGGGTCTCGTGTCTCAGGTGGGGTCCTATGGTCTCAGGTACAACACAAATATATTGTTTAGTTTTCTAGTAAACGTTCCGGGTCACAGCAGAAAACATATATCACAAATAGGCACTAAAAATACGATATTATGCAACAAACTTAACTTTAACCAATCTAAACTGAAACTAACTAGCTAAGCTACACTAAAAACTCTAAAACAACAGCAAAAGAATATTACCTACACAAAAGAACACAAAGATCCTAGCTTTGTATGATCCAAGGGATCCAAGAGGCAAAAGGTGAAGAAAGATGTGATTTTGTGAACTTTTGTGATGGATTTGAAGAATTTTGGTGAAGAGAGCAAAGTGTTCAGTTTAGATATGAGGAGGTGAAGAAATAATGACTGATTGAGAAGGGAAATGAGTGAAGGGAAAGATCAAGAGAAAGGGGTGAGTGTAGGGTGAGAGATGAGGGTGAGAGTAACCATAGCATTAACTCACAATTAATGCCTTCATACTAGTCACCACCGTAAGAAAACATCTCTCTCTTTCACTCACAAAAGATCTAGGGTGGTTAAGGATTGGATTAAACAAGGATTAGGTTAAGGGTCAAGGTTGCTAAGATCAAAATTAGCACAAACAAATCTTCGCATTTACGTGCATACGTGTGTGCATGCATATAACAAATAATAATAAATTATTAATTAAATGTTATAAAATGTGAGGAACCCGAATTGGTAAACTTTTTACAGTAAACCCGCATTAACGTCTAAACGAACACTAACCGAAATCTAAGGCGTTACAATCTCCCCCCTTATAAAAATTCGTCCTCGAATTTAAAATTCTCACTAAGCGTACCTTTAAAGAGAAGATTACAAACTCTCAAATCTCGCTCGCAGCCTCCTAAGTGATCACCTCACTATACGGCTACGTCCAAGAAAACCCTTCACAGATGGCAAGACCCTTGACCGAAGTTTCTCTACCTGCCGAGCCATTAACACAATTGGCTGCTGGTGAACGAAAGATCGTATCCAAGCTAAATGGTCTGGTGCTGAATCATGTGAGAAAGGTGATGAAGGAAATTGCAAAGTATCGACACAAGGAATACGGGGTGAATACTCAATAATCTGGGCAGAAGTGCCAAATTAAAGGCAACGAAACTAACTTGCTTATAGGATCTCAAAAGGACCTACAATCCTGGGATACTTCCCAAACTCAACACGTCATTCATCGGAAAATCCTGTAGGAATACATGATCTCCCACTACGAACTCAAGTCTGCGACCACTACGGTCGGCATAAGACCTCTGTCTGCACTGGGCCACTCTCATCCTGACCTGAACCAACTGGATCATCTCCGAAATCTCTAGACTAGCTGGGGTCTAAAAATCCTACAACGCAGAGTCAGAAAACAGACTGGTGATCGACACGACCTAACCCCTAAACCTAAAAGTTGCCAATTGGAGTGACTCCTGATAACAACTATCGAAGGAGAACCCTAACAATGGCGAGTGACGATCCCCAACTGCCGACAACAACTAAAATGTACGCACAAGCATATCCTCCATAGTCGGTATAGCCCGTTCTCACAAAACCATCATCCTGCGGATGGGAAGATGGAGCTAAAGCTCAACCAGTACCTAAGGCTTCCTGAAACTCCTGCCAAAGACGGCAAGCAAACAGGGTGCCTTTATTGGATACGACCTATGAAGGAACTTAGTGCAATGCACAAACTTAATAAAGAACAACTGAGAAAATTGAGTATGACCGGACAACAAACATTCAAATGGAGTCACACCCTGTCTAACCTTGGGTAGACGCCACAATGAATATTCGTGGAGATCTGCTCCCACACCCACCTCGGAACGGTTAAAGGTTGCAACTCTCCAGCTGGTCTCAGACGCTCAACCAAAGCACACCACAAGACAGACACCTTGAAACGAAATCCAAAACTTCACTCTTCATTCCTGTCCACCAGTAACTATCTCACAAGTCACGTCAAATGTTGGTGGAACTCGAACGAACACTGAAAATTGATTGATGTGCCTGCCATAGGATTTTGCGTCTCTGCTCATCAGCAACGGGCACACAAACGCGTCCCTAAACGTAGCACATCCTTGTCACAAATCAAGGACTCCGAATCATTACCCAGCCAAGTATGCTCAAGAATCTCTGACGAACGAGCATCGGCGGGCAGTGCCTCGCGAAAGCGATTGCGCGGACATGAGCAAGCTGTCCCCTCAGTAGAGGCGAACACAAGCTGTACTCAACGAACGCACAAAACTGTAAATCCACAGAAGACTATCACAACAATCAACATCCGCTGCAGGAAGATGTACATTAATCTCTGGTGGTCCGTGAAAATCTGACACGACTCTCGAACAAGTAGTGTCTCCAAATCTCCAATGCAAGACCACCGTGGCCATCTCCAGATCATGAGTAGGATATCTTGCTCGTACTTCCTCCCGATGTAGGGAAGCAAAAGCGATAACTCTATAGTGTCACCTCAGTACACAATCGAGCCCCACTCGCAAAACATCACAGTTAAACGACAAAGTCGCCCGAACCAGAAAGCAAAGAAAGAACTGATGCAGTTGTTAACCGAGTCTTCAACTGCCAAAAAACTCCGCACACATGCCTCAGTCCAAAGAAAAGAAACCTCTATTCCGGTCAATTTAGTCAATGGTGCAGCACTACTCTAGCAATCCTGCACGAAATAGCGGTAAAAACCTGCTAAGCCCAAAAATCTGCGGACCTCCGTCCTGCACACAAGTCTGTGCATAAGCTGTACGGCCTCAATCTTTCTCGGAACCATACGAAAACCGTCTCCCATAACTACAAGACCTAGGAGTCAACACAAACAAGCCTGAAGAAACACTCAAACGCACAAGCCCCCCAACAAACAACTCTGCAGCTGATCCTTAAGCTCCCTAAGCTCCGCCGGCTCATCTGGAACAACGTCGGAAAACTCTCGCATGAAAGAAACCCGGTCCAGCAAACCAACTGTGGCTCCGGTATCACGAATGAATGCCAAGAATCCACGACTTCCTCTCCTCAAAAGCCGACTAGCGAAAAAGGATGAATTCGAGCTGTGAGAGGCGGCACAACTATCCACCTGCACAACAAGAACCGACTCGCCGTGGAAAACAACACCTGACTGTTTTCTCACGGTAGTCCACAGACGCCTAGCATGTAGCTAACTAGTCTGTGCCCAGGAGAACGTCAAATCCAACATCTCTAGAAGGATTAAGTGACGGGTGAATCTCCTAACCGATTGGCACATGACTGAAATATGTGTTGCGCAACTAAAGAATCGCTGACAGAAATTACACAACAAACGGCTGATCTACTTAACACGACTCTCGTACCAGCCACGGCACAAGGTGTGCAAAACAACAAGAACACCAAAAGAACATACGAATTAAGAATACCTGAAAACCCTGCATGGGACGTCCACGCGTCCCGATGAGTAGAAGCAAACTCTCGTGTCTTCCCCTTACCCGCAACTGGCTGAAATCTTCCTCTGCCAACCCGTCCCCTCTGAGCGAACCTTCCGCGTCCACGACCTCTCTGAAAACGACCCTGTCGCAGTGCTAAGGAACAATCCCTGATGTGGTGATGAAGGCTCTCGCATCGAAAATATCCATACGATGGCTGCTGACCATCCTGGGGATGAGAGCTAAACGACTGTCCTCGTCCAAAGCCTCTGCTACTCCCGCGACGGTCATGAAATCTGTCTCGACGACTAGGCCTCTGTCTCTGGGCTGGTACACCGGTATGAGTCCTCCACTGTCCCGGAACTCTCAGAGTCTCTGGAATACGTGTCTCGTAAACTGGGGCTGCATCCACTGGTGCTATGTAGGTGACGGACTGCTGCATGCTGATTGCAAGGAACAACTGGTTAACAAGGGTGACAACCTCCTGTCGCTGCGCTCGAACAACCTCAACCAATGAGCTCATCGTCTGGCGCAAGTCCTGCATCTCTGCCACAAGCCTAGCGAGCTGATCTGTCGAAGGCGAATCCGTCTGCTCCTGTGCAACGAGCGTGCCATCCTGGTCAGTCCTCGTCTCACCCGAGTCAATCCTGACCTCGGCCCTCGCTGCGTCACTCTGAGTCCCCATAGTCATCGGCGGCAAGGCTATAAATGGAAATAAGATTCGATAAGAATACGGAAATCGAATCACAAGGATATGAATCATCAAAGAAAGAATTTCAAGCAATGTACTTAGGTCACTTTAGGCGAAGTACCGCATCGTGAGTATGCTGCAGACATACACACACTACGTTACTCTGCTTAAGCTACCTACTCTATCATACTAAGGTCATCCTACACTCCGAAAGGTCAAAACCTAGCGCTCTGATACCAACTTTGTCACGACTAGAAATTGGCACGTGACGTCCCTAATACTACGCAACGCCTACAGACGTAAAGCAGTAAAAGAAAGCCAAAACCCAGAAATCTAAACCATTAAAAAGACAAGAAAAGATAATAGGAGTTTTGAAATATTTGAAATCACAACCCAAATTCTTTAAAAGCCCAATTTATTTCCTTTAAAATATTGGCAGCACCTCCTATGTAAAAACTAGCCCCAAAAATGGGTATAACATAAATAAAAGTAAAGCATCCCTAAACGGGAGCAAAAACACGCCCAAAGGCGAAAAACAACCACCACAAAAAATATACGACGCCGTAGCGAAGAAATAAAAGACGATAGAAAGTAAACTGTATAAAAAACAACAAGTCACAAATAATATACAATATCGTCCTCACCAAGTCTCTAAGTCAACAAAATATGGTAGATGGAGAGTACAAGGATACAACGAATATACAATACAACATGAATAACCACAAACCCACCTAAGCAAAACAGCACACTGTGAGCCGATGCGGTATCCGTAGCAAAAGATGATAGATAAATGAATAGCTTGCCTCGACTACTCAGGGGAACACCCTGCAAAACAACTGTGGCACAACGGGGGTGAGTTGCCAACTCGTGAATAGTAAATAACATATGCAGGTAATCGCAAGTATGCACGTACAACGTGAATCTAACATATGCAATTAATAGCAATAACAGGTCATATGAATGCAATAATCATGAAAGGTACACTAGCAGGTACAACTGATACATGAAGCAATGCATATAAATAAAGGTATGTAAATGCAACAATCATGAAAGGTACTCTAACAGGTATTACTAATACATGAAGCAGTGCATAAACAATAAATATGGAGTATGGAAAGAAGTATGTCATTTCCACGGAATCCTGACATCGTGGTAGGATCATAATCCATCAAGACAAATCCAAATCCCAATTCCTCAAATCAGCCCCCAAATTGGCTCTCATATCATATAAGTCTCACAAATCCTGAATGTACAATATCGAATAAATCTCATATATCCTGAATGTACAAATCAGCAATCTCATAAATATCCTGTATCCAGTACCAAATGAATCACCTATATCCCAAATCCACTACCAAGTAAAATTCTAACATCCTAAATATATTTGCATGAATAAATATGATGATATATATAAATTAAAGTCAATAAACATATATTAGCGTCCCATTCCACTAATATTGGTGTAAGGGCATATATAACAGCGTCCTAACCCACTGTTATATATACAAAGAAGTAAAGATGTCAATACACATATATTAGCGTCCCATTCCACTAATATTGGTGTAAGGGCATATATAACAGCGGCCTAATTCCCTGTTATATATACAAAGGAGTAAAAGAAATATCATGAAACCAATGTGTCAAATATCGACACAGAAATGCTGGTCTATCAGGTGCTGTCACCAAGACTGGCACCCTGATAGGTATGTATCATACGCTATCCCGAAAGCTCGAGTTCCCAGCTCTGACTCTCGCCTCTCGACGTATCTATACGTACATGACTCCCGTCGGCATCCACATGATAACCGCTGAGTCATTGGTAATGTCACTGGTAGGTACTTGCCCACCTTCCGGGCTCAATCGGCAAGGTCCATCGATCATCTTGCCGAGGGGAACCGTACCGGGCCCCACCATGTACCCTTATACGGCACCCACTCCTCATATGGAGTATATAATCAGAACCGATAAATCTCATGGTGGCTGCAGAAATTTCATATCAAGGGAAACCGGGTTTTTCAAATAATGCATAATTTTATGAACTCCCACGGTCCCCAAATCCAGAAAACATCATGAAAAATCCATATAACAATGCGAAAATCCATGAATATAATATATGCAATATAAAAATGTAATGAAAGCATATAAAGGAAAAGCCTCTAATTAACTGCAACAAGTTAATATGAATATCATGTGGTTCTTAATTTCTCCAATTCTAAATAACATCATGTAAAGGTAAACATGTAGCTATAACCAGGTGTATGTGTAAACATAAAGGTATAGCAAGGTATATGTATCTTCCTATAAGTAATGATGTAGTATACCCCCTGGGTATACGTGAAGTATGTGTGCAAAGTATACCTGTAGCTATGACATAAAATGTGTATGTACCTATCACTAATGGTACGATACTCTATAGGTATACAGGTATCTAACATGTAAGTAAATGAAGGCATATGTGTAAGCATGTAGGCATACAGGTATGCTATATGTCATATGCTATAAGAAATATGAATCAATGTCCCAATGTCCCTGACCAAGCAATATCATTTCTATATGTGGGTTGTGCGTGACATGGTAATTATTGACGGTGTGTGTGTGGCATACAATCAGTGCTCGTGCAACATAAGCCGTCAATAATATGTGCAGTGTCCTAAGGATACTAGTCCAAGCACAACAATAGCTAAGCAGTAGGGTGAATGCACAATTCTAAACATGATATAGAATATGCGACAAGTCTAATCATTTCTAGCCCAGACGCATAACGCCATACGCGCGATTCCCCTGTAGATGTTAAATCTACTCACCAACGCTCCAAGCTAGGTGAAGTCTACCACCTGTTCTCCCCTGGTAGCAGTATCCGAAGTCCCTGCCTGCGAACCTGCAACCTTAAAACCACAAAGCAAATATATATTAATAATAGATCAAAACATGTACTAACTACACTAGACCGACGTAACAACATAAAACATACTCTCAAGTGTTCGTATTGTGGCTAACGTGCGTAGCGACACGATGAAACTAACCCAAGAGCAAAACTATAAAAAGTGCACGATCCGTGTCGTATAACGTATCGCGCGAACACAAAAAGCTACAACCTACCTAAGTGATCCCAGATTTTGCATACAGTGAAAACTAAATAAACAAAGAAGACCAAAAACACCCAAACCACAGCATAGACCAACCCTCAAAAACCCACACCCCAACTCCTTTCCCGAGCCGAGGTCGCCGGAGTTCCCTTCGTACGTCGCTGGCCCTGGCCGGTGGGATGGGTCTCGTGTCTCAGGTGGGGTCCTATGGTCTCAGGTACAACACAGATATATTGTTTAGTTTTTTAGTAAACGTTCCGGGTCACAGCAGAAAACATATATAACAAATAGGCACTAAAAATATGATATTATGCAACAAACTTAACTTTAACCAATCTAAACTGAAACCAACTAGCTAAGCTACACTAAAAACACTAAAACAACAGCAAAAGAATATTACCTACACAAAAGAACACAAAGATCCTAGCTTTGTATGATCCAAGGCATCCAAGAGGCAAAAGGTGAAGAAAGATGTGATTTTGTGAACTTTTGTGATGGATTTAAAGAATTTTGGTGAAGAGAGCTAAGTGTTCAGTTTAGATATGAGGAGGTGAAGAAATAATGACTAATTGAGAAGGGAAATGAGTGAAGGGAAAGATCAAGAGAAAGGGGTGAGTGTAGGGTGAGAAATGAGGGTGAGAGTAACCATAGCATTAACTCACAATTAATTCCTTCATACTAGTCACCACCATAAGAAAATATCTCTTTCTCTCACTCACAAAAGATCTAGGGTGGTTAAGGATTGGATTAAACAAGGATTAGGTTAAGGGTCAAGGTTGCTAAGATCAAAATTAGCACAAATATATCCTCGCATTTACGTGCACACATGCGTGCATGCAAATAACTAATAATAATAAATTATTAATTAAATGTTATAAAATGTGAGGAACCCGAATTGGTAAACTTTTTACTGTAAACCCGCATTAACGTCTAAACGAACACTAACCGAAATCTAAGGCGTTACAGAAACCAGGATTTTGCTCGGGATGCTTCCCACGGGGTCGGATTGACATAGGCCGTGTTCTGCGAGGACCAGGCTCCGCTCTGAACGTTTCCCACGGGGACAGGATTGACATAGGCCGTGTTCCACGTGACCAAGAATTTGCTCTGGATGCTTCCCACGGGATCGGATTGACATTGTCACGACCCGCAGAGTACGGAACGTGACTGGCACTTAAGTTTACGAAACGTCTCAAGACGTCCGTAAAATAAGTAAGCCAAAGCCCAGAAACCAAAACCAAATAAGCAAAAGAGTGAAGAAAAACCAATCAATTGAAAGCGAGTTTATCAAATAAGTCATATCAAACCTTTTTAAAAACAATATCAATTTTTCCGAAAATTTCGGCAGAGTCTCCTTTGTAAATACTGGCCCCCAAAATGGGTACAATAAGAATATATATAAATCCAACAAATAAGGCATCCCCAAGCGGGAGCCAGCTCTTCGCCATAAGGCGGTCACAAATCCCACGCAACATAAAACAACATGCAAAATAATCATAAGGAAACATAAGAAAAACCATATGTCGACTCAAGTGAGCTCGACCCCAAAATACAGCATAAAAACTTCACAAATCTCACAGTCTCATCTCTAGGTCAATATACAACAATACTGGTAGATACAGTAGATGGAGTACTCTAGATACAAAGAATATACAAGATGGTACAAAAATAATAATACAACTCACCTATGAGCAAAAACCTCGAGTCCTGGCAAGAGAGGCAAAAGAAGCTGTGCGCCCGCCGCTACTGTGCTGACGGAGCGGACCTGCAAACGACTGTGGCACAACGGGGGTGAGTTGCCAACTCGTGAGTAATAAATAACATCTACAAAGGCTATCGTATGCATGCACACAAGTATCCTAGCATCTCTAATACAGGTATGGCTGGATGCACTAGCAGGTGTGTATACAACATCAGTGTACAAGCAGATATGTATGCCACATGAAGGTACTAGCATGTATGTATGCAACATGAATATACTAGCAGGTAGGGATGCCATATAAAGGTACTAGCATGTATGTATGCAACATGAATATCTGAGGTCTCAATAGGTATATATAAGAAACATTCTCTCTCTCTTTTTTTTTTTTTTGAAACTATTTTAAAATGCCAGCATAATACTCATAGAATCGACAACAATCTGTGTCCAGCAACGACACCTAAAAACTGTCTCAATCTCATAAATCCATGTCATAGTATCTCTGGCCTCAGCCATCCGGCTGACCCATCTCAATATCAATATCTCATCATCTCGCGGCCCCGGTCGGTATCCTCTGGATATCCGCCGTGTCCAATGAAGTCACCGGTAGATAATCCGTCCCCTGCCAGGCTCATCGTCAGCAACACGAGCTTCTTGCCCCGAGGTACCTTACCGAGCCCACCATGTACCCGAGACGGTTCATCCAACTCCTCGAAATGGGTCTCGAAAACCACAGCAAACTCATGGTGGACGACACTTACATCACTAGAAAACCGCAATTTTTCATATTTAAAAAGGGTAATAAGTTTTAGTAATTTTGCGGCTTCCCCCGAAATCCAGAAATATCATAAAATCTCAAGAAATCACCATGAGTGCATGTGTCAATGATAATGAATGCATATGGTATCAAGGTTCAAGTTGCAATGTATGATTAACAAACTAGACATGAACAAATGATATAATGGTATACATGCACATGAATAGCAATTCTACAATGTTATCTTAAGGATTTATTGCAATAGTACAGGTTTAAGTATCAAATATGGTGACAATATTCTAAATTATAAGTTATCTAGTATCGTGGCATGGCAATTACCAGGGCGTGTGTGTACGCATGAATAGTGCTCGTTCTGCATATAAGAACCCTGGCAATGGTGCGGGTGTCCTATAGAATGGGTTCGCATATGTATGTCAATATAAGGCATGGATGTAGCAAATAATCATACAAGTATTACACCCCTAATTACTAACATCACTAAGGATCTTTTTAAGTTACTAAAACTATCGGGAGACTTGCGCCATCCAAACGATAGTCCCCCGTAGATGTTAAATCTACTCACAGAAATCCCTAGCTAGCCACGTCCAATCACCGCTTTCCCCTTTCGTGCCAAGTCTGACGTCTCCGCGACCGAACTTGGAATTTACATCAATACAAAACATAAGGTTACATATCATGAAATGACGCAAATCCCAAACAAAAATACCAACGTTCACAAGCTAGGTACAACGTGCACAAGGTGTGCGGAACATACGCGAAGATCGCAAAAACTAACTATAATCGTCGATTTGGTCGCCCGGCAAAGCTAAAACCCGCTCACTCAAAAAAACCGCACTCACACATCCTAAATGTCATAGGATATGCCAAAAATATCATCAAGATATCGTAAATAATTCATCACAATATTTTTATAAAAACCTAGTAAGCACTAAAAATTCCAAATTCGTGCAAACATCGCGTATTTGCGATAAAGTGCTCACATCATCGCATCATCCTACAATCCACACAACTAGCTAGCCACAACACTCAATTTAACCCATTTACCATGCTTCAAAACATAATTTCCATAAACAAACCCTTTCTAGAATTTCATAACTAGCAATCTTAATCCAAACTATACATGAAAAACCCTAAATTAACACTAGTTTATAGCCCAATTAGCAAGTTAACCTCTTAGATTAGGCTAACAAAATAACTAGATAACAAAATAGATTTAATTAACCTACTAATGATCTCTAAAACCCTAGTTTAATTTCAAACCATAAACTAGGAAAAAACTAGATTAGAATTTAGCTATAAATTTAACACTAACACAACTTTCAAGTTCTAATTAGCACACTTTAACTACAAATTAACCTTAGATTAGAAATTATACCTCACACTAGAGATCTAGCAAGAACAAGATGCCTCCAAAGATGGCTTCATAGCACCATGATCCAAGCAAGAAAGGCTAAGGAGAATGGGATGAAGGATGGGGGTTAATTTGTGAGGTTTAAATTGGAATTTTGGAGCAATATGATGGAATTTTGAAGGAAATGGAAAGAAAAAAAAATGAAGAGGGAGAGCTGCAGATTTCCAGCAGAGAATGGAAGGAGATTGGTGTGGGTGGTGATGGAAAAGTCATGGTCAACCCATACCAATCAACCAAAGACCCATACCCACATTAAAAAATCAAAACCCTTTTCAAAATACCTCATTTCCACACATAATAAAAAGTCAAAAGAGGTAAGGAAATTTTCCTTGTGCTGCTGAAAGTGGGCCGGCCTAGGGGTGAGGGTAGAGTGAATGGGGTTTTACAAAAAAAAATTTATGCAAAAAGACCCCCTACAAGTCCAAAATTGCAAGTTTTAGCTTAAATTCAATAAATTTCGTTTTCCATAATAAAAATTAGTTAAAACTTGAAATAAAATACTAAAAAATTATATTACAACTAGATTTTAATTAACATGATTTTAAAGATTAAAATTAGCCCAAAGAAATTTGTATTTATCGCTAATTTAATGTATTTCTTACCGGCTTAAAATAATATAAAAAAAATTGAAAAATAGGGAAAAAATTTTAAATGACCAAAAATTAATAAGTAACTCATTAGCTACTAAAAACAAGCAATTACCTATCCAAATTAGGTATAATTAGTCCTAAACTGCAAAATAACAAAAAAGACGGTTTGCGGAAAAATACCGAATTTTCACCGATTTTCAGGAAAACACCAAAACGACTTTTCAAGGCGCTACAATCTTCCCCCCTTAAAGAAATTCGGTCCCCGAATTAAAAAAAATATAGCTACGCGTACCTTCAAAGAGATGGGGATATTTCTTCCTCATCTCGCCCTCGGTCTCCCAGGTGACCTCCTCGCTGCTCGGGCCACGCCAAAGGACCTTGACGGTCGGTATAACTTTCGATCTCAATTTCTTCACCTGCCGATCCAGGATGGCCACCGACTGCTCTGCAAAAGATAGGTCGCGCTCAAGCTGGACTGTCGGGTGCTGAATTGCATGCGAAGGGTCGTGAAGGTACTTGCGGAGCATCGAAACATGGAAGACGGGGTGAACATCGGGAAAGCTGGGTGGAAGAGCCAAACGATATGCAACTGCGCCGACACGCTCGAGAATCTCGAAGGGACCCACAAACCTGGGACTAAGCTTTCCCTTTCGCCCAAAACGCATCACGCCCTTCATCGGAGAGACCCTCAGAAAAACATGATCGCCAACTGCGAACTCTAGCCTGCGACGGCGCCTGTCTGCATACGATTTCTGCCTGCTCTGAGCTGCTCTCATCCGGTCTCGAATCAACTGTATTTTCGCGGTCGTCTCCTCCACAAGCTGCGGCCCCAAAATACTGCTATCGCTGAGCTCTGTCCAACAAACGGGCGATCTGCATCTCCTCCCATACAATGCCTCGAAAGGTGCCATCTGAATAGTATCCTGGAAGCTGTTGTTGTAGGAGAACTCCACTAAAGGTAAATGATGATCCCAGCTACCGCCGAAGTCTAAAACGCACGCTCTGAGCATGTCCTCGAGAGTTTGAATGGTCCGCTCTGACTGTCCGTCGGTCTGCGGATGAAACGGTGTGCTGAAGCTCAAACGAGTGCCTAAAGCCTCCTGAAGTCTCTGCCAAAGTCGGCTGGTGAACTGGGTGCCTCGATCTGACACGATACAAGTCGGTACGCCATGCAACCGCACGATCTCGTTGATGTAAAGCTGGGCATACTGAGCGAAGCTGAAAGTGGTCTTCACTGGCAGGAAATGAGCCGCTTTCGTCAATCGATCTACGATCACCCAGATGGAGTCGTACCCTCGACTGGTCCTGGGTAGACCTACAACGAAATCCATCGAAATCTGCTCCCATTTCCACTCTGGAATGGGTAACGGCTGTAGCTCTCCTGCGGGCCTCTGGTGCTCGGCCTTGACTTGCTGACAAGTCATTGCCTATAGGATCTGTTCTATAGGCTCGTACAACTGTATCCTTAAGCTCTAAGGAGACAGGCAATGCAGTCTGGTTGATGACACGTGGCCTCGTATCCCAGAGCGTGATTAACGGGCTGTGTTCCTCTTGGGATTCCATGCTTGTGGAGGATCGTTCCTGGTTTGGTTTCGGTCAAGCTGGGACGGGTTCGAAGTTGTCTGACGGAAACCCCCCACCACCTCATCAAAAAATTTTATGCAAAAAGACCCCCTACAAGTCCAAAATTGCAAGTTTTAGCTTAAATTCAATAAATTTCGTTTTCCATAATAAAAATTAGTTAAAACTTGAAATAAAATACTAAAATTTTTTATTACAACTAGATTTTAATTAACATGATTTTAAAGATTAAAATTAGCCCAAAGAAATTTGTATTTATCGCTAATTTAATATATTTCTTACCGGCTTAAAATAATATAAAAAAAATTGAAAAATAGGGAAAAAATTTTAAATGACCAAAAATTAATAAGTAACTCATTAGCTACTAAAAACAAGCAATTACCTATCCGAATTAGGTATAATTAGTCCTAAACTGCAAAATAACAAAAAAGACGGTTTGCGGAAAAATACCGAATTTTCACCGATTTTCAGGAAAACACCAAAACGACTTTTCAATGCGCTACAATCTTCCCCCCTTAAAGAAATTCGGTCCCCGAATTAAAAAAAATATAGCTACGCGTACCTTCAAAGAGATGGGGATATTTCTTCCTCATCTCGCCCTCGGTCTCCCAGGTGACCTCCTCGCTGCTCGGGCCACGCCAAAGGACCTTGACGGTCGGTATAACTTTCGATCTCAATTTCTTCACCTGCCGATCCAGGATGGCCACCGACTGCTCTGCAAAAGAAAGGTCGCGCTCTAGCTGGACTGTCGGGTGCTGAATCGCATGCGAAGGGTGATTGTTAGAATTTGTGCGTGTTCAAGTCTTAGTTTAAATACCGCAATCAAGACGGTTTTGCTTGTAGCTAGCCGGTTGAGTACGGGTCGTCCGCAGGGAGATGAGAGTCTTTTTCTATGTGCTTTAACGAGTTAAGTCCGGTTTTTCAGATTTTGTTGTGGTTATCTAAGTGTTGAGTTGATATTTAAAGAGAGCTTGTTAGGGTTAGGATTAGGTTAGTTTGAGTTGGGAGTCTCCACATCTTTCGTTGCCCCTCTTAATATCGGTGTTACGGTAATCGGCAACAACGGGGATTAGCACGACTAGGAAGGAACTTACGAGTATAAGCTAGGCTTTCCAACGCATTAGTCCTTCCTTTTGGTGCTTGTCCGTCCGTTCTTGGCTCTTAGCCATAACCTCCGGTTAATTCAACCACAACCGGTCTCACTACGGAATCACCGCTATCATGTAGGATAGGGTGTCGTAAGGAGCGGATTGTGGTTCAATTAACGGGAGTCGAATTAAGTTGTTGGGCAAGGAAAGAGTGAGAGAGATTTCCTTCTCTCAAACTTCCCTTATCCTACCCTAACAAGTATGAACTACTCACATATCATGATACGGGAAAATAAAACAAAACAAAAGAGGAAGATAGAAAGAAAGAGATTAGAAGAATACGGCTAGCTATTTGCGACCTCACCTTGGCGAGGATCGAGCGTAAGCATCATTTTCGTATTAAGGATAAAGAAAAAGAGAGAAGAAAGAAACAACAAGAAATAACAACAATTACTTAACGAATTAAAATTACAACAATTAACAAGATAAAGAGACAAGCATGATAATAAATGGTTCTTCTTTATTCATCACTCTTCACTCACAAGCTCACTACAAGTTTAATGGAGAAGAGGTGAGAAGAGGAAGAAGAAACACACTAAACTTAGCAAAATGAAAATACAAGAATGGACGCTCTCCTTCACAAAGTTCTGGGCTATTTATAGGCCATAAAATGAAAACCTAAGGCAACCACCAGAACACACATGAAAAGACAATTCTACCCCTGAAGTTTGACTTCCAACGGCACCAGTACGGCCGCGGATCCGCGGCCTAGACCCCCTATTGGCCGCGGATCCGCGGCCCTATGGGTGAGTTGGGGTGTCGGCTTCTGTGTACTTCCCTGGTCTTCTGTCCCCTCTTGTCTGGTATATGTATTTTCTGAAAATGCTTTCACATTTCTTCCAGAATTTCTGTTGAGGAAAGGTGGACTTTTTGTGGATGTTTTTGTCATGATTGCCTCGAGCTCCGCGTAGATTTCTTGGAACTTGTTGTTGCCATTGAGCCTTGTGCATGAAAACGACATTGATTTGACATTTCGTCTCCCTAAACTGGTATCTGGCAACATACGGATGAAGAGCGGAGACCGTGTTTTATCTGTGGTTGGCAGGAACCCGGATTTTGTCGTGTTTTCCATGAATTTCACCGTTTTAGAACCGAGAACCTGTATCCTGCAATTGACTAGCAAACACGGCTCAAGAGTATCTACCGATATGCAATGTGATAAAAATTGGGTGGTATGAAAATGCAAAAATCTGATATGAACAAATACCCCCAAACTTATCATTTGCTCGTCCCGAGCAAAGCCCATTTATTCACAAAAAATTTCCTGACCTCACTTTCGCAGGGAACGCGATTGCACTGAGCATGTGCAACAAGCCGTTAAACCTCTAGGTGTCCCTAGTAGGAGGAGTGTTGTCTCCTGAGGGTTTTCAGCGGATACTACCCACAAAATCCGGTCAAGTTGGTTTTGTAAAATAACTAAGATTCAAACCCTAAAGTTTTTGTTTTAGAGAATAACAATTCTATAATCCTAAGTCTAGACCATCGAACCTTTATTTTTCACACCTCGCTTCTTCTTTAACTACAGATTTTATATGTCTTTACGTGCAGTGCAAATAGTGTCGTTAAGTTCCAAAAGGATCGATTAAAGTCATCATGTCGCACAATAAAGCCCAGATAATAATTTTAAAAGGATCACATAAGTTTTATAGAGAGTTAAGCATTTTTCAAGTTTCGTTTTCCAGTAAGGTTTCAACTTCAGAATTTCTATCTTCCATAACAGGAAACTAAGTCGTATTTTTCACTCCACCTTTTTCTTATTTTCATTTCATACACACCTCTGTGAACGTGCAATAGTCTTTATCATAGAATAAAACCTTCATATCTCCGCTAAATTTTTTTATAAAAGCCTGTCTTTTATCAAGATTATTCTCACACAAAGAACCGTTAGGAATTTTAATTCGGAGAGAACACTTGCTTGACTTTGTTTTAAAACTGGACTTTCTAGGCTTCTTAGCGAGCTTTGGGTCAATGCACCCAAACCAGTTGGTTTTAGGGCATTAGGTGTAGAAACACCCCAGCGGACTTAATTACTCAAGTTACCTAGGTCCAAAAACAAAAGACAGTTTGGCGTGAAAATCAGATGATTTGATACGAACGGAGATATAACCGGCAGTTCAAATATTTTTTTGGATAAAAGACGTGTTTAGTGGGTTCGGTGTGTAATCATTCCAATCAAGTTTCAGACGGGTTATTTTTCAGACTTAGCTCCAATTACGGCATCAATAACATTCCTTCATATTCGCTTTACTTCATAAACTATTCTTGACATTACTTATTTCAGAACAAACCTATTTGATCCTCAGAAAATCATTTATCTGTTTAAAAAGTTTTTCAACATAAAAGACTTGTCATCTAATTCCCAAAAACTCACGACACGTGTAGTGTGATGTAAAGACGTATATCAGCTATAGTTAATTTCAAAGGAGAGTTATCTTTCAGGTTTTCAAAATCTAAACATAAGATTTAGTTATTCCTATTTTTTCAAACAAAACCGTCGAAATATTGAATCAGAGTTCTTCCACTAACTAACTTGACAGAAAAGTTTTTTATGTTTTTAGAAAATTTTTCAGATTTTTATGGATTTTATGGATATTAATATGCAGATGCAAAATATACATATGAATGCGAAGGTAAGAAATGCGTACCGAGCGTACCCCCAAACTTAAACTGGACAGTGTCCTCACTGTCATTGCATGAAGAGATTATTTGAAGGGTCAAAATTGTCGGTTAGCGGAACACAAATTTTTATTTGTTTTTGTTTATAAAGAAAAGAAAAAGAATATACACACATATATAAAAAATGGTTTGTAAATACCCCCAAACTTATTTGGAACAGTGTCCACTGTTCTTGGCTGGATAACCGAAGTTTGGAGGTAGGCAGAGGAAGATCATTCAGGGTAAACCGGCTCCTGTAAGAACAGGAGCTCCTCTGTTGGTTCGGCGCTAAGGTACGGTTTGCATCGGTGTCCATTTACTTTGAAAAGTGAACCGTCCTTTGGATTTTCCAAATCCACAGCGCCCTGCGGATACACATTCCGCACAAAATACGGCCCTTTCCAGCGAGATCTGAGCTTTCCTGGATGGAAGTGAAGTCGGGTGTCGTAAAGCAGTACCTGCTGACCAGGTACGAAGGTTTTGTGCAAAAGGTGTTTATCGTGAAACACCTTTGTTCGATTCTTAATGACAACCGCGTTATCGTAAGCCTCATCCCTAAGCTCGTTCAGTTCGTTCAACTGCAGCTTCCGATGGCTGCTCGCATCCTCAAGAGACAGATTCAGCTCCTTTATCGCCCAAAATGCGCGATGCTCGATTTCGACAGGTAGGTGGCAGGCTTTTCCGTACACAAGCCGATAGGGAGACATGCCAAGGTCGGTCTTATAAGCGGTTCGAAATGCCCAAAGGGCATCAGTGAGTTTCAGAGACCAATCCTTACGGTTCTTGGAAACCGTCTTCTCCAGTATCTGCTTGATTTGCCGATTTGAAACTTCGGCCTGCCCGCAGGTTTGGGGATGGTAGGGCGTAGAGAGCTTATGATTAATAGAGTATTTCCGCATCAAGGATTCGAAAGTCCTATTGCAGAAATGACTTCCATTGTCGCTAATGATCGCGCGGGGGTGCCCAAACCGGGAGAAAATGTTTTCTTTAAGGAACCTAACGACAACCTTGTTGTCGTTAGTCGGCTGGGCACAGCCTCGACCCATTTAGAGACATAATCAACAGCTAGAAGGATGTACAAGTTCCCGAAAGAGCTGGGAAACGGCCCCATGAAATCTATCCCCCAAACATCGAAAATCTCCACAACCAAGATCGGTTGGAGCGGCATCTCATTCCTCCGGGATATCCGGCCCATGTGTTGGCACCGGGAGCAAGTCTTGCAATAGTCATGAACGTCTTTGAAGAGTTGTGGCCAGTAGAAACCACATTGCAAGATCTTCTCAGCTGTCTTTCTGGGGCCAAAATGCCCGCTACATGCTTGGTCGTGGCAAAATGACAGCACACTCTTGAATTCCTCATCAGGGACACACCGACGAATAATCTGGTCGGGACAGTACTTGAACAAGTAGGGTTCGTCCCAGTAAAAGTGTTTTACTTGGGATAAGAAGCGAAGTCTGTCCTGACTTGACCATTCGGTCGGTAGTAATCCCGTGGCCAAATAGTTCACAATATCTGCGAACCAGGGTTCGCACGATACTGTCAAGAGCTGTTCATCCGGGAAAACGTCGTTGATCGGAATTGGAAGCGAAGGAAAAGAAGGAAGTCGTGAGAGATGGTCGGCAACCACGTTTTCACATCCTCGTTTGTCCTTAATGACAAGGTCAAACTCTTGAAGTAAGAGGATCCAACGGATTAACCGAGATTTTGCATCTTTCTTCGCAAAAAGATGGCGCAGAGCTGAATGGTCTGTGTAGACAATGACTGGAGAGCCGATGAGGTAGGGCCTGAACTTTTCTAAAGCAAATACAACAGCTAAGAATTCCTTCTCAGTTGTTGTATAGTTAAGTTGGGCGTCGTTCAGGGTTCGGCTTGCGTAATAGATTACGTGCGGCATTTTGTTGATGTGTTGTCCAAGGACAGCACCAATGGCAAAGTCGGATGCATCGCACATAATCTCGAATGGGTGCGTCCAGTCAGGTGAAGAAAGAATGGGAGCAGAAGTGAGTGAGCATTTCAATGACTCGAATGCAGTCACACAGCTCGAGTTGAAGTCGAAAGGCGTATCCTTAGCCAGCAAAAGAGTCAAGGGCCTAGCAATCTTGCTAAAGTCCTTGATAAACCGTCTATAAAAACCGGCATGGCCAAGGAAGGCTCGGATATCTCTGACGCATCGGGGAGGAGGCAGATTGGAAATGACCTCAATTTTTGCTTTGTCAACCTCTATGCCATTTTGCGAGATGATATGTCCTAAGACAATACCTTCGCGCACCATGAAGTGGCATTTCTCCCAGTTCAAAGTGAGATTCTTGTCCTTACATCGGGTAAGGACAGCGTCAAGATGCAGCAAACACTCGTTGAAGGAATCGCCGAAGATGGAGAAATCATCCATGAAAATCTCCAGAAATTTTTCCACCATGTCTGAGAAAATTCCCATCATACACCGCTGGAAGGTAGCGGGCGCATTGCATAACCCAAAGGGCATGCGACGATATGCATACGTGCCGAAAGGATAAGTGAATGTGGTCTTGTCCTGGTCGTTTTCGGCGATGGGAATCTGATTATAGCCGGAGTAGCCATCAAGAAAGCAGTAGTACTCGTGTCCGGCCAATCGTTCAAGCATCTGGTCAATGAAGGGTAGCGGAAAGTGGTCTTTCCGCGTTGCGGCGTTGAGTTTTCTGTAATCAATGCAAACTCGCCACCCAGTTTGGGTGCGAGTAGGGATTAACTCGTTCACCTCGTTGGTTATGACCGTGATGCCCGACTTCTTGGGGACAACATGAATGGGGCTAACCCACTGGCTATCAGAGATAAGGTAAATGATACCACTATCTAGACATTTGACGATCTCCTTCTTCACAGCCTCTTTCATGACTGGATTGAGACGTCTTTGTGGATCCCGGGCTGGTTTGGCATCATCCATCAGATGAATGTGATGCTCAACGATCAGGGGATTAATCCCCTTGATGTCCGCCATGGACCAGCCAAAAGCTTGCCTGTTGCTGTGCAAGACCGCGAGAAGGGCTTTCTCTTGCTCGGGAGCTAGAGAAGCCGAGATGATGACAGGGAGGGTCTCGTTCTCACCCAAGTAAGCGTACTTAAGGTGAGACGGCAAAGGCTTAAGTTCAAGCGTTGGAGGTAAAACGATGGAAGGCAAGACTGGTGCAAAGGTCTCGAACTCAAAGGACTCCAGCAAAGGTTCAAAGCGAGTGTAAGCAACCGAGTTGGATGGTTCTGGTAACTCATCCGGAAAGTCGAAGGATTCAAACTCGGGTTGTGCGCAGCTAAGATCGTTTGAAAACGTGAAACACTCGTAGTCGTTGTCGGGCGCAGAAACAGCAGCAGGTTCGAAGAGAAACGCACTAGTGGCGTCAAGATTATCGTGTTCAAACAGAAACTCCTCGAATTCACACTCTTCTGGGGTGATCTCCTGGATCGAGCAGACGTCCAGTATATGAGCATTAGGTTCGGCGGGTTGATTCCCCAACCTAAAAATGTTGAGTTCAATCGTCATGTTTCCAAAAGAGAGGTTCATAGAACCATTGCGACAATTGATCACAGCATTTGAGGTTGCGAGAAATGGGCGATCGAGTATCACCGGAATTTGATTCCGGGGGTTAGCTACAGGCTGTGTATCTAATACAATGAAGTCAACGGGGAATATGAAGTCCCCGACTCTTATCAACACATCCTCTAGCTCACCCCTAGGATGGGTGATCGATCGGTCGGCCATTTGGAGAGTGCAGTGCGTGGGTTTCAGCTCTCCGACGCCTAATTGCTCGTATACTGAATACGGAAGCAAGTTAACACTGGCACCAAGATCTAATAGTGCGCGGTTGATGTTCTTATCCCCAATGGTAATTGAAATCGTAGGACAGCCAGGGTCCTTCCGTTTTTGTGGTAAAGATTGGGTAAGAGCATCACTCACAGCATTAGCCAAGAAAACTTTCTTTGGTACCTGAGACTTCCTCTTTTTCGTGCACAAGTCCTTTAAGATTTTCGCATAAGACGGGACTTGTTGGACAGCATTTAAAAGAGGAATGTTAATGTTAACTTGCTTAAATAACTCCAGAATCTTCTCCATTTATGGATTTTGTTTGTTAGACCTCAACCGGTTTGGAAATGGAACATTTTGAAAATTGGTTGAGTCTAATGCTGGAGGAGGAGATTGTGGAGTTGGAACGGATCCCAGAATAGGTGTCTTCGTGGAGTGAGAAGTGGGTCCGTTCAGAGCAGAAGAAGAGGAAGGGGAGCATTGTGAAGAACGGAGAATAGGCTCAGAAGACAAAGAAGAAGAAGAAGAAGAAGAAGAAGAAGAAGCAGCAGCGGCCGGGGTGTCATCGTTGATCCGTGTGCCAATGTTGTTTTGCAGCATCCTCCCCGATCTCAGTGTAGTCACGGCACTCACATTATGGTTTTGTTGTTCAAGAGCAACATGTGCATTATGTGGGTGACCGGGATTTGGAAGTGGCTGGGACGGGAGCTTCCCCTTCTCTCGCTCGCTTAAGGCCGCGTTCAGCTGTGCAATCTGGGCCTCGATGGTCTTGATGCTTTACCCGTGTGCAGCAGTGTGCTGCACTAAGGATTGAATGGAAGACTGGATGTTGGTGGTGGATTGAGTCGATTGTTTAACGAACGCCTCCAGACTTCGCTCGAGCGAGGAAACCTTATCGTTGTTTGACGGAACAAAGTTGTTTGGTGGAAAAGAATTGTTGGGTGCAAAGTTGTTCGTCTGATTTTGGAAGGGTTGGGGTTGGAAGGGCTGCTGATACTGAGTTTGCTGTTGCGCTTGTTGTTGCGGTGGAGGGGGCCTTTGGAAATTGTTGCCTTGGAATTGATTCTGATTCTGATTCCAGGCGAAATTGGGGTGGTTCCTCCAACCGGGATTGTAGGTGGAAGAGTATGGATCATTCCTCGGTCTTTGCTGGAAGGCAGCATTAACCTGATCCTGTCCTTGTGAGGGTAGATTGTAAGGACACTCTTCGGTCAAGTGGGAAGGATCGGAACAACAAGCGCAGATGGTACGAAGGGGGAGAACAGGAGCAGGAGCAAGGGCAGAAAATTTGCTCTCTATCGCTTCAAGCTTTCTTGTTATTGCAGCCATTTCAGCTTTCATCGCAATAGAGACATCAAGTTGGTGGATTCCTACCCTAGACTGACCGGTAGAAGTGGAGGTAGAAGAAGAAGAAGTCGGTCTGGTGCTCTCCCACTGTAGCGTTTGCTCCGCAAGGTCGTCAAAGAACTGCCACGCTTCCTCGTCAGATTTGGATAGGAAGTGGCCCTGACAGATGGTTTCCAACAACTGCTTCGTTGCTGGGTTCAGTCCCTCGTATAAGGTTTGGCAAAGTTGCCATTTCTCTATACCGTGGTGAGGACACTGAACAAGAAGGTCTTTGTATCGGTCAAAGCACTTCCAGAAGGGTTCAGAAGGAAGCTGGGAGAATTGGTTGATTTCATTTCGAATCCTTGCGGTTTTATGATTCGGATAGAATTTTTTCAGAAACGCTTTAACAAACTCGTCCCAGCTGGTGATTGAGTGGGAAGCGGTGCTATACAGCCATTTTTCAGCAAGATCGCATAAAGTGAACGGAATGACCCGTAGACGTATAGCATCGTCCGACAGCTGGGTGGTTTTCATCATGGCACAGACGTTTTGAAATTTATTGATGAAGATATAGGCATCTTCAGATTCAAGCCCATGAAAACGTGGAAGCATGTTGATGAAGTGGGGCTTAATTTCAAAGTTGTCCCCATTGGCCGGAGGAAGAGAAAGGCAGGTGGGAAGTGCAGAACGGGTGGGATAGAAACGATCCTGGAGCGCGATTCGTTGCGGCGCTACAACAGGCGGTGGTGGTGGGATATTGGTCTCCGTAGGAGGTGGAGCCAATCCAGGGGTGGTCAAAGAGATGTTCGGATTAAATCCTGACATCGCGGAAGAAGAGGTTGGTGAAGGTGAAGGTGAAGATGTATGAACAGAATTCCGGTCAACGTCGGAGTTGGCCGGCAAAGGAATGGGTGAAAGAGGAGTGGACGGAGTATCGACTTCGGAGTCGATCGCGTAGTCGGTAGCGACTAACATAACGCGGACTAGACGGGCGCTAGTGTCCCGAGTCCAAGCGGACATACACTAAACGAGTTTAGTATAGTCAAAGCGTAGAAGGTGAGGGTAAGAAAACATCAATAGAGAAAGGCGATGGGTGGTGGGTGAGAAAATGGAATTGGCGACAAAGGGCAAGTTTTTATAAAAGTTTTTTTTTGATTTTTTGATTTTTTTTTTGTTTTTAGAAAGAGATTTACAGAAATATGTACGGATATACGACTTAAGCAATCACAAACAAGATATGCACAATCACACCTAGATCCAGGGTAACCTAGGTCTACTAGACCTGCTCCTGAACTTGATTGTCGAAGTTAAACAGTGTCGAGAAACGGGCTTAAAAATACACTGATCACGAGGCCAGGTAAGTGCAGAGAAAAGGGGAGGTTGTCCAACGCTTTCGCGAAGTTCCTTAATTAAATAACCCTTTCTCTTTCGGCGGTTGCGCCTTTAACACTTTCCTAGACACCCCGTAAACAATATACCGTTAAGCGAGGTTCTAAACACGGTTTATCTTCTCCTAATGAGCGCGAAGTCCTTAGGGCTGAAGTCTAGTATTTTTTAATTTACAATGGACAATGCATATGCTTTACTGATTTTTGGGGTCCTGGGAAGGGTGATGAAATCCCCACCCAATCTGGATTGGTTTCAAGCCCCTTAAGTCCATATTAAAGAAATGCAAAGCAGTAATAAATCAACTGCAAACAATTTTTATTTTGCGGCGCAAAGAATCCTGCACAAGAACAGTTTATTGGAAGGGGGAGAAGAATTTGCGCAAAGAAGGCTGCAGAAAACACAATTCAGTGGAGTTCAGAGGAGTGGGGAGGAGAAGAGAAACTTACAGAGAGAATTTGGAAGCCTGAGGCCACCAAGTGGCCGCGGATCCGCGGCCTAAGCCCTCTATTGCCGCGGATCCGCGGCAGTGAGGGTGAGATGGGCCTTCAATTTTGGATCAGGTGCTGTTCTGGGTCTCCTCTTCTTGTCTGGATGTACTGAATTTTTACTTGCTCACTACACCTACTCCAGATCTTGACAGTAGACCGTATGCTTCGTTTTGTCCGTCGCGGTGCAGCCGCGAAATGTGGGTCTATCTTCCCACGTCTTTGGCACTGTACTTGAACTCCGTACTATCCGACGTCCTTGGCGTCGATCTTGAACTTCGTATTTTCCTGCACAGTTGCACAAAAACTAATCAAGAATAACAAGGTGGTTTTTTACAAAGTATATATATATATATTTTTTTGGTTATATTCACAAGTTAACCCGAAATTACGCAAGGAAATAAACTACCGTCTTCCCGGCAACGGCGCCATTTGATTGTTAGAATTTGTGCGTGTTCAAGTCTTAGTTTAAATACCGCAATCAAGACGGTTTCGCTTGTAGCTAGCCGGTTGAGTACGGGTCGTCCGCAGGGAGATGGGAGTCTTTTTCTATGTGCTTTAACGAGTTAAGTCCGGTTTTTCAGATTTTGTTGTGGTTATCTAAGTGTTGAGTTGATATTTAAAGAGAGCTTGTTAGGGTTAGGATTAGGTTAGTTTGAGTTACGAGTCTCCACATCTTTCGTTGCCCCTCTTAATATCGGTGTTACGGTAATCGGCAACAACGGGGATTAGCACGACTAGGAAGGAACTTGCGAGTATAAGCTAGGCTTTCCAACGCATAAGTCCTTCCTTTTGGTGCTTGTCCGTCCGTTCTTGGCTCTTAACCATAACCTCCGGTTAATTCAACCACAACCGGTCTCACTACGGAATCACCGCTATCATGTAGGATAGGGTGCCGTAAGGAGCGGATTGTGGTTCAATTAACGGGAGTCGAATTAAGTTGTTGGGCAAGAAAAGAGTGAGAGAGATTTCCTTCTCTCAAACTTCCCTTATCCTACCCTAACAAGCATGAACTACTCACACATCATGATACGGGAAAATAAAACAAAACAAAAGAGGAAGATAGAAAGAAAGAGATTAGAAGAATACGACTAGCTATTTGCGACCTCACCTTGGCGAGGATCGATCGTAAGCATCATTGTCGTATTAAGGATAAAGAAAAAGAGAGAAGAAAGAAACAACAAGAAATAACAACAACTACTTAACGAATTAAAATTACAACAATTAACAAGATAAAGAGACAAGCATGATAATAAATGGTTCTTCTTTATTCATCACTCTTCACTCACAAGCTCACTACAAGTTTAATGGAGAAGAGGTGAGAAGAGGAAGAAGAAACACACTAAACTTAGCAAAATGAAAATACAAGAATGGACCCTCTCCTTCACAAAGTTCTGGGCTATTTATAGGCCAAAAAATGAAAACCTAGGGCAACCACCAGAACACACATGAAAAGACAATTCTACCCCTGAAGTTTGACTTCCAACGGCGCCAGTACGGCCGCGGATCCGCGGCCTAGACCCCCTATTGGCCACGGATCCGCGGCCCTATGGGTGAGTTGGGGTGTCGGCTTCTGTGTACTTCCCTGGTCTTCTGTCCCCTCTTGTCTGGTATATGTATTTTCTGAAAATGCTTTCACATTTCTTCCAGAATTTCTGTTGAGGAAAGGTGGACTTTTTGTGGATGTTTTTGTCATGATTGCCTCGAGCTCCGCGTAGATTTCTTGGAACTTGTTGTTGCTATTGAGCCTTGTGCATGAAAACGACATTGATTTGACATTTCGTCTCCCTAAACTGGTATCTGGCAACATACGGATGAAGAGCGGAGACCGTGTTTTATCTGTGGTTGGCAGGAACCCGGATTTTGTCGTGTTTTCCATGAATTTCACCGTTTTAGAACCGAGAACCTATATCCTGCAATTGACTAGCAAACACGGCTCAAGAGTATCTACCGATATGCAATGTGATAAAAATTGGGTGGTATGAAAATGCAAAAATCTGATATGAACAAAGGGTCGTGAAGGTACTTGCGGAGCATCGAAACATGGAACACGGGGTGAACATCGGGAAAGCTGGGTGGAAGAGCCAAACGATATGCAACTGCGCCGACACGCTCGAGAATCTCGAAGGGACCCACAAACCTGGGACTAAGCTTTCCCTTTCGCCCAAAACGCATCACGCCCTTCATCGGAGAGACCCTCAGAAAAACATGATCGCCAACTGCGAACTCTAGCCTGCGACGGCGCCTGTCTGCATACGATTTCTGCCTGCTCTGAGCTGCTCTCATCCGGTCTCGAATCAACTGTATTTTCGCGGTCGTCTCCTCCACAAGCTGCGGCCCCAAAATACTGCTATCGCTGAGCTCTGTCCAACAAACGGGCGATCTGCATCTCCTCTCATACAATGCCTCGAAAGGTGCCATCTGAATAGTATCCTGGAAGCTGTTGTTGTAGGAGAACTCCACTAAAGGTAAATGATGATCCCAGCTACCGCCGAAGTCTAAAACGCACGCTCTGAGCATGTCCTCGAGAGTTTGAATGGTCCGCTCTGACTGTCCGTCGGTCTGCGGATGAAACGGTGTGCTGAAGCTCAAACGAGTGCCTAAAGCCTCCTGAAGTCTCTGCCAAAGTCGGCTGGTGAACTGGGTGCCTCGATCTGACACGATACAAGTCGGTACGCCATGCAACCGCACGATCTCGTCGATGTAAAGCTGGGCATACTGAGCGAAGCTGAAAGTGGTCTTCACTGGCAGGAAATGAGCCGCTTTCGTCAATCGATCTACGATCACCCAGATGGAGTCGTACCCTCGACTGGTCCTGGGTAGACCTACAACGAAATCCATCGAAATCTGCTCCCATTTCCACTCTGGAATGGGTAACGGCTGTAGCTCTCCTGCGGGCATCTGGTGCTCGGCCTTGACTTGCTGACAAGTCATTGCCTATAGGATCTGTTCTATAGGCTCGTACAACTGTATCCTTAAGCTCTAAGGAGACAGGCAATGCAGTCTGGTTGATGACACGTGGCCTCGTATCCCAGAGCGTGATTAACGGGCTGTGTTCCTCTTGGGATTCCATGCTTGTGGAGGATCGTTCCTGGTTTGGTTTCGGTCAAGCTGGGATGGGTTCGAGGTTGTCTGACGGACCCCCCACCACCTCATCAAAAAATTTTATGCAAAAAGACCCCCTACAAGTCCAAAATTGCAAGTTTTAGAATTCAATAAATTTCGTTTTCCATAATAAAAATTAGTTAAAACTTGAAATAAAATACTAAAAAATTATATTACAACTAGATTTTAATTAACATGATTTTAAAGATTAAAATTAGCCCAAAGAAATTTGTATTTATCGCTAATTTAATGTATTTCTTACCGGCTTAAAATAATATAAAAAAAATTGAAAAATAGGGAAAAAATTTTAAATGACCAAAAATTAATAAGTAACTCATTAGCTACTAAAAACAAGCAATTACCTATCCGAATTAGGTATAATTAGTCCTAAACTGAAAAATAACAAAAAAGACGGTTTGCGGAAAAATACCGAATTTTCACCGATTTTCAGGAAAACACCAAAACGACTTTTCAAGGCGCTACAATCTTTCCCCCTTAAAGAAATTCGGTCCCCGAATTTAAAAAAATATAGCTATGCGTACCTTTAAAGAGATGGGGATATTTCTTCCTCATCTCGCCCTCGGTCTCCCAGGTGACCTCCTCGCTGCTCGGGCCACGCCAAAGGACCTTGACGGTCGGTATAACTTTCGATCTCAATTTCTTAACCTGCCGATCCAGGATGGCCACCGACTGCTCTGCAAAAGAAAGGTCGTGCTCTAGCTGGACTGTCGGGTGCTGAATCGCATGCGAAGGGTCGTGAAGGTACTTGCGGAGCATCGAAACATGGAAGACGGGGTGAACATCGGGAAAGCTGGGTGGAAGAGCCAAACGATATGCAACTGCGCCGACACGCTCGAGAATCTCGAAGGGACCCACAAACCAGGGACTAAGCTTTCCCTTTCGCCCAAAACGCATCACGCCCTTCATCGGAGAGACCCTCAGAAAAACATGATCGCCAACTGCGAACTCTAGCCTGCGACGGCGCCTGTCTGCATACGATTTCTGCCTGCTCTGAGCTGCTCTCATCCGGTCTCGAATCAACTGTATTTTCGCGGTCGTCTCCTCCACAAGCTGCGGCCCCAAAATACTGCTCTCGCTGAGCTCTGTTCAACAAACGGGCGATCTGCATCTCCTCCCATACAATGCCTCGAAAGGTGCCATCTGAATAGTATCCTGGAAGCTGTTGTTGTAGGAGAACTCCACTAAAGGTAAATGATGATCCCAGCTACCGCCGAAGTCTAAAACGCACGCTCTGAGCATGTCCTCGAGAGTTTGAATGGTCCGCTCTGACTGTCCGTCGGTCTGCGGATGAAACGCTGTGCTGAAGCTCAAACGAGTGCCTAAAGCCTCCTGAAGTCTCTGCCAAAGTCGGCTGGTGAACTGGGTGCCTCGATCTGACACGATACAAGTCGGTACGCCATGCAACCGCACGATCTCGTCGATGTAAAGCTGGGCATACTGAGCGAAGCTGAAAGTGGTCTTCACTGGCAGGAAATGAGCCACTTTGGTCAATCGATCTACGATCACCCAGATGGAGTCGTACCCTCGACTGGTCCTGGGTAGACCTACTACGAAATCCATCGAAATCTGCTCCTATTTCCACTCTGGAATGGGTAACGGCTGTAGCTCTCCTGCGGGCCTCTGGTGCTCGGCCTTGACTTGCTGACAAGTCATTGTCTATAGGATCTGTTCTATAGGCTCGTACAACTGTATCCTTAAGCTCTAAGGAGACAGGCAATGCAGTCTGGTTGATGACACGTGGCCTCGTATCCCAGAGCGTGAGTAACGGGCTGTGTTCCTCTTGGGATTCCATGCTTGTGGAGGATCATTCCAGGTTTGGTTTTGGTCAAGCTGGGACGGGTTCGAGGTTGTCTGACGGACCCCCCCACCACCTCATCAAAAAATTTTATGCAAAAAGACCCCCAACAAGTCCAAAATTGCAAGTTTTAGCTTAAATTCAATAAATTTCGTTTTCCATAATAAAAATTAGTTAAAACTTGAAATAAAATACTAAAAAATTATATTACAACTAGATTTTAATTAACATGATTTTAAAGATTAAAATTAGCCCAAAGAAATTTGTATTTATCGCTAATTTAATGTATTTCTTACAGGCTTAAAATAATATAAAAAAAATTGAAAAATAGGGAAAATTTTTTAAATGACCAAAAATTAATAAGTAACTCATTAGCTACTAAAAACAAGCAATTACCTATCCGAATTAGGTATAATTAGTCCTAAACTGCAAAATAACAAAAAAGACGGTTTGCGGAAAAATACCGAATTTTCACCGATTTTCAGGAAAACACCAAAACGACTTTTCAAGGCACTACAATCTTCCCTCCTTAAAGAAATTCGGTCCCCGAATTAAAAAAAATATAGCTACGCGTACCTTCAAAGAGATGGGGATATTTCTTCCTCATCTCGCCCTCGGTCTCCCAGGTGACCTCCTCGCTGCTCGGGCCACGCCAAAGGACCTTGACGGTCGGTATAACTTTCGATCTCAATTTCTTCACCTGCTGATCCAGGATGGCCACCGACTGCTCTGCAAAAGAAAGGTCGCGCTCTAGCTGGACTGTCGGGTGCTGAATCGCATGCGAAGGGTCGTGAAGGTACTTGCGGAGCATCGAAACATGGAAGACGGGGTGAACATCGGGAAAGCTGGGTGGAAGAGCCAAACGATATGCAACTGCGCCGACACGCTCGTGAATCTCGAAGGGACCCACAAACCTGGGACTAAGCTTTCCCTTTCGCCCAAAACGCATCACGCCCTTCATCGGAGAGACCCTCAGAAAAACATGATCGCCAACTGCGAACTCTAGCCTGCGACGGCGCCTGTCTGCATACAATTTCTGCCTGCTCTGAGCTGCTCTCATCCGGTCTCGAATCAACTGTATTTTCGCGGTCGTCTCCTCCACAAGCTGCGGCCCCAAAATACTGCTCTCGCTGAGCTCTGTCCAACAAACGGGCGATCTGCATCTCCTCCCATACAATGCCTCGAAAGGTGCCATCTGAATAGTATCCTGGAAGCTGTTGTTGTAGGAGAACTCCACTAAAGGTAAATGATGATCCCAGCTACCGCCGAAGTCTAAAACGCGCGCTCTGAGTATGTCCTCGAGAGTTTGAATGGTCCGCTCTGACTGTCCGTCGGTCTGTGGATGAAACGCTGTGCTGAAGCTCAAACGAGTGCCTAAAGCCTCCTGAAGTCTCTGCCAAAGTCGGCTGGTGAACTGGGTGCCTCGATCTGACACGATACAAGTCGGTACGCCATGCAACCGCACGATCTCGTCGATGTAAAGCTGGGCATACTGAGCGAAGCTGAAAGTGGTCTTCACTGGCAGGAAATGAGCCGCTTTCGTCAATCGATCTACGATCACCCAGATGGAGTCGTACCCTCGACTGGTCCTGGGTAGACCCACAATGAAATCCATCAAAATCTGCTCCCATTTCCACTCTGGAATGGATAACGGCTGTAGCTCTCCTGCGGGCCTCTGGTGCTCGGCCTTGACTTGCTGACAAGTCAGGCATCTCGATACAAACTCCGCAATGTCCCTCTTCATCTCGTCCCACCAGTAGGTCTCTCTCATATCATGGTACATCTTGGTGGAACCGGGGTGGACACTATACACTGATCGGTATGCCTCCTCAAGAATGTCGTGCCGCAATCCATCAGCATCTGGTACGCACAATCTAGATCCATATCGTAAAATCCCCTGATCATCAATCACGAACTCGAAAAATCTGCTCTGTCCCATCTGTGCTATGATCTCTGAGCAACGGTCGTCTCTGTGCTGTGCCTCATATATACGGTCAAGCAACTGTGGGCATGCACGAACATGCGCGAGCTGTCCCCCTGTCTGAGTGAACTCGAACTCAACTCGGCTGTCGCATAAAATCTGCCAATCTGCTGACGACTGCCTCTGTACTGCGCGCAAAAAGGATAGACTACCCCCGGGCCTCCTGCTCAAAGCATCTGCCACTACATTCGCCTTGCCTGGGTGATATAAGATCTTGCAGTCGTAGTCTTTCACCAACTCCATCCAACAACGCTGTCTGAGGTTCAGGTCTCGTTGCTGAAATATGTATTTTAAGCTCTTGTGGTCTGTGAATATTTGGCACGACTCGCCATATAGGTAATGTCGCCAAATCTTAAGTGCAAAAACCACTGCAGCCATCGCCAAATCATGAGTGGGGTAGTTCTGTTCATGTTTCTTCAACTGCTGGGAAGCATATGCGATCACCCGGCCATGCTGCATCAATACGCATCCTAACCCCACTCGCGAAGCATCACAGTAGACCACAAATCCGCCTGATCCCGAAGGCAAAGATAATACCGGCGCCGTAGTCAAACAAGTCTGTGGCTGCTGAAAACTGCGCTCGCACTCCTCTGTCCAAACGAAAGGAACTCCCTTCCGGGTCAAACCGGTCAAAAGTGCAGCTATACGGGAGAAGTCCTAAACAAAACGCCTGTAGTAGCCCGCCAGGCCTAGAAAACTACGGATCTCAGTAACCGATGTAGGTCGGGGCCACTGCTAAACAGCCTCAATCTTCTTCGGGTCTACATATATGCCGTCTCTTGTAATCACGTGACCCAAGAATCCGACGCTGTCCAGCCAGAATGCATACTTGGAGAACTTTGCGAACAGCTGGTGCTCCTTCAGAGTCTGTAACATAATCCGCAAGTGCTGCTCGTGCTCCTCTCTGCTCCGGGAGTACACCAAGATATCGTCGATAAACACGATGATGAACAAGTCAAGATACGGCCTGAATGTACGGTTCATCAAATCCATGAATGCTACTGGGGCGTTGGTGAGTCCGAATGACATCACCAAAAACTCATAGTGGCCGTAGCGCGTGCGGAAAGCTGTCCTCGGTATATCCTCCTGTCGAACTCACAGCTGATGGTACCCTGATCGTAAGTCGATCCTCGAAAAATACCCCGCACCCTGAAGCTGGTCGAACAAATCATCAATGCGTGGCAACGGATATCTGTTCCACACTGTAACCTTGTTCAGCTGGCGGTAGTCGATACATAAGCGCAAACTTCCATCCTTCTTCTTGACAAACAGGACCGGAGCACCCCACGGAGAAACACTAGGTCGAATAAGCCCCTTATCTAACAAATCCTGCAACTGATCCTTCAGC
Source organism: Agapanthus africanus (assembly GCA_030015575.1). Taxonomy (NCBI): domain Eukaryota; kingdom Viridiplantae; phylum Streptophyta; class Magnoliopsida; order Asparagales; family Amaryllidaceae; genus Agapanthus; species Agapanthus africanus. The sequence goes on along the minus strand of CM057343.1, from coordinate 416,319,266 downwards.
TCTCGAAGCTCTGCCGGGGCCATCCGATAAGGCGGTATAGAAATAGGCCCCGAGCCGGGAATCAAATCGATGCAGAACTCAACGTCGCGCTCAGATGGTAGCCCAGGTAGCTCATCAGGGAAAACATCAGGGAACTCACAAACAACCGGGACCCGGTCCAACGGAACCTCTGCAGCTCGAGTATCACAAATATACGCTAAGAATCCCTGATATCCCTTCCGCAAGAGCTGACCAGCGCGAAGAGACGAAATCAAGCTGGGAAGGGTGACGCTGCGGTCTCCCTAAATAACAAGGACTGGCTCTCCCGGAAAGCTAAATCTGACTGCCTTCTCACGGCAGTCCACCGAAGCATAACAAGTGGCTAGCCAATCCATGCCCAGAAGCACATCAAGTCTAACATATCGAGGAGAATCAAATCAACCGATGAATCTCTCTCCCCGATACGAACGGAACACAATCGAAATACAAAACGAGCGACAAACGACTCGCCTACCGGAGTAATAACAACAAGCGGATGATCTAACGACGACGACTCACGGCCCAACATCGGTGCAAAGTGTGTAGATACGTACGAATGTGTGGAACCTGGGTCGAACAATACCCGTGCGTCGAAAGAACAAACTGGTAAGGTACCAGTCACAACGGCGTTGGATGCCTGCGCATCATGCAGTGTCAAAGCAAATACTCAGGCCTGTCCTCCACCGATAGCGGGCTGACCTCGACCTCGGCCTCTGCCTCCTCGTCCTCTCTGAATAGGACCGCCACGTCCACGGCCTCTGGGTGCACCTAACTGGCGTGGAGCATCGCCTGTGGTAGGAAGTAGGGCTCTCTGGGGAGGGGGTAGTGATGGTGGTAGGGTCACATGCGGAACTGTCGCCGCTCCCTATCGTCTCGCCGGACAGTCTCTGACAAGATAGTGCGGACTCCCGCACCCAAAACACCCTGGCGACGGCTGTTGTCCCTGGGGATATGAACCATATAACTGACCCCGTCCAAATCCTCTGCCGGGCCCATCCCTCGGAAAGAATATGGCACGCTGCCTCTGAGACGGCACCTCGGTGCGAATCCTCTTCGGCCCAGAAACGGCCAAAGTCTGTGATATGCGTGCCTCCATCCGTAATGCCGTATCCATAGCAGCTGAATAAGTGTCGTAGTGCTGGGCGCCAATGGCAAGATATAACTGGGCATCAAGTCCCTGTATGAACCTCTTCACCCTCTTCGCTTCGGTATCTACCAGGTACGGGGCATATCGGAACAACTGTGTAAACTGAACGTCATACTCAGACACCATCATCCCAGGTGTCTTGACCAAGGCCTCGAAGCTACGAGCTCTGGCGTCACGAACGCTCTCTGGGAGGAAACGAGCTAGAAAGACCGCTGTAAACTCGGCCCAAGTCATAGGCGGTAAACCTGTAGCTCGACCTCTCAAGACTGACTCCCGCCATATCTGCGCGAGACCCTCTAGACGGAAACTCGCAAGCTCCACCCATCGATCATCCGAACATCTCAGCGAACGGCAGATCCTGGCTAAACTGTCAAGGAACGTCTGTGGGTCCTCCGCTGCCTCGGTGCCGGTGAATACTGGAGGTCTCAGCCTCATGAAATCCTGTAGTGAAACCGGGATGGTCACGACGGTAGTAGTAGGAGCAGGTATCATAGTAGTCTGGGATGTAGTAGGTGCGTCATCCGGCCTCGGTGTACGATTGGCTGCAACTAGGGATCCTACCATCTGACGTAGCTCCTGCATACTCCCCATCATCTGTCGCAACTCCTCCATACCAGTCTCAAGCCTATCCATAAGGCCTGGGGAAAGTGGATCAGTCTGTCCCTGCGGCGTAGGCACACCACCCTGCTCAGTCCTAGTCTCGGACGAGCCAGTTCGAATCTCGTCTCGGGCGGCAGCCCTCTGTGCTCTCGTAGCCTTCGGCGGCATAGTGGCTGGTACAGGAAAAAGGATAATAAGAACAGTGCAATAGAATCATAGGATACACGGAATTGAAGAAGGAATTTCAAGCAAGTATATCCTAAAGTCACTTAGGCGGAGTACCGTATCGCAAGTATGCCGCGGACATACACACGCTACGTTACCCTACTTAAGTCACTTACTCCATCTACCAAGGGTCATCCTACACTCAAAAAGGTAAAACCTATCGCTCTGATACCAACTTTGTCACGACCCGCAGAGTACGGAACGTGACTGGCACTTAAGTTTACGAAACGTCTCAAGACGTCCGTAAAATAAGTAAGCCAAAGGCCAGAAACCAAAACCAAATAAGCAAAAGAGTGAAGAAAAACCAATCAATTGAAAGTGAGTTTATCAAATAAGTCATATCAAACCTTTTTAAAAACAATATCAATTTTTCCGAAAATTTCGGCAGAGTCTCCTTTGTAAATACTGGCCCCCAAAATGGGTACAATAAGAATATATATAAATCCAACAAATAAGGCATCCCCAAGCGGGAGCTAGCTCTTCGCCACAAGGCAGTCACAAATCCCACGCAATATAAAACAACATGCAAAATAATCATAAGGAAACATAAGAAAAACCATATGTCGACTCAAGTGAGCTCGACCCCAAAATACAGCATAAAAACTTCACAAATCTCACAGTCTCATCTCTAGGTCAATATACAACAATACTGGTAGATACAGTAGATGGAGTACTCTAGATACAAAGAATATACAAGATGGTACAAAAATAATAATACAACTCACCTATGAGCAAAAACCTCGAGTCCTGGCAAGAGAGGCAAAAGAAGCCGTGCGCCCGCCGCTACTGTGCTGACGGAGCGGACCTGCAAACGACTGTGGCACAACGGGGGTGAGTTGCCAACTCGTGAGTAATAAATAACATCTACAAAGGCTATCGTATGCATGCACACAAGTATCCTAGCATCTCTAATACAGGTATGGCTGGATGCACTAGCAGGTGTGTATACAACATCAGTGTACAAGCAGATATGTATGCCACATGAAGGTACTAGCATGTATGTATGCAACATGAATATACTAGCAGGTAGGTATGCCATATAAAGGTACTAGCATGTATGTATGCAACATGAATATCTGAGGTCTCAATAGGTATATATAAGAAACATTCTCTCTCTTTTTGTTTTTTTTGAAACTCTTTTAAAATGCCAGCATAATACTCATAGAATCGACAACAATCTGTGTCCAGCAACGACACCTAAAAACTGTCTCAATCTCATAAATCCATGTCATAGTATCTCTGGCCTCAGCCATCCGGCTGACCCATCTCAATATCAATATCTCATCATCTCGCGGCCCCGGTCGGTATCCTCTGGATATCCGCCGTGTCCAATGAAGTCACCGGTAGATAATCCGTCCCCTGCCAGGCTCATCGTCAGCAACACGAGCTTCTTGCCAAGGGGTACCTTACCGAGCCCACCATGTACCCGAGACGGTTCATCCAACTCCTCGAAACGGGTCTCGAAAACCATAGCAAACTCATGGTGGACGACACTTACATCACTAGAAAACCGCAATTTTTCATATTTAAAAAGGGTAATAAGTTTTAGTAATTTTGCGGCTTTCCCCCGAAATCCAGAAATATCATAAAATCTCAAGAAATCACCCTGAGTGCATGTGTCAATGATAATGAATGCATATGGTATCAAGGTTCAAGTTGCAATGTATGATTAACAAACTAGACATGAACAAATGATATAATGGTATACATGCACATGAATAGCAATTCTACAATGTTATCTTAAGGATTTATTGCAATAGTACAGGTTTAAGTATCAAATATGGTGACAATATTCTAAATTATAAGTTATCTAGTATCGTGGCATTGCAATTACCAGGGCGTGTGTGTACGCATGAATAGTGCTCGTGCTGCATATAAGAACCCTGGCAATGGTGCAGGTGTCCTATAGAATGGGTTCGCATATGTATGTCAATATAAGGCATGGATGTAGCAAATAATCATACAAGTATTACACCCATAATTACTAACATCACTAAGGATCTTTTTAAGTTACTAAAACTATCGGGAGACTTGCGCCATCCAAACGATAGTCCCCCGTAGATGTTAAATCTACTCACAGAAATCCCTAGCTAGCCACGTCCAATCACCGCTTTCCCCTTTCGTGCCGCGTCTGACGTCTCCGCGACCGAACCTGGAATTTATATCAATACAAAACATAAGGTTACATATCATGAAATGACGCAAATCCCAAACAAAAATACCAACGTTCACAAGCTAGGTACAACGTGCACAAGGTGCGCGGAACATACGCGAAAATCGCAAAAACTAACTAAAATCGTCGATTTGGTCGCCCGTCAAAGCTAAAACCCGCTCACTCAAAAAAACCTCACTCACACATCCTAAATGTCATAGGATATGCCAAAAATATCATCAAGATATCGCAAATAATTCATCACAATATTTTTATAAAAACCTAGTAAGCACTAAAAATTCCAAATTCGTGCAAACATCGCGTATTTGCGATAAAGTGCTCACATCATCGCATCATCCTACAATCCACACAACTAGCTAGCCACAACACTCAATTTAACCCATTTACCATGCTTCAAAACACAATTTCCATAAACAAATCCTTTCTAGAATTTCATAACTAGCAATCTTAATCCAAACTATACATGAAAACCCCTAAATTAACACTAGTTTATAGCCCAATTAGCAAGTTAACTTCTTAGATTAGGCTAACAAAATAACTAGATAACAAAATAGATTTAATTAACCTACTAATGATCTCTAAAACCCTAGTTTAATTTCAAACCATAAACTAGAAAAAAACTAGATTAGAATTTAGCTATAAATTTAACACAAACACAACTTTCAAGTTCTAATTAGCACACTTTAACTACAAATTAACCTTAGATTAGAAATTATACCTCACACTAGAGATCTAGCAAGAACAAGATGCCTCCAAAGATGGCTTCATAGCACCATGATCCAAGCAAGAAAGGCTAAGGAGAATGGGATGAAGGATGGGGGTTAATTTGTGAGGTTTAAATTGGAATTTTGGAGCAATATGATGGAATTTTGAAGGAAATGGAAAGAAAAAAAAATGAAGAGGGAGAGCTGCAGATTTCCAGCAGAGAATGGAGGGAGATTGGTGTGGGTGGTGATGGAAAAGTCATGGTCAACCCATACCAATCAACCAAAGACCCATACCCACATTAAAAAATCAAAACCCTTTTCAAAATACCTCATTTCCACACATAATAAAAAGTCAAAAGAGGCAAGGAAATTTTCCTTGTGCTGCTGAAAGTGGGCCGGCCTAGGGGTGAGGGAAGAGTGAATGGGGTTTTACAAAAAAAATTTTATGCAAAAAGACCCCCTACAAGTCCAAAATTGCAAGTTTTAGCTTAAATTCAATAAATTTCGTTTTCCATAATAAAAATTAGTTAAAACTTGAAATAAAATACTAAAAAATTATATTACAACTAGATTTTAATTAACATGATTTTAAAGATTAAAATTAGCCCAAAGAAATTTGTATTTATCCCTAATTTAATGTATTTCTTACTGGCTTAAAATAATATAAAAAAATTGAAAAATAGGGAAAAAATTTTAAATGACCAAAAATTAATAAGTAACTCATTAGCTACTAAAAACAAGCAATTACCTATCCGAATTAGGTATAATTAGTCCTAAACTGCAAAATAACAAAAAAGACGGTTTGCGGAAAAATACCGAATTTTCACCGATTTTCAGGAAAACACCAAAACGACTTTTCAAGGCGCTACAGACATAGCCGTGTTCTGCGAGGACCAGGCTCCGCTCTGGACGTTTCCCACGGGGTCAGGATTGACATAGGTCGCGTTCCACATAACCAGGATTTTGCTCTGGATGCTTCCCACGGGGTCGGATTGACATAGCCGTGTTCTGCGAGGACCAGGCTCCGCTCTGGATGCTTCCCACGGGGTCAGGATTGACATAGGCTGTGTTCCACGTGACCAAGAATTTGCTCTGGATGCTTCCTACGGGGTCGGATTGACATAGCCGTGTTCTGCGAGGACCAGGCTCCGCTCTGGACGTTTCCCACGGGGTCAGGATTGATATAGGCCGCGTTCCATGTAACCAGGATTTTGCTCTGGATGCTTCCCACGGGGTCGGATTGATATAGCCGTGTTCTGCGAGGACCAGGCTCCGCTCTGGATGCTTCCCACGGGGTCAGGATTGACATAGGCCGTGTTCCACATGACCAGGAATTTGCTCTAGATGCTTCCCACGGGGTCAGGATTAACATAGCTGTGTTCTGCGAGGTCCAGGATCCGCTTTGGACGTTTCTCATGGGGTCAGGATTGACATAGGCCGTGTTCTACATGACCAAGAATTTGCTCTGGATGCTTCCCACGGGGTCAGGATTAACATAGCCGTGTTCTGCGAGGACCAGGATCCACTCTGAACGTTTCCCATGTGGTCAGGATTGACATAGGCCATGTTCCACATGGCCAAGAATTTGCTCTGGATGCTTCCCACTGGGTCAGGATTGACATAGCCGTGTTCTGCGAGGATCAGGATCCGCGCTAGACGTTTCCCACGGGGTCATGATTGACATAGGCCGTGTTCCACGTAACCAGGAATTTGCTCTGGATGCTTCCCACGGAGTCTGGATTGACATAGGCGTGTTCTACGAGGACCAGGCTCCGCTCTGGACGTTTCCTGGATTGACATAGGTTGTGTTCCACGTGACCAGAAATTTGCTCTGGATGCTTCCCACGGGGTCAGGATTGACATAGGCGTGTTCTGTGAGGACCAGGCTCCGCTCTGGACGTTTCCCACGGGGTCATGATTGACATAGGCCGTGTTCGACGTAACCAGGAAAGGTTGACTCTCGATTGTTTGTGCATCGTCGAGTCATGGAACTGGGAATTTTTCCGCAGTTCCGATTTGTTGATGTTGTGTCTGTTGAAATGAGACGAATGTTGAGATGATCTCCAGGCTGTCTGCGAACCGTTGAGACTTGACTCTCTTTCAGATGGAGTCTGGTGGGGAGGTATGGTTTTCTCTTAATTTATGCCCCTGGATTTTATACAGGGATCGATGTGATCTCACCTGTAGGGTAAAAGTTTCATTCTTTCAGATTTTTTTTATTTCTTTCTTTCCGCGATACTCTATCATTTCAGCTTTTTATATCGCGAGAGTTGCGATTGCCCAATCATTTCGGCTATTTTTCGCGGTGCCCAATCATTTCGGCTATTTGTTTTATTTTTACTCGCTGGTTTTTATTGCGAGTTTCCTAATCATTTCGGCTATTTTGTATGCATACATTTTTACTTGCTGATTTTGTTGCAAGTTGCCCCATCATTTTGGCTATTTCGTATGTATGTATGGCTCACTGGTTTTTTGCTGCAAGCTTGGAATTAGACACCGATTTCGGCATCAGCACCGCTACAACTGGGATATTTCCAGGAGCGAATCATCATTTGCCTCTGTCGATGTCGAATAAAGGTGGTTTAGCAAACAGGGTTAAGATCCTGTCGACTAAGGCTTTTGACTTCATGAACCGTAAGGGTCTCATAAAGATTTTTCTCCTTACGAGTGGTGAGGATCTCGTAGGTGCATTTTATCCTTAGGAATCGTGAGGATTCCTAAGTGTATGGCTTCTTATAAGTCGTAAGGATCTTACAAGAGTATTTTCTCCTTCTTAGTCGAGAGGACTTACAAGGGCTGTTCACCGTGTAGACGTATCTCTAGTCGCGGGCGGGACTTTCTTAGGGAAATGTTTATTCGTGTCCGTGGATTGTATACAAGGGTCAATACTGAACCGCTTGTAGGGCAGCATTGGAGGTTGTGATGGCTGCTTAAGAACAGGTTCAGATCCCTGTAGCTTAAGGCTTTTGAATCCTATGAGCCGTGAGGGTCTCAAAGGGGGAATTCTCCTTACGAGTCATGAGGATCTCGTAAGTGTAATTTCTCCTTAGGAATCGTGGGGATCCCTAAGTGTGTTGCTCCCTTGTGGGTCGTAAGGATCTCACGCAGGTGTTTTCTCCTCACAAGATTGAGAGGACCTTGCAAGTGTCTTTTAACGAGATTGCGCCCTTTCGGATTTTCACAAAACTCGCCAGTAGCCCTTCTGTTTTTACTCACGGAGTTCTTTCGGCTTTTCATCCGTGCCCATCTTGCTTATGGACATACCGTTTTCTTGCTTTTATATATATATATATATTGTGTCAGCCTTAGGATGCTGCGGTCTGTAGTAGTTTATCGACGTCTCGGTCAACAGCCAGTTTTAGGACATAGTGGTCCATTGTTAGTTTAAGGACGTTTCGGTCCAACACCAGTTTTAGGACATAGTGGTCCATTGTTAGTTTAAGGACATTTCTGTCCGTTGTTAGTTTAAGGACATTTCGGTCCGATAGCCGGCTACTACTTATAGAGTTTGGGCTCAGGAAGATAGCGAGCGGACATAGTCGTCGTCATCTATCATTAACCTAGGCCGCGACTTGTCAGGCGTAGTATTTCTTTAGGAAGCGACCGTTTATTGGCCTGAAAGGTCTTTCACCATGCATGTCCATGAGTAGATATGCTCCACCCTGGTAAACTTTGTCTATGATATACGGGCTTTCATAGTTCGGCTCGAATTTCCCCCGCTTGGTACGATTAGGGATCATAGGCCTTTTGACCACTAGCATGAGTTCGCCTTGGCTGAATGTTCTCGGCCTAGTCAATCTCTCATATGAGCGCATCATCTTTGCTTTATAAGCCTCCAGATTTTGCTGCGCCATGAGCCTGGTTTCATCAAGGGCATCGAGCTCCTCAAGCCGAAGGTGAGCATTTCTTTGTCTGTAAGCTCATAGTGAACCGCCATTCGTAGAGAGGGCAACTCTATCTCAACGGGGAGTACTGCTTCTGTGCCGAATACCAATGCATACGGCGTTGTGTTTATGGCTGTTTTGAATGTAGTTCGATACGCCCAAAGAGCTTCATGCAGTCTCTCGTGTCAGTCCCTCTTATTTCGAGACACCGTCTTTTTCACGATCTTCGTCAAGGTCTTGTTGAAAGCTTCAGCTAGACCGTTAGCTCGGAGATTTTAGACCGAAGAGCATCTCCAGTCTATGTTATGCTGTTGTGCGAAGCGGCTGATCTTGTAGCTTCTATAGGCTGGCCCGTTATCGGAGATAATCCGTCGCGGAGTGCCAAACCGATAAATGACATGTGTCTTGAAAAAATGGAGGATATTCTCTGTCTTCACTTCCCTTAGTGGTACTGCTTCTGCCCATTTGGAGAAATAATCAGTTGTCGCCAAAATGAATCGATGTCCTCGGGACGATGCTGGTTCGATGGGCCCGATTATGTCGGTTCCCCACATTTCGAACGACCAGCTAGCCACCGTTGGATGTAGTGGATTTAGATGCTGGTGAATAAAGTCTCCGTGAATTTGGCACGAGTGGCACTGCTTCACGTATTCGAGGTAGTCCTGGATCATTGTGGGCCAGTAGTAGCCCATCCTTTTAATCTTCAGCTTCATCTTCGGGCCGGCTTGGTAAGAACCGCAGAGTCCATCTTGAGTTTCTTAGACGACTCTCTTTGCCTCTTCAGGTCCCAGGCATCTTAGCCACAGAGAATCAAATGAGCTCTTATACAGAGTATCATTGACGAAGACGAAAGACAGAGCTCGTTTCATAAGCCGATGTCTTGAGGACGCATCTTCAGGTGTTCGACAGGATTTGAAGTAGTCTATAAAGACTTCTCTCCAATCCTCAGCCTTTTCCTGGTCTTTTATTTGCAGAGCCATTTGCTCGGTCGTTCCCTTTTCTTTGGACGACTTCGGAGATATTTTTGCCGGTGGAAGAACCCGACGGCTTTGCACAATGATCCTCACGTTATCGAGGTTTTCATCAGCCAGTTCTTTAGCGAGCTTGGCTAACGCATCCGCCTTGCTGTTTTTCGCACTCGGTATGCTCTCCAGGACATAGGCAGGGATTTGAGTCAGCAATTACTGCACTCTCTCTCCGTATTTCACCAACTCTGGCTTGCACGTTTGATAGTCTCCATTTACTTGACTAATGACCAGTTGGGAGTCTCCGTATATGAGGAGGTTCTCAATTCCCATGTCGACGGCGATCTCAAGACCTGCTATCAAGGCTTCGTATTCGGCTTCATTGTTCATTCTTGGCTCTGTTAAGGAGAAGGCAAAGCGCATTATCTGTAACACCTGAGTGTAGGGTTAGTGGTAATTATGTGTTAATGTGGGATTTTTGGTAAAAAGTTTACCAAAACGGGTTTCTAATAATTTATCTGGTTTTATGGTTATTTTAGTAGAATTTTATCTTGACCGCACACACTTGTGCACGCTAACTAGGGTTAAGACTAGGGTTGGCCATAAAATTGAGCTTGTGGGTTAACCATGTTTAAGTTAACCATGGTGGTCTAACACACTTGATTAGGCTAATTAGGTTTAATTAAGTGTCTTTGGTTTTGTCCAAGGGTGTTTAGGGTAGGTTGACTTGCTTGTTGAGAGAGAGAGAGAGATGTGATGGTTGTCATGATAGCTTGTTGTGAGAGGGGGGAATGATGGTTTAAGGTTGTGTCACACCATTCAATTCAAAACTTTTCACTCACCTCTTTCAAACTCTCTCTCACACTCAAATCAGCCACCCAAACCATAAAAAAAAATCAGCTTTTTAGCCACCAAATTCAGCACCAAAACATCACAAAACAGCACATCAACTGCTGCACAAACAACCACTTCAGCCCCTAACATCATTGCAAACATCTCCAACTTCAAAACTACACTCACATACATAATCATCTTCATATAACCTTACTTCTGCCACAAAAACAGCCTCAGCTTCAGCTCTATTTTCAGCATCAGCAACATCAGCTGAGGCAGCAACATTATCTGCCCAACACAACACACACCAGCTACACAACATCAGCCCCAACACCACACCACATCAGCCCAACACAACTACATCAACACCACACCACAAACCTGCATCTGCACCAGCACATTTCAGCATCAGCAGCAGCACATCAGCTCCAACCACATCATCATTATCAGCTACCTAACCCTTTAGCTTCAGCAGCTACTACATCCACAAAAACAGCACACTATCAGCCATCAAAACAAACATCAGCATAGCCACCAACAGCACACCATCAGCCTCCAAACCAACATCATAGCATCAGCTTAGCTATCATAATCAGCATCAGCCTGTTGCATCAGAGCACCAGCAGCAGCAGCTGCTACATCAGCCCCAACTATCTACATAACACCTCCCCCACAACACAACCCTTCCCTTAACATTACCTTAACCCTTGCCACTGCAACAAACAGCAACAACAACATTTCAGCTCCAAACAAAACAGCAACAGCTTCAGCAACAGTGAAGTTCAGCTCATTTCCAGCCAAGTTTTGCAGCACCAAGAGCTGTAGCAACAGCACACACACTCTCCTACTTCTTCTCTTCTCCTTCATCTAGGGTCTCTAGAGGTATAGCCCCTTAACCCAACTCCTAATTGCTAAAGTTATGGTTATCTATCTTAATTTAGTGTTTATTATATGTTTAGTGGTAGTTTTGGGGTAAATTAGGGGAATTTTGAAAATGTAATGGTTGTGATGGTTAGAGTAACCTAAGTAGGTGCTGTTGAGACCAGTTAACCAGAGAATTGCCCCAGATTTCATAAAAATACCCGATTTATCCGACTTGGCGTAATTTAGCAGTTTTAGTGACTTTTTAGCCTCTGTTGGATCTGCTGTTGACCCGAGCCTTTCAGAATAAAATTGTGAAGACTGTAGCTCAGTGACCTTACCAGAGATACCCACACAAAACACGGGGACCCCTCTCTCTATTTTGGCAGCAGATTTAATGCATCTGGCCGCAAATTGCGGCTAGAGTAGAGGGTGGGGTGTTGGGATTTTGGGTGCGGGGCTATTCTGGGTAGCTTAGTCTGTTGGTACCTGCAACTTTTTAAGTTAGGCCCATAGGAAAAATCTGGAGCTATAAACGTGTTTTCGATGTTTTAAGTCTTGTGCGGCACGCGCGTGATACGCGTGGTTCTGTGGCGCGCTGTGCAACACAGCGCGTCGGTGTAGGTTCTAATGGGTTTGTGCGCGTCGCGACGTGACGTGTGCACGCGCGTTTTAGTTTCACGCATGCGTATCCTTTTTATCGATATATCGTGTTTTGCAGGATTTTTCCTTATATGGTGGCTTTTGTAAATTCTAGGTTCGCCGGCGGGGATTTCAAGCGCAGCAGAGAAAGGGAAGCAGGTGGCCGGACACACCTAGTGCGGGATCACGGGTGAGTAGATTTAACATCTACGGGGGACGATCGTTTGGATGGCGCGAGTCACCCGATACATTTAGTAAACTTGATATTACTTGTGACATTAGAATAATAGTACTTGCATGATATTTGCTGCGGTTAGGATCTATATATTGTTCCATATTCGCAAGCTCATTTGTAGGACACATGCACCATTACCAGGCTTTTATATGCAGCACGAGTACTATTCATATGGACACACACACCATGGTAATTGCCATGTTACGACACTAGATAACTATAAATCTGAAACATGTTAATTGCTTAGACCTGTGCTATTGCAATAAATATTTAAAATGAAATCATAAGAATTGCTATTCTCGTGCATATGTATTATTATATCATTTGCTCATGCCTAATATAAATCATACCTTGCAAATTGATACCATAGGCATTCATTATCATTGACATATGCATCCATGATGATTTCATGAGATTTATGATATTTCTGGATTTCGGAGGAAGGCCGCAAGATTTCAAACTTATAATCTTTTAAAATATAAAAGTTGCGGTTTTCTAGTGATGTAAAGTGTCGTCCACCATGAGTTTGCTGTGGTTTTCGAGACCCGTTTTGAGGAGGTGGATGAACCGTCTAGGGTACATGGTGGGCCCGGTACAGTACCCCGGGGCAAGAAGATCGCAGGAGATGGCGTTGAGCCTGGCAGGGGACAGATTACCTGCCGGTGACTTCATTTGGCACGGTGGATATCCAGAGGATACCGACCGTGGCCGCTAGATTGAGATATGGATATTTGACATGGATCAGCCGGACGGCTGAGGCCAGAGATACTTGACATGGATATATGAGATTGAGACAGTTTTGAGGTGTCGTTGCTGGACACGGATTTTATTGATTTCATGGATATTATGCTGATATTTGAAAAGAGTTTCAAAAACAAAGAAAGAACAATTCTTATACCTATATGATGTGATCTTGAGTTGACTCATATAGCATACATACATGATTGTATATTCATGTGGCATACATACCTGTTAGTACATCCATGCTTATTAGTACACTGATGATGCATACATACCTGCTAGTATATATAGCTATACCTGTTTTAGGGATGTTAGGATACTTGTGTACGTGCATGCGATAGCCTTTGTAGATGTTATTTATTACTCACGAGCTGGCAACTCACCCCTGTTGTGCCACAGCTCTTCTGCAGGTCCGTTCCGTCAGCACTGTAGCGGCGGACACTTTTGCTCATTTTGCCCTTTTTGCTTGGAGTCGAGGCTTTTTCTCATAGGTGGGTTGTTATCATTTTGTACCACCTTATATATGTTCATTGTATCTAGAATACTCCATCTACTACTACTATTTCAGCTGTACCAGTTTATTTGGATTACTGTATATTGACCTAGAAACGAGGTTGTGAGACTTATGGATTTATGTTATGTGGGGTCGAGCTCACTTGAGTCGACATGTTATTTTATCTGTTCTTTCATTCTTACTTATGCAAATTGTATCTTACATTGCATGGGATTTGTGACCGCCTTGAGGCGAAGAGCTAGCTCCCGCTTGGGGATGCCATATTTCTGTTATTCACTTGTATTCCTATTCCCACCCGTTGGGGGACTATTTTACAAAGAAGATTTTGCTAGAAATTTGGGAAAAGGAAGTTGTTTTTCATAAAAAGAGACTTGATATGACTTAATGAAACAAGTGCTTAAAATAAACATGGTTTTTCCTTCACTCTAATTCTTATTTGGGTTTTGTATTCTGGGCTTCGGCTTACTTGTTTTACGGACGCCTTGAGACGTTTCGTAACTTAAGTGCCAGTCACGTTCCGTACTCAGCGGGTCGTGACAAAGTTGGTATTAGAGCGATAGGTTTCACCTTTCCGAGTGTAGGATGACCCTTAGTAGATAGAGTAAGTGACTTAAGCAGGGTAGCGTAGCGTACGTATGACCGCGGCATACTTGCGATACGATACCCCGCCTAAGTGACTTTAGGATATACTTTCTTGAAATTCCTTCTTCAATTCGGTGTATCCTACGATTCTATTGCACCATTCTTATTGTCCTGTTTCCTGTACCAGTCACTATGCCGCAGAGGGCTACCAGAGTGCAGAGGGCTGCCGCCCGAGACGAGATTCGAGCTGGCTCGTCCGAGACTAGGACTGAGCAGGGTGGTATGCCTACGCCCCAGGGACAGACTGATCCACCTTCCCCAGGCCGTATGGATAGGCTTGAGACTGGTATGGAGGAGCTGCGACAGATGACGGGGAGCATGCAGGAGCTACGTCAGATGGTGGGATCCTTAGTTGCGGCCAGTCGTGCACCGAGGCCGGAGGACGTACCTACTACATCCCAGACTACTATGATACCTGCTCCTACTACCACCACCGTAGCCATCCCGGTTTCGCTACAGGAGTTCATGAGGCTGAGACCTCCAATCTTCACGGGTACCGATGCAGCAGAGGACCCGCAGACGTTCCTTGACAGTTTGGCCAGGATCTGCCGTTCGCTGAGATGTTCTGATGATCGCTGGGTAGAGCTTGCGAGTTTCCGACTAGAGGGTCTCGCACAGATATGGTGGGAGTCAGTTTTGAGAGGTCGAGCTGCAGGTCTACCACCCATGACTTGGACCGAGTTTACAGCAGTCTTTCTAGCTCGTTTCCTTCCGGAGAGCGTTCGTGACGCTAGAGCTCGTAGCTTTGAGGCCTTGATCAAGACAACAGGGATGACGGTGTCTGAGTATGACGTCCAGTTTACACAGTTGTCCCGATATGATCCGTATCTGGTGGATACCGAAGCGAAGAGGGTGAAGAGGTTCATACAGGGACTGGATGCCCAGCTATTTCTTGCCATTAGCGCCCAGCACTTTGATACCTATTCAGCGGCTATGGATACAGCGTTGCGGATGGAGGCACGTATTTCAATGACTTCGGCCGTTCCCGGGCCGAAGAGGATTCGTACCGGCACGCCAGATCAGAGGCAGCATGCCAGATTCTTTCTGAGAGATAGGGCCGGCAGAGGGTTTGGACAAGGTCAGCTGTATGGTTCGTATCCACAGGGACAACAGGCATCGCCAGGATGTTTTGGGTGTGGGAGTCTGCACCATCGTATCAGAGACTGCCCGGCGAGACGACGGGGAGCGGCGATAGTTCCGCATGTGACCCTACTACCATCACCGCCCCCTCCTCAGAGAGCTCTACTTCCTGCCACAGGTGATGCTCCATGCCAGTTAGGTGCACCCAGAGGCCGTGGACGCGGAGGACCGATCCAGAGAGGACGAGGAGGCCGAGGCCGAGGTTAGCCCGCTATTGGAGGAGGTCAGGCCCGAGTATTTGCGTTGACACCGCAGGATGCGCAGGCATCCAATGCCGTCGTGACAGGTACCCTATCAGTATGCTCTGTTGATGCACACGTGTTGTTTGATCCCGGATCCACGCACTCGTACGTTTCCATACACTTCGTGCTGAGTTTGGGTAGAAAGTCCAGTTTGCTTGATAGCCGCTTGTTGTGACCACTCTTGTGGGAGAGTCATTTATTGCTAGGCACGTGTTCCGATCCTGTACCGTCCGTATCGGCGAGCGAGAGCTGCCTATCGACTTGATCCTTCTTGAGATGTTGGACTTCGACGTTCTTTTGGGCATGGATTGGTTAGCCACGTGCTATGCGTCGGTGGACTGCCGCGAGAAGACAGTTATATTTTGTTTTCCCGGCGAGTCAGCTTTTGTTGTGCAGGGGGACCGTGGTGCCGCCCCTCACATGTTGATTTCTTCTCTTCGCGCTGATCAGCTGTTGAGAAAGGGATGTCGGGGATTTCTGGCCTATGTTTGCGATACTAGAGCTACAGATGTTCCATTGGACCAGGTTCCGATTGCATGCGAGTTCCCCGATGTTTTCCCTGATGAGCTGCCAGGATTGCCGCCTGAGCGCGATGTCGAGTTCTGTATTGATTTGATTCCTGGCTCGGGGCCTATTTCTATACCTCCTTATCGGATGGCCCCGGCGGAACTTAGAGAGTTAAAGGTTCAGCTGCAAGATTTGTTAGATAAGGGACTTATTCGACCCAGTGTTTCTCCATGGGGTGCTCCGGTCCTGTTTGTCAAGAAGAAGGACGGAAGTTTGCGCTTATGCATCGATTACCGCCAGCTGAACAAGGTTACCGTGCGGAACAGATATCCGTTGCCGCTCATTGATGATTTTTTCGACCAGCTTCAGGGTGCGGGTTATTTTTCGAGGATCGACTTGTGATCAGGATACCATCAGCTGCGAGTCCGACAGGAGGATATACCGAAGACAGCTTTCCGTACACGCTATGGCCACTATGAGTTTCTGGTGATGTCGTTCGGACTCACCAATGCCCCAGCAGCATTCATGGACTTGATGAACCGTACCTTCAGGCTGTATCTCAACTTATTCATCATAGTGTTCATTGATGATATTTTGGTGTATTCCCGGAGCCGAGAGGAGCACGAACAACACTTGCGGATTACGATGCAGACTCTGAGGGAGCACCAGCTTTTCGCAAAATTTTCCAAGTGTGCATTCTGGTTGGACAGCGTTGGTTTCTTGGGTCACGTGATTACGAGAGATGGCATATGTGTAGACCCGAAGAAGATTGAGGCTATTCAGCAGTGGCCCAGACCGACATCGGTTACGGAGATCCGTAGTTTTCTAGGCCTGGCGGGCTACTACAGGCGATTCGTTCAGGATTTCTCCCGTATTGCTGCACCTTTGACCGGTTTGACCCGGAAGGGAGTTCCTTTCGTTTGGACGGAGGAGTGCGAGCACAGTTTTCAGCAGCTACGGACTTGTTTGACTACGGCGCCGGTGTTATCTTTGCCTTCAGGATCAGGCGGATTCGTAGTTTATTGTGACGCTTCACGGGTGGGGCTAGGATGCGTATTGATGCAGCATGACAGGGTAATCGCGTATGCTTCACGGCAATTGAAGAAACATCAACAGAACTACCCCACTCACGATTTGGAGATGGCTGTAGTGGTCTTTGCACTTAAGATCTGGCGACATTACCTATACGGCGAGTCGTGCCAGATATTCACTGACCACAAGAGCTGAAAATATATATTTCAGCAGCGAGACCTGAATCTAAGACAGCGTCGTTGGATGGAGCTGGTAAAAGACTATGACTGTGAGATCTTATACCACCCGGGCAAGGCGAATGTAGTGGCGGATGCTTTGAGCAGGAGGCCCGGGGGTAGTATATCTTGTTTGCGCGCAGTACAGAGGTAGTCATCAGCAGATTGGCAGATTTTATTCGACAGACGAGTTGAGTTCGAGTTCACTCCGACAGGAGGACAGCTTGCGCATGTTCGTGCACGTCCGCAGTTACTTGACCGCATTCGAGAGGCACAGCCCAGTGATGACCGACTTTCTGAGATCATGGAGCAGATTAGGCAGGGCAGAGATTCCGAGTTCATGATCGACGATCACGGAGTACTATAATTTGGGACTTGATTGTGCGTACCAGATTCAGAGGGATTACGACGTGAGATTCTTGAGGAGGCGCATAGATCTACATACATCATTCATCCAGGTTCCACCAAGATGTACCGTGATTTAAGAGATGTCTATTGGTGGGATGGGATGAAGAGGGATGTCACAGACTTCGTATCAAGATGCCTGACTTGTCAGCAAGTCAAGGCCAAGCACCAGAGGCCAGCAGGAGAGTTGCAGCTTTTGCCCATTCCGGAGTGGAAATGGGAGCAGATTTCAATGGACTTCGTTGTAGGTCTACCCAGGACCAGTCGAGGGTACGACTCCATTTGGGTGATCGTGGACCGATTGACGAAAGCGGCTCACTTCCTGGCAGTGAAGACCACTTTTAGTTTTGCTCGGTATGCCCAGATCTACATCGACGAGATCGTGCGGTTGCATGGCGTACCGACTTGTATCGTATCAGATCGAGGCACCCAGTTTACCAACCGACTATGGCAGAGGCTTCAGGAGGCATTAGGCACTCATTTGAGTTTCAGCACAGCATTTCATCCGCAGACCGACGGACAGTAAGAGCGGACTATTCAGACTTTCGAGGACATGCTCAGAGCGTGCGTTTTGGACTTTGGCGCTAGCAGGGATCGTCATCTACCTTTAGTGGAGTTCTCCTACAACAACAGCTTCCAGGATACTATCCAGATGGCATCTTTCGAGGCCTTGTATGGGAGGAGATGCAGATCGCCCGTCTGTTGGACTGAGCTGAGCGAGAGTAGTATTTTCGGGCCGCAGATCGTGCAGGAGACGACCGAGAAAGTGCAGTTGATTCGAGACTGGATGAGAGCAGCTCAGAGCAGGCAGAAATCGTATGCAGACAGGATCGTGCAGGAGACGACCGAGAAAGTGCAGTTGATTCTAATAATTTATCTGGTTTTATGGTTATTTTAGTAGAATTTTATCTCGACCGCACACACTTGTGCACGTTAACTAGGGTTAAGACTAGGGTTAGCTATATAATTGTGCTTATGGGTTAACCATGTTTAAGTTAACCATGGTAGTCAAACACACTTGATTAGGCTAATTAGGTTTAATTAAGGGTCTTTGGTTTTGTCCAATGGTGTTTAGGGTAGGTTGACTTGTTTGTTGAGAGAGAGAGAGATATGTGATGGTTGTCATGATAGCTTGTTGTGAGAGGGGGGAATGATGGTTTAAGATTGTGTCACACCATTCAATTCAAAACTTTTCACAAACCTCTTTCAAACTCTCTCTCACACTCAAATCAGCCACCCAAACCATAAAAAAAAATCATCTTTTCAGCCACCAAATTCAGCACCAAAACATCACAAAACAGCACATCAACTGCTGCACAAACAGCCACTTCTGCCCCTAACATCATTGCAAACATCTCCAACTTCAAAACCACACTCACACACACAATCATCTTCATATAACCTTGCTTCTGCCACAAAAACAGCCTCAGCTTCAGCTTTATTTTCAGCACCAGCAACATCAGCTGAGGCAGCAACATTATCAGCCCAACACAACACACACCAGCTACACAACATCAGCCCCAACACCACACCACATCAGCCCAACACAACTACATCAACACAGCACCACAAACCTGCATCTGCACCAGCACATTTCAGCATCAGCAGCAGCACATCAGCTCCCAACCACATCATCATTATCAGCTACCTAACCCCTTAGCTTCAGCAGCTACTACAGCCACAAAAATAGCACACCATCAGCCATCAAAACAAACATCAGCATAGCCACCAACAGCACACCATCAGCCTCCAAACCAACATCTTAGCATCAGCTTAGCTAACACAATCAGCATCAGCCTGTTGCATCAGAGCACTAGCAGCAGCAGCTGTTACATTAGCCCCAACTCTGTACATAACACTTCCCCCACAACACAACCCTTCCCTTAACATTACCTCAACCCTTGCCACTGCAACCAACAGCAACAGCAACATTTCAGCTCCAAACAAAACAGCAACAGCTTCAGCAACAGTGAAGTTCAGCTCATTTCCAGCCAAGTTTTGCAGCACCAAGAGCTGTAGCAACATCACACACACTCTCCTACTTCTTCTCTTCTCCTTCATCTAGGGTCTCTAGAGATATAGCCCCTTAACCCAACCCCTAATTGCTAAAGTTATGGTTATCTAGCTTAATTTAGTGTTTATTTTATATTTAGTGGTAGTTTTGGGGTAAATTAGGGGAATTTTGAGAATATAATGGTTGTGATGGTTAGAGTAACCTAAGTAGGTGCTGTTGAGACCAGTTAACCAGAGAATTGCCCCAGATTTCATAAAAATACCCGATTTATCTGACTTGGCGTAATTTAGCAGTTTTAGTGACTTTTTAGCCTCTGTTGGATCTGCTGTTGACCCGAGCCTTTCAGAATAAAATTGTGAAGACTGTAGCTCAGTGACCTTAGCAGAGATACCCACACAAAACACGGGGACCCCTCTCCCTATTTTGGCCGCAGATTTAATGTATCTGGCCGCAAATTGCGGCCAGAGTAGGGGGTGGGGTGTTGGGATTTTGGGTGCAGGGCTATTCTGGGTAGCTTAGTCTGTTGGTACCTGCAACTTTTTAAGTTAGGCCCAGAGGAAAAATCTGGAGCTATAAACGTATTTTCGATGTTTTAAGTCTTGTGTGACACGCGCGTGATACGCGTGGTTCTGTGGCGCGCTGCACGACACAGCGCGTCGGTGTAGGTTCTGATGGGTTTGTGCGCGTCGCGACGTGACGTGTGCACGCTGTTCATAACACACGCGCGTTTTAGTTTCACGCACGCGTATCCTTTTTATCGATATATCGTGTTTTGCAGGATTTTTCCTTATATAGTGACTTTTGTAAATTCTAGGTTCGCCGACGGGGACTTCAAGCGCAGCAGAGAAAGGGAAGCAGGTGGTCGGACACACCTAGCGCGGGATCATGGGTGAGTAGATTTAACATCTACGGGGGACGATCGTTTGGATGGCGCGAGTCGCCCGATAGATTTAGTAAACTTGAAATAGTAAACTTGATATTATTTGTGACATTAGAATAATAGTACTTGCACGATATTTGCTGCGGTTAGGATCTATATGTTGTTCCGTATTCGCAAGCTCATTTGTAGGACACATGCACCATTACCAGGCTTTTATATGCAGCACGAGCACTATTCATATGGACACACACACCCTGGTAATTGCCATGTCACGACACTAGATAACTATAAATCTGAAACATGTTAATTGCTTAGACCTGTGCTATTGCAATAAATATTTAAAATGAAATCATAAGAATTGCTATTCTCGTGCATATGTATTTTTATATCATTTGCTCATGCCTAGTATAAATCATACCTTGCAAATTGATACCATAGGCATTCATTATCATTGATATATGCATCCATGATGATTTCATGAGATTTATGATATTTCTGGATTTCGGGGGAAGGCCGCAAGATTTCAAACTTATAATCTTTTAAATTATAAAAGTTGCGGTTTTCTAGTGATGTAAAGTGTCGTCCACCATAAGTTTGCTGTGGTTTTCGAGACCCGTTTCGAGGAGGTGGATGAACCGTCTCGGGTACATGGTGGGCCCGGTACGGTACCCCGGGGCAAGAAGATCACAGGAGATGGCGTTGAGCCTGTCAGGGGACGGATTACCTACCGGTGACTTCATTTGGCACGGTGGATATCCAGAGGATACCGACCGTGGCCGCTAGATTGAGATATGGATATTTGACATGGATCAGCCAGACGGCTGAGGCCAGAGATACTTGACATGGATATATGAGATTGAGACAGTTTTGAGGTGTCGTTGTTGGACACGGATTTTATTGATTTCATGGATATTATGCTGATATTTAAAAAGAGTTTCAAAAACAAAGAAAGAACAATTCTTATACCTACATGATGTGATCTTGAGTTGACTCATATAGCATACATACATGATAGTATATTCATGTGGCATACATACCTGTTAGTACATCCATGCTTATTAGTACACTGATGATGCATACATACCTGCTAGTATATATAGCTATACCTGTTTTAGGGATGCTAGGATACTTGTGTACGTGCATGCGATAGCCTTTGTAGATGTTATTTATTACTCACGAGCTGGCAACTCACCCCCGTTGTGCCACAGCTCTTCTGCAGGTCTGTTCCGTCAGCACTGTAGCGGCGGACACTTTTGCTCATTTTGCCCTTTTTGCCTGGAGTCGAGGCTTTTGCTCATAGGTGGGTTGTTATCATTTTGTACCACCTTATATATATTCATTGTATCTAGAATACTCCATCCACTACTACTATTTCAGCTGTACCAGTTTATTTGGATTACTGTATATTGACCTAGAGACGAGGTTGTGAGACTTATGGATTTATGTGTTAGTTATATGTATGCCCTAGAGGCCATTACTGTACATTAGATGTATATTGTAGTGGATGCTGGGACATATATAGGGAGGACTTTCTTGCTCGATATGATAGTATGCTATCTGGTTACTCTTTACCTTAACGTATACACTGATTGTCTCTCTGTTACATGTTGGTAAAGCCCTTACGATGTGTACTTGACTACCTGGACTATAATGCGGATCATACTAGTGGGGACATGGTAGTCCATAAGTACATCCTTCAAGGTCCCTAGTCGTGGGTGTATCGAGACGGGGCATCGATATACCAGAGTAGACTAGCGTATACCTTCTCGACCCATACAGATGGGCGATGGATGATCCCATATCCATTGGTGTTTGACATCAGAGATGATATACGGGTGCTCTGTGGTGACTGGGTACACTGGACGGACTCGCCGAGAACTCCCAGATGGTATTATACCTTACGTCAGATGGCAGTTCTCTGGTGACACTGGTGCAGGTTAGTCTGTAGACCCGAGATCGTCATAGAGTCTTGTGTGATTCCCACTGTGCTTTGATACCACTGTAGGGTTCCTAGGCACACTAATGAGGTCTCACAAGGCATCAACCATGCCAATTTCAAATTTTTACGGTGCCGAGAAACCCTAATATAGATCGTTAACTAGAGATTAGGCGAAACATGCAAGTAGTAAACAATTTTACTACTAAGTGAAAGAGACTACAACCTTTGTAGATCCGGTCCTCCACTTCCTTAGCTCCATGATGATGTCCCTCCGCTGCGATCATCGGATCCCGGACTCTAGCGATGGTTTCGTCGAAGAAATGATCGGGCTAGGTCGTCGACTTCGATGCCGAAGATGATCTACGTCGAGGCAACTCAAGATCAAGCTCCAACTTCACCAAGTCAAGAAACTTGTGAAGAAAACACCCTATACTACTTGGCAAGTGGTGGAGGATGAAGAAATAGGAAGTGGGTTCACTTTATATTTGGATTTCTCACTCTTTTTCTCATTTCACCATTGAAGCTAGCAAGCTTTTTCTTCTTGAAGAAGAAGAGGAAGAAGAAAGAGAATATGATAAGAATCAAATGAATAAATGAAAATAAAGTCTTTCTTATCATATTAGCAACCATGGTTAAGTGTAGAGAGTAAACTAAGGTTAAGGGAAATGGTTAGGGTTAAAGAAAGAAACAAAATGGTCAAAGCATTTCAAAGCTTCATGAAGCTTCAAGAAAAAACAAAGAATGCCACCATTTTATTTTATCCAAAATAAATAAATAAATAAATGAACAAATAAATTAAAACCCTAACCATTTACTTAACCAAGGTTTAAATCAAACATACACCCAAGTTTGCATGTATCATCAAACATGATACAATCTTGTGCACAAAAATATATCACATATACAATGTGCACAAACAAGTGAGAAAAACATCTTAAGTGAACCAATATTAGTTAATGTAAAGTAATATATCAAATATATAATTATACATTAAATCATTAAATCAACACTTGATTTAACGATCCGGTCACATCACATATGACCGACTAATATCCAATGTATCGACTTATCGAATCAATCCTCAATTCGATAACTAGGTTATATCGCATACAACCAATCGATACATTCATCGCGAGAATAGAATACGGTATCACATACATACATTATTCTCGGTCCCGCACATATCTCATATGCACTCCTATTTCGTTTCGCTTGAGCCAGGAAACCTCTGTGTTGGACTCTAAAGACTCGTCAATACGCCGGCAGCAGATAATGATCATATCAAGCACCCACAAGCCGCAAGCGGTCTGCTAAACATAACGGCCACCCGGGTATTGAGCGATCAGAAGATCGACGAGCATGCCCGCTCACACTCCTGTGAATCCAACCAGCAACACTTACCGTACAGTCCGGTCTGTTCGTCTGATATGTCGCATATCTCACCTAGGGGTGGTAAACGTCAGACCCCAGTAGCTCGATAAGTCATGTCGATATGAGGTCTATAACAGTTCGAGAAACTACTGGTAACACTTACCAGTAAATCTCAGCAACCCTGGTCAGGGATTTCCGGTTATAGCCAATCGAACACAGTGCAACATCAACTCCCTATACCGGGAGAGACGAATCCCCTCCTATCGCTCATTGCCTCCATGTGATTCGGGACTGTACCCAAAAACCACCGTTTTGCACGCCCTCTTGGACGTTCCGCGGCCAAAATTTGGACTTAGTCCCTGAAATTTCATATATTTATTCTTAGGTCCTTTCTTGGCAATTTTTTATGGGAATTTTTTAATTCCACTCAAGTGTTGAGTATTCTAGGGTTTTATTGGGGACTCGTTAATTTGATCGGATAATTTAACTTCGTTTAAGTTTTTCCGGATATTTTAGAAACTGTTAAAAAGTTCGACCGGATATGAATACCCACTTTTTCCCCTGCCGGGAAATTTCCGATTGTTGGATTTTTCCGTGGTTTAATAACGTTCTAAGTAGTGCAAGTAACGCGATGGTCCCTCTAGAAGACAACAAACCTTAACTCGATTATGTGACCGTCTTGAACTGCCCTTTGAACCTTAGGGTTTGGGGCAGTACGGCGTGCCACATGTGAGGCGTTGGCTTGACCCTTCTACGGCTGGACCGTAGGTACTGAGGCATGAACTGGATGTTTTTAAACCTATTTCATGTGTTGATTTGTTTCGGGAAAAGTTGGGTGTTTGAATGTTCGATCGGAAAGTTTAACATTTTCTATTTATCTTGAATGGGATACAATACTTGGAATCCACAAGTAGTTATGAGATAACTGATATGAATGTTATAAGCATAGCACTTTAGTCTCACTTGATCGGTTGCCACGGAATTTTGATGTGATCAAAAGTCCGTCGCAATCACGTAGCGTACGCGGATACTCGCTGGTAAACTTAATAGACAGCCAGGCCCCATAGCCCTGACCAAGTGACTGTAGGAGAACCCCGTCGCCGAAAGCATCCGTTCGGGTGTTCGCGGCAGCGGTGTTACGCCTTGGTGCACTTCGCCGACGGTATCGGGGGTGCGGCCGTCTACTAAAGTTTGCGACGAGCATTCGATCAGGATGCCGGGAATCTTGTTGAATTGCCCGACTTGATATTGAAAAGTGTTTTCGATAATGAGACTAAAATGCGGGGTTTATAATTGTTAGGCATGCGATGTCTAAGGAATTCATTTGATTAGGCATGCGATGTCTATGCAAGTTGCGGATTCCAACTGTTGTAGTTTTACACTTTCTTTTCTGTGACCGTAAGTGTAATATGTGATATCGCCGGTTTCGTTGCTATATGTCAACGACAATTGGGATGCGCATATTTACTTACGTTGATGACATGTGATGTTATGTGTTGCTGGATATGTTATATTGGATCGTCGTTTTTAAATAGCCGGGGGGGGTTTATGTGAGATGAGTGTTTTTCATTTTCATTCATGTAAAAACTTGTATGTAATATTCTTTTATTGGGGCACTTCCAGGTTGCGGAAGTTGTCACCGTTGATGTATATTATTTACTTTTCCGCTCTAGGATAGACCTAAGGAGGGGAGCACAAGTAACCGGGTTCTAGGGTTCAGTGGGAGACCATCTCAAGGAGTCGAGCCCGGGTCTCCTAACCCTAGAATTGGTTGGGTTGCTTGCCGCTCTCATAGGGGTCTAGGGGTGTGGGTTTGGCTATTCATCGCGACCGTGGAATCCGTGTTTTATACTGGCTCATATTGAAAACACGGACGTCCTAGTATATCCAATATTTCATATGATTCTTCTGCTGCGATATCTGTGATGTGATCATTTGATATGTTCTGTGATAAATACTGTATATAGTATATATGATATATTATATAGACGTTACTTATGTTTTACACCCGCACTAGCCCTGCCCCGCTCTGCCGTTAGTTACCTAACCTAACGGTGCACGAGGGGACATCGAGGCGAATGCGGATGGCATAAGTGTACGTCGTATTTGTCTGTGATGTTTAGGTGATTTAAATGATGGGACTTCATTAATGTGATTAATGAAAGAAAAGAAACCTAAGATGTTGTGGAATCGAATTTCTAAATAAAACAGGTAGCTACAGTTCTTGCTTTGCATCGCGGTATTCCTTGTAGAACATCCTGCACCTTATTCGATGAGGAAAGGGCCGAGATCCCTTCACCGGGAGTGACCCCTTTAGCAATAACTGGCGGATGCTACACACTCGGTTTGTCTTTTGATTGCTTCTATAGTTTCTGCTTTGCACAGTGGTATATATGATATATCCTGCACCTTATGCGATGAGGAAAGGGCCGACGATCCCTTCATCGGGAGTGACCCCTTTAGCAAAACTAGAAAAGCCTAAAAAACACTCCATTTTAAAATCGTTTGATTCTACAACGATATCAAGTTCATTACGCAATAGGTTTTCAGAAAAACCTGTCGTAGCCCTCCGTCATTTCAGATAAGTACTAGTTAGTATTCGTGCTACGTTTGTTGACTATGTTAAGGCGTAGTGTGCGGTAGCTGATTAGTGCTTTTCTGTATAAGCATATGATGCGATTGGATTAGGGTAATCGTGCGACTTTGTTGACTATGTTAAGGGTCGTGCGGGTGGGTTTAATTCAATCGGGAAATGACGGGTTGAACTTGACTAGCACTTATGATTTGTTGACTATGTTAAGGTCATATAGCTGCTAGGGGCAAAATATTATCGGGAATTTCAAGTGTTGAAATTTGCAATGAGATTGCATACCTTCTATGAGATAGTTGGATCCCGATACCCGCTGCGAGTAATTGTTACTCCTGGGAGAGTTTTACACATTACAATTAGCCGATCAAGTAGGTGTCTAGAAAGGTGTTAACGGGGTTACGCCTCTGGGAAAACGAGGTTTACATTAATTAGGTCCGTGCGAAAGCACGGGGCACCTCCCTCAAAATACCAACACTGGCCTGGCTGAAAGATTGGCGACCTTTTAGCGTGTAATTAATCCCGGCTAGTCTTTCCTTTTAGGGTTTGAAGAAAGATTTGATAAAAACAGTGGGAGCCATCCTGATTAGATAAAATAAAAACCAATCTGATCTTGCAAGAGTATACGCTGAGTGTTTTCTTCTCTCTCTATCCAGGTAGCGACCATGTCATGACTTAATCAAGATAATAATAAGGATTATTGACTGAACCCGCTTGTTATACTGAGCTGGGGAACGTTGGTCCCGCTCCAACTTATAATTGTTATAAGACAGAACAGGAAATTGGGGATTACCAGAATTCCCGTGCCGTCCAAACGAAGAAAGTGCATACTGATGCATCATCTTCGGGTGTGTTCATTACTGAGAACTGTTTCTCAGTATCCTTTACGTCCTGGGTATGTGATACCGGATCAGGATCCCGCATATGTAATTTGTTACATGGGCTACAGATAGGTAAAGAACTGAGAACGGGTGATAAGTTTCATGAGACAAAAAACGGGGCAAGTGTTGCAGCCAAGTCTGTTGGTCACTGTCACCCTGTGTTACCAATACATTGATTCTGAACAAATGCTATTAGATACCGAACCTGATATACAAAATCATATCAGTCTCTTTATTAGTAAAGAAAAGATATAATTTTGTATTGTTGGATAATGTTTTGAACATTTCCTATATCAAATGTTGATCGGTTCAGGCACGTTATCTAAAAGCATTGACGTTCTAAATCAAACTACAGTTCTTAGTATACAGAACACACACAAGAAGAAGAGTTCAGAAATGAACGAATCCTTCTTGAGGCATTGTAGACTAGGTCATATCAATGCGACCCGACTGGCTGAAGTTACATTTAGATGTATATTTAAATAAGTTTGAATTTACATCTTGTGAAACTTGCCAGTCATGTCGCAAAGATTAGATGACCATAGCTCTGTTTATTGGAAACAGAGAAAGAGTAAGTGAACTCTTAGGATGATACATGTTGATGTATGTAAGGTCCCCTGACTATACAAGCCAAGACTGGTTCTTTGTACTTCATTACATTCTCTGATGATCTCTCAAGATTCAGTCATATGTTCCTGTTGAAACACAAGTCCGATCCTTTGTAGATATTCACAGAATATAAACTAGAAGTAGAGAACCAATACGGGTTAAGTATTATGTCCTTTGATGTGATCATGGAGGAGAATACTTGTGCATAGAATTCTTGGACTATTCTAAAAGAGAATGAGATTCTCTCTCAGCATTATTCCTCCGAATACACCATAGCACGATGGTATATCGGGGCGGAGCAATAGTGCCCTATGTAATATGGTGTGCTCTATGATGAGTACTACTGAGTTTCCAATCTCCGTTTGGGAGTTATGCACTTGAGAAGTTGCATACCTATTGAATAAGGGTTCCGATCAAATCAGTTGCCTACCACTTCATATATGATATGGGAAGGCAAGAGCCCATATCTTAAGATTTGGGGTTGTCAGGCCTATGTCTAAAAGCAAAATCTGGACAAGCTCGATGCAAGGTCAGTTATGTAGAACTGGAATGGTTCCAGCTATATAAACTACAGCTGATGATTTGATAGAACCAAAGGATTCAATAGTCACCGACGAACCTCAGCCTCTCCGCCGATCTAGTAGGGTTCCTCACCCACCTGAGAGATACTTCAATTTCTCTATGACAGTGGGAGCGAGGATTGCATCATGAGATGATGACCCAACTAGCTTCGAGCTGGCCATCAGGAGTGGGACTCTGTAAGAATGGCTGGATGCTTAGAGATCTGAGATGGAATCCTTATACACCAACAAAGTATGGACTTTGGTTGCTATATCTGAAGGGTTAAATCCCCATCAGGAGCAAGTATATCTTGAGAAGATTACTTGGTATAGATGGAAAGGTTGAGACTTTCAAAGCTAGACTTGTTAAAGGTTTGCATCATAAACAAGTTGTGGCTAATGATGAAACCTTTTCTGGGGCCTATGCTTAAGTCCATCCAGATCCTACTTGCCACGGCTGCATACCATGAGTACGATATCTGGTGGTTGGGTGTCATGACTGCTTTTCTAAAAGGGTGTTTTAGAAGAGAGCGTCTATAAGTACACAGCCAGAGGGCTTCGTAAACAGTGGGAGCAGCGGAAACGTGTGCAAGATGTTTTATGTGATGAAGCAGGCATCGCGGAGATGGAACATCTGTTTTGATGAGTTAGTCAAACAGTTTGACATCATCAAAATGGTAGATGAACCTTGTATATACAAAAAGGTAGTAGGGAGTATGGTAGTGATCCTCGTAGAGTACGTGGATGACATACTCTTGATAGGGAAGGAGTTTCCTATGCTACGCTCGGTCAATCTCCGCTTATCATAATGATTCTCCATAAAGGATCAAAGTGATACCTACTAAATCCTGGGTTTTGGATCTATGAGATAGATCTAATTGGATATTAGGATACTTACTAGTTGTAGTGAGATGGTATCAATTGGTCCTGGGGAGAATCACTGGAAGGGTTCCAGGGTGATAAGGACGACTGAAAGTCAGTCACAGGCATTGTCTTTACCCTCAGTAAAGGGACGTATGTTGGAAGAGTTCCAAGCTAGATATCGAGGCATACTAGACGATAAAGGTATAAGTGCACGGCGGCGCCCCGGCCTCCATCCCGAGGCCAAATGCGGAAGCGATGGTTAACTTTAATTTTCTTGAACTGGCACCACCGCGCACTAAAACCCGGATCGGGCCATTAACTAGTCCTAGCTAACTACAAGATGGGAAAGAGAGATATACCGAGTGATCCGAGTCCTCCGGTCTTCTCGTCGTCGTCCCGATCTCCCGCGGAAGCTACGGTCTCCACCTCGTTGCCGGAAGGGCACCACGTCGCCGGCTTCTTTTACGGGCTCCCACCTCTATACCGAGGCAACTCGGGCACGAAGCTGGCGAGTCGACGTGCCCAAGGTTTGCTGCAGAATGGTGTAGAACCATGTCTCATTTGGGGTTATGGAGTTTGCCATTTGGTGGAGGAATGAACTATACTTTGGAGGTGGAACTATAGGATTTTTGTGAAGCTAAAAGACGAAAAATCCCCTTGCACAAAATTGGGACAGCCACCTTGGAGCTTGGCCGGCCATGGCTATGTGGAATGGAGAGAATGAGAGAGGGAGTGAGTGAAAAAGAGATAGCTACAAAAATTAATCCAAGAGAGAGAGAGAAAAGGCTATCATGCTCAAGCATGATAACAAGATAAAACCAACACTCCACCTCAACCATCATGATGTCAAAAGTCAAGCAATCATGAAAACCATCATGAAGCAACAAGTCAAGTCAATGGATGGTGTACCATCATGATACAATAAAATGCAAATACCCCCTCCACAAAGGCTTATTTGCACAATTGCAAATAAGCCCTCCTCCACCAATCTTCGGCCATTGAAAGATACAAATGAAAATGGCCGAAACGGAAAGCAAACTGGAAACTCCAGAAAACTGGTCCCGTAATAAATTACAGGAAAACCCCGATACTGTGCATACACACCCGCATCTGTATTCCGACCGAAATACAAATGCAATGAGACAAAATCTACACTGTACTATACTAGGATCTGGCTTAAACCAAACCCGGCTAGTAATAACCGTTCGATCCTGATCCGTGTAATACCGCACGTATCTGATCGAACCCTGCCATATCTCCATACGGCCTCTACAGCGTTTCGCCCGAAAACTTGAGCAACTGAATGTGGGGGTCTCTAAAGACTCGTCAGTACCTTGGTTGTGGATTCAACCACTAGCACGTCAGAGGTATAAGCCAATACGTAACGGGCCACCAGGTATTGACCAAAAGGGACGTCGATGAGCGAACTCATCCTGACACCCTACTGAGCCTGTCAGTGACAATATCCGTACATTCCGGTCCGTTCGTCTATGAGCATCGCATGGCGGGCCTAGGGGGTTGGTAAAAGTCAGACCCCTAAAAGCGGTACAAGTCGTATCGGAGTGTAGCCCAGAACACCCTGAGATACTACTGGAATACCTACTAGTAAATCTCCTGCCTCGGCCGAGGGCTTCGTGTAATGGCTTTCCTAGACACAGCGCGACCTCACCCCCAATACCGAGAGAGACGAACCCCTGAAGATCCGCTCACTGCCTCCATGTGGCTCGGGACTGTACCCAACTAAAACCTGTTTGCATGTCTCCTTTGAGCGTGGTAGGGTAGTAATCAAAGTACAGTGGGAACTCACACGAGACAAATGACGATCCTCAGGTCGATGAACTAACCTGTACACATGTCACCAGGGAACTGCTATCAGACGTCAGGTATAAGACCAACTAGCATGTTCCCGGCGAGTCCTGTCCAGTGTACTCATAACCCAATGAGCACCTGTATACATCTTAGGTGAACCAACTGACACCAGTGGCTTGTGAGACCGGCCACCGCCCCTCGTCGGGGTCTCGACTGTATACACTAGTCTACTCTGGAGTATCGATGCCCTGTCTCGAAACTCCCACGACTAGGGACCTTTTAAGGATGTGCTTATAGACCACCAGCTCCCACGTATATGATCGCCCTCATACTGCTGGCAGTCAAGAAAGAATCCTAGGGGCTCTATCAACGTGTAATAGCGACCTGTCAGGTCACCTAAAGCAGTACATGATGATAAAGATGAACCAGATAGCATACTATCATCTCGAGTAAGACTGTCCTACTGGGACAGTTCCTCCCTCAATCATTGCAATCACATGCCTATGATTCAATAATTAACTCTGAGGGCACTATCTCCAACAATCTCCCACTTGCACTCAAGGCTAATTATTGCGATGTCGCATACTCACAGCCCGTGTGATACCGAACACCCAACTCCTATACTAGTCAGTCTCACAAAGCTCACTTGCGAAACTATTGCGTTCGAGGAATAGCCTCAGTGAGTGGATCCGCTTTGAAGTTTCTTTCTATGTCTCTCTATAATCTCAAGTTCGTGGAGAAAACCATCTCCCGAAATGAGCAATACCTGTCTTAGAATGTGTCTGGATGTCTGATGGGACCTAGCTCATAAATGAACTCCAAATCCAAACTTCTTAGACTGTATCGTCAACTGAACTTAATCAGTATCCTGCGCCATGCCTCCCTCAGTATTGCCTTGGACCACCTGTCCAAAATACTGCCCCTCATCGGAAGGAAAACTATAACTCTGACGACCACCCTGTCGTCCATGTCACCTTGGAAGCCTGGAATGATAACTGTCTCCCGCATGAGGCTGTCGTTATCATATCCCTAGAACATTCACTTATGTTCTAAAATTGCTTCCGACTGCTTCTCCAGGATTGGATCAATGTCAACTTATTGCATCTAGTGCAAGAACAACATCTGGTGTGGTACTTGACATCTCATGATTGACTCAATTGTCTGAGCAAGTGATCTGCCAATCATGCACATCCCTCTCCCATTTAGTCTATAAGACACCTTTAGAGAGGGTGACTCCATTACCTGCAGGTATACTACCGTGCCAGGAGTCGTCCATTCTAAATACTCTTAGAATGCTGTCTAAGTACCCAGACTGGGAAACCACCCAAATCTAGATCTAAAACCATAGATCCAGTGACCAGTATGTCTGATATAATGTCCAAATCCCATGTGGAGAAACCACTGTGTGACGACCAAAGTATAACCGATCGTAGTATAGGAATATCACTTCCTACTCTGTGTATGTCATCCAAATGCCATGACATCACACCCTACTACCTTCTCAACAGATCCATCCCCTATTCTGATGAAGCCAAACCTATGACTGTTGTTGGAGATAGTGCCCTCAGAGTCAATTATTAGGTCACAGGTACGTGATTGTAATGATTGAGGGAGGACCTATCCCGGTAGGACAGTCTTACTCGAGATGATAGTATGCTATCTGGTTTACCTTTATCATCGTGTACTGCTTTAGGTGACCTGACACTTCGCTATTACACGTTGATAGAGCCCCTAGGATTCTTGCTTGACCACCAGCAGTATGAGGGCGATCATATAAGTGGGAGCTGGGGGTCTACAAGCATATCCTTAAATGGTCCCTAGTCGTGAGAGTTTCGAGACAGGGCATCGATACTCCATAGTAGACTAGTGTATACAGTCGAGACCCCGACGAGGGGCGGTGGCCGGTCTCACAAGCCACTGGTGTCAGTTGGATCACCTAAGATGTATACAGGTGCTCATTGGGTTATGAGTACACCGGACAGGACTCGCCGGGAACATGCTAGTTGGTCATATACCAGACGTCAGATGGCAGTTCCCTGGTGACATGTGTGCAGGTTAGTTCATCGACCTGGGGATCGTCATTTGTCTTGTGTGAGTTCCCACTGTACTTTGATTACTACCCTACCACGGCTCAAAGGAGTCGTGCAAACAGGTTTTAGTTGGGTGCAGTCCCGAGCCACATGGAGGCAGTGAGCGTATCTTCAGGGGTTCGTCTCTCCCGGTATTGGGGGTGAGGTCGTGCTGTGTCTAGGAGAGCCATTACACGAAGCCCTCGGCCGAGGCAAGGAGATTTACTGGTAGGTATTCCAGTAGTATCTCAGGGTGTTCTGGGCTACACTCCGACACGACTTGTACCGCTTTTGGGGGTCTGACTTTTACCAACCCCCTAGGCCCGCCATGCGATGCTCATAGACGAACGGACCGGACTGTACGGATATTGTCACTGACAGGCTCAGTAGGGTTGTCAGGCTGAGTTCGCTCACAGACGTCCCTTTTGGTCAATACCCGGTAGCCCGTTATGTATTGGCTTATACCTCTAACGTGCTAGTGGTTAAATCCACAACCAAGGTGTTGACGAGTCTTTAGAGTCCCCCACATTCAGTTACTCAGGTTTCGGGCGAAAGGTTGTAGAGGCCGTATGGAGATATGGCAAGGTCCGATCAGATACGTGCGGTATTGCACGGATC
Source organism: Agapanthus africanus (assembly GCA_030015575.1). NCBI lineage: Eukaryota > Viridiplantae > Streptophyta > Magnoliopsida > Asparagales > Amaryllidaceae > Agapanthus > Agapanthus africanus. Next base: position 416,285,336 of record CM057343.1, on the reverse strand, counting down.
AAGATCGGACAGTTTGTACTACAGGCCGTATGGTTATATGGCAGGGTTCGATCAGATACGTGCGGTATTGCACGGATCAGGATCGAACAGATATTACTAGCCGGTTTTGGTATAAGCCGGATTCTAGTATAGTACAGCGTAGATTTTGTCTCATTGCATTTTGTATTTCGGTCGAAATACAGATGCGGGTGTGTATGCACAGTATCGGGGTTTTCCTGTAATTTATTACGGGACCAGTTTTCTGGAGTTGCCAGTTTGCTTTCCGTTTCGGCCATTTTCATTTGTATCTTTCAATGGCCGAAGATTGGTGGAGGAGGGCTTATTTGCAATTGTGCAAATAAGCCTTTGTGGAGGGGGTATTTGCATTTTATTGCAGATAACACTGGAAACCTACCAGTATATCTCGTTTGCCCTGGCCAGGGACTACTCGTGTAATGGCTCTCCTAGACACAGCGCGATGTCAACCCCCAATACCAGGAGAGACGAATCCTGTCTAACCGTCACTGCCTCCAAGTGCTTCGGGACTGCACCCAACCACTACCTGTTTGCACGACTCCTTTGAGCCGTGGTAGGGTAGTGATCAAAGTACAGTGGGAACACACTCGAGGCGTAGTGACAGTGTCAAGTCAGCGGACTAAGCTGTACTCATGTCACCTGGGAACTGATAACTGACGATAGGTATAATACCAACTAGTCAGTTCCCGACGAGTCCTGTCCAGTGTACCCGTAACCTAACGAGCACCCGCATACTATCTCAAGTACGACGTACTGACGGCTGTGGGACAGACCGTCTCCCACACTGGGATGAGAAGTGCATGCGCTGGTCTACTCCGGAGTATCGATGCCCTGTCTCGATAGTCCTGCGACCAGGGACCTGCATAAGGATGTGCTTATAGATTACCCAGCCCCACTAGTGTGACGGCCATCACATCGCTGGTAATCAAGCAAAATCCTAAGGGCTCTACTAATGTGTATAGGCGATATACAAAAATAAACACATGTACACATTGAAGTAGAAACAAACCAAGTAGCATACTACTATTTTGAGCAAGATTGTATATACAAGGTGAATATCCCAAGCATCCATTAAGTAATATACAAACTAGTATGATACAGTAATGGCCTCTAGGGCATATACACTAACAATCTCCCACTTGCACTAAGGCCATGTACTGGCGTATCGAAGACCTATCATCTCGATCAGCCGCTCGAACTGAGTCTGGGGCAAGGCCTTGGTGAATGGATCTGCAGTGTTATCTTCTGAAGCGACTCTCCGAACCTCGATCTCCTGGCGATCTACGATCTCCGTGATCAGGTGATACCGCCTTAAGATGTGCCTGGATCTCTGATGGGACCTGGGTTCCTTCGCTAAAGCTATAGCCCCGTTGTTGTCGCAATACAGAGGTATTGGATCAACAATGGACAGAACCACCTGAAGTTCTTTCAAGAACTTCCTCATCCAGACAGCTTCTTTTGCGGCATCAGATGCAGCGAAGTATTCCGCTTCCATCGTCGAGTCTGCAACAGTTTCCTGTTTAGAACTCTTCCAACACACCGCCCCTCCATTGAGGGTAAAGACAAAACCCGACATGGACTTGGAATCATCCTTGTCACTCTGGAAGCTGGAGTCAGCAAAGGCCTCGATCTGGAGGTCTTTTCCGCCATACACCAAGAACATCTCCTTAGTCCTTCTCAAGTACTTGAGAATGTTCTTTACCGCTATCCAGTGTTTCTCCCCAGGGTTTGACTGATACCGGCTTACCACACTCAGTGCATAAGCTACATCCGGTCTGGTACACAACATCGCATACATTATAGAGCCTACCGCAGAAGCGTAGGGTATAATAGACATGCGATCCCTCTCCAAATCAGTCTTGGGAGACATCTCTTTAGAGAGGGTGATCCCGTGACAAGCCGGTAGGTTACCGCGCTTGGAATCTTCCATACTGAATCTCTTCAGTATAGTGTCGATGTACCTGGACTGTGAAAGTCCTAATATCCTCTTGGATCTGTCACGGTAGATCCGGATACCCAGAATGTATGAGGCATCACCTAGGTCTTTCATGGAGAACCTTTGTGACAAGAACCCCTTGACAGATTGTAGCATAGGAATGTCATTTCCTCTTAAGAGAATGTCATCCACGTATAAAATGAGGAATACTACAGTTCTCGCTACAAATCTACTATAGATGCATGGTTCATCTGGATTTTTGATAAAGCCAAATTCTTTGACCGTCTCATCAAAGCAGATGTTCCAACTCCGCGATGCCTGCTTTAGTCCATAGATGGACTTAAGCAACTTGCACACCTTTCCGCTGCTCCCACTCTGAATGAAACCCTCTGGCTGGTCCATATAGACACACTCCTCTAAATTTCCATTTAGAAAAGCTGTCTTTACGTCCATTTGCCAGATCTCATAATCGTGGAAGGCAGCAATGGCAAGAAGGATCCGAATGGATTTCAGCATGGCTACTGGAGAAAAGGTTTCGTCGTAGTCCAAGCCAGGTCTTTGACGAAAACCCTTTGCTACCAGCCTAGCTTTATAGGTCTCAACCTGTCCATCTACACCAATCTTCCTTTTGAAGATCCACTTGCATCCTACGGATTTTACCCCGTCTGGAGCAATGTCCAACGTCCATACCTTGTTGGTGTACATGGACTCCATTTCGGTCCGCATTGCATCCAGCCATTTCACTGAGTCAACGCTCTGAACGGCCTGCTGGAAGCTAGTAGGCTCATCATAATCTATGATGCAATCCTCTCTATCCCTGTCTATGAGAAAACCGCAGTATCTCTCGGGCGGATGAGACTGCCTACTACTTCTGCGGAGCGGCGTAGGAATGTCCTGTTCTTCTGAACCCTCTGGTTCCACTAAACTTTCAGTAATAGTCCGTGGTTCTGGAATTTCTTCCAGTTCTACTGTGCTCCCACTTATCTGGTTTTCCAAAAACTCAGTTTCCAAGAAGTAGGCATGACGAGAAACAAGAACTTTTTGTTCCTCTTCACAGTAGAAGAAATATCCTTTTGAATTCTTTGGATACCCCACAAACTTGCACTGTACTGAGCGTGCCTCGAGCTTGTCCGCATGATGCTTTTTGACAAAAGCCGGACATCCCCATGTCTTAATGTGCTTAAGATAGGGTCTCTTCCCACACCACATTTCATATGGTGTGGAAGGCACAGTCTTAGTCGGAACTCGGTTCAAAAGGTACGCAGCTGATTCTAGCGCATACCCCCAGAATGATCGCGGTAACTCAGCGTTACTCATCATGGACCGCACCATATCCAATAGAGTGCGGTTCCGTCTCTCCGATACACCGTTATGTTGCGGGGTGTATGGAGGAGTAAGCTGAGAGAGAATTCCGTTCTCTTTTAAATAGTCCAGGAACTCGGCACTTAAGTATTCTCCACCTCGATCCGATCTTAGAATCTTAATACTTTTGCCGGTCTGTTTCTCTACTTCATTCTTATACTCCTGGAATTTTCCAAAGGCCTCGGACTTATGTTTCATTAAGAAGACATAACCGTACCTTGAGAAGTCATCCGTAAAAGTGATGAAGTAAGAGTAACCGCTTCGCGCATGTGTAGACATTGGACCGCACACGTCACTGTGTACGAGTCCCAAGAGCTCGCTCGCTCTTACTCCATGTCCAGTAAACAGAGTCTTTGTCATCTTTCCTTTGAGACAAGATTGACAAGTGGCATACGATTGATATTCGAACGCATTCAAATATCCTTCTGTATGTAACTTAGTCAACCTTCTCTCATTGATGTGACCCAATCTACAATGCCACAAGAAAGTCTGATTTATTTCTGGAGACTTTCTTTTGTGTGTATTCTGGACGTTGAAAATCTGTGGTTGGTTTAACACGTATATACCATTACTCAATGTACCTGACCCAATCAAAACTTGATTAAGGTGAATGTTTACAACATTACTTACAAACGCAAATTCATAACCTTCTTTAAAAACTAAAGATACAGAAATGATATTACAAGTTGCGTTGGGTACAAAAAAGCAATTACGCAAAACCAAAACATGTCCATCTGACATTCCCAGGTGATAGTCCCCCATGGCTTTAGCATCCATGCTAGCTCCGTTCGCAACTCTGAGGGTCATGTCACCTGCCTTCAAAACCCTACGGTTTCTCAACGCCTGCAAAGAATTACAGATATGAGATCCTGATCCGGTATCCAATACCCAGGAAGTAGAGTTTATTGAAAGACAGTTTTCAATAACATACACACCTGAAGCTGAAGCTGCAACCTGCTTCAATTCCTGTGTTCTGGCCTTCCAGGCCCTGCAATCATTCTTCCAGTGTCCTTTCTTATGACAATAGAAGCATTCTTCCTTATCCACAAGCTTCCCCGCTATCTTTGTTGCTTTACCTTTTCCCTTCGTATCCACTTTACTAACACCGCCCCTTGGTTTGGCGGGGGCCTTCTTCTTCTTTCCCTTGGCTTTCGCCTTGGACCTAGAAGAAGATGATCCTCCTACAAACAAAGTGGATGTATCCCTACCTTTCTGTAGGGTGCCCTCTGCGCTCCTCAGCATGTTGAGGAGCTCTGAAAGTTCAACCTCTTTTTCTTGTAAGTTGAAGTTCAGTATAAACTGGGCGTAAGTGGAAGGAAGGGACTGGAGAACTATATCCGTATATAGCTCACTCTCCAATGTGATCCCTAGGTCAGCGAGCTCCTCAATGTAGCCGATCATCTTTAGCACGTGCTCGGCTACTGATGATCCGACGGCCATTCTTGTCGAAAATAACTTTTTCGACGCTTCGTATCTTGCGATACGAGATTGCTCTCCATACAGTTCTTTTGTATGAAGCAATATGGATTCCATGTCCATATTCTCATGCCTCCTCTGATGTTCGTTGTCCATCGAGGCAAGCAGGAGGCATTTGGCCTTCGCGCTATCAATCTCCCAAGTCTTGCGGATTTCCTTATCCGCGACGCTGGAAGTTGGACCAGGGACAGGGGGAGCTTTGGTGGTAAGAAGATACCCCAGCTTGTCGTAAGTGATTGCTATCTTGACATTCCTGAGCCAATCTTTGTAGTTTGGCCCTGTCAGTTTGTTTTTATCTAGGAGTAACTTAAGTCCAGTCATGTCGATTTGGTCGCTGCAATTAGGAGAGAGAAGAAGAAACACTCAGCATGATGCTCTTGCAAGTTTAGAGTGGTTTTTAGTTTGTCTAAACAGGATGGCTCCCACTGTTTCTCGAATCCCTCCTCAAACCATAAAGGAAGAATTAGCCGGGATCAATCCCACCACACAATACTTGCTTAACCGTTCAGCCAGGCCGGTGTCGGTACTTCGAGGGAGGTTTTCCAACGCTTTCGCGAAGTTCCTTAATTAGAGAACCTCTTTTCCCTGGGGGCGTAGCCCCGCTAACACCTTTCTAGGCACCTACTAGGTTTATAGCATTGATCGTTTAGTGAGAAATTTCCCGAGGAGTAGCATATACCCACAGTAGGATCGGGATCCAAATATCATTGCGTGACGAAACTGAAGGAATCCTACCAGAATCATCACACTCCAAATGGTATGCAAATCTAGCAAGTTTCAGTACTTATGAAACTCCCGATGTGGATTTTTGCCCCATGCTCTTATGACCTTGACTTTGGCCAACAAATCATAAGTCATATGTCAAGTTCTGCCCGTCGTTCTCCAGGTTAATTTGAATCCACCCGCACCTACCCTTGACTTTGGCCAACAAGGCAGTACGACTGTTCCAAACCAACGCATCTATCTATGCTGCACATGAATACCCAATAGCTACCAATCACTGTGCCTTGACTTTGGCCAACAAACACAGCTTGAATACTATTGACTATTCATGTGAAACGACGGAGGGCTACGGATGGTTTTGGCAAAACCGTGAACGTAGTGAACTTGATTTGGTCGATGGAACGAGATAGCTTTTAAAAGGAGTGGCTCAAGCTCCGCATTTAAAAGTTGTTTTGAAAAGAACCGAGTGGTTTTTCGAAAGTGTTCCAACGACTTTAACTTGGTTTATTATCTTGCATTAGTTCTTTTAATGCGTGATATTCTTGCATTAGCTCTTTTAATGCGTCCCATCATTTAATCCTACCATTGCAGAAAACAACCAAAATATGACGTACGCTTATGCCATTCGCATTCGCCACGGGGCCCCGTCATTACCCGTTAGGTTACTTAACTAACGACAGAGCGGGGGCTGGGCTAGCGCGTCTGTAAAACATAAGCAACGCCTAAATAATATCATATATAGATATACTGCAATGATAAACATTTCAGATCACAGATGAATACATTGGATATACTAGGAATCTGTAATTCGCACGAGCCTGTAACGAAAAACAAATTACACGGTCGCGGTGAATAGCCAATACCCCACCCAAGATCCCTACGGGTGCGGCAAACTACCCGCCAAGTACCCGAAGCGTAGCAACCTCCCTCATCTCCATGAGTAGGCCACTCGACACTTCGGCATACCCGGTAGTTTGTGCACCCCCTCTATGGGTCTATCCTAGGAGCAAAAACAGTAAAAAGAAATTATACAATGACGGCTACAACCCCGACCCGGTTGTGCAGCCATACAAATAATTATTACATCAATTTACAAATTTACATGAATTGAAAGAAAAGAAAAACTCTCGTCTCACAACCCCCGGCTATTCACCCGCGACAATCCAACATATTCATATACACATTCCAGCACATTACAGATCACAGATTTGTATAACCCCCACTAATCGACATATAGCGATTAGTAGACGTTCAATACAAATATCACATTACAGAAAACCCGTTAGCTCAAGTCTTTTAGAAGTTCGATCAAAAATACGGATTTTCGGGACCCCAAAATAAAATTTTCGTTCTGGAAAATCTGGGTTGAAAATATATATACTAAAAATCCCAAAATACCCCAATTAGCAAACTGCAAAAAAGAAAACCCATGACCGAGTCAACTTGGCCGCGGATCCGCGGCGGGAGCGTGCTCCCGCCGCGGAACCGCGGCGCTTTGATCGAGTCATGGGCCCAAATTTTTGCAGTTTCTTTAAAAAAGCCTGAGTCGATTTTTGGTGTATTTCAAAAAAGTTTTCCAGCACTTTTAAAATCGACAGAAAGTTTAAAATTCCGGGGTTCGTTTCGGGACTTTTGCGTTGATCGATCTTCTAGATACTTGCTAACATGTTAGATAGAGTTTAACTAGGCTCTGATACCACTGTAAGTCCATGCTACCTCTCCCGGTACTTTCGGGAATGCGGAATTTGGTAAAAAACGATTTTTACGGAGGTGGTAACATGGACCTAAAACCCGGATCTTGGTTAAACATCTATCTAACATCCTAACTATGAGTTTCTAGCTACTCGGTTAGGGGGTTATACCTTACTTGTCTTGAACTCCTTCGTCTTCAAAGCTCCGATGGTGGTCCGATGGCTTCTTCTCGTCGTCTCCGTGCGCCGAAGATAGATCCACCTGAAAGCTCCAACCTTTAGCTCCTTCTTCGTTCTTTGAAGAAACTAGTTCACTTGGTTTGCTAAACCTAGTGAACTAGAATGAGTAGAGAAGAAATAGAATGGGATTTTATCTATGGTTCTTGATTCTCAACTCATGAGACAAGAGAACCATAGAATCAAGAGAGGGAGGAAGAGGTTGAGGGTGAGAGCAAAAGGAGAGCTCAAGAACAAGAGAGAGAATGAGCAAGAAAGAATGAGGCTCTCTTTTGTCTTTCACCCTCTCATAATCCAAAGTGATCATAACTCATCATATCAAAAAAAGTCTTATGTGATGGTTTGAAGCAACCATAACCATATCATTTCATGCACTCATTTTACACAAATGAGCAAGTAAACAAAAGTCTTTGCTATGAAATGATGGCTATGGTTATCATGATGGTCAACTAGTCAAGCCTAGTCAACCGGTCAACAAAGTCAACAAGTCAACAAAAGTCAACAAGTCAACAAAGTCAACAAAAGTCAACAACCATGTCACCATAATACTTAATTAATATAATAGTTAATCACATATCATATTCTCATTAGGGTTGAGCAAAAAGTCAAATAGTCAACGGTCAACTGTCAACAACCCTAATGAGAATCCGCTGCCTCTGCCTCCCTGTCAACTGTGCATACACACCCGCATCCGCGTTCCGAGGAACACGAATGCAAACTGGATAAATCCAATCCCATAAGGTACACTAGGATCTGGCTTAAACCAAAGCCCGCTAGTGTAAACTGTCCGGACACTGTACGTGCACAAGTGCACGGATGTGACCGAACCCTGTCGCAAAACCATGCGACCTGTCGCAATACCATGCGACCTCTACTCTTTTGCCTAAAGGCGAAAAGCTTTCTGTGTGGGACTCTAAAGACTCGACACTACGCTGGCAGTGGGTTTAACCACAGACCGCAAGCGGCACTAGCTGTGCGTAACGGTCCCCAAGTAATGCCGACAAGAAGACGGACGAGGCGAAACCCATCTGAACTCCTACTGAGCCTGAGTGTGACATTTTCCGTACAGTCCGGTCTATTCGTCTGATACATCGCATGGCGGGCCTAGGGGGTGGTAAACGTCAGTCCCCCAATAGCGGTACAAGTCGTGCCGGAGCGAAGCCCAAAACACCCTGAGATAACACTGGAAACCTACCAGTATATCTCGTTTGCCCTGGCCAGGGACTACTCGTGTAATGGCTCTCCTAGACACAGCGCGATGTCAACCCCCAATACCAGGAGAGACGAATCCTGTCTAACCGTCACTGCCTCCAAGTGCTTCGGGACTGCACCCAACCACTACCTGTTTGCACGACTCCTTTGAGCCGTGGTAGGGTAGTGATCAAAGTACAGTGGGAACACACTCGAGGCGAAGTGACAGTGTCAAGTCAGCGGACTAAGCTGTACTCATGTCACCTGGGAACTGATAACTGACGATAGGTATAATACCAACTAGTCAGTTCCCGACGAGTCCTGTCCAGTGTACCCGTAACCTAACGAGCACCCGCATACTATCTCAAGTACGACGTACTGACGGCTGTGGGACAGACCGTCTCCCACACTGGGATGAGAAGCGCATGCGCTGGTCTACTCCGGAGTATCGATGCCCTGTCTCGATAGTCCTGCGACCAGGGACCTGCATAAGGATGTGCTTATAGATTACCCAGCCCCACTAGTGTGACGGCCATCACATCGCTGGTAATCAAGCAAAAATCCTAAGGGCTCTACTAATGTGTATAGGCGATATACAAAAATAAACACATGTACATATTGAAGTAGAAACAAACCAAGTAGCATACTACTATTTTGAGCAAGATTGTATATACAAGGTGAATATCCCAAGCATCCATTAAGTAATATACAAACTAGTATGATACAGTAATGGCCTCTAGGGCATATACACTAACAGTCCATAAGTACATCCTTCAAGGTCACTAGTCGTGGGTGTATCGAGACGGGGTATCGATATACTAGAGTAGACTAGCGTATACCTTCTCGACCCATACATATGGGCGATGGATGATCCCATATCCATTGGTGTTTGACATCAGAGATAATATATGGGTGCTCAGTGGTGACTGGGTACACTGGACGGACTCGCCGAGAACCCCCAGATGGTATTATACCTTACGTCAGATGGCAGTTCTCTGGTGACACTGGTACAGGTTAGTCTGTAGACCCGAGATCGTCATAGAGTCTTGTGTGATTCCCACTGTGCTTTGATTTCCACCTTACCACGTCCAAGAGGGTGTGCAAAACGGTGGTTTTTGGGTACAGTCCCGAATCACATGGAGGCAATGAGCGATAGGAGGGGATTCGTCTCTCCCGGTATAGGGAGTTGATGTTGCACTATAACCGGAAATCCCTGGCCAGGGTTGCTGAGATTTACTGGTAAGTGTTACCAGTAGTTTCTCGAACTGTTATAGACCTCATATCGACACGACTTATCGAGCTACTGGGGTCTGACGTTTACCACCCCTAGGCGAGATATGCGACATATCAGACGAACAGACCGGACTGTATGGTAAGTGTTGCTGGTTGGATTCACAGGAGTGTGAGCGGGCTTGCTCGTCGATCTTCTGATCGCTCAATACCCGGGTTGCCATTACGTTTAGCAGACCGCTTGCGGCTTGTGGGTGCTTGATATGATCATCATCTGCTGCCGGCGTATTGACGAGTCTTTAGAGTCCTACACAGAGGTTTCCTGGCTCAAGCGAAACGAAATAGGAGCGCATATGAGATATGTGCGGGACCGAGAATAATGTGTGTATGTGATACCGTATTCTATTCTCGCGATGAATGTATCGATTGGTTGTATGCGATATAACCTGGTTATCGAATCGAGGATTGATTCGATAAGTCGATACATTGGATATTAGTCGGTCATATGTGATGTGACCGGATCGTTAAATCAAGTGTTGATTTAATGATTTAATGTATAATTATATATTTGATATATTACTTTACATTAACTAATATTGGTTTACTTAAGATGTTTTTCTCACTTGTTTGTGCACATTGTATATGTGATATATTTTTGTGCACAAGATTGTATCATGTTTGATGATACATGCAAACTTGGGTGTATGTTGATTTAAACCTTGGTTAAGTAAATGGTTAGGGTTTTAATTTATTTGTTCATTTATTTATTTATTTCTTTTGGATAAAATAAAATGGTGGCATTCTTTGTTTTTTCTTGAAGCTTCATGAAGCTTTGAAATGCTTTGACCATTTTGTTTCTTTCCTTAACCTTAACCATTTCCCTTAACCTTAGTTTACTCTCTACACTTAAACATGGTTGCTAATATGATAAGAATGACTTTATTTTCATTTATTCATTTGATTCTTATCATATTCTCTTTCTTCTTCCTCTTCTTCTTCAAGAAGAAAAAGTTTGCTAGCTTCAATGGTGAAATAAGAAAAAGAGTGAGAAATCCAAATATAAAGTGAACCCACTTCCTATTTCTTCATCCTCCACCACTTGCCAAGTAGTATAGGGTGTTTTCTTCACAAGTTTCTTGAGTTGGTGAAGTTGGAGCTTGATCTTGAGTTGTCTCGACGTAGATCATCTTCGGCATCGAAGTCGACGACCTAGCCCGATCATTTCTTCGACGAAACCATCGCTAGAGTCCAGGATCCGATGATCGCAGCGGAGGGACATCATCATGGAGCTAGGGAAGTGGAGGACCGGATCTACAGAGGTTGTAGTCTCTTTCACTTAGTAGTAAAATTGTTTACTACTTGCATGTTTCGCCTAATCTCTAGTTAACGATTTATATTAGGGTTTCTCGGCACCGTAAAAATTTGAAATTGGCATGGTTGATGCCTTGTGAGACCTCATTAGTGTGCCTAGGAACCCTACATTATGTTATGTGGGGTCGAACTCACTTGAGTCGACATGTTATTTTATCTATGCATTCATTCTTACTTATGCAAATTGTATCTTACATTGCGTGGGATTTATGACTGCCTTGAGGCGAAGAGCTAGCTCCCGCTTGGGGATGCCATATTTCTGTTATTCACTTGTATTCCTATTCCCACCCGTTGGGGGACTATTTTACAGAGAAGATTTTGCCAGAAATTTAGGAAAAGGAAGTTGTTTTTCATAAAAAGAGACTTGATATGACTTAATGAAACAAGTGCTTAAAATAAACATGGTTTTTCCTTCACTCTAATTCTTATTTGGGTTTTGTATTCTGGGCTTCGGCTTACTTATTTTACGGACGCCTTGAGACGTTTCGTAACTTAAGTGCCAGTCACGTTCCGTACTCTGCGGGTCGTGACATTATCCCTCCTCGTGGAGTCATGAAGATGAGGCCTTCCCTTGATTTGATTATGGGGGTGCTTTGTTTGCGCTTCTTCATGGAAGATGCCCCATCGAAGTAGAGTTCCCATCGGGTGTCACTCTCTCTTCTCTCTCCGTCGATCATGTCAAACGCGTGCTCGTCTGGCAATTCGCAGTTCAAGGGGGATTCGGCAGGTATCGGATGCTCAGCGAGGAAGTCAGCGATGGCCTGGCCTTTCACTGCCTTGAGGGGACTATAAGTTATCGAGAACTCCATCAAGAGCGGGGACCATTTAGCGAGCCTTCCTGTTAATATGGCCTTCGACATCAAATACTTGAGAGGATCCACCTTCGATATGAGATGGACCTCATGTGCTAACGCATAGTGTCTGAGCTTCGTTATCGCGAAGTTCAACGCTAGGCAGTGTTTTTCGATGGGAGAATAAATGCTTTCTGCCCCCAGGAGAACTCGACTCAAATAGTAGAGGGATCTCTCCTTCCCTTGGTCATTCTTTTGTGCCCATAGCACGCCTAAAGAACCTTCAAGGGTAGTTGTATACAGAATGATAGGCTTTCCCTTGACTGGAGCGGTCAACACCGGAGGATTCTGTAAGTATTGCTTGATTTCGTCCAGTGTGCTTTGGCATTTGCGATCCCAGACGAACGGAGTTCCCTTCTTCATTAGGTGACTGTAAAGACGACACTTGCCTGAGAGATTGGCTATAAATCGTCGGATATACACGAGCTTTCCTTAGAGAGACCGCAGTTGCTTGAGAGTCCTTGGCGGAGGAATTTCCATGATCGCCTTGATCTTCGACGGGTCTATCTCGATGCCTCGGTGGTGGACGACGAATCCCAGGAACTTGCCTGAGGAAACTCCGAACGCGCATTTGAGTGGGTTCATCTTCAAGTTGTATTTCCGAAGTCGATGAAACACGATCTTCAGATGCTCTAAATGTTCCTCGTATGATTTGCTTTTAACAGCGAGGTCGTCGATATAGCATTCAACGATTTCATGTATGAGGTTGTCGATATAGCATTCAACGATTTCATGTATGAGGTCGTCGAAAATCTTCGTCATGGCCCTCTGATAGGTGGCACCGGCGTTTTTTAGACTGAACGACATCACCTTATAGCAGAATATGCCCAAAGGGGTCCGGAAAGCGGTATGCTTCTGGTCTTCGGGATGTATCTTTATCTGATTGTATCCTGATGAGCCGTCCATGAAGGAGAAAACTTCGTGAATAGACGTATTATCTATCATCAGTTCAGTGACTGGTACTGGGAAGTCATCCTTCGGGCAGGCTTTATTGAGATCCCGAAAGTCCACACATATGCGCACCGTCCTATTTTTCTTCATCACTGGGATGATATTGGCGATCCAGTCAGGGTACTGGACCTCTTGGATGAAGCCGGAGTCGATTATCTTCTTGACCTCGGCGTTGATGCTCATCTCAAGCTCGAGCCACATTCTTCTCAGTGCTTGTTTGATCGGCTTGACGTTCGGGGATATTGCCAATTTGTGTACAACAATCTCTGGATCTAATCCTGGCATCTTAGAATAGTTCCATGCAAAGCAATCTTTATGCTGCATGAGCACGTCCTTTAGCATAGCCACCCTTTCTTCAGACAACAGCTCATTGACGAATGTCGGCCGCGGGTCACTTGCCGTTCCCAAATCAATTTTCTTGAGGTTATCTGCAGTAGTATGTATTCCATCTTCCAGCTCTTTTGGCGCCGGTGGAAATTCTGAGATCACCTCGTCATCGTCGTTTTCGAAGCACCAGGGGAGGTCATCCACATTCTCGGGTTCTTCTTCTGACAGCGTTATCACGTGGCAGGTACGAGATCGCTTCCAAGACCAACATTGATCTGGTTCCATTCTCGCTGCATACGGGGCTTTCGGTTCATGCTTTTGCGGCAGGATTACCCTCCAACTGTTGGATAGAGCGAACCTGCCGAGTTGATATTGGTCTTCAACCCAATTCTTGAAGGTGAAGCAGTCTTCGAGAGGATGCTCTATTGCTTGGTGATAAGAGCAATAGTCTGGGTGAGAGACCTCGCCTGCTTGCTCGGGGTGCTTGGACTCCGGTAGGGTAATCATCTGATGTTTTATGACAAGATCAAGTATCTTTCTTGTCTTGTCCTGGGAAAAAGAGTATGCTCGACCCATCTTCTTTACAAGAGACAAATCTTGGCTGCTCGATTCTCAATCGCGTGGTTTCTTGGTCCCGCTTTGTCGCTGTCGAACGCTTTTTCCATTCTTGGGTTTATTTTTGCCTCTACGCCGGGTCTTTTGCATGACGGGTTGGTGACGAGGAGCATTGTCATTCTCAACGGCCCGTTGAAGGAGGCGCTGTGTCCTGGCTTTCTCGTAAATGTCCATTTCGCGGTTATGGTTATCCCGGACATTTTGACCCGCTTCCCTTATAAGCTTGTCCATCTATTCTTCAAACGACGGACTTGGCATTTTCACGACGGGTGCTCGTTTTGGTTCAGGGTTAGCATCTTCCTACAGAGCATCTCCTTCTTCGTCAAAGTCATGTATGACGTAGCAGCCGCGGAATCGCTCCCATTTCTTGGATTGAACATATCCAAGCCTGATCGTTTCCATTCTCCCGTTGGGCAATTTTCGCTGAGTTCCGGGGACGTCCCAGATCCTGTTGTAGAACTGATCTTGTCGAGCAGTCTGTTTGAAGGGTACGCCTTGGCGCCTCAACAGCCTTTTTAATCCTTCTGTGTTGTATCTGGACAGACGGATGGGTTGGAGCTTGTCAGGCGTAGAATCGGCGCCATGCCAGATTTCTTTCTCCAAGTGCGTCTTCGAGATTTGCCTTAGACGATGGATTAGCGAGTGGTGCCGCCTGAGCAAGCATCTTATGTAGATTTTCACGTTGCAGTTGAACTTTTGTTAAGGACCGAGTTTGAGGTCGGTGACTAGTAGAAACTCGAACTTCGTCTTTGGAATTCACTACATAGACTATGTAAACTACCATGCCCTCAGGCTTAGGGTGTTTGGAGTTTTTGCCCTTTGGAGTTTGCTTCGGGCACTTGAGCTTTATTGGGCCTCCTTTTTTTGTGAAAAGCCGCTTTGGTTTTAGGAGGAGCCGCTGTATTAGGATCCGTCTTAGGGTAAGTCCTCTTCACCTGCTTCCACACCTTATATATAGATGAGGAAAGTTGTCTCAGGAGGCAAACTTGTTTCTGCTCTCGTGGGATCTCCATGGGCTGCGGAGACTTCTTCAATATTGCGGTAGGAGAATTTCGTCTGTCCCTTCGCAACAGTTTGAAGCTGTTCCCAGTTGGAACAACAACATTCACCACTGGGGTTGAAACTGGACCATGCGGAGAACTGCCCCAGCTCATTTTGTATGATGCCGATATCGACGTTGACCGTTTCTTACGGCCGGGATTTGATTAGCCCCAGGATTTTGCCGAGCCTGCCCCCTATTTCCTTTGAGAGCTTAAATATTCTGCCCCCTGCGTCGACCTTGGTCTTTAGCAGGTGCCATTTGTTTGAGAACTGATTCCATTGGCAAAGCTATGGCTTGGGGAACCAGCCTGTGGAAGACAGACTTCTACTGGGCTTCCTCCATTGGCGTTGAGGCACCGAGGGTGGGAGGTAGGAGTGTCGACCTAAAGAGAAGCCCGTTGATTTCTTGAAGTGCCAGATTGCAGAGATTCGAGATTGCAAGTGGCCCGTACTTGACTCCACCAAATATGACAGAGCCTGAGTTGCTAAGATGGGAGCAAACGCCATTCTTCATAGAGACGAAACACCGACTTCAGTACCCACTTCCCTAAGGGCAACCACAAACATACACACCACGATTATCTGATCACGGGAAAAACGCGACACACGAAGTGTGGAGTGGAAAGAGGAAAAGGTCCCACCGGGCATGCCAGAATCTGTTCCCCGCCGAAACATGGAGACGCGACCGCGCGGGTCCGTCTTGCCTGAATTTCGGGGAAGATGCTAATTGGTGCTATCCGTCCACCTCTCCAAAGATGCCAAGTTGATTTATGACACCATGTATCGAAGGTTTAAACGGATGCGGCCGATGTAGCAGATTTCGTCAGATTCCCCCTCGTTTGAGGGGTTTTTGATTGTGGGGACGCTCTTCCCTGCAGGCGCAAGCCCCTGCAGTTACTTACGCTACCGCATCGCAGTAACCACTTTCTCCTTCTCCAGATAGTCACTTCGTGTCGTGGGTGTTTGTTTTGTTTTTGATTGCCCGTGGATTGTATACGGAGACTAATTTATATTGTCGCCCGTAGGGCATGGATTAGTCCAAATCCGTATTTTCTTAGATTTGGGTTTAGGGTTGGGTTTAAGAATACATTAGTCTCATTTGAGACTAAGATCAACTTAAACATTCGTTGAGGATACGTTAGTCTAGTTTTAGACTATGATTAACTTAACAGGATCGTTTAAATCCAACAAGAGAGCATTTTGACTCTATTGTTTAGTTTAGGGACATTGCGATCGATTAGTTTAAGGACATTACAGTCCATTGTTAGTTTAAGGACATCTCGGTTCATGGGTTTTAAAGGACCCCACAGTCCGTGGTTAAGGACATCATAGTCCATAGGTTTTAAATGACCCAACAGTCTGAGGTTAAGGACATCATAGTCCATAGGCTTAAGGACCCCACAGTCCAGTTTAAAGACGTCATAGTCTATGAAATGTATGGTTGTCGGGACCCGTCACCTCTCTGAAGACGTTGAAGGATTACAACGACATATATCAGAGGGGTTCAGAGATGTACCCTTGAACCAAAGTTGATTGGGAAATCTGTAGTCCAATTTGGGACTAAGATCAATCGATTAGATTATGAGCACATGGGCTCAGTTGAATCTGAATTGAAGACTTATAGCCAACTTGGGCTAAGTCCAATCAAGTTAAAATGTTTAACATTTGTCTTGGGCTGTTGAGCCTTTATTTGGGCTTGGCCCTTTTAATAGTGCCGAGCATTGACTTGCATTCTGACAATGTTTTGTATTTTATTGAATGCTGAGCATTTATCAGAGCTCGGGGCTTATTAAAGAACAATTTATGTTCTATCAGCGCGACACGTGGCGCGCTTGGCGCTTTGCGCCAGTCAAAGAGCGCAGTACGCTTCTGCCGAATAGCGCACACGTGAGGGACACGTGTCGCGCTTGGCGTTAAGCGCCAGATGATGGGCACAGAAGCACAGTTTATGAGCGCATTGCGCTAGTTCATGAGCGCCTTGCGCTATTAGTTTAGTGGCGCACACATGAGTGACATGTGGAGCGCTTGGCTCTGAGCGCCAGCCCATGAGCGCAGTGCGCTATTTCAAGAGCACAAAGCGACACGTGTCGTGCTCGGCGCTAAGCGCCAGTCTAAGAGCGCAGAAGCGCAGTTCAAGAGCGCAAAGGCGCATATGATCAATTTTATGATCTAAGAAGAGATTTTGTCTCAAGATTCTAAGAACAAAAGTTCTTCAATCTCTTATGTTGATGAAAGGCTTTTCCTTTATGGATCTATGATCTGTGAGAAAGAAGTAAATTCTTCTTTTATTTTATAATGAGGTCTTTTTATCTCTCTGTGAAAGTCTTTTTGTCTTTGTAGATCTATGATCTTTTAAAGAAGTGAATCCTTCTTTTTAAATTATGAGATGATTTCAT
This sequence comes from Agapanthus africanus, assembly GCA_030015575.1. Taxonomy (NCBI): domain Eukaryota; kingdom Viridiplantae; phylum Streptophyta; class Magnoliopsida; order Asparagales; family Amaryllidaceae; genus Agapanthus; species Agapanthus africanus. The sequence goes on along the minus strand of CM057343.1, from coordinate 416,267,923 downwards.
CTCTATGTTCATCATTATCATCTTTTACCTTGAAGAAAGTTTTCTTCTTCTAAGAGCTTGCTCTTTTTCTTTGAATTTCTCAAAGTTTATCAGGAGGTTTCTCTCTATTGTTTCTGTATATCTCTGTATATTAGACTTGAAGTCTAAGGGCCTTTATATAGGGCAAGCTGATTTGTTCAATCAGTTAAGGAGATCTTTTCTCCAATTGATTTGGGGAATTTCCCATCGTTGGATCTTTGATCCAAGGGCTTCTGATTTAGAGAAGGTAATCTTCTTATTTTTAACAAAGATTGGGAAATCTTCTAAATAGAATTTATTCTGTATTTTTAGTGATTTTTTAATTACCATTGGATCATTGATCCAACGGTGCTCTGATTTACAGAGCACAATTTTGTTGTTTGGAAAGATTTAAATCTTTCCTTCACAGAATTTAATTCTGGTTAATTAATGATTTATCATTATTATTAGATCTTTGATCTAACGGTAGGGAGCTTTTAGTTCCAGCGCTAGCGCACCCGTGCTTTGCATGTGGTGCGCTGCTCAGAGCGCAGCGTACCTAGCGCTAGCGCATTCGTGCTTTGCACATGGCGCGCTGCTTAGAGCGCAGTGCTCCTAGCGTGAGCGTACACGTGCTTTGCACGTGGTGCGCTGCTTAGGGCGCAGCGCATTTGGCGCTGCATCTGAAGCGTTGCTTTATTTTAATTTGAAACAGAGTTTTGCTCTGATTGGGGGAAACAATCAATTCTTGCAAGATGTTCATCACATAAAACTGCATTTTAATACCGCTCATTCATTATCAATTTTGTATAGTATCGGTACTATTATCCCGTGTCTACTCAATAAATACAGATTAAAGGTATTCATGATAAAACATTGGAAACACACTCAAATACACGGATATGACAATTGTGAGCCGACACTGCAATCGGAACTGCAAACCGATCTATATTTAAAGAGTTTCTTTTTACAACATGCATGTGTACACACTTTTTATCAAAAATGGTCCAGCACATACAAGTGTGAACACCTTTTTGAGATGCATGAACCTAGGAGGCTGCCCAGATGCATGAACCTAGGGGGCTGCCCATAGCACAAATGGGCACAAGTGAGTGTGATGTGTGATAAATGCTAAAAGATGTGATGCGATTTAAAGCATCAAGATTTCTCTCCAAAACTACTGAGTACAACCTACGCTTCTACAAAGAGATCAAACAATACCAGTGTTAGGTCCACGTTACCCACCCCGGTTCTTTCGGGGAGGCGGAATAGGTAAAAATCAAAATTTTCTCACAAGGTAACATGGACCATGCATGAAGGATCTTTGCTAAACAAAAACTAACACATAAACTACAAGTTCTAGCTACTATATAGAATGGTTATACCTAGATCTTGAACTCCTTCTCTTCTTGTTGTGGTTCTCCTTCTTGCTTGCTCATTGTAGTGGTTTGAACGGCTCCTCCTCGTCGTCTTCTCTTTGCCGAAGATAGATCCACCCGAGGGCCTCGAACTTGAGCTCCTACCTCAACCAAGAGGTAACTAGAGTGCTTGGTTTGCTAGACAAAGAACCCTAGAAAGAGTAGAGTGATGCTTTGATGGTTTAGTCTCAAAAGCTTATGATTTCCAACCTATGGAACACTTAAGCTTTGAGAGAGGAAGAGGGAGAGCTTTTTCAAGAGAGAGAAAGAGTATGATAGAATGAACTCTTTTTTTTTTGCAACCATGCTCACAAAATAAGAATAATGATAATAATAATAATAATTAAGAAATTGTGATGGTTAGTTTATGAATGACCATTATCATTTCATCATTTAATGCATTTGAAAGAAACAAGAAGCATTTTTGAAATGAAATGATGATGGTCAACATGTCAACAATAGTCAACCGGTCAACCAAAGTCAACAAGTCAACAAAAGTCAAATGGTCAACAACCCTAACCATGGCACAATTATCTTTAATTAATATCATTAATTATAATTCTCATTTGTAGGGTTCCTAAGCACACACATGAGCTTCCACAACAGATCAAACATGCCAAAATCAAATTTTTCTATGTGCCAAAGAACCCTAATGCTAGATCGTTAACTAGAGGATAGGCGAAAGATGCAAGTTAACAACTTAACTAGAAAGTGAAAGTGACTACAACCTTTGTAGATCCGGTCCTCCACCTCTTTAGATCCGTGATGACGTCTCTCCGCTGCGATCATCAGATCCCGGACTCTGGCGATGGTTTCGTCGGAGAAATAATCGGGCTAGGTCGTCGATTTCGATGCCGAAGATGATCTACGTCGAGGCAACTCAAGATCAAGCTCCATCTTCACTCGGTCATAGAACTTGTGAAGATAGCACACTCTACTACATGGCAAGTGGTAGAGGATGAAGAAATAGGAAGTGGGTTCACTTTGGATTTGGATTTCTCACTCTTTTGATCATGGCACCATTGGAGGTAGCATGGTTTCTTCTTCTTGAAGAAGAAGAAGAAGAAGAAAAAGAATATGATAAGAATGATAAAATCAATTGATTAATAATAATAAATCAAGTGATCTTATCATATAGCAACCATGGGTTAGTGTAACTAGTGTAGAGACTAAACTAGGGTTTAGGTGCATGGTTAGGTTTAGGAAAAAACAAAATGGTTTGAACTTTTCAAAGCTTCATGAAGCTTCAAATAAAAACAAAGAATTCCACCATTTTATTTTTGCCAAAATGGATAAATAAAATGAATAAGTAATTAAGAAAAGAAACAAAACCCTAACCATTAACCTAAACAAGGTTTAAAGCATACACACACCCAAGTTTGCATGTATCATCAAACATTATACAAAATAGTGCATAAACATATATCATATATACAATGTGCACAAACAAGTGAGAAAAACAAATCTTAAGTGAACCAATACTAGTTAATGTAAAGTAATATATCAAATATATAATTATATATTAAATCATTAAATCAACACTTGATTTAATGATCTGGTCATATCGCATATGACCGACTAATATCCAATGTATCGACTTATCGAATCAATCCTCAATTCGATAACTAGGTTATATCGCATACAACCAATCAATACATTCAACGCGAGAATAGAATACGGTATCACATACACGCATTATTCTCGGTCCCGCACATAACTCATATGCGCTCCTATTTCGTTTCGCTTGAGCCAGGAAACCTCTGTGTAGGACTCTAAAGACTCGTCAATACGCCGGCAGCAGGTGATGATCATATCAAACACCCACAAGCCGCAAGCGGTCTGCTAAACGTAACGGCCACCCGGGTATTGAGCGATCAGAAGATCAACGAGCAAGCCTGCTCACACTCCTGTGAATCCAACGAGTAACACTTACCGTACAGTCCGGTCTGATCGTCTGATATGTCGCATATCTCGCCTAGGGGTGGTAAACGTCAGACTCCAGTAGCTCGATAAGTCATGCCGATATAAGGTCCATAACAAGTGTGAAACTACTGATAACTCTTACCAGTATATCACAGCAACCCTGGCCAGGGATTTCCAGTTATGGCCAGTCGTGCATAGCGCAACATCAACCCCCAATACCAGGAGAGACGAATCCCCTCCTCTCGCTCATTGCCTCCATGTGAATCGGGACTGTACCCAAAAACCACCTGTTTTTACGACTCAGTAGAGCCGTGGTAGGGTGGAAATCAAAGCACAGTGGGAGACACACAAGACTCTATGACGATCTCGGGTTAACAGACTAAGCTGTACCAGTGTCACCAGAGAACTGCCATATGACATGAGGTATAATACCATCTGGGAGTTCTCGGCGAGTCCGTTCAGTGTACTCAGTCACCACTGAGCACCCGCATGCCATCTCTGATGTCAAACACCAATGGATATGGGATCATCCATCGTCCATCACATGGGTCGAGAGGATATACGCTAGTCTACTCTGGAATATCGATGCCCCATCTCGATATTCCCACGACTAAGAATATTGAAGGATGTACTAATGGACCACCCAGGCCCCATTAGTATGATCTACATCATATTCCTGGAAGTCGAGTACACATCCTAAGGGCTTTATCAACATGTAACAGAGAGACAGAAAGTATACATGTTAAGATAAAGAGCAACCAGATAGCATACTATCATGTCGAGCAAGAAAGTCATACCTATATATGTCCCAGCATCCACTACAATATACATCCAATGTACAGTAATGGCCTCTAGGGCATACATATAACTAACAATCTCCCACTTGCACTAGGGCCATCTGTAGCAGTGGTTGCAGTATCTAATACTCAACCATCCCATACAAGTCTCTCTTTGGGAAAAAGCCATTGTGAGTGGATCTGCCGTGTTGTCTTCTGAGTCTACTCTCCTAACCTCGATCACTCTGGAGATCAACTATCTCCTTGATCAGGCAATGCTTCCTCAGAATATGTCTGGGTCACTGATGGGACCAGGGTTCCTGGGCTAAAGCCACTCTTCCATTGTCACACAATGGTAGGAACCTAGTTCATCTTATGAATTAATATACACCCAAACTGTCTCTTTGGTAGTATCTTTGATAGCGATGTCACCAGCCTTTATCGTCTAGTCTGCCACGGTATATAGCTTGGAACACTTCCAACATACCGTCCCTCCACTGAGGGTAAAGACAATGCCTGCGACTGACATTCAGTCGTCTTTATCACCCTGGAACCTTTCCAGTGATTCTCCCCAAGATCGATTGATACCATCTCACTAAACCGTGAGAACCCTAATATCCATTTAGATCTATCTCATAGATCCAAATCCCAGGATTTAGGAGGTATCACCTTTATCCTATTTGGAGAATTCATGTGATAAGATGAGATTGACCGTTCGTAGTATAGGAAACTCTTTTCCTATCAAGAGTATGTTGTCCACGTACAATACGAGGATGAGCACCTTACTCTCTACTACCGTTTTATATATACAAGGTTCGTCTACCATTTTGATGAAGTCAAACTCTTTGACTATCACATCAAAACAGACGTTCTAACTCCGCGATGCCTGCTTTATCCTGTAAAGCAACTTGCACATGTTTCCGCTGCTCCCACTGTTTACGAAGCTCTCTGGCTGTGTGCTTATAGACGTTCTCTTCTAAATCAGTATTTAGAAAAATAGTCATGACACCCAACTACCAGATATCGTAGTCATGGTATGTAGCAATGTTAAGTAGGATCTGGATGGACTTAAGCATAGCCACTTGGAAAAGGTTTCATCATTATCCACGCCTGGTCGATGACGAAAACCTTCAACAAGTCTAGCTTTGAAAGTCTTAACTTTTCCATCTACACCAAGTAATCTTCTCAAGATATACTTGCTCCTGATGGGGATTTAACCCTTCAGATATAGCACCCAAAGTCCATACTTTGTTGGTGTACATGGATTCCATCTCAGATCGCTAAGCATCCGGCCATTCTTACAGAGTCCCTACTCTCGATGGCCTGCTCGAAACTAGTTGGGTCATCATCTCATGATGCAATCCTCGCTCCTACTGTCATCGAGAAACCGAAGTATCTCTCAGGCAGGTGAGGAACCCTGCTAGATCGGCGGAGAGGCTGAGGTTCGTCGAGGACTATTGAATCCTCTGGTTCTGTCAAATCAGCTGCAGTTTTGTATGGTTGGAACCTTTCCAGTTCTACAGAACTGACCTTGCCTCGATCTTGTCCGGATTTTGCTTTTGACATAGGCCGGACAATCCTAAATCTTAACTTACTTAAGAGATAGGCTCTTCCCATACCATATCTTATATGGAGTGGTAGGCACTGATTTGATTCGAACCCAATTCAATAGGTATGCAACTTCTCAAGTGCATAACCCCCTAAAAGGAAATAGGTAACTCAGTAGTACTCATCATAGAGCACACTATATCATATAGGGTGTTATTGCTCCGCCCTGATACACCATTGTGCTGTGGTGTATACAGAGGAGTAACACCGAGAGAGAATCTCATTCTGCTTTAGAATAGTCCAAGAATTCCATGCACAAGTATTCTCCTCCCTGATCTCATCAAAGGACATAATACTTATACCCGGTTTTTGGTTCTCTACTTCTAACTTATATTCTGTGAATATCTTAAAAGCTTCGGACTTATGTTTCAACAGGAACATATGGCTGAATCTTGAGAGATTATCAGAGAATGTAATGAAGTACAAAGAACCGGTCCTGGCATGTGTAGACAGGGGACCTTACATACATCATCATGTATCAGTCCCAAGAGTTCACTAACTCTTTCTCTTTTCCAATAAACAGAGCTATGGTCATCTAATTCTTGTGACATGACTGGCAAGTTCTATAAGATGTAAATTCAAACTGATTTAAATATGCATCTAAATGTAACTTCAGCCAGTCGGGTCGCATTGATATGACCTAGTTTACAATGCCTCAAGAAGGATTCGTTCATTTCTGAACTCTTCCTCTTGTGTGTGTTTTTTATACTAAGAACTGTAGTTTGATTTAGAACATCAATGCTTTTAGATAACGTGCCTGGGCCGATCAACTTTTGATATAGGAAATGTTCAAAACATTATGCATCAATACAAAATTATATCCTTCTTTACTAATAAAGAGACTGATATAATTTTGTATATCAGGTTCGGTATCTAATAGCATTTGTTCAGAATCAATGTATTGGTAATACAGGGTGACAGTGACCAACAGACTTGGCTGCAACACTTGCCCCGTTTTTTGTCTCATGAAACTTATCACCCGTTCTCAGTTCTTTACCTTTCTGTAGCCCTATGTAACAGATTACATATCTGGGATCCTAATCCGGTATCAGATACCCAGGACGCAGAGGATATTGAGAAACAGTTCTGTGTAACGAACACACCCGAAGAAGATGCATCATATGCACTTTCTTCGTTTGGGCGGCATGGGAATCCTGGTATTCCCCTATTTCTTGCTCGGTCTTATAACAAATATATGTTGGAGCGGGACCAACATTCCCCAGCTCAGTATAACAAGCGGGTACATATTATTATCTTGATTAAGGCGTGATATGGTCGATACCTGGAGAGAGAGAGAAGAAAACACTCTGTGTGCGCTCTTGCAAGATTAGATTGGTTATTAATTTTATCTAATCAGGATGGCTCCCACTGTTTTTACCAAATCTTCCTTCAAACCTTAAAAGGAAAGACTAGCCGGGATTAATTACACTTTACAAGTTCGCCAATCTTTCAGCCAGGCCAGTGTCGATACTTTGAGGGAGGTTCCCCGTGCTTTCGCACGGACCTAATTACAGTAAACATCGTTTTCCCAGAGGCGTAACCCCGTTGACACCTTTCTAGACACCTACTTGATCGGCTAATTGGAAAGTGCAAAACTCTCCTAGGAGTAACAATTACTCGCAGTGGGTATCAGGATCCAACTATCATAAAGAAGGTATGCAATCTCATTGCAAATTTCAACACTTGAAACTCCCGATAAAGGTTTTTACCCCTAGCACCTATGACCTTAACTATGGTCAACAAATCATAAGCACTAGTCAAGTTCTACCCGTCATTTCGTGATTAATTAGACCCACCCACATGACCCTTAACTAAGGTCAACAAAGTCACATGACTGTCCTAACTAATCGCATCGTATGCGGTGTAGGAAGACATCACTTAGCTACCATACACTGTGCCTTGACTATGGTCAACAAACACAGCACGAATACTAAGTACTCTACTTCCTAAAATGACGGAGGGTTGTGAATGGTTTTTAAGAAAACCCTTAACGCTTTGAACTTAATCTCGTTGCGGAATCAAATGGTTTTTAAATGGAGTGTTTTTGAGGCTTTTCTAGTTTTGCTAAAGGGGTCACTCCCGGTGAAGGGATCGTCGGCCCTTTCCTCATCGAATAAGGTGCAGGATATATCATATATACCGCTGTGCAAAGCAGAAACTATAGAAGCAATCAAAAGACAAACCGAGGGTTGTAGCATCTGCCAGTTATTGCTAAAGGAGTCACTCCCGGTGAAGGGATCTCGGTCCTTTCCTTATCGAATAAGGTGCAGGATGTTCTATAAGGAACACCGCGATGCAAAGCAAGAACTGTAACTACCTATTTTATTTTTGAAATTCGATTCCACAACATCTTTTAGGTTTATTTTCTTTCATTAATCTCATTAATGAATGTCCCATCATTTAAATCCACCTAAACATCATAGATAAATATAACGTACGCTTATGCCATCCGCATTCGCCTCGATGTCCCGTCTGCACCGTTAGGTTAGGTAACTAACGCCAGAGCGAGGCAGGGCTAGCGCGGGTGTAAAACATAAGCAACGTCTATATAATATATCATATATACTATATACAATATCTATCTGAACATATCACATGATCACATCACAGATAACGCAGCAGAAAATATCATATGAAATATTAGATATTCTAGGACGTCCGTGTTTTTAATACGAGCCAGTATAAAACACGGATTCCACGGTCGCGATGAATAGCCAATCCCACACCCCTAGACCCCTACGAGAGCGGCAAGCAACCCTACCAATTCTAGGGTTAGGAGACCCGGACTCGACTCTTCGAGTTGGTCTCCCACTGGACCCTAGAACCCGGTTACTTGTGCTCCCCTCCTTGGGTCTATCCTAATGCGGAAAAGTAAATAATATACAAATGGTGACATCATCCGCAACCTGGAAGTGCCCCAATAAAAGAATATTACTTATAAGTTTTTACATGAATGAAAAATGAAAAACCTTCGTCTCATATAAAAACCCCCGGCTATTCAAACACGACGATCCAATATAACATATCCAGCAACACATAACATCACATGTCATCAACGTAAGTAAATATGCGCATCCCAATTGTCGTTGACATATAGCAACGAAACCGGTGATATCACATATTACACTTACGGTCGCAGAAAAGAAAGTGTAAAACTACAACAGTTGGAATCCGCAAACTTTTTAGACATCGCATGCCTAAACAAACGAATTTCTTAGACATCGCATGCCTAACAATTATAAACCCCGCATTTTAGTCTCATTATCGAAAACACTTTTCAATATAAAGTCGGGCAATTCAACAAGATTCCCCGCATCCAGAACGAATGCTCCTCGCAAACTTTAGTGGACGGCCGCACCCCCGATACCGTCGACGAAGTGCACTAAGGCGGAACACCGCTGCCGCGAGCACCCGAACGGTTGCTTTTTGGCGACGGGGTTCTCCTACAGTCACTTGGTCGGGCCTATGGGGTGTAGCTGTCTATTAAGTTTACAGGCGAGTATCCGTGTAATCAACATGATTGAGACGGGCTTTTGATCACATCAAAATCCCGTGGCAACCTATCAAGTGAGGCTAAACTGCTATGTTTATAACATCAAAATCAGTTATCTCATAACTACTTATGGATTCCAAATATTGTATCACATTTCAGATAAATAGAAAATGTTAAACTTTCCGATCGAACAATCAAACACCCAAGTTTTCCGAAACAGCTCAACACATGAAATAAGTTTAAAAACATCCACTTCATGCCTCAGTACCAACGGTCCAGCCGTAGAAGGGTTAAGCCAACGCCTCACATGTGGCATGCCGTACTGCCCCAAACCCTAAGGTTCAAAGGGCAGTTCAAGACGGTCACATAATCGAGTTAAGATTTGTTGTCTTCTAGAGAGTCCATCGCGTTACTTGCACTACTTAGAACGTCTTTAAACCACGGAAAAATCCAACATTTGGAAATTTCCCGACAGGGGAAAAATTGGGTATTTATATCCGGTCGAACTTTTTAACATATTCTAAAATTACCCGGAAAAACACATAGACAAAATTAGACAAAATTAGACAATCCGATCGAATCTACGAACTCCCAATACAACCCAGAAAACTCAACTCTTGAGTAGAATTTAAAAATTCCCAGAAAATACAGCAATAACATATAGGAATTACTGTGCAAAGAAAGTGCCAAGATACTTCTATATGGCCGTGGAACCGCCGCACATGCCATGCTCGTGCCGCGGTTCCGTGGCCACATGGTCGACTTATGAGCACGTGCTTCACAGTAATTCTTAAAAAAGCCTGCTAATTTTTCTGCATATTTTTAATTCACAAAAATACCAGTTTTGAAAAAATATACAGAGAAGGATTTTGAATTAGGGTTTCGGGTTCAATCGGGTTTTGTTCATACTATAATATTGCATTATTGTACTCCCCATTTTCATTCATTTTATAAATAAACAGGTACTCTTGACGCACGTTTGTTGCATATTACAGGATATAGGTTCTTGGAGCGAAAACGGTGAAACAGACAAAAGATGAAACAAAAAGAGGGACTTTTGACCAACAAGTAGAAGGACCCTAGTCAAGCCTAGACAAAGAACAATTCACAAGTGTACAAGGCAACGCATGGTCCGAAATATTAAAGGAAACAGTTAAAAGACCACTACAAGTTTCACTGAAGATCTGGAGAAGACCAGAAGCCAAAGGGAGAAAAGAACTATGGAAATATAAAGACCAATGTATAAAGAACCAACCCAGGAAGTTTGGTGAGATGATCTTACCAAAAGGCCGCGGAACCACGGCCCAAGCCCACTAATGTCGCGGTTCCGCGGCCATTTAAAGCCCGTGTCGGTGTATTTTTCTTGTGTCGGTGCGGGGGTTTGGATTTTTCGTGGGCAAATCTGTAATTGCACATGTGCGAATCCCGTAACCCTAAATTATCCTGTTTGCTTATAAATTGTAATCGAAAATTATAAAACTCCATGCCTCTTTTCAATCAATAAAATTCAGAATTGCTGGGAGTATTATTCAGATCTGTTCTATATTGCTTGGAGGGAGCCGTCAACCTAGTAAGCTATTTTATGTCTTTGTTTTAATTCTTTTAATTAGTATGTCTTATCATCCCCTAATGAGCGAGTAGTCTCCTCGCTTGTTAGGGTTAGCCTTAGGGAAAGGTTTGAGAGATGAGATCTCTCACCCCTTTCATGCCATCCACACCTAAGAGTTAGAACTCTATGCATGCACGCACAACCGCTCCCTATGGCATCCTACCCCACGAGATAATGATGAACTGTAGTATAAAGGGCCGGTTGCGCGTGTTTTCCATGGGGGTTAGGGTAATTATCAATAAAGGAAGGATACGTATCTAGAGGAAGAAACATCTTCCTAAAAGATTCGAATCCACTTTATTGATAATTACCGTAACATCTAATAGATCTAAAATAGGGCAATGAAAGCGGTGAGGAAACCTTTAATCTCCAAACTTCCCCTAAACCTAACCCTAGCAAGACTTTAATTTAGATTAATTTAGTTCAGTGATAGATCTAGTTTTTTAGATTAAATCAATCCAAACAACAATTGGAATCAACTTGTAAAGACACAATAAGAAATCTACCCATCTCTATGGATCGACCCGTACTCACCGGCTATCTGCAAAGCGACGCCGTTTCTGATTGCGGTAAATACAAGTTTTTGAGACTAATCAAATGGCGCCGTTGCCGGGGATGGCGTACAATTTCTTTCTGTGTAATTTCGGGTTGATATAAATTTTAAAAATTATAAAAATCTGAAAATAAAAAAAAGAAATAAAAAAATTTATCAATTTTTATCTGTTTGAAGGGTGTATCTTTTGAATTTTGCAGGAACAGCGAAGATTCTCGGATCTGGAATTTTGCAGAGGGCAAAAGAAAATAAATCATATCAGAACAGAGGAGAAAGATCACAACAGAGCCACACAAATTTTTTGAGCCACTGTTCTCCTCATCCCGCCGCGTTTCCGCCGCAAAAGGGTACCCAGTGCCGCGGTTCCGCCGCTCCTTGGCCACGTCAGCGCATCAATTTTATATGGTTCGATCTCTCCTTCTCCCCTCTGCAACCTACAATATATCCACTGTAAAAAAAATTTCTGCATGAATTCTTTGCGCTAAAAATTCTTTCTCCCCCTTCTAAATAACAGATTTTCTGCAGGTTTCTTTGCGCCGCGCTAAAAAATTGATTGCAAGTGAATTTTATTGTTTTGCATAATTTAATCGGACTTTAAGGGGCTAATTGACCAAACTCAGATTGGGTGGGGATTTCATCACCCTTCCCAGGACCCCAGAAAACACCTAAAGCATTTGCATTGACCACAATTAATAAAAAATATTAGACTCAGACCTAAGGACATCGAGCTCAATAGGAAAAGGACCAGTATAGGCATCGACCGTTTATCCTAACTGATTTTGTGGTGTCTAGGCTAGTGGTTTTTAATTAGGCCCACTACTGTTGTTCCTTCCCACTTACCTGGCCGTACTTGTCGGTGAAGAGGCGGTTTGAGGTCCTATTTCTAGCCCTATTTAGGAGCTGTCTAGCAGACCTAGGTGACCCTAGATCTAGGCCTGATTGTGCATGTGTGGTTGATACATTTTTGTCACGAGTCTCTTTTCAAAACTTCTTTGCAAAACACTTACATAAAAAAAAAAGAAAAAAATCTTTTCAAAACTTGCAACTTGTCGCTAAGAAAACTTGCAACTCACTTCCACCACTTCCCTCCATTGACGTTATCTTACCCCCACATTCTGTTTTTCTATTTTTCTGACTACACTACCCCTTTAGTGTATGTCACTTTGGACTAGGGATACTAACGCCCGATTACTCCGTGTTTCGTTGGTACCGACCGACGAACCTTTCGACACCGAAGTCGAAATTCCCTCCATTTCCTTACCTCCACCTTCAAATTCTTCTTTCGAAGGTATGTCGAGACACGACCCCAACGATACCTTACCGACGGGAATGATTCCACCTCCGTTAGGTGCGAATAACCCGAATCTTCCGCCTGTTGTACCGCCCGCACGAGTTGCGCTCCAGGATCTCTTCTACCCCGTCCGCACTTCTTTACCTACATGTCTTTCACCCCCACAGGCAAATGGGGACAATTTTGAAATAAAACCACATTTCATCAATATGCTGCCAAAATTTCATGGTTTGGAATCCGAAGATGCATATATCTTTATCAATAAATTCCAAAACGTTTGCGCTATGATGAAAACGACCCAATTAAGTGATGATGCTATAAGGCTAAGGGTCATTCCTTTTACCTTATGTGACCTAGCCGAGAAGTGGCTATATAGCACCGCATCACATTCCATTAGAAATTGGGATGAGTTTGTGAGAGCTTTTCTGAAAAAGTTCTATCCTCATCACAAAACTGCTAAAATCCGTAACGAAATTATACAATTTTCACAGCTTCCTTCCGAACCATTTTGGAAGTGCTTCGAGAGATTTAAAGACCTACTTGTTCAATGCCCTCATCATGGGATCGAAAGTTGGCAACTTTGCCAAACATTATACGAGGGATTGAACTCGGCAACGAAGCAGTTGCTAGAAACTATATGTCAAGGTCATTTCCTTTCCAAGTCTAGCGACGAAGCTTGGCAGTTTCTTGAGGATCTTAGTGAGCAAACAATTCAGTGGGAGAGTACCAAGACCACATCATCTTCTTCTGTTGGTCAATCTAGGGCAGGCATACATCAAGTAGATATGTCGATTGCTATGAAGGCCGAGATGGCCGCACTTATGAAAAAGGTAGAAGCCATTGAGACCAAAATCTCATCGTCTTCTCCTGCCCCTGCTTTACCCACACGAACTGTTTGTGCTTTTTGTTCGAATCCATCGCATCTAACCGAAGAGTGTCCTTATAATGCACCAATTCAAGGACAAGATCAAGTCAATGCTGCATTTCAGCAACGACAAAGAAACGATCCGTACTCTTCGACATATAATCCGGGGTGGAGGAGTCACCCAAATTTCGCTTGGAACCAAAATCAACAAATCCAAGGAAATAACAATTTTCAAAGACCTCCTCCTCCACAACAACAACAAGCACCTCCACAAACTCAAAACTAGCAACCTTTCCAACAACAACCTTATACAAATCAAACGAACAACTTTGTTCAACCAAATGATGATAAGGTTATCTCGCTAGAAAAAAGTCTAGATGCATTTCTCAAGCAATCTACTAAATCCGCAGCTAGATTTGAAAATTATGTTCAGTCTTTGATGAATAACAATGCTTCACACGATCAAAGTATCAAATCTATTGAGGCACAAATTGCACAATTAACTGCTGCATTGAACGAGAGAGAAAAGGGAAAGCTTCCATCTCAACCATTGCCAAATCCCGGTCACACACAAAATGCATATCCCAATCATAATGTAAATGCTGTGACCACGTTGAGATCCGGAAGAGTGTTGCAAAATAATGTGGGAACTAGTGATGACATCCCCGCCGGTGGTTCTTCTTCTTCTTCTTCTTTTTCTCCATCGTCATCTTCCCCTTCTTCATTTTCTTCACTATCTTCTTCACCTTTTTCTTTAGAGCCTATTCTCCACCCTTCACATGGCTCTACTTCTTCTAGATCGAACGGACCCATTTCTCACAACATGAACACATCTACACCGGGATCCGTTCCTACTCCACATTCTACTCCACAGACATTTGACTCAACGAATTTTCAAAATGCTCTATTCCCAAATAGGTTGAGTCCTAATAAACCAACTGCACAAGTGGAGAAGATTGTGGAGATATTTAAGCAGGTTAGCATAAATATACCTCTCTTGGATGCTATCCAACAAGTCCCTTCATATGCGAAAATCTTAAAGGGCTTATGCACCTCGAAGAGAAAGGCATCTCAAGTACCCAAGAAAGTGCTAGTGGCTAGTGCAGTGAGCAATGCTATTAACCACCATCAAACATTACCCCAAAAACGAAAGGACCCCGGCTGTCCTACGATTTCAATCACAATTGGGGATAAGAAAATTAATCGAGCACTTTTAGATCTTGGGTCTAGTGTTAACCTGATTCCCTACTCCGTGTACGAACAATTAGGGGTTGGAGAGTTGAAACCCACTCGTTGTACTCACTCTCCAAATAGCTGATCGATCAATCATCCATCCAAGGGGTCAGCTAGAGGATGTGTTGATCAAAGTTGGGGAGTTCATATTCCCCGTTGATTTTATTGTTATGGATACACAACCTGTTGCTAACCCAAGAAACCAAATTCCGCTGATCCTAGGTCGACCATTTTTGGCCACTTCCAATGCCGTAATAAATTGTCGCAATGGCTCCATGACTCTATCCTTTGGGAAAATGTCTAGTGAGTTCAATATTTATAAGATGAGAAGTCTGCCCCCCATGCCTAAAACTAGTACACGAGAAGTTTGCTCTATTCACGAAATCACGCAGGAGGACTGCGAGCTTGAAAGATTCTTGTTTGATGAAAATAGTTTTGACGCCACTAGTGCGTCCCTCCTTGAGCCTACCACCGTTGACACAACCGATATGGATTATGAATGTTTCACTTTTTCGGATGATGACGACTCACAGCCCGAATATGAGTCTTTTGAATTTGTAGATGAGTTAGTTGAACCATCCGAATCGGTTGTTTGCAGTGATTTCGAACCTGTGTTGGAGTCCTTTGAGTTCGAGATAGATTCCGCAATGATTCTTTCACCTCCGAAACTCGAACCCATGTCCTTACCGCCTAACCTTAAATATGCTTACATAGGTGAGAATGAGACTTTTCCCATTATAATATCAGCCTCTCTAGCCTTCGAGCAAGAGAACGCTATTTTAAAAGTCTTATAAGATAGGCGGCAAGTTTTCGATTGGACTATGGCGGACATCGAGGAGATCAGTTCCCTTATAATTGAATATCATATGAAATTGATGGATGATGCCACGTCAATAGAGGACTCACAGGAACAGTTTGGGGATATTGTGGTTAGTCAACCTCCTCTTTTAGAAGTTGAACCACCCCCATTTCTTTTAATAAGCTACGAGAATGCCAATATTCCACTGATTGCTGATCATTCGCATTCTCGTTTTGATTCATCACCACCTCCTGTCTATTCACCTCCATACCTTCTATACTACCACTTCTATCTTCCCCAATTCTTTTTGGACCGCCACTACTTATTCTTCCACCAACCAATACTCTTTACTGATAAATTTTTCAACTGGTTGGTGTTGACGTTTGGTCTATGCAAGGTTTGGCAGTAATGTCTAACATAGTTTCAATGAAGTTTGGGGGGAGGGTCTTTCTGTATATATTTTTGTTTTCCTTAAAAAATAAAAATATATAAAAAAAAATTATAAATAAATGAACAGGGAAGTGCCGGTATTTTGACCCTCTTAGTTTAGCATGACAGTGAGGACACTGTCAAGTTCAAGTTTGGGGGTATGCTCGGTACGTCTTCGCATTCATTTGTACATATTTTTTTTTGCATTTGCATATTTATTTGAAAAACCCATAAAAATTTAAAAATTTCAAAAATTATAAAAATTATTGTATTCAATTTTGGCTATAATTGACTTGAGTTTGACAAATAGGTTAACTGGCTAGGAACAACTAGATCTTAGACTTAGTGAATTAAAAACCCTAAAAATAACATTCCTTAAAGTTTAACGGTAGAAAGTATATGCCTTGTAGTTTATTTCGAAATAGGAAATTTTAGGGTTCACTTCTTGGACTAAGTCGAAACAAGGGAAGAGTATTGATGTTCTTATTAGAGTATAAGTTTGAAAAATAGTTCCCAGCTTAAGTCTAGATTCTGAAAATGTATACTCTACAACTTGCACAATCACGCACCTTGAAACTTGGAATAGTAGAAGAGACCTTGAAATGCTCTTGTCTAAAAGTCCTTAGTACAATGAAAATAAAGAAAAAAAAAGTGAATAAAAAAATGGACACTGGTTTTTTGTGATTACTTAAGGCTGTAAAAATAGAAAAATCTTTAGCGAGGGTGCTTCATCACCTAGTGCCTTAGACCAACTGGTTTGGGAGTCACTGTTAAAGCCTTTGGTGTTGCAAAAACTAGGAAGTACGCTTTAAAGTGCTAACACATCTTGTAATCGGTTGTTGGTACCTCAAGAAGTATTAACGGTCGCATGAAGGATGTGTAAGAAAAAATTCAATTAAAAATTCACCTACTGATAAGTGCTTTGGACAATGGACGAGAGTAAGATTGCTTGATTTGAATTTCCAAGTGTAGGGGTGATATTTACACACACGTGGGGATATGTGATTAGAGTTTAGATGAGAGAAAGGAATGAAGAATAAAACTTGTATCTTTAATAGAGTTGATAGAAATTCCTAAGTGGAGATGGAACCCTAGAAGGAAAACTTAAGAGATGCCGAAAGCTGAGTAGGTCTACATAACATATATAATCTTAAGTTAAGTAATGAGGAAGTGTGAAGAATGTGGGTGGATAATTTACAAGTATAAGATAATAGAATTCCTTGTTAGAAAACCTAATTGGAAAACAAAAGTCGAAAAGCCAAATTGATAGGATTTTGTGGGTGTAATCCGCTGAAAACCCTCAGGAGACAACACTCCTCCTACTAGAGACACCTAGAGGTTTAACGGCTTGTTGCACGTGCTCAGTGCAATCACGTTTTCCTGCGAAAGTGCGGTCAGGATTTTAGTGAATAAAAATAAGTTTGCTCGAGGACGAGCAAAAGATAAGTTTGGGGGTATTTGTTCATACTATAATATTGCATTATTGTACTCCCCATTTTCATTCATTTTATAAATAAACAGGTACTCTTGACGCACGTTTGTTGCGTATTATAGGATATAGGTTCTTGGAGCGAAAACGGTGAAACAGACAAAAGATGATACAAAAAGAGGGACTTTTGACCAACAAGTAGAAGGACCCTAGTCAAGCCTAGACAAAGAACAATTCACAAGTGTACAAGGCAACGCATGGTCCGAAATGTTAAAGGAAACAATTAAAAGAGCACTACAAGTTTCACTGAAGATCTGGAGAAGACCAGAAACCAAAGGGAGAAAAGAACTATGGAAATATAAATTCCAATGTATAAAGAACCAACCCAGGAAGTTTGGTGAGATGATCTCACCAAAGGGCCGCTGAACCGCGGCCCAAGCCCACTAATGCCGCGGTTCCGCGGCCATTTAAAGCCCGTGTCGGTGTATTTTTCTTGTGTCGGTGCGTTGGTGCGGGGGTTTGGATATTTCATGGGCAAATCTGTAATTGCACATATGCGAATCCCGTAACCCTAAATTATCCTGTTTGCTTATAAATTGTAATCGAAAATTATAAAACTCCATGCCTCTTTTCAATCAATAAAATTCAGAATTGCTGGGAGTATTATTCAGATCTGTTCTATATTGCTTGGAGGGAGCCGTCAACCTAGTAAGCTATTTTATGTCTTTGTTTTAATTCTTTTAATTAGTATGTCTTATCATCCCCTAATGAGCGAGTAGTCTCCTCGCTTGTTAGGGTTAGCCTTAGGGAAAGGTTTGAGAGATGAGATCTCTCACCCCTTTCATGCCATCCACACCTAAGAGTTAGAACTCCATGCATGCACGCACAACCGCTCCCTACGGCATCCTACCCCACGAGGTAACGATGAACCGTAGTATAAAGGGCCGGTTGCGCGTGTTTTCCATGGGGGTTAGGGTAATTATCAATAAAGGAAGGATACGTATCTAGAGGAAGAAACATCTTCCCAAAAGATTCGAATCCACTTTATTGATAATTACCGTAACATCTAATAGATCTAAAATAGGGCAATGAAAGCGGTGAGGAAACCTTTAATCTCCAAACTTCCCCTAAACCTAACCCTAGCAAGACTTTAATTTAGATTAATTTAGTTCAGTGATAGATCTAGTTTTTTAGATTAAATCAATCCAAACAACAATTGGAATCAACTCGTAAAGACACAATAAGAAATCTACCCATCTCTGTGGATCGACCCGTACTCACCGGCTAGCTGCAAAGCGACGCCGTTTCTGATTGCGGTAAATACAAGTTTTTGAGACTAATTAGGTTTCTAACTTTGTCTACTCATCGCCTAAGGCTCTAGCTAGCCTCTGATACCACTGTAGGGTTCCTAAGCACACACATGAGGTTCCACAACAGATCAAACATGCCAAAATCAAATTTTTCTATGTGCCAAAGAACCCTAATGCTAGATCGTTAACTAGAGGATAGGCGAAAGATGCAAGTTAACAACTTAACTAGAAAGTGAAATTGACTACAACCTTTGTAGATCCGGTCCTCCACCTCTTTAGCTCCGTGATGACATCCCTCCGCTGCGATCATCGGATCCCGGACTCTGGCGATGGTTTCGTCGGAGAAATGATCGGGCTAGGTCATCGACTTCGATGCCGAAGATGATCTACGTCGAGGCAACTCAAGATCAAGCTCCATCTTCACTTGGTTATAGAACTTGTGAAGATAACACACTCTACTACATGGCAAGTGGTAGAGGATGAAGAAATAGGAAGTGGGTTCACTTTGGATTTGGATTTCTCACTCTTTTGATCATGGCACCATTGGAGGTAGCATGGTTTCTTCTTCTTGAAGAAGAAGAAGAAGAAGAAAAAGAATATGATAAGAATGATAAAATCAATTGATTAATAATAATAAATCAAGTGATCTTATCATATAGCAACCATGGGTTAGTGTAACTAGTGTAGAGACTAAACTAGGGTTTAGGTGCATGGTTAGGTTTAGGAAAAAACAAAATGGTTTGAACTTTTCAAAGCTTCATGAAGCTTCAAATAAAAACAAAGAATTCCACCATTTTATTTTTGCCAAAATGGATAAATAAAATGAATAAGTAATTAAGAAAAGAATACAAAACCCTAACTATTAACCTAAACAAGGTTTAAAGCATATACACACCCAAGTTTGCATGTATCATCAAACATGATACAAAATAGTGCATAAACATATATCATATATACAATGTGCACAAACAAGTGAGAAAAACAAATCTTAAGTGAACCAATACTAGTTAATGTAAAGTAATATATCAAATATATAATTATATATTAAATCATTAAATCAACACTTGATTTAACGATCCGGTCATATCGCATATGACCGACTAATATCCAATGTATCGACTTATCGAATCAATCCTCGATTCGATTACTAGGTTATATCGCATACAACCAATCGATACATTCAACGTGAGAATAGAATACGGTATCACATACACGCATTGTTCTCGGTCCCGCACATAACTCATATGCGCTCCTATTTCGTTTCGCTTGAGCCAGGAAACCTCTGTGTAGGACTCTAAAGACTCGTCAATACGCCGGCAGCAGGTGATGATCATATCAAACACCCACAAGCCGCAAGCGGTCTGCTAAACGTAATGGCCACCCGGGTATTGAGCGATCAGAAGATCAACGAGCAAGCCCGCTCACACTCCTCTGAATCCAACCAGTAACACTTACCGTACAGTCCGGTCTGATCGTCTGATATGTCGCATATCTCGCCTAGGGGTGGTAAACGTCAGACCCCAGTAGCTCGATAAGTCATGCCGATATAAGCTCCATAACAAGTGTGAAACTACTGATAACTCTTACCAGTATATCACAGCAACCCTGGCCAGGGATTTCCAGTTATGGCCAGTCGTGCATAGCGCAACATCAACCCCCAATACCGGGAGAGACGAATCCCCTCCTATCGCTCATTGCCTCCATGTGAATCTGGACTGTACCCAAAAACCACCTGTTTGCATGACTCAGTAGAGCCGTGGTAGGGTGGAAATCAAAGCACAGTGGGAGACACACAAGACTCTATGACGATCTCGGGTCAACAGACTAAGTTGTACCAGTGTCACCAGAGAACTGCCATCTGACGTGAGGTATAATACCATCTAGGAGTTCTTGGCGTGTCCGTTCAGTGTACTCAGTCGCCACTGAGCACCCGTATACCATCTCTGATGTCAAACACCAATGGATATGGGATCATCCATCGCCCATCACATGGGTCGAGATGATATACGGTAGTCTACTCTGGAATATCGATGCCCCATCTCGATATTCCCACGACTAGGAACATTGAAGGATGTACTCATGGACCACCCAGGCCCCACTAGTATGATCTATATCATATTCCTGGAAGTCGAGTACACATCTTAAGGGCTTTATTAACATGTAACAGAGAGACAGAAAGTATACATGTTAAGATAAAGAGCAACCAGATAGCATACTATCATGTCGAGCAAGAAAGTCATACCTATATATGTCCCAGCATCCACTACAATATACATCCAATGTACAGTAATGGCCTCTAGGGCATATATATAACTAACATCATTTTCATTAGGGTTTGGGAAAAGTCAACGGTCAACAACCCTAATGAGAATCCTCTGCCTCTGCCTCTGTCAACTGTGCATACACACCCGCATCCGTGTTCCGAGGAACACGAATACACAGAGACAAAACCAAGCCCAAAACAAATACTAGGATCTGGCTTAAACCAAAGCCCGCTAGTAAAAACTGCCCAGACACCAAAACGTGCACAAGTGCGCGGATGTGAACGAACCCCGTCGCAAAACCATGCGACCTCTACTCTGTTTTGCCCAAAGGCGAGTAACCCTCTGTGTGGGACTTTAAAGGCTCGACACTACGCTGGCAGTGGGTTTAACCACAGGCCGCAAGCGGTACTAGCTATACGTAACGGTCCCCAGGTAGATGCCGATAAGAAGACTGATGAGGTGAACCCATCCGAACTCCTACTGAGCCTGAACGTAACAATCTCCGTACAGTCCGGTCTGTTCGTCTAAGAGTATCGCATGTCGGGCCTACGGGGGTGGCAAACGTCAGACCCCTAATAGCGGTACAAGTCGTGTCGGAGTGTAGCCCAGAACACCCTGAGAAACTACTGGTAACACTACCAGCAAATCTCGCTTGCCCTGGCCAGGGACGACTATGTGTAATGGCTCTCCTAGACACAACGTGATATCAACTCCCAATACCAGGAGAGACGAATCCTGTCTAACCGTTACTGCCTCCAAGTGCTTCGGGACTGCACCCAACTACTACCTGTTTGCACGCCTCAATAGAGCCGTGGTAGGGTAGTAATCTAAGAACAGTGGGAACACACTCGAAGCGAAGTGACTGTGTCAAGTCAACGGACTAAGTTGTACTCATGTCACCTGGGAACTGTTAACTGACGATAGGTATAATACCAACCAACAGTTCCCGACGAGTCCTGTCCAGTGTACTCGTAACCTAACGAGCACCTACATACTATCTCCAGTACGACGTACTGATGGCTGTGGGACAGACCATCTCCCCTGCTGGGACAAGAAGCGTATGCACCAGTCTACTCTGGAGTATCGATGCCCTGTCTCGATAATCTTACGACTAGGGACCAATACAAGGATGTGCTTATAGACTACCCAGCCCCCACTAGTGTGATCGCCATCACAACGCCGGTAGTCAAGCAAAGATCCTTAGGGCTCCATCAATATGTACTAGCGATATGTTAAAAGAAACATATACACATATTAAGATAGAAACAAACCAAGTAGCATACTACTATATCGAGCAAGACTGTCGTAAGCCCGTATATATATCCCAAGCCTCCAAAATGTATTATACAAACTGGTACTATACAATAATGGCCTCGAGGGCATACATATCCAACAATCTCCCACTTGCACTAAAGGCCAGTAATTGGTATACCGCATACCCAACGTCTGCACTAAGGCCAGCTGCTGGCGTACCGCATATCCAATAGCTCAAAAATTCGCTCGAACTGTGTTTGAGAGAGGGCCTTTGTGAATGGATCCGCCGTGTTGTATTTTGTGTCCACTCTCCGTACCTCGATCTTGAAAGGTTCCTAGGCACTCTAGTAAGGTCTCACAAGGCATCGAACATGCCAATTTAAAAAAAAATGGTGCCGAGAAACCCTAGACTACGGATCTTTAGACTAGATGTTTAGGCGAAATGAAAACTTAGTTAACTACTTAACTAAAGGAAGAGAGCTACAACCTTTGTAGATCCGGATTTCCACTTCCTTAGCTCCACATGGGTGTCCTCTCGCTGTCCTTCATGAATCCCGAACCCAATCGTCGGCTTCATCGGAGAAACGGGCGAGCTAGGTCGTCGGTTTCGCGTCAAAGACGATCTACGTCGAGGTTGCACTAGTTCAAGCTTCGACTTTACCAAGTAGTGAAACTTGTGAAGAAAACACCCAAAACCACTTGGCAAGAGGTAGAGGATGAAGAAATAGGAGGTGGGTTCACTTTAGATTTGGATTTCTCTCACTAGATCTCAAGTTGCCATTAATGGCATCTAGGTTTCTCACTTGAAGAAGAAGAAGAAGATGATAGAATTGTTATGATAAGTTGTATGTAAAATGAATAATAAATCAATTCTTATCATCTTCTAACCATGGTCAAGTGTAGAGAATAGACCATGGTTAGTGGGAGTGGTTAGGGTTAAGCAAGGAGACAAAATGGCATCATTAGTAAAAGCTTCATGAAGCTTCACCACTCTTCATGATAAGATGAAACCATTTTGTTTTGATAAATCCATTTAAATAAATAATAAATGGATAAAATAATAACTGAATAAAATATAAACCCTAACCACTTGCATAACCATGGTTGCATTCTATACACAAAGCCAAAACAACATGCATCATCAAACATGATACATTCAAGTGTACACAAAACATATCACATATACAATATGCACATCAAGTGAGAAAAATCCGTTTAAAGTGAACCAATACTAGTTAATGCAAAGTAATATATCAAATATATAATTATACATTAAATCATTAAATCAACACTTGATTCAATGATCCGTTCATGTCGCACATAACCGACTAGTATTCAATGCATCGATTTATCGAATCAATGATTCGATAACTAGGTCATATCTCATACAACCAATCGAAACATTAATCGCGAGAATCAAATACGGTATCACATACACGCATTATTCTCGGTCCCGCACATATCTCATATGCACTCCTATTTCGTTTCGCTTGAGCTAGGAAACCTCTGTGTAGGACTCTAAAGACTCGTCAATACGCCGGTAGCAGATGATGATCATATCAAGCACCCACAAGCCGCAAGCGGTCTGCTAAACGTAACGGCCACCCGGGTATTGAGCGATCAGAAGATCGACGAGCTAGCCCGCTCACACTCCTGCGAATCCGACCAGTAACACTTACCATACAGTCCGGTCTCTTCGTCTAATATGTCGCATATCAAGTCTAGGGGTGGTAAACGTCAGACCCCAATAACCCGATAAGTCGTGCCGATGTGAGGCTCATAACGGGTCGAGAAACTACTGGTAACACTTACCAGCAAATCTCTGATCAGCCCTGGCCAGGGACTTCCCTGCTACGGCCAATCGAGCACTGCGCAACATCAACCCCCAATACCGGGAGAGACGAAACCCCTCCTATCGCTCATTGCCTCCATGTGACTCGGGACTGTGCCCAAAGACCACCGTTTTGCACGCCCTCATGGACGTGGTAAGGTGGAGATCAAAGCACAGTGGGAATCACACAAGACTCTATGACGATCTCGGGTCTACAGACTAACCTGTATAAGTGTCACCTGAGAACTGCCATCTGACGTGAGGTATAATACCATCTGGGAGTTCTCGGCGAGTCCGTCCAGTGTACCCAGTCTCCACTGAGCACTCGTATACCATCTCTGATGTCAAACACCAATGGATATGGGATCATCCATCGCCCATCACATGGGTCGAGAAGCGTATACGCTAGTCTACTCTGGTATATCGATGCCCCGTCTCGATACACCGACGACTAGGGACCTTGAAGGTTGTACTTATGGACTACCATGTCCCCACTAGTATGATCTGTATCATAGTCCAAGTAGTCAAGTACACATCCTAAGGGCTTTACCAACATGTAACTATAAGACAGTATAAAGAGACTAGTGTACATGTTAAGATAAAGAATAACCAGATAGCATACTATCATATCGAGCAAGAAAGTCATCTCTATATATGTCCAAGCATCCAATATAATATACATCATCTGTACAATACTGGCCTCTAGGGCATACATACAACTAACAATCTCCCACTTGCACTAGGGCCAGCTGCTGTAGTATCGCATACCGAGCATCCCGAAGAGTCTCTCAAACTGTATCTGGGGAATGGCCTTCGTGTGTGGATCCGCGGTGTTGTTCTTCGTGTTAACCCTCCTGACCTCGATCTCCCGGCGATCAACTATCTCCCGGATCAGGTGATACCGCCTCAGAATATGCCTGGATCGCTGATGGGACCTGGGTTCCTTGGCTAAAGCCACCGCTCCATTGTTATCGCAATACAAAGGTATTGGATGCTCAATGGATGGAACCACTCCAAGTTCAGTAATGAACTTCTTGATCCAGACAGCCTCTTTAGCAGCATCGTTGGCAGCGATGTATTTAGCCTCCATTGTCGAGTCTGCCACGGTTTCCTGCTTGGAACTCTTCCAGCTAACCGCCCCTCCGTAAAGGGTAAAGACAAAGCCCGACTGCGACTTAGAGTCGTCCTTATCACTCTGGAAGCTCGAATCGGTAAAGGACTCCACTTGGAGTTCTCCGTTACCATACACCAAGAACATATCTCTAGTCCTTCGCAAGTACTTGAGAATGCTCTTCACAGCTGTCCAGTGACTCTCTCCAGGATCAGCTTGATACCTGCTCACTATACTTAGTGAGTATGCTACATCGGGTCTGGTACATAGCATCGCATACATGATAGAGCCTACTGCCGAAGCATAGGGTATCTTTTGCATGCGAGCTCTCTCCAAATCAGTCTTGGGAGACATCTCTTTGGAGAGAGTGACTCCAGAGATCGTGGGTAAGTTCCCACGCTTGGACTCTTCCATACTAAACCTCTTTAGTGTGGTGTCAATGTACCTGGATTGGGACAATCCCAAAATCCTTTTGGATCTATCTCTATAGATCCTAATTCCCAATATGCAGGAGGCATCACCAAGATCTTTCATTGAGAATCTTTGTGATAAGAAGAGCTTGACCGATTGCAGCATAGGAATATCATTTCCTATCAAGAGTATGTCGTCCACGTACAATACGAGGAAGACAACCTTACTCTCTGCCACCTTCTTGTAGATACAAGGTTCATCTGGATTTTTGACGAAATCAAACTCTTTGATAACGACGTCAAAGCAGATGTTCAAACTCCGCGATGCTTGCTTTAATCCATAAATGGATTTAAGCAGCTTGCACACCTTCCCGCTGCTCCCACTGTCTACGAAGCCCTCTGGCTGAGTCATGTACACGCACTCTTCTAAATCACCGTTTAGAAAGGCGGTCTTAACATCCATTTGCCAGATTTCGTAATCATGATAAGCAGCGATGGCAAGCATGATCCGGATGGATTTAAGCATAGCCACTGGAGAAAAGGTCTCGTCATAGTCCACACCTGGTTTTTGACGAAAACCCTTTGCTACAAGTTTAGCTTTGAAAGTCTCCACTTTCCCATCTACACCAAGTTTCTTCTTGAAGATCCACTTGCTCCCAATGGGTTTTACCCCTTCAGGAGCAACGTCCAAAGTCCATACTTTGTTGGTGTACATGGATTCCATCTCAGACCGCATAACATCTAGCCATTTCACTGAGTCCCCACTCGTGATGGCCTGCTCGAAGCTTGTTGGGTCATCATCCTCCATGATGCAATCCTCGCTCCCACCGTCCATGAGAAAACCGTAGTATCTCTCAGGTTGGCGAGGAACCCTACTAGATCGGCAGAGTGGCTGGGGTTCATCGGGAACTAGGGAATCCTCTGGTTCCACCAGATCTTCTGTTGTAGCTTCTGCAGCTGGAACTTCTTCCAGTTCTACCTCATGACCACTAATCTCTTTTTCAAGAAATTCCTTTTCTAAAAAGGTGGCATGCCGAGAAACAAACACTCTTTGTTCCTCAGGGTGGTAGAAGATATACCCTTGAGAATTCTTGGGATATCCTACAAATTTGCATAGAACAGACCGTGCCTCGAGTTTGTCCGGATTTTGTCGTTTGACATAGGCTGGACAACCCCATATCTTAACATAGTTAAGACATGGTCTCTTCCCTTTTCATATCTCATATGGAGTGGTAGGCACTGATTTGGTGGGGACCATATTCAGTAGATGTATGGCTGTCTCAAGCGCATACCCCCAGAAGGAAATAGGTAACTCAGCTGTGCTCATCATAGAGCGCACCATATCTAATAGGGTGCGGTTCCTCCGTTCTGATACACCGTTGTGCTGTGGTGTATATGGAGGAGTCAGCTGAGAGAGAATCCCATTCTCTTTTAGGAAGTCCAGGAATTCATTGCTCAAGTATTCACCTCCTCGATCAGATCGAAGGATTTTAATACTCTTTCCGGTTTGGTTTTCGACTTCTAGTTTATATTCTCTAAATTTCTCAAAAGCTTCAGACTTGTGTCTTATTAAGTACACATGTCCGTATCTTGAGAGATCGTCAGTGAATGTAATGAAGTACGAAGAACCATCCCTGGCATGTGTAGACATGGGACCACATACATCACTATGTATTAGTCCCAAGAGTTCGGTAACTCTTTCTCCGTGTCCCGTAAACGGAGTTTTGGTCATCTTGCCATTGAGACATGACTGGCAAGTGTCATAAGATGAAAGTTCGAAAGGTTTCAAATATCCATCCTTATGCAACTTAGCCAGTCGTGTCACATTGATGTGACCCAGTCTACAATGCCACAAGAAGGATTCGTTGAGTTCAGAACTCTTCCTCTTGTGTGTGTTTGTTATGCTCAGAACTGTTGATTGATTTAGAACATAAATGCCATTGCATAACGTGCCTGATCCAACCAACTTTTGGTTACGGAAAATGTTCATAACATTATCCTGTAATACAAAATTATATCCCTCTTTACTTAATAAAGAAACCGATATAATGTTGCATATCAGGTTCGGCATGTAATAGCATTCGTTCAGAACCAATGTATTACCAGTTGGTAATACAAGTTGATATTCCCCGACAGTTTTAGCTGCAACAATTGCACCATTTCCAACTCTAATGTCTTTATCACCTTCTCCATGTTCTCTACCTTTCCTTAGCCCATGTAACTGATTACATATATGGGATCCCGACCCGGTATCCAATACCCAGGACGTAGAGCAAATAGAGAAACAGTTCTCAGTAACGAACACACCCGAAGAAAATGCATCAACATGTACTTTCTTCATTCGGGTGGCATGGGAATCCTGGTATTCCCCTATATCCTGTTCATTCCTATAACTCTTATAGGAAAGAACGGAACCAACGTTCCCCAGCACAGTATAACATGCGGGTTCGGTCAATACATCCATATTATTATCTTTATTAGGGCATGAAATGGTCGCTACCTGGAGAGAGAGAGAAGAAAACACTTTAGCGTATGCTCGTGCAAGATCAGATTGGTTATTATCTTATCTAATCAGGATGGCTCCCACTGCTTTTTATCAAATCTTCCTTCAAACCCTAAAAGGAAAGACTAGCCGGGATTAATTACACACTACAGGTTCACCAATCTTTCAGCTAGGCCAGTGTCGGTACTTTGAGGGAGGTCCCCCGTGCTTTCGCACGAACCTAATTAATGTAAACCTCGTTTTCCCAGAGGCGTAACCCCGTTGACACCTTTCTAGACACCTACTTGATCTGCTAATTGCAATGTGTAAAACTCTCCCAGGAGTAACTCTTACTCGCAGTGGGTATCGGGATCCAACTATCTCATAGAAGGTATGCAATCTCATTGCAAATTTCAACACTTGAAATTCCCGATAATGCTTTTGCCCCTAGCGTGCTATGACCTTGACGAAAGCCAACAAACCACAGCCCGCTAGTCAAGTTCAACCCGTACATTTCTTGACTGAATCAAACCCACCCGCACGACCCTTGACGAAAGCCAACAAAGCCGTACGACTACCCTAATCCAGTCGCATCATATGCAGCAGATAAACAGCACATAGCTACCGCACACTACACCTTGACGAAAGCCAACAAATGTAGCACGAATACTATATGTAACCTATCTGAAATGACGGAGGGCTACGCAGGTTTTTCTGAAAACCTATTGCGTAATGAACTTGATATCGTTGTAGAATCAAATGAAGTTTTGAAATGGAGTGATTTTGAGGCTTTTCTAGTTTTGCTAAAGGAGTCACTCCCGGCGAAGGGATCTCGGTCCTTTCCTCGTCGAATGAGGTGCGGGATATATCATATATATCGCTGTGCAAAGCAAAAACCCAAAAGCAGTCAAAATCAAACCGAGTCTGTAGCATCTGCCAGTTATTACTAAAGGAGTCACTCCCGGTGAAGGGATCTCGGTCCTTTCCTCATCGAATAAGGTGCGGGGTATATCATATATACTGCTGTGCAAAGCAAGAACTGTAGCTACCTGTTTTATTTTAAAATTCGATTCTACAACATCTTAGGTTTCTTATCTTTCATTAATCACATTAATGAAGTCCCATCATTTAAATACCTAAACATCACAGATAGATATGACGTACACTAATGCCATCCGCATTCGCCTCGATGTCCCCTCGTGCACCGTTAGGTTAGGTAACTAACGACAGAGCAGGGCAGGGCTAGCGCGGGTGTAAAACATAAGTAACGTCTATATAATATATCATATATACTATATACTATATCCATCACAGAATCACAACACAGATATCGCAGCAAAATAAACATATGAAATATTGAATATACTAGGACGTCCGTGTTTTCAATACGAGCCAGTATAAAACACGGATTCCACGGTCGTGATGAATAGCCAATCCCACACCCCTAGACCCCTACGAGAGCAGCAAGCAACCCTGCCAATTCTAGGGTTAGGAGACCCGGACTCGACTCCTCGAGTTGGTCTCCCACTGGACCCCAGAACCCGGTTACTTGTGCTCCCCTCCTTGGGTCTATCCTAATGCGGAAAAGTAAATAATATACAAAGGGTGACAACTTCCGCTACCTGGAAGTGCCCCAAATAAAAGAATATTACATACAAGTTTTTACATGAATGAAAATGAAAAACACTCATCTCACATAAAAACCCCCGGCTATTCGAATACGACGATCCAATATAACATATCCAGCAACACATAACATCACATGTCATCAACGTAAGTAAGTATGCATACCCCAATTGTCGTTGACGTATAGCAACGAAACCGGCGATATGAACATACTACACTTACGGTCACAGAAAAGAAAGTGTAAAACTACAACAATTGGAATCCGCAACTTCTTTAGACATCACATGCCTAATCAAATGAAATACTTAGACATCACATGCCTAACAGATATAAATCCCGCATTTTAGTCTCATTATCGAAAACTCTTTTCAATATCATATGGGACTAAACTGCTAAATTTATAACATTCATTCAGTTATCTCATAACTGTTTGTGAATTCCAATTATTGTATCACATTCCAGATAAACAGAAAATGTTAAACTTTCCGATCGAACAGTCGAATACCCAAGTTTTCCCGATACAGTCCAACACATGAAATGAGTCTAGCAACATTCAGTTCGTGCCTCAGTACCAACGGTCCAGCCGTAGAAGGGTCAAGCCAACGCCTCACATGTGGCACGCCGTACTGCCCCAAACCCGAAGGTTCAAAGGGCAGTTCAAGACGGTCACATAATCGAGTTAAGGTTTGTTGTCTTCTAGAGGGTCCATCGCATTACTTGCACTACTTAGAACGTCGTTAAACTACGGAAAAATCCAACACTTGGAAATTTCCCGACAGGGGAAAAATTGGGTATTTATATCCGGTCGAACTTTTTAACATATTCTAAAAATTATCCGGAAAAACACAAAGATGAAATTTGATAATCCGATCGAACATCGAAGCTCTAATACACCCCAGAAAATTCAACTCTTGAAAAATTATTAAAAATACTCATAAAACTCAGCTGCTGAAATGATGAATTACTATGCAAAGCAAGAGGGATGACATCATCAATCTGCCGCGGAACCGCCGCCTGAGGCAGGCATATGCCGCTGTTCCGCCGCAGGTTACACTGTTCATGACCCCAATTTTGCATCGTAATTCTTATATTTCCCTGCTGAATTTTTTAAACATTTTTAATCTTGAAAAATCCCACTTTTCGGAAAAAGTCCAGAGAGCAAGTTTGGTATTAGGGTTTCGATCCGTTCGGATTTCAAACGTCGTCGGGACTTCGCGTAAGGCTCTAGCTAGGCTCTGATACCAGTGAAAGGTTCCTAGGCACACTAGTAAGGTCTCACAAGGCAGCGAACATGCCAATTTAAAAAAAATGGTGCCGAGAAACCCTAGACTACGGATCTTTAGACTAGATGTTTAGGCGAAATGAAAACTTAGTTAACTACTTAACTAAAGGAAGAGAGCTACAACCTTTGTAGATCCAGATTTCCACTTCCTTAGCTGCACATGGGTGTCCTCTCGCTGTCCTTCATGAATCCCGAACCCAATCGTCGGCTTCATCGGAGAAACGGGCGAGCTAGGTCGTCGGCTTCGTGTCAAAGACGATCTACGTCGAGGTTGCACTAGTTCAAGCTTCGACTTCACCAAGTAGTGAAACTTGTGAAGAAAACACCCAAAACCACTTGGCAAGAGGTAGATGATGAAGAAATAGGAGGTGGGTTCACTTTAGATTTGGATTTCTCTCACTAGATCTCAAGTTGCCATTAATGGCATCTAGGTTTCTCACTTGAAGAAGAAGAAGAAGATGATAGAATTGTTATGATAAGTTGTATGTAAAATGAATAATAAATCAATTCTTATCATCTTCTAACCATGGTCAAGTGTAGAGAATAGACCATGGTTAGTGGGAGTGGTTAGGGTTAAGCAAGGAGACAAAATGGCATCATTAGTAAAAGCTTCATGAAGCTTCACCACTCTTCATGATAAGATGAAACCATTTTGTTTTGATAAATCCATTTAAATAAATAATAAATGGATAAAATAATAACTGAATAAAATATAAACCCTAACCACTTGCATAACCATGGTTGCATTCTATACACAAAGCCAAAACAACATGCATCATCAAACATGATACATTCAAGTGTACACAAAACATATCACATATACAATGTGCACATCAAGTGAGAAAAATCCGTTTAAAGTGAACCAATACTAGTTAATGCAAAGTAATATATCAAATATATAATTATACATTAAATCATTAAATCAACACTTGATTCAATGATCCGGTCATGTCGCACATAACCGACTAGTATTCGACGCATCGATTTATCGAATCAATGATTCGATAACTAGGTCATATCTCATACAACCAATCGAAACATTAATCGCGAGAATCAAATACGGTATCACATACACGCATTATTCTCGGTCCCGCACATATCTCA
The DNA here is from genome assembly GCA_030015575.1 of Agapanthus africanus. Taxonomy (NCBI): domain Eukaryota; kingdom Viridiplantae; phylum Streptophyta; class Magnoliopsida; order Asparagales; family Amaryllidaceae; genus Agapanthus; species Agapanthus africanus. The sequence goes on along the minus strand of CM057343.1, from coordinate 416,235,826 downwards.
TATGCACTCCTATTTCGTTTCGCTTGAGCTAGGAAACCTCTGTGTAGGACTCTAAAGACTCGTCAATACGCCGGTAGCAGATGATGATCATATCAAGCACCCACAAGCCGCAAGCGGTCTGCTAAACGTAACGGCCACCCGGGTATTGAGCGATCAGAAGATCGACGAGCTAGCCCGCTCACACTCCTGCGAATCCGACCAGTAACACTTACCATACAGTCCGGTCTCTTCGTCTGATATGTCGCATATCAAGTCTAGGGGTGGTAAACGTTAGACCCCAATAACCCGATAAGTCGTGCCGATGTGAGGCTCATAACGGGTCGAGAAACTACTGGTAACACTTACCAGCAAATCTCTGATCAGCCCTGGCCAGGGACTTCCCTGCTACGGCCAATCGAGCACTGTGCAACATCAACCCCCAATACCGGGAGAGACGAAACCCCTCCTATCGCTCATTGCCTCCATGTGACTCGGGACTGTGCCCAAAGACCACCGTTTTGGACGCCCTCATGGACGTGGTAAGGTGGAGATCAAAGCACAGTGGGAATCACACAAGACTCTATGACGATCTCGGGTCTACAGACTAACCTGTACAAGTGTCACCTGAGAACTGCCATCTGACGTGAGGTATAATACCATCTGGGAGTTCTCGGCGAGTCTGTCCAGAGTACCCAGTATCCACTGAGCACCCGTATACCATCTCTGATGTCAAACACCAATGGATATGGGATCATCCATCGCCCATCACATGGGTCGAGAAGCGTATACGCTAGTCTACTCTGGTATATCGATGCCCCGTCTCGATACACCGACGACTAAGGACCTTGAAGGATGTACTTATGGACTACCATGTCCCCACTAGTATGATCTGCATCATAGTCCAGGTAGTCAAGTACACATCCTAAGGGCTTTACCAACATGTAACTATAAGACAGTATAAAGAGACTAGTGTACATGTTAAGATAAAGAATAACCAGATAGCATACTATCATATCGAGCAAGAAAGTCATCTCTATATATGTCCAAGCATCCAATATAATATACATCATCTGTACAATACTGGCCTCTAGGGCATACATACAACTAACAGATCTCCTGGCGATCAATGATCTACCTGATCAGGTGATACCGCCTTAAGATGTGTCTGGATTTCTGATGGGACCTTGGTTCCTTCGCTAAAGCTATAGCCCCATTGTTATCGCGATACAAAGGTATTGGGTCAACAATGGACAGAACCACCTGAAGTTCACTGATGAACTTCTTCATCCAGACCGCCTCTTTTGCGGCATCGCTTGCAGCAATGTATTCAGCCTCCATCGTCGAGTCTGCGACGGTATCCTGTTTGGAACTCCTCCAACACACCACCCCTCCATTGAGGGTAAACATAAAACCCGAGACCGACTTGCTGTCATCTTTGTCACTCTGGAAGCTTGAATCGGTAAAGGACTCGACCCTGAAATCTCCATTACCGTAAACTAGGAACATCTCCTTAGTCCTTATCAGGTACTTGAGAATGCTCTTCACTGCCGTCCAGTGGTTCTCAATTGGGTCTGACTGATACCGGCTCACCACGCTCAGCGCGTAAGCTATATCTGGTCTTGTATATAGCATCACATACATTATAGATCCTACCGCCGAAGCGTAGGGTATAGTGCTCATGCAAACCCTCTCCTCGTCAGTCTTAGGAGACATCTTCTTGGAGAGGGTGATTCCGTGCAATGCGGGTATATAACCGCGCTTGGAATCTTCCATACTAAATCTCTTTAGTACGGTCTCTATGTACCTGGACTGCGAAAGTCCCAGTAGTCTCTTGGATCTATCTCTGTAGATCTTGATCCCCAGAATGTACGGGGCATCACCCAGGTCCTTCATGGAGAACCATTGTGACGAGAATAGCTTGACCGATTGTAGCATAGGAATGTCATTTCCTATCAAAAGAATGTCGTCCACGTACAAGGCTAGGAACACGACAGTTTGTCCTACAATCTTCTTATAGATACAAGGTTCATCTTCGTTCTTGATGAAATCAAATTCCTTGATTGCCTCATCAAAACAGATGTTCCAGCTCCGCAATGCCTGCTTTAATCCATAAATGGATTTAAGCAACTTGCACACCTTCCCGCTGCTCCCACTGTCTACAAAACCCTCTGGCTGATCCATGTAAATGCACTCTTCCAAACAACCGTTTAGAAAAGCCGTTTTTACGTCCATCTGCCTGATTTCATAGTCATGGAAGGCAGCAATGGCAAGTAGGATCCGAATGGATTTGAGCATAGCCACTGGAGAAAAAGTTTCATCATAGTCCACACCAGGTCTTTGACGAAAACCTTTTGCAACGAGTCTAGCTTTATAGGTTTCCACCTGCCCATCTACACCGAGTTTCCTTTTGTAGATCCATTTGAATCCAACGGGTTTTACCCCAGGTGGAGCAATATCTAAGGTCCACACTTTATTGGCGTACATGGACTCTATTTCGAATTGCATAGCTTCCAGTCACTTATCAGGGTCCCTACTGATAATGGCCTGCCTGAAACTGGTAGGGTCATCTTCTTCTAAGATGCAATCCTCTCGATCGCTGTTTATGAGAAAACCGTAGTATCTTTCGGGCAGATGAGAAATCCTACCAGATCTGTGGAGTGGCTGAGGTTCGTCTGGGGTTATTGAATCCTGAGGTTCTGTCAAATCTTCAGTTTCATTTTGTGGTCGCAGAATTTCTTCCAGTTCTACCGAACTCCCACTAGTTTCTTTTGCAAGAAATTGCCACTCTAAAAAGGTGGCGTGGCGAGATACAAACACCTTCTGTTCCTCGGTGTGGTAGAACAGATATCCTATAGAGTTCTTAGGATATCCCATAAATTTACATAGAACTGAACGTGCCTGAAGTTTGTCCGGATTTTGTACTTTTACATAGGCCGGACAACCTCATATCTTAATGCGCTTAAGATACGGCCTTTTACCATTCATATCTCGAATGGTGTCTTAGGCACTGATTTAGACGGAACATCATTCATTGGATAAGCGCATGTCCCCAAAATGAAAGAGGCAACTCGGCACTACTCATCATGGAGCGAATCATATCCAATAGGGTACGATTCCTCCGCTCCGATACACCATTGTGCTGTGGTGTATAAGGAGGAGTAAGCTGAGAGAGAATTCCATTCTCTTTTAAGTAATCTAGGAATTCCGTGCTTAAGTACTCCCCTCCCCTATCTGATCGGAGGATCTTGATACTTTTGCCAGTTTGGTTCTTTATTTCGTTTCTGAATTCCTTGAATTTCTCAAAAGCTTCAGATTTGTGTTTCATAAGATACACATATCCGAATCTAGAGAGATCGTCAGTGAATGTGATGAAGTACGAGAACCCACCCTTTGCATGTATAGACATTGGACCACACACATCACTGTGTATGAGTCCTAAGAGCTCCGATGCTCTTTCTCCATGTCCGGTGAACGGAGATTTGGTCATCTTTCCTTTGAGACAAGACTGACAAGTTTCATAAGATGAAAATTCGAACGTATTCAAGAATCCATCTTTATGTAACTTACTTAGTCTTTTCTCTCCGATATGACCAAGTCTACAATGCTACAAGTAGGATTCGTTCGTATCTAAACTCTTCCTCTTGCGTGTGTTTTGTACATTGAGAATTGTATTCTGATTTAGAACGTAGATACCATTACACAGTGTACCTTCTGCAACCAGTACCTTATGAAGGTAGATGTTCATGATATTTCTATCAAGAACAAAGTTATATCCATCTTTATTGAGTAAAGAAACTGATATGATGTTGTAAACCATGGAAGGTACATTGTAGCAATCATTCAAAATCATAGTATTGCCATTTGGCAACACTAGGTGATATTCACCGACGGCTGCAGCATTAACTTGTGCTCCGTTTGCTACCCTGAGCGACATATCACCAGGTGCAACTTTCCTACTTTTTCTCAGTCCCTGCAATAAATTACAGATGTGAGATCCTGATCCGGTATCAAGTACCCAGGAGGTTGGGCTGACCGTAAAACAGTTCTCAATTACAAGAACACCTGAAGTAGATGCAAAACTATACTTCTTCTTCAACTGGGTATCCTTGGAATCCATACAATCCTCTTTCCTTTGCTCATACTTATGACTGTTTTCATAAGTTAGAGCCGGACCGACGTTCCCCAGCCCCGAATAAGAATTCGGATCGGTCAAGCGATAATTTTATTATCTTGATTAGGGCGTGAAATGGCTGCTACCTGGAGAGAGAGAAAAGAAACACTCAGCGCGCGCTCTTGCAAGATTAGATTGGTTTATTAATTTATCTAACCAGGATGGCTCCCACTGTTTCCTCAAATTCTTCTTCAAACCCTAAAAGAAGAACTAGTCAGGATTAATCGCACGTCACAATACTTGCTTAACCTTTCAGCCAGGCTAGTGTTGGTACTTCGAGGGAGGTTTTCCAACGCTTTCGCGAAGTTCCTTAATTAAATAACCTCTTTTCCCTGGAGGCGTAGCTCCGCTAACACCGTTCTAGACACCTCTTGGTTTATAGCATTGATTGTTAAGTGAAATAATCTCCCGAGAGTAATCCAACTCATCAGTGGGATCGGGATCTAACTATCATCGTGTAATGACCTAGATGGAATCCACTCTAGTCACTATACTCCAGAAGGTATGCTATCTGCAAGTTTCAGTTTCTTTAGAAACTCCCTATGTGGTTTTTACCCCTAGGACCCAAGTGACCTTGACTGAGCCAACATATCAAAGGATCCTAGTCAAGTTCAACCCGTTATTATCTCGATTGTATTAGACCCACCCGTACGAGTCCTTGACTGAGCCAAAATGACCGCACGACTGTCCCAACAAATCACATTATATGCTACAGAAAAATATTACATAGCTACCGTTCACTACGCTTCGGCTGAGCACGAAATACGTAGCACGAATACTAAGCAATACCAATCCGAAATGACGGAGGGCTATGGCTGGGTTTTGGCGGAAAAACCCATTAACGTAATGAACTTGATATAGTTGAAGGAACATGATTGCCTTTTTGAAAATATAGTGGCGAAAACTTTTGCTAAAGAGGTCACTCCCTGTAAAGGGATCTCGGCTCTTTCCTCGTCGAATGAGGTGCAGGATATTCCAAACTGAATACCTCGATGCAAAGCAAGAATAATCGACTATAGTGAAGTTATTACCCTGACGCAAACTTCTGTCCAAGGGGTCACTCCCAATGAAGGGATCTCGGCCCTTGCCTCGTTGAATGAGGTGCTGGGCATTCATAACCGAATACCTCTATGCAAAACAAAAGAGAACGTCCTTGCAATAACAGCTTTTTGAAAATTGTTCCAACAACGTCTTTTAGGTTTGTTTTTCTTTGCATTAGCATAATGCGTCCCATCAATTAATCCTACCATTGCAGAAAACAACGAAAATAGGATGTGCGCTTATGCCATCCGCATTCACCATGGGGCCCCGTCATCACCCGTTAGGTTACTTAACTAACGACAGAGCGGGGGCTGGACTAGCGCGGATGCAAAACATAAGCAACGCCTACTAGATATCATATATAGATATACACATTCGTCAGATGCAATGATAGCCATTCCAGATCATAGATGAACACATTGGAAATGCTAGGAATCCGCGTTTCGTTCGAGCCTGCAACGAAAGACGGATTACACGGTCGTGATGAATAGCCACACCCCACCCTAGACCCCTACGGGTGCGGCAAACTACCCGCCAAATACCCGAAGTGAAGCAGCCTCCCTCAACAACGTGAGTAGGCTACTCGGCACTTCAAAGTACCCGGTAGTTTGTGCACCCCACCTTGGGTCTATCCTATGAGCAAAAACAGTAAAAGAAATAATATACAATGGCGGCTACAACCTCATCCCGGATGTGCGGCCATAAAAATAATATTACATCAATTTACAATTTACATCAAATGAAAGATAAATAAACTCTCATCTCACAAAACCCGGCTATTCATCCGCGACAATCCAACAAGTTCATATACACAATCCAACAACATTACAGATCACAGATATGCACAACCCCCACTAATCGACGTATAGCGATTAGTCGACGTTCAGTGCATATATCACATTACAGATATAACCATTTAGCAAAAGTTTGTAGAATTTTGATCAAAATACCAATTTGTAACTACCCCCAAACACAACATTGTTCTCTGGAAAATCTGGGCAGAAACAAAACATCTTAAAAATCCTAAAATACAAAACAGAGAAAACTCCAGGAAACCCGAGTTGCGGCCGAGTCAACTCGGCCGCGGAACCGCGGCGGAACGCTCCGTTTAGCCGCACTTTCACGGCGCTTTGACCGAGTTAACGGCTCATTTTTCCTGGTTATTTCTAAAAAGCCCTACACTAATTTTTAAGATATGTGGAAATATTTTTAGAGCAATTTTAAAAATCGGCAGAAAGTATGGTTTTTTGACATGTTTTCGGGATTTTTTCCGGATCGAAATTCTAAACACTTTGCTAATAGTTAGTTGTTGTTTAGCTAGGCTCTGATACCACTGTTAGGTCCACGTTACCCACCCCGGTTCTTTCGGGGAGGCGGAATAGGTAAAAATCAAAATTTTCTCACAAGGTAACATGGACCATGCATGAAGGATCTTTGCTAAACAAAAACTAACACATAAACTACAAGTTCTAGCTACTATGTAGAATGGTTATACCTAGATCTTGAACTCCTTCTCTTCTTGTTGTGGTTCTCCTTCTTTCTTTCTCCTTGTAGTGGTTTGAACGGCTCCTCCTCGTCATCTTCTCTTTGTCGAAGATAGATCCACCCGAGAGCCTCGAACTTGAGCTCCTACCTCAACCAAGAGATAACTAGAGTGCTTGGTTTGCTAGACAAAGAACCCTAGAAAGAGTAGAGTGATGCTTTGATGGTTTAGTCTCAAAAGCTTATGATTTGCAACCCATGGAACACTTAAGCTTTGAGAGAGGAAGATGGAGAGCTTTTTCAAGAGAGAGAAAGAGTATGATAGAATGAACTCTCTTTTTTTGCAACCATGCTCACAAAATAAGAATAATGATAATAATAATAATAATTAAGAAATTGTGATGGTTAGTTTATGAATGACCATTATCATTTCATCATTTAATGCATTTGCAAGAAACAAGAAGCATCTTTGAAATGAAATGATGATGGTCAACATGTCAACAATAGTCAACCGGTCAACCAAAGTCAACAAGTCAACAAAAGTCAAATGGTCAACAACCCTAACCATGGCATAATTATCTTTAATTAATATTATTAATCATAATTCTCATTTTCATTAGGGTTTGGGAAAGTCAACGGTCAACAACCCTAATGAGAATCCTCTGCCTCTGCCTCTGTCAACTGTGCATACACACCCGCATCCGTGTTCCGAGGAACACGAATACACTGAGACAAAACTAATCCCAAAATAAATACTAGGATCTAATTTAAACCAAAGCCCGCTAGTAATAATTGCCCGGACACCAAAACGTGCACAAGTGCGCGGATGTGAACGAACCCCGTCGCAAAACCATGCGACCTCTACTCTGTTTTGCCCAAAGGCGAGTAACCCTTTGTGTGGGACTCTAAAGGCTCGACACTACACTGGCAGTGGGTTTAACCATAGGCCGCAAGCGGTACTAGCTGTACGTAACGGTCCCCAGGTAGATGCCGATAAGAAGACCGATAAGGTGAACCCATCCGAACTCCTACTGAGTCTAAATGTGACAATCTCCGTACAGTACGGTCTGTTCGTCTGAGAGTATCGCATGTCGGGCCTAGGGGGTGGCAAACGTCAGAGCCTTAATAGCGGTACAAGTCATGTTGGAGTGTAGCCCAGAACACCCTGAGAAACTACTGGTAATACTACCAGCAAATCTCGCTTGCCCTGGCCAGGGACGACTATGTGTAATGGCTCTCCTAGACACAGCACAATATCAACTCCCAATACCGGGAGAGACGAATCCTGTCTAACCATCACTGCCTCCAAGTGCTTCGGGACTGCACCTAACTACTACCTGTTTGCATGACTCAATAGAGCCGTGGTAGGGTAGTAATCTAAGAACAGTGGGAACACACTCGAGGCGAAGTGACAGTGTCAAGTCAACGTACTAAGCTGTACTCATGTCACCTGGGAACTGTTAACTGACGATAGGTATAATACCAACCAACAGTTCCCGACTAGTCCTGTCCAGTGTACTCATAACCTAACGAGCACCTGCATACTATCTCCAGTACGACGTACTGATGGCTGTGGGACAGACCATCTCCCCTGCTGGGACGAGAAGAGTATGCACCCGTCTACTCTGGAGTATCGATGCCCTCTCTCGATAATCCTACGACTTGGGACCAATATAAGGATGTGCTTATAAACTACCCAGCCCCTACTAGTGTGATCGCCATCATAACGCCGGTAGTCAAGCGAAGATCCTAAGGGCTCCATCAATATGTATTAGCGATATGTTAAAAGAAATATATACACATATTAAGATAGAAACAAACCAAATAGCATACTACTATATCGAGCAAGACTGTCGTAAACCCGTATATATATCTCAAGCCTCCAAAATGTATTATACAAACTAGTACTATACAATAATGGCCTCTAGGGCATACATATCCAACAACCAGTGGGATTGTGGAGAGAACACAACATCACAGAACCAACACGAGCCCAATTGCCCTTATGATGACCGGCGAAATGGTCCAAAACTCTGGCACCGCCGGTCCCATGATGCCCAATGAGCCCATTTTTCTTCTGGCTTTCCCTTGTTGTCATATCATCCTTATTATATTGTTTGTTTAATCTTATTTTGTGCCTATAAATACCAGATCAGTGAGCAAGGGAAAAGAACTAAGACTTGGATAAACTTTTGAGCAATAGTTTACCCTTTGTTTCATTTTTCATTTTGAAGCTTTGTACATAGTAACTAGTTCATCTTGAGATCTTTGCCTTCTCTTGATCTTGCAACCTCTTCATTGAGCTTGCAAGTTTATGTTTTAGTTATTGAACTCATGATTTGTATTATCACTTGGAATTAATAAAACTTTCATTTTGCACTTAGGTTCTTAATATTCATTTTCTATCTCTTTTACTTACTTGCAATTTATTTCTTTCCATTTACTTACTTGCAATGTTGTGTTATTCCTTTTATTTCATTTCATTTGCACTTTCTTTTGTTGTTTTGATGGTTTGTGAATAGTGGCTTTGTTAGGGAAAGAGAGTGGTTGTGTAAATTAAGGTTTTCTTTGCTCGTTTCCTTTGTCCGATATTTTCCCATTGAACTCCGTCCAAAACTTACGCAAGCGCTCCGTTAGGCACCCTACCCTGCCAAGGTATCGGGGATCCCTAACCATGACTGGTTGTGTTCGGTTTGGCCGGAGGCGAAAGTCAAGAGACAAGAATGGACGGACAAGGGTCAATAAGCTGGAATTCACCAATGCCGTTCTTAAGCACCCTAATCCAATTTGTTGCCGATTACTCTAGCTTCAATAGTCAAGCTCAGCTCAATGGATTGAGTATGGAATTCCCTAACTTACATTAACCTATCTCTATTCCTAACAAACTTATACTTTGCATATACAAACACATAAGTTAGAATCGAACAATTCCGACCCTTGCATTAATTCGTGATAAGAAGAACGTAAAACGCACAATCTCCCTGTGGACGACCCGTACTCATCGCGGCTAGCTACACGCGACACTGTTTTTTATTGCAGTTATTTCAAATTCTTTTTAAAACGACACGGTGAAAACTAGTGTTAATCACAAGACAACTCATTACTTATGGTGCACATTAGAGAATATATATAGGGAGCAAGCCGTTTGCAATAAAGAAGAGAAAACCAAGAGAACAACGTCTATAGCGACTTTGGATACGTATCAACCAAAAGAGAATCAAAAGAGACGTTCTAACTCTATGGAACCGACAAAGGGGTGTCTTGATCTTGGTGTTACAAGTAATCCATCTTTTGACTATCGCAATCTTACTCACGATCAATTACTAGAGGCTTTCAATACTATTCATTGTAATTTCAATTTGATGGCTTCTAGAAATGACTTTTTAGATGACAAAATTCTTCTCTCATTGATGAGAAAAATGATTTGATTTCTTATTGTGATTCCTTTGTGATTTTGAACAAAAACTTGATTGCCAAATGTAGTGCTTTAACTCGTACTCATGATCCTTAAACAACTTTAATTGATAGATTAGAAGTTGAGAAGAATGAGTTACTTTCAAAGTTTGATTTTTAATATAATTCTTTTGATGCTTTCAAGGTAGAAAATGAGAATTTGGCTTTATCTTGCATTGCCTGGAGAAAAGAAAATGATATTTTGATTTGAAACTTTACAAGAGAAATTGAGTATTTAAAATCTTCTCTTGATTCTCATGCAGCATTGACTTGTGATTTTTTGTTTCTCAAGAAGTAAAATGAGAATTTGTTTTTAACTTGTGAGGTTTTGAGAAATGAAAACAATGATGTGATTTCAAGATTTAAAAGTGAAATTGATTTAATGAAATCTTCAATTATTTCTCAAGATTTTTTATCCTTTGAAAATATTTCTCTCAAAAAGCAAAATGAGGATTTGAGTTCATTTCTTGCTAAGTTTTCAATTGTTGATTCTGTTGGATATAGTGCCCTCAAGGCAATTATTGTAATTGCAGGCACGCGATTATGATAATTGAGGGCGGACCTACCAGGTAGAACAATCTTACTCAAAATGATAGTATGCTATCTGGCTTGTCTTTATCATCATGTATATGTATTATGTGGTATTGCAGATTACTATTACATGTTGATAGAGCCTATAGGATTCTTGCTTGACTACTAACATTATGATGGCGATCATATACGTAAGAGCTGGGTGGTCTATAAGTACATCCTTAAATGTCCCTAGTCATGGGAGCATCAAGACCGGGCATCGATATGACTAGTGTATACGCTTTGAGACCCCGACAAGGGACGGTGGTCGGTCTCACAAGTCATTGGTGTTGTGTCACCTAAGATAGTATATAGGTGCTCACTGGACGGACTCGCCGAGAACTTCTAGATGGTATTTACCTATCGTCAGATGGAAGTTCTCAGGTGGCATGAGTTCATGTTAGTCCTTTGACCTGAAGTCGTCATTTGTCTCGTGTTAGTTCCCACTGTACTTTGATTACTACCCTACCACGACTCAAAGGAGTCATGCAAATAGGTTTTAGTTGGGTACAGTACCGAGCCACATGGAGGCAGTGGTCGACTGTCAGGGATTTTTCTTTCCTGGTATTAGGAGTCGATGTCGAGCTGTGTTTAGTTAGCTATCACCAGAATACCGTGGCCACAGTGAGGGAGATTTACTGATAGTTGATCAGTAGTATCTCAGTTGGTGATGAGCTAGACTCAGACACGACTTATCGGGTTAGTAGGGGTCTGACGTTATCCACCCCTAGATCCGATATGTGATACTCTTTGACGAAGAGACCGAACTGTACGGAGATTGTCATATTCAGGCTCAGTAGGGTAAGAACGTACTTGATTGTCGACCCCCTTTCAACAAGTATCTGAGTAGCCGTTACGTACAGCTAGTACCGCTGACGTGCTTGGGATTAAACCTACTGCCAGCGTATTGTCGAGTCTTTAGAGTCACACACAGAGGGTTTTCCCGGTTCAGGCGACAGATGTAGGAGCCGTATGTTGGTACGTGCAAGGGGTCTGATTAAATACGTGTACGCGATATACGGACTTTAATCGAACAGTTGATAATATTAGCCGGCTTAGGATTAAGGCGGATTATTAAATCAGGTTTTAATTTAATAATTTATATATATATTTTGATACATGTATTTTAGTATTATTGTTCACTATTCATTTTCTCTCTTTGGTGCTATCCGTATTTTTTATACGCATACGCGTATATGTAGCGATACATATACTATGTGAAGTATTCCATATTTATACGGGAATACATCTAGAAGAAGGACACCTCATATTTGATTTTCCTTTTCGAAAAATCAAATAGGAAATGAGGTGGAATGTAAAGACATGAAGCATGGGTGCTACATGGTAGAAAGGCATGGCTTGGTTTTTAAAATGATTTATTCATTTGCTTGCACTATTGGTGTATGGTTGATTATATAGTAGCCATTCCTTTTTTTACCATGAGACTTGATGATAATTTTCTTCTACTCACTTGAGCTCCATGGCTCATGGCTTGTGCTTCATCTTCTCCTTCTCTTTCTCCTTCTTCTTCTTACTCCTATGTTTGAGAAAGATCTTAGAGAGAAATATTTAGTGGAGTATTCCTACATCACCGGCCATCCAAACCTAGCGGCTTTGGATCGTCGGTTCGAGCCTTTTTCTCGTTCCCTCAAGTGGATCGTCTTCGGTAAGAGTAATCGATGCTCAAGCGTGTTCCCAGCGGCTACAAGCTTGGAGGGGTCTTCCACAATTGGGTGGACACGCGACAAAGGTTGTATTTCTCAACCTTGCATATTTTAACTTACTAGTTTAGGGTGTTTGGTTCGAATCCTCGGGTGTGAACGTCCGGTGCCCGCAAAAAGTTTTTGTTTTCACTTCCGCCTCACCCGCGGCCTCCGCGGTGTGGGCGCCGGAACTCTGTAAGTCTACGGTAGCGCCCCGGCCGTCAATTCGAGGCCAAACGCGGAAACAAAAACTTTTATGAAACTGGCGCTAACGCAGACTTTTACCCAGATCGTACTATTAACACTAAACTAGCAATCTACAAGAAGTTAGAATGGCTATACCGATCAATTCGTGTCCTTCGGTCTTTAGCCACCATCCTTACCTCCTCGCGGCATCTCCGATCTCGCTCGAAATTCGGTCTCCTCGTCGAAAGGGCACCACGTCAAGAAATCTTTTTACGGGCTCCCGCTTCAAACCGAAGCAACTCGGACATAAAGTTTGCTAGCCGACATGTACAAGGTGAAGTAGAGAATGTGTGTAATAACTTTGTCTCTTAACATCCATTGATTCTCAACACATGAGATTGTTCCCCGCCGAAAGACGCGACTGGGACGTTGGGACGTCAGGCCTGAAATTTGAGGGAAGATGCTAATTGGTGCTATCCGTCCACCTCTCCGAAGATGCCAAGTTGATTTATGGCACCGTGTATCGAAGGTTTAAATGGATGCGACCGATGTAGCAGACTTCGTCAGATTACCCCTCATTTGAGGGGTTTTTGATTGTGGGGACGCTCTTCCCTACAGGCGCAAGCCCCTACAGTTAATTACGCTACCGCATCGCGGTAACAACTTTCTCCTTCTCCGGATGGTCACTTCGTGTCGTGGGTGTTTGTTTTATTTTTGGTTGCCCGTGGATTGTATACGGAGACTAATTTATGTTGTCGCCCGTAGGGCGTGGATTAGTTCAAATCCGTATCTTCTTAGATTTGGGTTTGGGGATTGGGTTTAAGGATACATTAGTCTCATTTGAGACTAAGATCAACTTAAACGTTTGTTAATGATACGTTAGTCTGATTTTTAGACTAAGATCAACTTAACGGGATCGTTTAGATCCAACAAAAGAGCATTCGAGCTTTATTGTTTAGTTTAGGGACATTGCGGTCGATTAGTTTAAGGATATTACGGTCCAACGTTAGTTTAAGGACGTTTCGGTCCAGTGTTAGTTTAAGAACATCTCGGTCCAGGTTAAGGACATCATCGTCCATGAGTTTAAGGACCTCACAGTCCAGGTTAAGGACATCGTAGTCCATGAGCTTAAGGACCTCACAGTCCGAGGTTAAGGACATCATAGTCCGTGAGTTTAAGGACCTCACAGTCTGAGATTAAGGACATCATAGTCCGTGAGTTTAAGGACCTCACAGTCCGAGGTTAAGGACATCATAGTCCGTGGGTTTAAAGGGACCCCACAGTCCGTAGAGTGTTCGGTTGTCGGGACCCGTCACCTCTCTGAAGACGTTGAAGGATTACAACGACAGATATCAGAGGAGTAAAGAGATGTACCCTCAAACCGGTGTGTGTTGGTTGAAAGATCTGTAATCCAATTAGGGACTAGGATCTGTTAAATATTTATGAGCAGACGGACTCAATTAAATATAAGTTGAGGACTTATGGCCAATATTGGGCTAAGTCTAATGAATGTTTAACATTTTATTATTCTGGCTATTGAGCCTTTATTTGGGCTTGGCCCTTTTAATATTGCTGAGCATTAGATCTTTTCTTTTGTCTTGTATTGAATGCAAAGCATTCAACAGAAATCTGGCTCATTAAAGAACAATTTGTGTTCTGTCAGCGCAACCTATGGTGCGCTAGGCGCTTTGTGCCGATCAAAAAGCGCAGTGCGCTTCTGCCATGTGGCGCATATGTAAGGGACACGTGTCGCGCTTGGCGCTAAGCGCCAGATGATGGGCGCATTGCGCCAGTTTATGAGCGCTAAGCGCTAGTCCATGAGCGCATGCGCTATTAATTTAGTGGCGCACACATGAGTGATACGTGGCTCGCTTGGCGCTGAGCGCCAGCCCATGAGCGCAGTGCGCTATTTCATAAGCGCAAAGCGCAAATTGCATACGTGGTTGACACGTGGCACATTTTGGTGCTGAGCACCGGTCTAGAGAGCGCAGAAGCGCTGTTCAAGAGCGTAAGGCGCATTTCAATAGCGCAAGGCGCATTTCAATAGCGCAAAGCGCATGTTGATCAATTTTATGATCTGGGAACAAATTTATATTCTTTTTAGAAGAGACTTTGTCTCAAGATTCAAGAACAACCGATCTTATTTTTGAAAGGGCTTTGCCTTTATAGATCAATAATCTGTGTGAAGAATATGTTTTTCTTTTATTATGTGATGAGATCTTTTGATCTTTTTTATGAAACACCTTGGTCTTTGTAGATCTATGATCTTTTAAGAAGATGATTCTTCTTTTTATGAGATGATTTCATCTCTGTGTTCATCGTTCATGATCTTTACTTTGAAGAAATAATCTTCTTTTGCTGAAAGCTTGCTCTTCTTTCTTTGAATTTCTCAAAGTTTATAGGGTGGTTTCTCTATATCAGACTTGAAGTCTTGGGGCCTTTATATAGGGCATGTTAATTTGTTGAATCAGTTAAAGAGATCTTTCTCTGATTGATTTGGGGATGTTTCCCCACCATTGGATCTTTGATCCTGGGGCTTCCGTTTTACAGAAGGCAATCTTGTTTTTAACAAGATTGAAAGAAAATATTTCCATAACAGAATTTTAATTCTGATTAACGATTTATCAATATTTATTAGATCTTTTGATCTAAGGGTGGGGAATTTTATAATTCCAACGCCGGCGCACCCCTGCTTTGCACGTGGTGCGCTGCTCAGAGTGCAACGCACTTTGCGCTAGCGCACCTACGTTTGACACGTGGTGTGCTGCCCAGAGCGCAGTGCAGCCTACGCTAGCGCACCCGTGTCTGACACATAGCGCGCAGCGTGCCTAGCGCTAGCGCACATATGGTGCACTGTCTGAAGGGTTCCGGCAGCGCCCCGGCCATCGAAACGCGGCCAAAATGCGGAACAAAAATTTTCTAAACTGGCGCTACCGCTACCCGATTTACGGATCGACCTTAAACCCTAAACTAGCTAACTAACTAAGAGTTAGAATCGTTATACCGAGTTGATCCGAGTCGTTCGGTCTTCATTCTAAGCTCCTAACGGTCCTTTGATGATGTTTAGTTACCGGTCTTCCTCCATCTCCGATGATCCACCTGAGGGAAACGGTGCAAGCTCCAGCCTCGACAAACGAGGCAACCGACGCCCCAAAATTGCTAGCTATGGAGAGTGGTGGTGTATGAAAGTGTCACTGCAATTTCTCTCAACTCATGTGGTCATGAGAGCAACCATAGAAGAAGAATGGAGTGAGGAAGCTTCGGCATGAAGAACAAAGAAAATGGCTAAGTCTTTTGTGCTTTTCTTTTGAGTGAATGAGAGAGCAAGAGATAGTGTAATGTTTCATGTAAAAAACCAAATCAAATGAACCCCCACACCCAAATAGTGGCCAGCCCCTCCTCCTCTCTCATTCACCAAAAGAAAAAAATATCATTTCCAAATTAACCATTAAACAAATGTGCACCATACTTTGCACCATGCCTCAAAACCATGCCTTTGCCACATCACACCTCCACCTCATTTGTGAGTCAAATGTGTTAGTGTATATGCCCTAGAGGCCATTACTGTATTATACTAGTTTGTATATTACTTGATGGAAGCTTAGGATATTCACAGTTGTATATACAATCTTGCTCGAAATGGTAGTATGCTACTTGGTTTGTCACTGCTTTAATATGTGCATGTGTTTCTTTTAGCATATTGCAGATATACATATTGGTAGAGCCCTTAGGATCTTTGCTTGATTACCAGCGTTGTGATGGCGCTCGCACTCGTGGGAGCTGGGTGATCTATAAGCACATCCTTATACAGGTCCCTAGTCGTTGGACTATCGAGACAGGGCATCGATACTCCGGAGTAGACTAGCGTATGCGCTTCTCATCCCAGTGTGGGAGACGGTCTGTCCTACAGCCGTCAGTACGTCGTACTTGAGATAGTATACGGGTGCTCGTTGGGTTACGAGTACACTGGACAGGACTCGTCGGGAACTGTTGGTTGGTATTATACCTATCGTCAGTTATCAGTTCCCAGGTGACATGAGTACAGCTTAGTCCGTTGACTTGACACTGTCACTTCGCCTCGAGTGTGTTCCCACTGCACTTTGATTACTACCCTACCACGGCTCAAAGGAGTCATGCAAACAGGTAGTTTTTGGGTGCAGTCCCGAAGCACTTGGAGGCAGTGACGGTTAGACAGGATTCGTGTC
Source organism: Agapanthus africanus (assembly GCA_030015575.1). Classification (NCBI taxonomy): domain Eukaryota; kingdom Viridiplantae; phylum Streptophyta; class Magnoliopsida; order Asparagales; family Amaryllidaceae; genus Agapanthus; species Agapanthus africanus. Next base: position 416,219,036 of record CM057343.1, on the reverse strand, counting down.
TCCCGGTATTGGGGGTTAACATTGCGCTGTGTCCAGGAGAGCCATTACACGAGTAGTCCCTGGCCAGGGCAAGCGAGATATACTGGTAGGTTTCCAGTGTTATCTCAAGGTGTTCTGGGCTACACTTCGACACGACTTGTACCGCTATTTGGGGACTGACGTTCACCGCCCCCCTAGGCCCGCCATGCGATGTATCAGACGAACAAACTGGACTGTACGGAGATTGTCACATACAGACTCAGTAGGAGTTCAGATGGGGTTCACCTCGTCAGTCTTCTTATCGACATCTACCTGGGGACCATTACGTACAGCTAGTGCCGCTTGCGGTCTGTGGTTAAACCCACTGCCAGCGTAGTGTCGAGTCTTTAAAGTCCCACACAGAGAGCTATTTGCCTTTAGGCAAAATGAGTAGAGGTCGCATGGTTTTGCGACAGGGTTCGTTCACATTCGCGCACTTGTGCACGTTTGCTGTCCGGACAGTTTATACTAGCGGGCTTTGGTTTAAGCCGGATCCTAGTATATGATTTGAGATAGGTTTTTCTCATTGTGTTCGTGTTCCTCGGATCACGAATGCGGGTGCGTATGCACAGTTGTTTGAGATAGAAGGAGAGGACTTTGATTAGGGTTAATGGCTATTGTCATTTTACTAACCCTAATGGTTATGTGTGTGTTATAGTTAATTGATAATTAGTTTAAATAATTGTGCATGGTTATGGATGTTGACCATTTGACCTTATTGACTTGTTGACCTAGGTTGACACTTTGACCATCATCATTTCTTTTGGAAGATGCTTTTTGATCCTCACAAATTGAAATGATAATGGTCATATCATGATTAACCATGACAATTATCTAGCTAATTATTTAATTAAAATAATACACATATACTTGTGAGAATGGTTCAATTATTCTCATTCTATCATTTCATTTCTCTCTCTTGTTCTTCCTCTCCCTCAAGCTCTCTCCCTCTCATGTGTTGAGAAACACTTGAGCTTGAGAAAAACCCTCTCCTGATCTTCTCTACTCTTATCTAGGGTCCAAGTATTAGCACTTCTTGCACCCTAGTTACTCCTAGCTTGGAGTTGAAGCCAATGGTTGAGCCTTTCGGGTGGATCTTTCTTTGACGGGAGAAGACGACAAGGTGACCTCCTTCCACTACTTCTAGGAGCAAGGAGAGAAGGACAAAAGACCAAAGGTATAACCTTTCTACCACTTTGCTACTTTCAAGTTAGCTTTAGCATGTTTTTGTTTAGGAAAGATCCTTAAAGCATAGTCCATGTTGCCTATAGTTGATAAAAATCCGATTTTTATTATGTTTTCCGCCTCCCCGTAAGCACCGGGGTGGGCAACGTGGACTTACAGTGGTATCAGAGCCTAACTTAACATAAACTAGCTAGGTAGTGAAGTGTAACGAAGTTCGAAACCGAAAAATCGAAAAACCAAACTTTTAAAAACCCTAGTTTCTGTTAAAAAATTTTCTGGTCAAAACAAAATTTGTTATACTGCTAAAATCATCTCAGGGTTTTTTAAAGATAACCACCAAAAACGAGCCAGAGATCTGACCAAACAACCGCGGTTCCGCGGCAGTAGCAAGCTATTACCGCGCAACCGCGGCCGTCTTGTCTCCTCTCTGCCTCGATTTTGGTGCAGTGTATCTCTGGCTTGGTTTTAGGATTTTTGAGATATATTATATGTGCCCAGATTTTCCAGTATAGAAATTTATTTTTGGGGGCCTATAATTCCGTATTTTTTTTCGAACTTCAATACACTTTGACTATAAAGGTTATATCTATGATGTTTGCATGTATTGAACGTCGGCTAATCGCTATATGTCGATTAGTCGGGGTTATACATCTCTGTGATCTGTGATTGATATTGGTATGTGTATATGAATGGGTTGGATTGTCGCGGGTGAATAGCCGGGATGGATGTGAGATGAGTGTTGCTTTTCTTTCATTCATTTGTAATATGTAAATTGATGTAATATTATTATTTGTTTGGCCGCACAACCGGGTCGGGGTTGTAGCCGTCATTGTATAATTCTTTTTACTGTTTTTGCTCCTAGGATAGACCCATGGAGGGGGTGCACAAACTACCGGGTATCTCGAAGTGCCGAGTGGCCTACTCACGGTGGTGAGGGAGGTTGCTTCGCTTCGAGTATTTGGCGGGTAGTTTGCCGCACCCGTAGGGGTCTTGGGTGGGGTATTTGGCTATTCACCGAGACCGTGTAATCCGCTTTTCGTTGCAGGCTCGAACGGATTGCTGATTCCTAGTATATCCAATGTATTCATCTGTGATCTGTAATGTCTATCATTGCTATATATTTATATATGATAACTATTTAGGCGTTGCTTATGTTTTACAGCCGCGCTAGCCCAGCCCCCGCTCTGTCGTTAGTTAAGTAACCTAACGGGTGATGACGGGGCCCCGTGGCGAATGCGAATGGCATAAGCGTACGTCACATTTTGGTTGTTTTCTGCAATGGTAGGATTAAATGATGGGATGCATTAAAAGAACTAATGCAAGAAAATAAACCAAGTAAAAGTTGATTGGAACACTTTGAAAACCACTCGGTTCTTTTCAAAACTAAACTTTTAAACGCGGAGCTTGAACCACTCCTTTTAAAAGCTATCTCGTTCCATCGATTATATCAAGTTCACTATGTTCACGGTTTCGCCAAAACCATCCGTAGCCCTCCATCATTTCAGTTAAATATACGGTAGTATTCAAGCTATGTATTTTGACCTCACGCCAAGGCATAGTGATTAGTAGCTGCCGGATATTTATCTGTTGCATAGATAGAATGCGTTGATTTGAGACAGTCGTACTGCCATTTTGGCCTACGTCAAGGGTAGGTACGGGTGGGTTCAAATTAACCAGGATAATGATGGGAAGAACTTGACATGTGACTTATGACATTTTGACCTCACGCCAAGGTCATAAGAGCATGGGGCAAAAATCCACATCGGGAGTTTCATAAGTACTGAAACTTGCTAGTTTTGCATACCATTTGGAGTGTGATGATTCTGGTAGGATTCCTTCGGTTTTATCACGCGATGATATTTGGATCCCGATCCTACTGTGAGTATATGCTACTCCTCGGGAAAACTCTCACTTAACGATCAATGCTATAAACCTAGTAGGTGTCTAGAAAGGTGTTAGCGGGGCTACGCCCACAGGGAAAAGAGGTTACTTAATTAAGGAACTTCGCGAAAGCGTTGGAAAACCTCCCTCGAAGTACCGACACTGGCCTGGCTGAACGGCTAAGCAAGTATTGTACGGTGAGAGTAATCCTGACTAATCCTTTCTTTACGGTTTGAGAAGGGATTCGAGAGACAGTGGGAGCTATCCAGTTTAGACAAATTAAAAACCACTCTAAACTTGCAAGAGCATCATGCTAAAGTGTTTCTTTTCTCTCTCCTAATTGCAGCGACCATTCAAGATGACCGGACTTAAGTTATTACTAGATAAAAACATATTGACAGGGCCAAACTACAAAGATTGGTTCAGGAATGTCAAGATGGCAATCACTTACGACAAGTTGGGATATGTCCATACCACCAAAGCACCCCCTGTCCCAGGTCCCACCTCCAGCGTCGCGGATAAGGAAATCCGTAAGACATGGGAGATAGATTGCGCGAAGGCCAAATGCCTCGTATTAGCCTCGATGGACAATGAACATCAACGGAGGCACGAGAATATGGACCTAGAGTCCATATTTCTTCATACAAAAGAACTGTATGGGGAGCAGTCTCGTATTGCAAGATACGAAGTGTCGAAGAAGCTATTTTCGGCAAGGTTGGCCGTCGGATCATCGGTAGCGGAACACGTGCTTAAGATGATTGGCTACATTGAGGAGCTCGCGAACCTTGGGACCACGTTGGAGAGTGAACTATATACAGATTTGATTCTCCAGTCCCTTCCTTCCACTTACGCCCAGTTTATTCTGAACTTCAACATGCAAGGAAAGGAGGTAGAACTTTCTGAACTTCTGAACATGTTGAGGAGTGCTGAGGGCACCCTACAGAAAGGTAGGGAGACATCCGCTTTGTTTGTAGGAGGATCTTCCTCTTCTAGATCCAAGGCAAAAGCCAAGGGTAAGAAGAAGAAAGCCCCTGCCAAACCAAGAGGAGGTGTCGGTAAAGTGGATACGAAGGGAAAAGGTAAAGCAACAAAGATAGCGGGGAAGCTAGTGGGGAAGGAAGAATGCTTCTATTGTCACAAAAGTGGTCACTGGAAACAGGATTGCAAGGCTTGGAAAGCCAGAACACAGGATTTGAAGCGAGTTGCAGCTTCAGCTTCAGGTGTGTATGTTTTTGAAAACTGTCTATCAATAAACTCTACTTCCTGGGTATTGGATACCGGATCAGGATCTCATATCTGTAATTCTTTGCAGGCGTTGAGAAAGCGGAGAGTTTTGAAGGCAGGTGACATGACCCTCAGAGTTGCGAACGGTGCTAGCATGGATGCTGAGGCCGTGGGGGATATCACCTGGGATTGTCGGATGGACATTTTTTGGTTTTACGTAGTTGTTATTATGTACCAAATGCAACCTGTAATATCATTTCTGTATCTTTATTATCTAAAGAAGGTTATGAATTTGCATTTGTAAGTAATGTAGTGAACATTCATCTTAATCAAGCTTTGATTGGGTCAGGTACATTGAACAACGGTATATACGTATTAAACCAACCACAGATTTTCATTGTCCAGAATACACACAAAAGAAAGTCTCCAGAAATCAATAAAACTTTCTTATGGCATTGTAGACTGGGTCACATCAATGAGAGAAGGTTGACTAAGTTACACACAGAAGGATATTTGGATTCGTTCGAATATCAATCGTATGCAACTTGTCAATCCTGTCTCAAGGGAAAGATGACAAAGTCTCCGTTCACTGGACACGGAGAAAGAGCGAGCGAGCTCTTGGGACTCGTACACAGCGACGTGTGCGGTCCAATGTCTACACATGCACGAAGCGGTTGTTCTCACTTCATTACTTTTACGGATGATTTCTCAAGGTTCGGACATGTCTTCTTAATGAAGCATAAATCCGAAGCTTTTGATAAGTTCCAGGAATATAAGAATGAAGTAGAAAAACAAACATGCAAAAGTATAAAGACACTGAGATCTGATCGAGGTGGGGAATACTTGAGTGCCGAGTTCCTGAGTTACTTAAAAGAGAATGGAATTCTCTCTCAGCTTACTCCTCCATACACTCCGCAACATAATGGTGTATCGGAGAGACGGAACCGAACCCTATTGGATATGGTACGGTCCATGATGAGTAACGCTGAGTTGCCGCGATCGTTCAGGGGATATGCGCTAGAATCAGCTGCATACCTTTTGAACCGAGTTCCTACTAAGACTGTGCCTAACACACTATATGAGATATGGAGTGGGAAGAAACCCTATCTTCAATACCTGAAGATTTGGGGATGTCCAGCTTTTGTAAAAAAGCAGCATGCGGACAAGCTCGAGGCACGCTCAGTACTGTGCAAGTTTGTGGGATACCCAAAGAACTCCAGGGGGTATCATTTCTATTACGCAGAGGAACAAAAAGTCCTTGTTTCTCGTAATGCCCATTTTCTGGAACATCAGTTCTTAGAAAAGGAAATAAGTGGGAGCGCAATAGAACTGGAAGAAATTCCAGAACCACAAACTATTACTGAAAGCTTAGTAGAACCAGAGGGTTCGAAAGATCAGGACATTCCCACGCCACTTCGCAGGAGTAGTAGGCAGTCTCATCCGCCCAAGAGATACTACGGTTTTCTCATTGACGGGGATAGGGAGGATTGCATCATAGACTGTGATGAGCCTACTAGCTTCCAGCAAGCCATTCAGAGCGTCGACTCGGTAAAATGGCTGGAAGCAATGCGGACCGAAATGGAGTCCATGTACACCAACAAAGTATGGACGTTGGACATTGCTCCAGATGGGGTAAAACCCGTAGGATGCAAGTGGATCTTCAAAAGGAAGATTGGTGTAGATGGATAGGTTGAGACCTATAAAGCTAGACTGGTAGCAAAGGGTTTTCGTCAGCGACCTGGTTTAGACTATGACGAAACCTTTTCTCCAGTAGCTATGCTGAAATCCATTCGGATCCTTCTTGCCATTGCTGCCTTCCACGATTATGAGATTTGGCAGATGGACATAAAGACAGCTTTTCTAAATGGTCATTTAGAGGAGTGTGTCTATATGGATCAGCCAGAGGGTTTCATTCAGAGTGGGAGCAGCGGAAAGGTGTGTAAGTTGCTTAAGTCCATTTATGGACTAAAGCAGGCATCGTGGAGTTGGAATATCTGTTTTGATGAGACGGTCAAGGAATTTGGCTTTATCAAAAATCCAGATGAACCATGCATCTATTGTAGATTTGTAGCGAGAACTGTAGTATTCCTCATTTTATACGTGGATGACATTCTCTTAATAGGAAATGACATTCCTATGCTACAATCTGTCAAGGGGTTCTTGTCACACAGGTTCTCCATGAAAGACCTGGGTGATGCCTCATACATTCTGGGTATCCGGATCTACCGTGACAGATCCAAGAGGATATTGGGACTTTCACAGTCCAGGTACATCGACACCTTACTGAAGAGATTCAGTATGGAAGATTCCAAGCGCGGTAATCTACCGGCTTATCACGGGATCACCCTCTCCAAAGAGATGTCTCCCAAGAATGATTTGGAGAGGGATCGCATGTCTATTATACCCTACGCTTCTGCGGTAGGCTCTATAATGTATGCGATGTTGTGTACCAGACCGAATGTGGCTTATGCACTGAGTGTGGTAAGCAGGTATCAGTCAAACCCAGGGGAGAAACATTGGATAGCAGTAAAGAACATTCTCAAGTACCTGAGAAGGACTAAGGAGATGTTCTTGGTGTATGGCGGAAAAGACCTGCAGATTGAGGCCTTTGCTGACTCCAGCTTCCAGAGTGACAAGGATGATTCCAAGTCCATGTCGGGTTTTGTCTTCACCCTCAATGGAGGGGCGGTGTGTTGGAAGAGCTCCAAACAGGAAACCGTTGCTGACTCGACGATGGAAGCGGAATACATCGCTGCATCTGATGCCGCAAAAGAAGCTGTCTGGATGAGGAAGTTCTTGAGAGAACTTCAGGTGGTTCCGTCCATTGTTGACCCAATACCTCTGTATTGCGACAACAACGGGGCTATAGCTTTAGCGAAGGAACCCAGATCCCATCAGAAATCCAGACACATCTTAAGGCGGTATTACCTGATCAGGGAGATCGTGGATCGCCAGGAGATCGAGGTCCGGAGAGTTGCATCAGAGGATAACACAACAGATCCATTCACCAAGGCCTTGCCCCAGACTCAGTTCGAGCGGCTGATCGAGATGATAGGTCTTCGATACGCCAGTACACGGCCTTAGTGCAAGTGGGAGATTGTCGGTGTATATGCCCTAGAGGCCATTACTGTATCATACTAGTTTGTATATTACTTGATGGAAGCTTGGGATATTCACAGTTGTATATACAATCTTGCTCGAAATGGTAGTATGCTACTTGGTTTGTCTCTGCTTTAATATGTGCATGTGTTTCTTTTAGCATATTGCAGATATACATATTGGTAGAGCCCTTAGGATCTTTGCTTGATTACCAGCGTTGTGATGGCGCTCGCACTCGTGGGAGCTGGGTGATCTATAAGCACATCCTTATACAGGTCCCTAGTCGTTGGACTATCGAGACAGGGCATCGATACTCCGGAGTAGACTAGCGTATGCGCTTCTCATCCCAGTGTGGGAGACGGTCTGTCCCACAGCCGTCAGTACGTCGTACTTGAGATAGTATACGGGTGCTCGTTGGGTTACGAGTACACTGGACAGGACTCGTCGGGAACTGTTGGTTGGTATTATACCTATCGTCAGTTATCAGTTCCCAGGTGACATGAGTACAGCTTAGTCCATTGACTTGACACTGTCACTTCGCCTCGAGTGTGTTCCCACTGCACTTTGATTACTACCCTACCACGGCTAAAAGGAGTCGTGCAAACAGGTAGTTTTTGGGTGCAGTCCCGAAGCACTTGGAGGCAGTGACGGTTAGACAGGATTCGTCTCTCTCGGTTTTGGGGGTTGACACCGCGCTGTGTCCAGGAGAGCCATTACACGAGTAGTCCCTGGCCAGGGCAAGCGAGATATACTGGTAGGTTTCCAGTGTTATCTCAGGGTGTTCTGGGCTACACTCCGACACGACTTGTACCGCTATTAGGGGACTGACGTTCACCGCCCCCCTAGGCCAGCCATGCGATGTATCAGACGAACAGACCGGACTGTACGGAGATTGTCACATACAGGCTCAGTAGGAGTTCAGATGTGGTTCACCTCGTCAGTCTTCTTATCGACATCTACCTGGGGACCGTTACGTACAGCTAGTGCCGCTTGCGGTCTGTGGTTAAACCCACTGCCAGCGTAGTGTCGAGTCTTTAGAGTCCCACACAGAGAGCTATTCGCCTTTAGGCAAAATGAGTAGAGGTCGCATGGTTTTGCGACAGGGTTCGTTCACATTCACGCATTTGTGCACGTTTGCTGTCCGGACAGTTTATACTAGCGGGCTTTGGTTTAAGCCGGATCCTAGTATATGATTTGAGATAGGTTTTTCTCATTGTGTTCGTGTTCCTCGGATCATGAATGCGGGTGCGTATGCACAGTTGTTTGAGATAGAGGGAGAGGACTTTGATTAGGGTTAATGGCTATTGTCATTTTACTAACCCTAATGGTTATGTGTGTGTTATAGTTAATTGATAATTAGTTTAAATAATTGTGCATGGTTATGGATGTTGACCATTTGACCTTATTGACTTGTTGACCTAGGTTGACACTTTGACCATCATCATTTCTTTTGGAAGATGCTTTTTGATCCTCACAAATTGAAATGATAATGGTCATATCATGATTAACCATGACAATTATCTAGCTAATTATTTAATTAAAATAATACACATATACTTGTGAGAATGGTTCAATTATTCTCATTCTATCATTTCATTTCTCTCTCTTGTTCTTCCTCTCCCTCAAGCTCTCTCCCTCTCATGTGTTGAGAAACACTTGAGCTTGAGAAAAACCCTCTCTTGATCTTCTCTACTCTCATCTAGGGTTCAAGTATTAGCACTTCTTGCACCCTAGTTACTCCTAGCTTGGAGTTGAAGCCAAAGGTTGAGGCTTTCGGGTGGATCTTTCTTTGACGGGAGAAGACGACAAAGTGACCTCCTTCCACTACTTCTAGAAGCAAGGAGAGAAGGACAAAAGACCAAAGGTATAACCTTTCTACCACTTTGCTACTTTCAAGTTAGCTTTAGCAAGTTTTTGTTTAGGAAAGATCCTTAAAGCATAGTCCATGTTGCCTATAGTTGATAAAAATCCGATTTTTATTATGTTTTCCGCCTCCCCGTAAGCACCGGGGTGGGCAACGTGGACTTACAAAATGAATTTTCCAAAAATGGAAAATCATACAAATGAGGTGGCCACCTTCTAGAAGCTATTCCGTATATAATACGGAATACTTCCCGGTACATGTATCGAAATACATATACGTATATTCGTACAAAAATACGAATAGCCAAGAGAGAAAATAAATAGCGAACAATAATACTAGAATACATATATATAAATACATATGTAAAATATTAAATCAAAACCTGATTTAATAATCTGGCTTAATCCTAAGCCGCTAGTATTATCAACCGTCCGATTAAAGTCCGCGCAGCATGCACATATTTAATCGGACACCTGTATGTACCAACATACGCCATGTACACCAAATCGCCTGAACCGTGGAAACCCTCTGTGTGGGACTCTAAAGACTCGTCAATACGCTGGCAGTGGGTTTAACCATAAGCACGTCAGCGGCACTAGCTGTACGTAACAGCTACCCAGGTATTGAGCGAAAGGGAGGCCGACGAGCAAACTCATGCAGAACCCCTACTGAGCTTGACAGTGACAATATCCGTACAGTCTGGTATGTTCGTCTAAGAGTATCGCATACCGAGTCTAGGGGGGTGGATAAAGTCAAACCCCTAACAACGCGATATTTAGTGTCGGTATGAAACCCATCACCACCTGAGAAACTATCGATCCTGAATCGATAATTCTCGTCCACCGTGGCCACGGATTTTTGGTGATGGCCATCCGTACACAACGCGACAACAACCCCCAATACCGGGGGAGACGAATCCCCGACGGTCTAATCACTGCCTCCATGTGGCTCGGGACTGTACCCAACTAAAACCTATTTCCATGACTCCTTTGAGCCGTGGTAGGGTAGTAATCAAAACACAGTGGGAACTCACACGAGACAAATGACGATCTCAGGTCGATAAACTAACCTGTACACATGACACCTGGGAACTGCTATCTGACAATAGGTATAATACCTACTAGCAGGTTCCCGGCGAGTCCGTCCAGTGTACTTATAACCCAATGAGCACATGTATACTATCTTAGGTGAACAAACTAACACCAATGGCTTGTGAGACCTGGACACCACCCCTCGTCGGGGTCTCGATCAGTATACACTAGTCTAAACTGGAGTATCGATGTCCGGTCTCGATACTCCTACGACTAGGGACATTTAAGGATGTGCTTATAGACCCCAGCTCCGACATATATGATCACCATCATAATGCCGGCAGTCAAGCAGGAATCCTATGGGCTCTATCAACAAGTATATGATGATAAAGACAAACCAGATAGCATACTATCATCTTGAGTAAGATTGTTTTATCGGTATAGGTCTTGCCTCAATCATCATAATCATAAGTCCGCGACTATGATAATTACCTTGAGGGCACTATAGCCAACACTGTCTAGGGCGCAGCGCACCTGGCGCTAGCGCATCCGTATTTGACACGTGGCGCGCAGCGTGCCTAGCGTTGCTTCAATTTTTGAATTTCAAAATAGAGGTTTGTTCTGATTGGGGGAAACAAATGCCCCCACCGTTACGTTCACATGGCACACATGTGAGTGCAGCGGTGGCAGCATCTGCGTCCTTGGATCAACTCAGAAGTTGAAGAGGCGTTTCAATGCCTATAAATAGGACTTTTGGTCCCTTAGATGATTTTCATCTTCTTCTTGAGAATTATCTCTTCTGAGAATTTCGTTCTCCCACAGTGCATAGCTCTTTTATTTAAGAACCTTTTAAGAGTCAGAACTCTGTTAAAATTTTAGGTAAAATTTAAAACTTTTAATAAACCAGGGATTTACCCATTAACAGAGCCTTGCTCTTCATAGATCTTAGATCTAAAGAAAACCCTTTTAGGGTTTCATTAACAGAGCTTTGCTCTTCTGAACCCATAGATCTAAAGAGATCTTTTCCTGTGATTTCTTAGCCCATGAACAGAGTTTTGCTCTTTTGATAACATGTAGATTTCTTAATCTCTTGTGAAGAACTCTTAAGAGTTTGTTCATGGATCTTGAAGATCCCAGAATTTTTAAATTCATAAAAATTAATTTTAATTAATTCTTTTCTGATGGATTTTTCCATCATCATTACAGAGCCAGGCTCTTGAGGAACTTTATTCCTTCATGATCAGAGTTTGACAAGTGTCACTCTGTCATAGAGCATTGCTCTCAAAGGGAGATTTTCTCCTTTTCCCGAGGGATCTCTCATTTAATGAGAATTTTCTTGAGAATTTCCCTAGTTAATTAACAGTCGCATCAAATGATGAGGCTGTTCTATTAATTATTAATTGATGAATTGTCATCCAGATTTTGTGGGCCCCCTTTGGTCCCTCTCCACTGCATTACAGTGTGGTACAAATTTTAAAGTACCAAGTGTCAGAATTTAAATTAAATTATAGTACTGACAGTTGATTTTTGTCCATTTTTATGCAGGCGACATGTTTTTCGACACTTCGTTTCCATTTGTCCGTTCAAAGGGAGGATTCCCTGAGGTGCCTGTGGACCGGGAGGTTCTCACGCTCATCAAAGACCATGACCCGGAACACAAAAATCTTCACTTGTAGGGTAGATGGTACGACCAGATTATCAGAGGCCGCCGGAGCTTTTCTTGTGTGATGCCTTCGGAGCCTATCTCGGCGATCCCGTATGCAGATGCACCCCCGGTGAACTATGCCGTGGAGGTGGTTAATTGGACTTCGGAGGGCCTCCTTCAGCCTTCGATTGCCGCTATACCCGTGCAGCCGCCGGCAGCTTTGGATACCCTAGGGCGGCGTATATGTCAGGGCGAGTCGCACCCTTGGGGACAGCCCTACAACATCGGGCTAACTCCCCGTCATCCGGCCGGGTACTTGCAGTGGGCCTGGTATATCTTGTCGGCAAAGAAATCACAGCTGCTAAAGCTCGGCTTATACCCTGTGGTCTACGCTTCGTTGTTCCAGTATTCTACACCTCCCACATGGTGGAACAAGGCGTTTTTGGAGCAGCGGAACATCCCGACCCATACCTTCCTTCTATTGGATAGAGAGGTCTCCATTTCCTTGGAAGAATTCGCTGAGGTTTCTGGTCTACCAGTTAGGGGGGAGCACTACGAGGAGCTGCTTCCTCCGGACGAATATGTTTTTGCCACCAAGCCAGTGGTGATGGGCCTCACCCCGGAGAACGCTATTCAGCACCAGTTCCCGAGTCTAATAAATGTGTTGAACATGTATGAGAGCCTCTTCCGTGAATCTGGAGGCCGAGGGGTCAGCTTTGTGGACTTCATCGCCCGTTTTCTTCGCCCAGAGATTTTGTCGCGACAAGGAGAAAAGTTTGCTAAACTTGATGATCCCTTCGGCTTTGGCTTGGACCGTCAGCCGATACTGGAAGTTGATCAGAAAGGTTTCTTCCTTCCTGACGTCGTGATCGTCCCTTTGTCAGAAATCGCCGCTCCGCGCATTGATGAGGAAGCATTTTTTCTTGGGTTTCTTGGGCTATGGTTGAGCTGGTTTGCGCTTCCTATGCATCCTCGTTACATGAAGCCTTCCGTCTTCTACCCCGCACATCGCATGGTTGCCGGAATACAAGTGGCCATCGGGATCGCCGGGTTAGCCCACTTATATCATGGTCTTAGCGTAGCAGCGGATACCACTGAACCAGGGTGCATCCTGCCAACTTCCCAATGCATTACTTCACTTCATGGATAGAGTTGCACGTGCTTGGGGTCTTTGGCATCCACAAAAGACCTTCGTTTTACGACAGATGCAAGTTCCCTCGGATCATGCGGCTGGTTGACGCCTCCGTCGTGAGTCCATCACAGCGGAAAGCTAGGGGCTTGCTCCTTCGTCCACGCACGGTCGGAGATGGTATGTCTTTCACAGACAAAGTCTTGACCATCGGCCAAGAAACTTCAAAGGCGGTGCTGCCCTTGCGAGTTATCTTTAAAGACGGGGCCTCGGAGTTGAAATCCCGGGAGATTTTCCATTTGTACTCCATCAGGCCGGGCTTTCTTGTATTCAGGCAAAATGATGCGGCGCTATTCATGAGATACAACCCCCATCATTTTGCCCAGCAACTGAGTTACAATCAGGGTGTCCCACTCGAGGCTTTCTTGGCAAAACCGGCTGCCACTTAAGAGGGTACTCGGAGCGCACTGGATCACTTTATGCGCTTGAACACAGGGTCCAGCTTCTTCATCAGCGAACCGAGCTGTGTCCCAAAGGTCCTTAATGTGTACGTGGCGTGGTACCAACAATCAATGGGCGCCGTTATTAGGGAGGAGAAGCGACTGTTGCTCGACCGTAAGGGTGCACCCCCTGCTAGTGATCGAAACATCCCCTTGAAGTGACGGACCATTGTTCTCCCTCCGCTAAGAGAAGATGCTGTGATTGAAGTCCCCGACGGCAGGCCTGAGCTACCGGTGCCCTGTGCTCCCATGGAGACGGCAGATGTACTACCGGTGCCCCGTGCTCCCGTAGGGACGGTAAACGTAGCTTCCCCTGAGTCTGGCGTGGGCTCAGATATTGGGACTCGTCTCCCCAGAGTGCCCACCAAGCGTAAGCTTGTGCTGGCTGCGACTGAAGCTCGCTCGCAGAAGAGGAAGAAGAAGTCGGTCCTCTCTATAGATGTTGTACCCGGCCTAGAGCCTCATGCTCCTTATAACGAGGGCCTGAGCGAATATGGGACCAACGAAGGTCTATTCGTAGCGTCGGACGATGCTGATCTCGAGGCCGCCATTGCAGCTTCTGTGTTGTCGGCAAGCCAAAAGCGGGACTGGACACCCTCGCGCAATCAAGTAAACATCAGTTGCATCTTCTGCTATTACATTATATTTTTATTATCATGTTTTGACTGACATTTTTCCTTCTGTAACAGGCTTTACCACTAAAGAGGCTCTGGCGGCTTCCCTTAGGATCTTTGAGAAGGAGGAGCGGAATCACGCTTTGTTAGGCATTGGTATATCTCGGCTCATTGCATCTTCATTCTTTTTTTTATGGACAATCTGACCCCTTCTTTATCTTATCACAGTGACTATAATCCCAGCCCCGCAAGGTGATGTGGAGATGCTTCCCAGGCCAGCCATCGAAGTCCCGACCTCCTCTGCATTGCCGAAAGAGGCCTTACTCAAACGACCGATGACGGATGCCTTGACGGCTCCAGAGGTAACCCTTGGCGTGGACGATGACGTCCTATTGATGGAGGCGTCTAGAAGATCCGCTCTGACGGCCCGAGTGGAAAGGAAGCGCAGAATGCGCGCGGCAAGGGAGCGTAGTGCTGCTTTGGCCGCGGGGGCAGGTTCGAGCACCGCTACCCATGCCCCTACTCCTTCAGAAGAATCTCTGGCTGCCTTGTCCACCACCTACAGACAGGCAGCACGTGCGGCTCGGGTGGCAATCGGAATACCAACTCAAGGTAACGTGACATTGGGTTCTTTTGCCAAAGTTTTAACTTTCAGGTTCTCATATATCCTATCTTGCAGGGCCGATTCTTGCCGAAGAAGTGGAGGCAACTATTGAGCTTGGGGTAGCGGTAGAGGAGATAGCTACAATCGCCGAACCCGAAGCATCGGTAGGCGAGATGGCTACAATCGCCGAGCTCGAGGTAGCGGGTGGTGAGATGGTTACCATTGCCGAGCTCGAGGTAGCGGTAGGTGAGATGGCTACAGCCGCCGAGCCCGAGGTAGCTACCCTTTTTAGGAGTCGGGCACCGCCCCAATCATCGCTCTTTCCCTTGTGGTTCCTTGCCATTGCCGGGCGTTGCGAGTATCACGACGATTCTCGTGGAGTCGGGGGATGAAGCCACGGGCGGCGAAACCATTCCGATGGAGGAGGGTGAAGCAGTCACTGCATTAAGTGATGCCCCTGTTGTGGTTCCGACCGGCTACTCACCAGGTAGACTTTGGGTTATTGCTTTTCTTTTACTCTGCAATCCCTTTCAATCCTTCCTGACAGTATTTATCTCGTTTCTAATGCAGGCGTGGTGAGCGTTGAGGTTGCGCTACCCGAGGCGGCGCCATCAGTTACCGCTTTGACGGTGACCACTCCTCTACCTTCTCTCGTACCATCTCAGATGTTGGAAGGTGCGGATTTGTGACCCATCATTTTTATCTCTAGGCTGTATAATTTATGTACTGACATTGCATTACTGTGTCTTTGTAGGAGTCCTTTTTGATCACCTGTATCAGGTGCTACACCCACACTTCTCTTTCCAATCAGAGATTATTCCGCCCGCTGGTGTCGTTGAGTATATTTTCTAACCGACGTCCTTTCTTTAACTGGCAGTCATATTATTGCTAATTCTTCTTTGTATTGATTGTAGCCTTATAAATTGAAGGAGGGGACGAGGCTATCGTTGCGCCACCAGTACTCCCAGCTCTGCCCCCTGTTGTAGCCGGTATAATAGACTCTATTGTTCGTGTATTTTCTTTATTTCTTGAGCCGACATCTGATTGTGATTTGTTTTGTAGCGGTCACATTGACTCCAGCTCCATTCGAGTCTCGCACCATAATGCCAACCGGCCCTTTTTCTCGATGTGCATCCTCGAAAGGCGCCGCGAATAGTCTGCGCATGTTGAGCGACTATATTGAGGAGCTTAACATGGAGACTCTCACATCTGCTGCGAATTTTGCCGTGGAGGTTAACCCTATGCTAGCGACGCTCGTGAATTTTCATAGTGAGGGCATCGTTGAGTCTTGGGTTAATCACTGCAGGAAAATTGAAGCTTGCCTGCATGAGCTCGAAGTTGGACGTCCTGCTCTAGAGGTCCTGGCTGTGAACACCCAGCGGGTTGCGTGGGTTGAGCAGAGCACTCCCTACTTCCGTCATCTTGAATAAGAGGCGGCCTTAAAACGTAAGGAGTGCGGAGAGACTTCAAGCGAATCTGCCCGACTGCATGCTCAGGTTGATGCGAATGCTGCACAGTTGAAAGTTATCTTTGAAGGCCTTCTGCGGTGCATCTCTGACGGGTTAACACTGAGGCAGAAGCTCGACGTCGTCGAGCGGGATGCAAAAAATCATGAGGCAGCTCAGCTGGCCGTCGAAGAACAATTTTCGTCTTACTTGCAGCAACGAGCCCAAGTCGAAGAAGAGTTGGCTGCGGCAGCTGATCAAGAAAAGGGGTTGAGGGAAGTGCGCGAGCGGCTGATCGGACTATTGAGAGCGCTTCCCTCTCAATAATTTTTTTTGTACCATTTGTAATTTTGAATAAATTGTATTCATTCTTTTATTCTTTCATATGATGTATTTTGTACCCAATTGAATTCATGAATAAAAGATACATTTCTTTCGCAATGTCTTGTGTCATCTCTCTGCTTTCTTCTTTCTTTTGTTATCAGCATGCCACCTTAGCAAGCATAGCCAGCAGAAGATAGAGTGAGCATCTTGTTTTGGCTTCTTCGAGGGGTAGTGATGGCTTAGGAAGTAGGTTCAGATCTGCTACCTAAGATTTCTCAATTTTATGAGCCGTGAGGGTCTCATAAAGACTTTTCTCCCTACGAGTCATGAGGATCTCGTAGGTGTCTTTTCTCCTTAGGAGTCGTGAGGATTCCTAAGTGTGTTTTCCCTTATAAGTAATAAGGATCTTATAAGAGAGTTTTCTTCCATACGAATCGAGAGGACCCGTAAGTTTTTAATGAGATTGACGTTATCCGCATTTTACGGCGTCATTGGCTGACGTACTTTCGAGGCGGGGTCGTGTAGATGATGTGTTTCCGAGAAGGGGTCATGTGGATGACGTATTTCCACGACGGGGTCATGTGGATGACGTATTTCCGCGATGGGGTCATGTGGATGACGTATTTCCGCGACGGGGTTATGTGGATGACGTATTTCCAAGACGAGGTCATGTGGATGACGTATTTCCGCGACGGGATCATGTAGATGACGTATTTCCATGACGGGGTCATTTGGATGACGTATTTCCTCGACGGGGTCATGTGGATGACGTATTTCCGAGACGGAGTCATGTGGATGGCGTGTTTCCGCGACGGGGTCATATGGATGACGTATTTCTGTGACGGGGTCATGTGGATGACGTATTTCCGCGACGGGGTCATGTGGATGACGTATTTCCATGACGGGGTCATGTCAATGACGTATTTCCATGACGGAGTCATGTGGATGACGTATTTTCGAGACGGGGTCATATGGATGACGTGTTTCCATGACGGGGTCATTTGGATGACGTATTTCCGAGACGGGGTCATGTAGATGGCGTATTTCTGAGACGGAGTCATGTGGATGACGTATTTCTATGACGGGGTCATATGGATGACGTATTTCTATGACGGGGTCATGTGGATGATGTATTTCCGAGACGGGGTCATGTGGATGACGTGTTTCCGTGACGGGGTCATTTGGATGACGTATTTCCGAGACGGGGTCATGTGGATGACGTATTTCCACGACGGGGTCATATTGATGACGTATTTCCGTGACGGGGTCATATGGATGACGTATTTCCGAGACGGGGTCATATGGATGACGTATTTCCGTGACGGGGTCATGTAGATGACGTATTTTTGAGACGGGGTCATATGGATGACGTATTTCCGTGACAGGGTCATGTGGATGACGTATTTCCGAGACGGGGTCATATAGATGACGTATTTCCATGACGGGGTCATGTGGATGACGTATTTCCGAGATGGGGTCATGTGGATGACGTATTTCCGAGACGGGGTCATATAGATGACGTATTTCTGTGACGGGGTCATGTGGATGACGTATTTCCGAGACGGGGTTATCTGGATGACGTATTTCTGTGACGGGGTCATGTAGATGACGTATTTCCGAGACGGGGTCATGTGGATGACGTATTTCCGAGACGGGGTTATGTGGATGACATATTTTCGAGACGGGGTCATGTGGATGACGTATTTCCGAGACGGGGTCATGTGGATGACATATTTCCGAAATGGGGTCTTGTGGATGACGTATTTCCGCGACGGGGTCATGTGGATGATGTATTTCCGCGACGGGGTCATTTGGATGACGTATTTCCGAGATGGGGTCATGTGGATGACGTATTTCCGAGATGGGGTCATGCGGATGACGTATTTCCATGATGGGGTCATTTGGATGATGTTGTGTCTGTTGTAATGAGACGGATATTGAAGTGGTCTCTAGGTTGTCTGTGAACCGTTGAGATTTGGCTTCTTCTTCTTATAGAGCCAGGGGAGGGAAGGTGTGATTCCTTCTTTGTTTGCGCCCCTGGATTTTATACAGGGATTGATGTGATATCACCTGTAGGGCATAAATTTCATTTTTTTACTTCTTTCCGCGATTCTCTATCATTTCAGCTTTTATATCGCGAAGGTCGCGATTGCCCAATCATTTCGGCTATTTTTCGCGGCGCCCAATCATTTCGGCTATTTATTTTATTCTTACTCGCTGCTTTTTATTGCGAGTTGCCCAATCATTTCGGCTCTTTTGCATGCATACATTTTTACTTGCTGATTTTGTTGTAAGTTGCCCAATCATTTCGGCTATTTCCTATGCATGCATGGCTCGCTAGCTTCTTTGCTGCAAGGTTGGAGTTAGACACCGATTTCGGCATCAGCACCGCTACAACTGGGATATTGCCAGGAGCAAATCATCATTTGCCTCCGTCGATGTCGAACTAAGGTGGCTTAGCGAACAGAGTTAGAATCCTGTCGACTAAGGCTTTTGACTTCATAAGCCGTAAGGGTCTCATGAAGGTATTTCTCCCTATGAGTCGTAAGGATCTCGTAGGTGCGTTTCTTCTTAGGAATCGTGAGGATTCCTAAGTGTATGTTCTCATATAAGTCGTAAGGATCTTACAAGAGTGTTTTCTCCTTATAAGTCGAGAAGACTTACAAGGGTTGTTCACCGTGTAGACATATCCCTAGTCACGGATGGGACTTTGTTAGGGAAATGTTTATTCGCGCCCATGGATTGTATACAAGGGTCAGCGTTGAGCCACTTATAGGGTGGCATTGGAGGTTGTGGTGGTCGCTTAAGAACATGTCCAGATCCCTGTATCTTAAGACTTTTGAATCTTATGAGCCGTGAGGGTCTCATAAGAGAGTTCTCTTTACGAGTCGTGAGGATCTCGCAAGTGTAATTTCTTCTTAGGAATCGTGGGGATCCTTAAGTGTGTTGCTCCCTTGTGAGTCGTAAGGATCTAACGCAGGTGGTTTCTCCTCACAAGGTCGAGAGGACCCTGCAAGTGTCTTTTAACGAGGTTGTGCCCTTTCGGGTTTTCACAAAAACTCGCCGGTAGCCCTGCTGTTTTTACTCACGGAGCCCTTTCGGATTTTCATCCGTGCCCTTTTTGCTTATGGACATACCGTTTTTTATTCTCTTTTTTTTTTATTCTTTTCTCTTTTTTTTGTGTCAGCCTTGGGATGCTGCAGTCCACAGTAGTTTATCGACGTCTCGGTCAACAGCTAGTTTTAGGACATAGTGGTCCATTGTTAGTTTAAGGACGTTTCGGTCTGTTGTTAGTTTAAGGACGTTTCGGTCCGTTGTTAGTTTAAGGACGTTTCGGTCCATTAACCGGCTACTACTTATAGAGTTTGGGCTTAGGAAGATAGCGAGTGGACATAGGCATCGTCATCTATCATTGGCCTAGGCCGTGACTCGTCAGGCGTAGTATTTTTTTAGGAGCGACCATTTGTTGGCTTGAAGAGCCTTTCGCCATTCATGTCCATGAGTAGATAAGCCCCACACTGGTAGACCTTTTCTATGATATACGGGCCTTCATAGTTCGGCTCGAATTTCCCCCGCTTGGCGCAATTAAGGATCATAGGTCTTTTAACCATTAGCACGAGTTCGCCTTGGCGGAATGTTCTCGGCCTAGTCAATCTTTCGTATGAGCACGTCATCTTTTCTTTATAAGCCTCCAGATTTTGTTGCGCCATGAGCCGGGTTTCTTCAAGGGCATCGAGCTCCTCAAGCCGAAGGTGAGGATTCTCTTCGTCCGTTTGCTCGTAATGAACTGCCACTCGTAGAGAGGGTAACTCTATCTCGAGGGAGAGTACTGCCTCTGTACCGAATACCAATGCATACGGCGTTGTGTTCGTGGCCGTTTTAAATGTAGTTCGATACGCCTAGAGAGCTTCATGCAGTCTCTCGTGCCAGTCCTTCTTATTTCGGGACACCGTCTTTTTCATGATCTTCGTTAAGGTCTTGTTAAAAGCCTCAGCTAGACCGTTAGCTCGGGGATTATAGACTGAGGAGTATCTCCAGTCTATGTTATGCTGTTGTGCGAAGCGGCTAATCTTGTGGCTTCTATAGGCTGGCCCATTATCGAAGATGATCCGTCGCTGAGTTTCAAACCGATAAATGATGTGTGCCTTGAAGAAATAGAGGATATTCTCTGTCTTCACTTCCCCTAGCGGTTCTTCTTCTGCCCATTTGGAGAAGTAATCAGTTGTCACCAAAATGAATCGATGTCCTCTGGACGATGCTGGTTCGATGAGGCCAATTATGTCAGTTCCCCACATTTCGAACGACCAGCTAGTCACTGTTGGGTGTAGTGGATTTGGATGCTGATGGATAAAGTCTCCGTGAATCTGGCACGAATGGCACTGCTTTGCGTATTCGAGGCAGTCTTGGATCATCGTGGGCCAATAATAACCCATCCGTTTGATCTTCAGCTTCATCTTCGGCCCGGCTTGGTGAGAACCATAGAGTCTGTCGTGAGTTTCTTGGACGACTCTCTTTGCCTCTTCAGGTCCTAGGAATCTTAGCCACAGAGAATCAAATGATCTTTTATACAGAGTATCATTGACGAAAGCAAAAGACAGAGCTCGTTTCATAAGCTAATGTCTTGAGGATGCATCTTCAGGTGTTCGACGGGATTTGAAGTAGTCTATAAAGACTTCTCTCCAATCCGTAACCTTTTCCTGGCCTTCTATTTGCATAGCCATTTGCTCGGTCGCTCCCTTTTCTTCGGACGACTCCCGAGATATTTCTGCCGGTGCAAGAACCCGACGACTCTGCAGAATGATCCTCACGTCATCGAGGTTCTCATCGGCCAGTTCTTTAGCGAGCTTGGCTAATGCATCTGCCTTGCTATTTTCCACACGCGGTATGCTTTCCAAGGTGTAGGAAGGAATTTGGGTCAGCAGTTGCTGCACTCTCTCGGCGTACTTCACCAACTCTGGCTTGCACGTTTGGTAGTCGCCGTTTATTTGACTAATGACCAGCTGGGAGTCTCCGTATATGAGCAGGTTTTCAATTCCCATGTCGATGGCGATCTCGAGACCTGCTATCAAAGCTTCGTATTCAGTTTCATTATTCGTCCTCGGCTTTGTTAAGGAGAAGGCAAAGCTCATTATCCCTCCTTGTGGAGTCACGAAGATGAGGCCTACCCCTGATTTGATTATGGGGGTGCTTTGTTTGCGCTTCTTCATGGAAGACGCTCCATCAAAATAGAGTTCCCACTGGGTATCATTCTCTCTCCTTTCCCCGTCGATCGTGTCAAACGCGTGTTCGTCCGGCAATTCGTAGTTCAAGGGAGAGTCGGCAGGTATCGGATGCTCAGCGAGGAAGTCGGCGATGGCCTGGCCTTTCACTGCCTTGAGGGGATGATAAGTTATGAAGAGCTCCATCAAGAGCAGGGCCCATTTAGCGAGCCACCCCGTTAGTATGGCCTTCGACATCAAATACTTGAGAGGATCCACTTTTGATATGAGATGGACCTCATGTGCCAACGCATAATGTCTGAGCTTCGTTATCGCGAAGATCAACGCCAGGCAGTGTTTGTCAATGGGAGAGCAATTGCTTTCTGCCCCTAGGAGAACTCGACTCAGATAATAAAGGGCTCTCTCTTTCCCTTGGTCATTCTCTTGTGCCCACAGCGCGCATAAAGAACCTTCAAGAGCTGTTGTGTACAGGACGAAAGGTTTTCCCTTGACGGGAGCGGCCAGCACTGGCGGATTCTGTAGGTATTGCTTGATTTCGTCCAGTGCGTTTTGGCATTTGCGATCCCAGAAGAAAGGGGTTCCCTTCTTCATCAGGTACTGTAAGGACGGCATTTGCCGGAAAGATTGGCTATGAATCGCCGGATATATGCTAGCTTTCCTTGGAGAGATCGCAGCTGCTTGAGAGTCTTTGGTGAGGGCATTTCCATGATCGCCTTGATCTTCGATGGGTCTATCTCGATGCCTCGGTGTCGGACGATGAATTCTAGGAATTTGCCCGAGGATACTCCGAACGCGCATTTGAGAGAGTTCATCTTCAAGTTATATTGCCGAAGGCGTTGAAATACGACCTTCAGATGCTCTAAATGTTTCTCGTATGATTTGCTTTTAACCACGAGGTCGTCGATATAACATTCGACAATTTCATGAATAAGGTCATCGAAGATCTTCGTTATGACCCTTTGGTAGGTGGCACCGGCGTTCTTTAGACTGAAAGGCATCCCCTTGTAGCAGAATATGCCCAAAGGGGTTCGGAAAGCAGTATGTTTTTGGTCTTCGGGATGCATCTTTATCTGATTATATCCTGATGAGCCGTCCATGAAGGAGAAAACTTCGTGAGTGGACCTGTTATCTATCATCAGCTCAGTGACAGGTACTGGGAAGTCGTCCTTCGGGCAAGCTTTATTGAGATCCCGAAAGTCCACATATATGCGCACCGTCCCATTTTTCTTCATCACTGGGATGATGTTGGCGATCCAGTTAGGATATTGGACCTCCTGGATGAAGCCGGAGTCGATTAGCTTCTTGACCTCGGCGCTGATGCTCATCTCAAGCTCAAGCCGCATTCTCCTCGGTGCCTGTTTGATCGGCTTGATGTCTGGGGATATCGCCGATTTGTGTATAGCAATCTCTGGATCTAGTCCTGGCATCTCGGAATAGTTCCATGCGAAACAATCTTTATGCTGCATGAGCACATCCTTTAGCGTAGCCACCCTTTCTTCAGACAACAGCTCACTGACGAACGTCGGCCGCGGGTCACTTGCCGTCCCCAAATCAATTTTCTTGAGGTTATCTGCAGTGGTATGTATTCCATCTTCCAGCTCTTTTGGCGCCGGTGGAAACTCTGAGATGACCTCGCCATCATCGTTTTCGAAGCACCAGGAGAGGTCATCCACATTCTCGGGCTCTTCTTCTGACAGCTTTATCACATGGCAGGTACGAGATCGCTTCCAAGACCGATGTTGATCTGGTTCTGCTCTCGTGGTCTTCGGTTCATGCTTCTGCGGCGGGGTTATTCTCCAACTGCTAGATAGAGCGAACCTGCCTTGTTGATATTGGTCTTCGACCCAATTCTTGAATGTGAAGCAGTCTTCGAGAGGATGTCCTATTGCCCTGTGATAGGAGCAATAGTCCGGGTGAGAGACTTCGCCTGCTTGCTCGGGATGCTTGGACTCCGGGAGGGTAATCGTTCGATGTTTTATGGAAAGGTCAAGTATCTTCTGTGTTTTATCCTGGGGAAAAGAGTATGCTCGACCCATCTTCTTTATAAGAGACGAATCCTAGTTGCTCGATTCTCGATCACGTGGCTTCTTGGACCCGCTTTGTCGCTGTCGAATGCCTTTCCCGTTCTTCGGTTTAAATCTACCTCTTCTTCGGGCCTTTTGTACAATGGATTGGCAAGGAGGAGCATTTTCGTTTTTCACAACCTGTTGAAGGAGGCGCTGCGTCCTGGCTTTCTTGTAGATATGATCGTCTCGAACCTTTTGACCCGCTTCCCTTATAAGCTTGTCCATTTATTCTTCGAACGACGGACTGGACATTTTCATAGCGGGAACTCTTTCTGGTTCAGGGTTAGCATCTTCCCACAGAGCATCTCCCTCTTTATCAAAGTCGTGTATGACGTAACAGTCGCGGAGTAGCTCTCGTTTCTTGGATTGGACATACCCAAGCCCGGTCGTTTCCATTCTCCCGTTGGGCAACTTTCTTTGAGTTCCAGGAACGTTCCAGATCCTGTTGTAGAATCGAGCCTGTCGAGTAGTCTGTCTGAAGGGTATCCCTTGGCGCTTCAAGAGTCTTTTTAATCCGTCTGTGTAATATCTGGGCAGACGTATGGGCTAGAGCCTGTCGAGCGTAGAATCGGCGCCATGCCAAATTTCTTTTTCCACTTTGGTTTCCCCGGATCGGTAGAATAGGATCGCCTTTTCACCTTTTTGCCTGGGAGGGACGTAGAATGTTTGCAGTTCTTGCACACTATAAGTACTAAGCGCATCGAGCTCTTTGTAATGCTCTTGTGGAACCATGGTAATTTGCAAACTCTGATTATCGCCAGCGAAGGCTTGTATTGATGGCCGAGCGGAAAATATAGCGTTAACCTCATCTTCCGAGTCGCTGCCGAAGATCAACGTAGGGGCGGACGGTCCCGAGTTGTTGCGTTGGGGTGGCCCTGAATAAACTATCTCTTCTTCCTCCTCGGTATCACTCCCGAAGACCGGAATAGCGATGATAGTTTTGTTCTTCGGTTTGTGAAATCTTTTCGTGTCCTCAAAATCTGGTAAGAAGTATTTTGCATCTTCGTACTTTCGGACTTCGTTTACGGAGAATGGGTTCAACTCCTCCGCCACAGTGTACTCAAGACCATCCTTGAAATACTTCATACACTGATATTGTGTAGAAGGGATAATGTTGTACTCGTGTAACCAAGGCCTGCCGAGCAAAGCATTGTAGCATGTCTTGGCGTCAATGACATGAAATTTAATGTCCGTGATAAGCAGCCCAAAGCGTAGTGTCAATATCATAGACCCAAGCATCCATGATGACTGGGAGTCAAATTCGAAGATGGTTATTTTATCGCAAGCGAGATGTTGAACGCTCATACAGATTTCTTTTAACACCCTTACGTTAAGGAGATTGACGGAGGACCCATTGTCGACCAGGATTTTACCAACCTTGATGTCATGACAGTATCCGGAGACATATAGGGGACGGTTTTGCTCGCATGTCCCATGGAGGAGATCTTCATCGCCGAAGGTGATATCGGCTGTGTGTACTTCTTCCAGCTCGTCCTTCATCTTTTCTTCTGCGAGGAAAGCTTGGAATTGCTTGGGCTCTTATAATGCCTTGATCAAAGAATCTCTTTCTTCTTTGGATAACAGAAGGGCGTCGAGAATGCTTAACTGCGAAGGTAGCTTTCTCAAGCGTGCCAGAACGTTGTAGTCTACCTTACTTTTCTTTGGTGGGTCCTTGGCTGTCAGCTTTTCGACGGCTTGGTCATCAAGGATGATATTCTCAGGGACCTTTTCTTTTCCCCTATATTTTCTACTTGACCCACTGTTCGAGAGCCCAAGATTCTTTTCGGGCAGCGTACGGTTGTGCAGCTGAATATTTTCACAGGTCTTCAGTTCTTCCTCTTTTCCTAAGGTAGACTCTTTAAAGAGAGGGTCAAGAGTCATTTCTTCGTCAGAGTCGCTCCCAAAGGTGAGAACTTGTGATCCCCCGGAGTTGACCATGCGACAGTCGCTAGTAGTTCTTTTACGCTCCTCGGTCGTGCTTCTTTGCTCCCGACGAGTTTTGCGGTTTTATCCGCTTGAAATTTTGCCGGTGAGCAACATATCCTTGCCGCCATCTTTTAAAAGCGTTGCACTCTTCGGTGGGGTGCACAATCTTTCGATGATATAAGCAGTAGCTAGGATGCATTTCCGCTTCACCGAGAGCGTTCGCTTCGGAGGGTGGCAGCTTCATTCCCATCGAGATGGCTTTAGCGAACTTTTCCTCATCTTGAACCTGTTTTTATTTGCGGCGTATGTACTTTGATCTGGCGGGAGTGTTTCAACTCTTTCGTCCAGTCGCCGACGTTTGGCTTTTTCAAGTATGGCCTGTCACGACCCGAAAGTACAGAACGTGACCGGCACTTAGATTACGAAGCGTCTAAAGGCTCCACGTAACCTAAGTAAGCCGAAGCCCAGAAATCTAAACCATAGAAGAAGAAGAAGAAAAAAAGAAAACAAGTTTAAAAGCATCAGCAAATTTTCCCAAAAATTTCGGCAGAGTCTCCTCTGTAAAAACTGGCCCCAAACGGGTACAACAAGTATAATATACATAAACAATAAAAAGCATCCCCAAACGGGAGCTAGCTCAACGCCAACAGGCGGAAACAACCACAACAATACACAATAGTATAGAACGCCAAAGGGCGAGGCTCAAAACTCAAAAGAAAACAATCCACCCAAATCAGAATAATACATGCGCGACTCTAAGGTCGAAATAGATAACTGGTCCAATAAACTTATCAAGAAATAAAAGTATGGTTGATGGAGCTTACTAGATACAAATGATAGAATAATTGTACAATGGTGGTCCAGATACAAGTGAATCAACCTACCGTGCAAATCACCCTGAATGAAATGATGTGCCAGCAACTGCCAGGGAAACCTATACATCGAACCTGTAATAAAATTTGGCACAACGGGGGTGAGTTGCCAACTCGTGAGTAGAAGACATCTACGAAAAGAAATCGAATGCACGACGCTATCCTAGGTCATAATAATACACTACTATATCCCAATCATCTAGTAATAGCAGGGTAATACTACGTGTAAGTGCAGAAACTCCGTGCTCGTGTCAGTGCCTCATAGAGTACTAGGTCATGTGAATGGATATGCATGCACCATGAATGTAAAATAACCAATCCTGAAATCCAGATATATCTGTATAAGAAATCTTTAGCTGTTATCATAGTAAAATGTGTATAGTAATATGAAATATCAACAATGAAATCCATGGAAATCCGTGTCAAGCATCGACACAAAACATGTAAATCTCAAGTCTCAATACCTCGAAATCTCAATATCTCGGGCTCCGTCAGTCCGGATCGGCCCATATCATCAAATCCCACGACAATGGTCGGTATCATCCGGATATCAGCCGCGCCAGACATCACCGGTAGGCAGTCCTCCCCTGCCAGGCTCATCGTCTACAACTCGATCTTCTTGCCCCGGGGTACCATACCGGGCCCACCATATACCCGAGACGGTTCATCCACTTCTCGAATCGGGTCTCGAAATCCATCAGAAAACATGAAATCTCATGGTGGACGACACATACATCACGAGAAAACCGCATCTTATATTTTAAAAAGAGAGGAGGAGGAGAGAGAGAAATTTTTATATATTCTTGCGGTTTTCCTCAAAAATCCAGAAATCTCATAGAAACCCAAATCTCAAAATCATGAGTAAGTATATGATAAGTGTCGCCATATGCCCATAATACTGCATGATAACATGAAAATATGAATGCATGAATGTCTAAGTAATAAATACCATGTCTATACTAAAATCAGAGAGTAATCATAATATTATATCGGTCTAGTTGTTAACTGATTCTATCAATAAAAGATAATATGATCTAAAGTGTACGTGACATAGCAATTACCGATGATGATGTGTGTGAGCCGGCAAATAAGTGTGCGTGGAATATGCGCATCATTGGTAAGGGTGCTGGTGTCCTAACAGGCAAAGTTTTATGCTGATTATAGAAACATATATATGAACATGCACATTATGATTACGGTATGAAAGTAAAGACAGATGTATGTTATCCACCCATTTGATATACAAATATAACTACCACTATAAGACTCGAACCTAAACTAGTGTCCATCTAACCCCTAAGGAAAACTAAACCTAAGAACTAGTCGATAAGAAGTAGGAGTACACCTAAAGTCTGAGTCCATATCTCTAATAGTCGGCGATCCAGCCTCAATAGCGTCACGTACGTAGTACGACTTCCTCAAATCAAGAGTGCAGATCAATCATCACATCTATGCCTCGTACGGTAAAATCCATCGTACGGCATCCCAATATCGGGGTACGGGTCAAATATCACTTACGTGTCTCATTATTCGTATAATATCATCATCAACACATGTCATGATCAAGGTGCTATGGTGTAATCGCATACATCAATTATATAACATTGCCATCATAAATATACCTCATTAATTTATTCTCAGAAATATCATGTCATATGTATCATATTGTGATTAAGTCATACTGATATCATATCGTCATCAAGTCACACCTATAAGATATCGACATCAGGTTACACCTATATGACGTCGTAATCAAGTCATACATATATCATATCGTGATCAGTCACAAGTTACAGTTCGGGTTCTATTTTAGAGTCCCATGTACCTCAATATCATCACTACCCATTATAATTTATGTATACCTGTTCATTATCATTTTCTAATGATCCGCTAACATTTTAATACGACTGCATAGCCAAGAATCACGGCATCAAGCCCAGTTATATTGTTTCATTCCCGTGTATCATATCACATCAATGTATCCCATATACGTGTTGTATATATATATATATACCTATACCTAGTCCTATATATATACACATACACGTATACACCATGACGAGTTTCAGTGTGTGCGTGTGTGTGTTTCAACCTGAAACCTACGAAGCTCTTCCAAGGTATTCATCCTCTGATATGGTCTTCCTAAATCAGTCTAGTCCAGCCTAGGGTCATTACTAGGGTCCTACTCATTAAGAATCTAGGGTCACATCTGGCTTCCTAATGTCAATAAGTACTATTCCTATTCTACGTTGCGGGGGTGCTAAACGCCATCCACCCGACTTCCCCCCGTAGATATGCATCTACTCACCTGGTCCATGTCTGCCGAAGACGGTGTTGCCATCCTCCTCTTCATCGCCCGCAGTCCACGTGAGGGGTACCTAAACGAAAATATATAAATAGCATCGTAAACTGAATCACATAGAAAAGTCAAAACGA
The DNA here is from genome assembly GCA_030015575.1 of Agapanthus africanus. Lineage (NCBI taxonomy): Eukaryota > Viridiplantae > Streptophyta > Magnoliopsida > Asparagales > Amaryllidaceae > Agapanthus > Agapanthus africanus. The sequence continues at coordinate 416,189,954 of CM057343.1, read as the reverse complement.
CGTAAGGAACAAGCATGGGTTAAAACCTATGTCCCGTCCACACAAAAGAACCAAATATCGCTCGATATCGGCGTACAAACTCCGATGGATCGAGATAACATCAACAATTACTCATAGTTTTAAAGCTCGTTACTTATAATATATAACATGATTAAATCCATCGAAACCCTAAAAATCGATCAAACCGTCCAATTTCGTAAAACCCGAAAATGCCAATTTTCCGTTTTTCTTCAAAACTTGACATTTAAATGAAACCAATGGTCATAAAACTCATTAAATAGAATAACTAGACTATACAACCCATTACTATATTTTTATTACATAAATTTATATTAATTTGAAATTTCTAGTTTGCAACCATTAGAAATTTTCAACATCTTACAAGCAAAATACCACAATTCCACCACTAAACATGATTTTACATGGATTAATGTCTTAAACTACAATTCATGACGATAATGGTATAATGAAACCATAAATTATATTTTAAATCTCCTTTATTTAGGAATTTCCAAAATCTAGTTAACAAAAATAGCATTTTATTAGTATTTTCCAATTATCAAAAGAAACTAGTGATCAAACTAAGTTTTTCATTCCATTAATATGCTAATATTCTCATTAAAACTACAATCTAATGATAACAATCTTAATAAGAATTTTATATTACCCACAAACACATTTTATAAAAACCTAGTTAGCTAAATAGCTTAATTAAAACAATTTGAATAAACAAATTATTATACAACAACCATGCAAGATTTTTCCACTCTAAAAAAAATGTTAAACTAGCTATTATAACCTTATTTAATTAATAAAAACCACAACTTGAATTTACAAACCCTAACTTGAATTTTAAAATTTGCAAATAGAATTAATTTAATAAATCTAATTATGCTTTAAAAGAAACATCTAATAGAAATAAATCAAAAGAGAAAGATTTATACCTCCACAACATAAAGTACAAACATGAAAATGAGCCTCCAAAATGCATGCTTTCCATCTTCAAAATCCATGTAAAGAAGAGCAAAGAATAAAGGGTAGGAAATAAATAGGATTTTGTGGATTTTTATTGAATTTTTGATGTATTTTTGATGGATTTTTGTAATAAAATGAAGTGGGAAATGAGGGGGGCTGCCATGGGGGTGATGGCCGGCCACTAGAGGTAGGGAAAAGAGAGGAAGAAACACATGAGAAATGGTGTAGAAACTTCTCCAAAATGTCATCATCTTAATGTCTTTTCACAACTTTACTTAATTTCTTTTTATTTCGTTTCTAAAATAACTTAAGAAAAATCTAGAAACATGGAAAGAATTGCAAATAAATTTTGCATGAAACACACTAAATTCTAATATGCCATGGTTCATTTTTACAAATTAAAACCATTCAAATTTGTAATTTACACTAATTTAGTGTAAAAATAAAGCTTATGTTAATATTTAAAACAATTAATTTAGGAAAAATATTTAATTAAAATAAAAATTTATAAGTGACTAAATAAATACCATTTACTAGTAATAACATAATTAAAATAGGTATTTTTAAATTTATAGTGAAAAATAATTACGATTTTGTTTTGCGAAAAATACATTCACTTTACCGAAAATCCTAAAATTCACTTAAACAAATTTTATTTATGTAATTATTTTTAAAATGTTACATGGCTATTTCACGCTCTCGAGCATCTTTTCTTTTAAGAAGTGCTTCGTGCAGGAATGCATCAATTATTTCGTCAGACGGCTCTAGAAGTTCTGGTTTAGGATTTGCCCCCAGTTTCTCGGTGCAAGGAACTTCTTCATCGTCTATCGACGAGTGAGAGATCACATGGCAACTTGCTACGTAATCTTCAGATTTATCAGACGATTCTTCCCCATCATCTCCGTCCTTAAGGTCGTGGCTGAGAAACTCTTGGAGTGTGACTGGAGTCCGCGCCTTCTGGTTATACTCTTCCAGCGTGTCAATCTGCTTTTGCAGGTCCGTGCGCTTGTCACCAGGCTTCACGGGCTTCTTGTATTTTTTCTTCTTCGAAGATTTCGATGGCTGGGTGTGAGTGCTTTGGCTATCACCACCGATCTTTGGAGTTGGACGCGGTTTTAACATTCCTTTGATGACCTCGGGTTCGAGTGGATTTTTCCACCTGATCGCCGGGCATGTTTGGAGATCCTTCAGCATTCTTTTCGTCTTGGCTGAAAGAGCGACCTCCCATGGAGCTTATTCTATGAAAGAGCATGATGCCCCCGGTGTATCCGTCTTCTTGGGAGTGTGTGTCCGAGGCGGGTTCACCTTCCAATTCTCGGATAATACGAACTTGCCCTGCTGGTACTGATCTTCTATCCATCTTTTGAAGATGTAACGATCTTCGATCGGATGGCCCAACATTCGGTGATAAGGGCAATAGTTAGGATTGCAAATGTCACCTGGTTGCGCTGGGCGTCTTGGCTCCGGCAGAGTGATGAGCCTGTTACGCAGTGCGAGCTCGAATAAGCTCTTCGTCTTGTCTCGAGGGAATGAGTAAGGGCGTCTCATTTTATCTTCGAGAGATCGAGTTCTGTTATTTTGGCGATCAACTGGTCTTAGACCACTGGGCTGTTGTTGAGCATTAACGACGACGGTCGCTTTCCCCTTTCCCTTCTCGTCCCGCGGCTCCGGCTTTAGAGGAGACGGTCTATGACCCATCTGGTCCATTTGGACCAGTTTGTCGATCAAGGCTTGGAACGTGGTCGGCTTGAAGAACATCATGAATTGGGAAATGGTTGCATGAGGGTCCAGAGTGCCCACGAACATGCCCACCGCCGGCGCTTCTTCGATGCGCTGTTCGCATTTCGACCACAGATTCCGCCATCGTATTGCGTATTGAACCCATGTCTCGCCTGGCTTTACCCTGGCGTTAATCAATGCTGTGATTAGGGTGCGCTCGCTAGCGCTTGCAAATCTTTGCGTGAATAATAGCTCCATTTTTGCGAAAGTCTTGACGGAGTCATTTGGAAGTTCAGAGTACCATTCAAACGCTGTCCCCGACAAGCTGCCAAAAAACTGACGGAGCAAAAGTTTATCATCACCCCCGGTGTTGCCGCAGAGAGCCCTGAACCGAGCGACATGTTGGTGGGGATTGCATATCCCCTTATACACATGGAATATGGGGATCGTGTATCCCGGCGGGTACTTTATTTGGTCATACCAGCCTGGATACGGTCGCCCAGTTTTAACAACTTGGCTGGCCGCTTCATTCGCCTGGTGAGCTCATATTTGCTGAGCAATATAGTCATCCAGAGCGGCCTTGGAAATGGTTTCCTCTTTGGCTGCTGAAAGAGCCGGAGGAGGGTTCGATGTCTCCCCTCTGTCGTCTTTAATAATGATCGGAGGGTCTTCAGCTGGAGGATCCGGCTGTAATATCATTCCGACCATGTCTTGGAAGAAAAGTGCCATCGTTTTATATTACCCGCTTGTTCTGCTGCTTCTCTGTCCTTCTTTTCGAGGACTCTGCGGAGGAAGTCAGCATCGGTTTCTTGTTCATGACGCTGCTTTGATGACGCCTCCAGGCTTTCTTTTGGCCTGGTAAGTGCGGCCATTTCCGTTAGCATTTCCTGAAGCTTCTATTGCTGCTCCTGGGCTTTTGTAATGGATCGGGTGAGCGGTCGGTGACCCGTAGAAGCTCGGCTTTCCTCTTTTCCGGAAGCCATATAAACAGTATGCACCATTATGCCCCCAGACTTAGGGCGTTTGGGCTCAGCGTCTTTGTGGTCTGTCGTAGTCACAGGGGCTTTCTCTGGCCTCCTTCTCTTTTGAGCAGTTGACGTTGAGGGGGCCGTTGCAGCGGGCACCCAGGTAGCCGTCGTCTTTCGTGGCTTAACAGGACGATTCTCTTCCTGCTGAACCTTCACCTTTTTTTGTCGGCGAGAGTAATCTTGATCAATTATCGAGTCCTGAACCTGTCGCCAGACTTTGTAAATTTTGGAGGACAGCCGCTGAGGGGGACCGCTCCGGCTTCGTTTTTGTAATAATCTCCACAGGTGGAGGAGATCTTTTCAGTACGGCGGTAGGAGAGTTCCTGCACACCTTGTTCAGCAATTCAAAGCTGTTCCCGGTTGGAACAGCAGCATCGATCTCCACCGTTGGATCTGGTGGAGTAAATCTAGACGGAGAGCTGCCCTTGGCCTTATGTACTCGGCGCCAGTGAAGACGGCGAGCATGTCGCGCAGATGGCGTTGGTTCGGCTATGGGGATGGCTTCGTCATGCCCCTGTTCTAGTGACGCGCTGCTGGAACTAGCCTCTTGAAGACCGACGTCCATCGAGCAGCAGTGTCTAACCTGTCAAAGACAGACCTCTGGGCGGGGGAAGTAGCTTTGAGGACTTCGAATGGAGTGGGAGCCGAAGCAGTCAGTCTTGTGAAGACCGACCCTTAGGCAGGAGAAGCCGTCTTGACGACTTCGGGAGCAGGGATGGCTATCCTCTTCGGAATAACCTTTTCTGGAATCGCAGGCTTCATGATAGGCCCACATGAACTTTGGCCTAATCTGGCGAAGACTGAGGCACCGGAGCTGGACGACCCGTTGAGAGGGGTCGCAGTAGTGGTAAGTCGATCGAAGACCGACTTCTTTGGGGCTTCTTGCGGCAACATCGGGGCATTGAAGCTCATGGGTGGGATTATAGTCCCAAAGAATAGCCCAGTGGTGGCCTGAGTTACTTGGTCCACCAGCATCGTGAACAAGGAGGCCGCTTGAGACCTGTAAGCTATGCCTCCAGATGAGTCGGAACGCGAGTTGCAGTTGCAGCTGGAACACTTCACGCAAGTAGATGCCATTGATGTTTCGTTTTCTGCGCCAAGCAAGAAACCAAATATTAGTACCTCGAACCCAAGAGCAACCATATCAAACCGCGATTCGTTCGCGAACACAACACATGAAGTGTGGAGTGGAAAGAGGAAAAGGTCCCACCGGGCGTGCCAGAATCTGTTCCCCGCTGAAAGACACGACCGGGACGTTGGGACGACAGGCCTGAAATTCGAGGGCAGATGCTAATTGGTGCTATCCGTCCACCTCTCCGAAGATGCCAAGTTGATTTATGGCACCGTGTATCGAAGGTTTAAACGAATGCGACCGATGTAGCAGACATCGTCAGATTCCCCCTTATTTGAGGGGTTTTTGATTGTGGGGACGCTCTTCCCTGCAGGCGCAAGCCCCTGCAGTTAATTACGCTACCGCATTGCGGTAACAACTTTCTCCTTCTCCAGATGGTCACTTCATGTCGTGGGTGTTTGTTTTGTTTTTGGTTGCCCGTGGATTATATACGGAGACTAATTTATGTTGTCGCCCGTAGGGCGTGGATTAGTCCAAATCCGTATCTTCTTAGATTTGGGTTTGGGGGTTGGGTTTAAGGATACGTTAGTCTCATTTGAGACTAAGATCAACTTAAACGTTTGTTAAGAATACATTAGTCTGATTTTTAGACTAAGATCAACTTAACGAGATCGTTTAGATCCAACAAAAGAGCATTCGAGCTTTATTGGTTAGTTTAGGGACATTGCAGTCGATTAGTTTAGGGACATTGCGGTCGATTAGTTTAAGGACATTACGGTCCAACGTTAGTTTAAGGACGTTTCGGTCCAGTGTTAGTTTAAGGACATCTCGGTCCAGGTTAAGGACATTATAGTCCATGAGTTTAAGGACTCCACAGTCCAGGTTAAGAACATCGTAGTCCATGAGCTTAAGGACCTCACAGTCCAGGTTAAGGACATCATAGTCCATGAGTTTAAGGACCTCACAGTCCGAGGTTAAGGACATCATAGTCCATGAGTTTAAGGACCTCACAGTCCAAGGTTAAGGACATCATAGTCCGTGAGTTTAAGGACCTCACAGTTCAAGGTTAAGGACATCATAGTCCATGGGTTTAAAGGGACCCCACAGTCCGTAGAGTGTTTGGTTGTCGGGATCCGTCACCTCTCTTAAGACGTTGAAGGATTACAGCGACAGATATCAGAGGAGTAAAGAGATGTACCCTCGAACCGGTATGAGTTGGTTGAAAGATCTGTAGTCCAATTTGGGAGTAGGATCTGTTAAATATTTATGAGCAGACGGGCTCAATTAAATATAAGTTGATGACTTATGGCCAATATTGGGCTAAGTCCAATGAATGTTTAACATTTTATTGTTCTGGCTATTGAGCCTTTATTTGGGCTTGGCCCTTTTAATATTGCTGAGCATTAGATCTTTTCTTTTGTCTTGTATTGAATGTAAAGCATTCAGCAGAGCTCTGGCTTATTAAAGAACAATTTGTGTTCTGTCAGCGCAACCTATGGTGCACTAGGCACTTTGTGCCGATCAAAAAGCGCAGTGCGCTTCTGCCACGTGGCACATATGTAAGGGACACGTGTCGTGCTTGGCGCTAAGCGTCAGATGATGGGCGCATTGCGCTAGTTTATGAGCGCTAAGTGCTAGTTCATGAGCGCATTGCGCTATTAATTTAGTGGCGCACACGTGAGTGACACGTGGTGCGCTTGGCGCTGAGCGCCAGCCCATGAGCGCAGTACGCTATTTCAGAAGCGCAAATTGCATACGTGGTTGACACGCGGCACATTTTGGTGCTGAGCACCGGTCCAGAGAGCGCAAAAGCGCTGTTCAAGAACGCAAGGCGCATTTCAATAGCGCAAAGCGCATGTTGATCAATTTTATGATCTGGGAACAAATTTATGTTCTTTTTAGATGAGATTTTGTCTCAAGATTCAAGAACAACAGTTCTTATTTTTGAAAGAGCTTTGCCTTTACAGATCAATGATCTGTGTGAAGAATATGTTCTTCTTTTATTATGTGATGAGATATTTTGATCTTTTTTTAAAGACCTTGGTCTTTGTAGATCTATGATCTTTTAAGAAGATGATTCTTCTTTTTATGAGATGATTTCATCTCTGTGTTCATCGTTCATGATCTTTACCTTGAAGAAATAATCTTCTTTTGCTGAGAGCTTGCTCTTCTTTCTTTGAATTTCTCAAAGTTTATTGGGGGTTTCTCTATATCAGACTTGAAGTCTTGTGGCCTTTATATAGGGCAAGTTGATTTGTTGAATATTTTAAGAGATCTTTCTCTGATTGATTTGGAGATGTTTCCCCACCATTGGATCTTTGATCCTAGGGCTTTCGTTTTATAGAAGGCAATCTTCTTGTTTTTAACAAGATTGAAAGAAAATCTTTCCATAACAGAATTTTAATTCTGATTAATAATTTATCATTATTTATTAGATCTTTTGATCTAAGGGTGGGGAATTTTATAATTCCAACGCTGGCGAACCCGTGCTTTGCACGTGGTGCGCTGCTCAGAGCGCAGCGCACTTTGCGCTAGCACACCTACGTTTGACATATGGTGCGCTGCCCAGAGTGCAGCGTAGCCTGCGCTAGCGCACCCGTGTCTGACACGTGGCACGCAGCGCGCCTAGCGCTAGCATACACATGGTGCATTGTCTAGGGCGCAACGCACCTGGCACTAGCGCATCCGTGTTTGACACGTGGCGCTAGCGCATCCGTGTTTGACACGTGGCGCGCAGCGCGCCTAGCGTTGGATCTGAAGCGTTGCTTCAATTTTTGAATTTTGAATTTCAAAATAGAGTTTTGCTCTGATTGGGGGAAACAGAGATTGTGTGGATGGAGATTGAAGATGAAGCCATGGTGGAAGAAGTTGTGAGCTAGAGAAGAAGATGAAGAAGTGCTCCTTTTGTTATTGTGTTGTATGAATTATAAGAGTGCTAGAATGAAATCTCAAGACCAACCCCAAGCCTAGTGGCTGTCCTCTCTCTCTCTCCCCTCATATCATTTCAACACAATAATCAATCAAAAAAGGTGACATTGCAAAAAAAATATGACCATGAGTCATCACCCATGCACATGCCTCATTTAAAGCCCTTCATCATGATTTCCACTCACAATTTCCACCACTAAACATTTAAACCAAAATGTTTAATCCAAAAAGAGAATGCCAACATCTAAAGTAAACTCATGACGGATCACAAGGATACCACTCACCTGTATATACATACCTGCATCCGCATTCCGACTGAATGCGAATGCAATGAGACGAAAGTTATCCAACAAATCTAATACTAGGATCTAGCTTAAACCAAAGCCCACTAGTATGATCCGTCCGACCATGATCCATGCACAAGTGTACGTATATGATCGAACCCTGCCATAATACCATACGGCCTCTACAACGTTTCGCCCGAACTTGGAAAACTTTCTGTGGGGGACTCTAAAGACTCGTCAATACTTTGGCAGTGGGTTTAACAATAAGCACGTCAGTGGTACTAGCTGTACGTAACGGCTGCCCATGTATTGACCAAAAGGGAGGCTGATGAGCAAACTCATCCAGAAACCCTACTGATCCTATCAGTGAAAATATCCGCACAGTCAGGTCCGTTCTTCTATGAGTATCGCATGTCGGGCCTAGGTGGCTGGTAAACGCCAGACCCACAAAAGCAGTACAAGTCATGTCGGAGTGTAACCCAGAACACCCTGAGATACTACTGGAATACCTACTAGTAAATCTCACTTGCATTGGCCAAGGACTTCGTGTAATGGCTTTCCAGACACACCGTGATCTCACCCCTAATACCGGGAAAGACGAATCCCCTGCCGCTCTGCTCACTGCCTTCATGTGGCTCGGGACTGTACCCAACTAAAACCTGTTTGCACGACTCCTTTGAGCCGTGGTAGGGTAGTAATCAAAGCACATTAGGAACTCACACAAGATAAATGACGATCTCAGGTCGATAGACTAACCTGTACACATGTCACCAGGGAACTGCTATCTGACGCTAGGTATAATACCAACTAGCATGTTCCCGTCGAGTCCGTCCGGTGTACTCATAACCCAATGAGCACCTGTATACTATCTTAGGTGAACCAACTTACACCAATGTCTTGTGAGACCAGCCACCGCCCCTCGTCGGGGTATTGATCCGTATACACTAGTCTACTATCGGAGTATCGATGCCCAGTCTCGAAACTCCCATGACTAGGGACACTTTAAGGATGTTCTTATAGACCACTTAACTCTCACGTATATGATCGTCATCATACTGCTGGTAGTCAAGCAAGAATCCTGTGTGCTCTATCAACGTGTAATAGTGACTTGTAATGTCACCTAAAGCATGTACACGATGATAGAGACAAACCAGATAGCATACTATCATCTTGACTAAGACTGTTCTACCGGTACAGGTCTTCCCTCAATCATTGCAATCATGTGCCTGCGATCCAATTATTGACTTTGAGGGCACTATATCCAACAATCTCCCACTTCACTTAAGGCTAATTATTGCGACGTTGCATACTCACAGCCCGTGTGATACCGAACACCCAACTCCTCTACTAATCAGTCTCACAAAGCCTGTTTGTGAAACTGCTGCGTTCGAGAAATAGCCTCAGTGAGTGAATCCACCATGATGTTTCTTTCTATGTCTCTCTTTATCTCAAGTTTGCGGAGAAAGCCATCTCCCGAAATGAGCAATACCTGTCTTAGAATATGTCTGGATATCTGATGGGACCTAGTTCACAAATGAACCCCAAATTCTAGTTTACATCTTAGATTGTATCGTCAACTGAATTTAATCAGTATCCTGCGTCATGCCCCCCTCAGTATCCTCTTGGACCACCTGTCCAAACTACTGCCGCTCGTCAGAGGGAAAACTATAACTCCGACAATCACTCTGTCATCCAGGTCACTTTGGAAGCCTGGAATGATAACTGTCTCCCGAAGGAGGCTGCTGTTACCAAATCCCTAGAACATCCACTTAAGCTCTAAAACTGCTTCCGAACGTTTCTCCAGGATTGGATCAATACATCAACTAATTGCATCTAGTGCAAAAACAACATCTGGTGTGGTACTTGATATCCTATGATTGACTCAATTGCCTAAGCAAGTGATATGCCAATCATGCACATCTCTCACCCCTTTAGTCTGTAAGACACCCTTAGAGAGGGTGACTCCATCACCTGCAGGTATATCGCCATGCCAGGAGTCATCCATTCTAATTACCTTTAGAATACTGTCTAAGTATCCAGATTGGGACACTTCCCAAATATAGATCTAAAACCATAGATCTAGTAACCAGAATGCCTGATATTATATCCATATCTTTTTTGGAGAAATCACTGTGTAACAACCACAGTATAACCGATCGTAGTATAGGAATTTCACTTCGTACAATGTGTATGTCATCAAATACCAGGACATTACACCCTACTACTTTCTCAACAGATCCATCCCCTATTCTGATGAAGTCAAAGCCCATGACTGTCACATCAAAATAGATGATCTATCTCCACCATATCTGCGTTAGTCTATAAATAGACACAAGCTACTTGTCCACTATGCTTCCGCTGCTCCCACTGACCACAACAACCCTTTGGCAGAGTCATATACACGTGCACTTCTAAAGCTAGTTTAGAAAGACGCTATACTCATCTTCCTGCCGGGTCTCATAGTCTGGAACAGCAGTAATGGCAAGCCTTGGTAAACAAGAACCTCCCTGTCACCGTCATTGAGGATACCGGAGTACCTCTCGGGCGCCTGAGGTTACCCACCATATCTGCAGAGTGGCTAATAGAATGTCTAACCTGATTGAATCTTTAGGTTCTTATAAAATTTTCAGTAATCGTTTGCGGTTTTGGAATCACTTCCAGTTCTACCATACTCCCACTACTGTTTTATGAAAAAAATCCATTTTATTAAAACGTGTGGCGAGTCTAGAACAATATCTCTATTGACCTTCCAGATGGTAGAAAGTTAACCCTCGTCATAGCCCGGGTTAACCCACAAACTACCATTACTGAAACGTACCTTAAGTTATCCAGAGTCTGGTTTTAAGCATAAGCCGGACAACTCCTCGTATCTTAACATCGTTAAGATATGAACCATTCTATATACCATATAGAAACAGAGGCACTGATTTAACTGGAACCAGATTCAAATCATACAGCTGTCTTCAGTGCATGTCAACTAAATGGAGAGAGGCTGATCAACATTATTCAACTTAGGAGTTCATCCAATTATGAGTAACCTAAAAGAGAAACAAGTTTCTCAAAAACATTACTATCGACTGAATACTAAAAACAAGTATTTACATTTTCGATTACCTTGAAGAATCCCGATACTTGCATCACGTGGTTCTCTAATTTATTCTTATACCTATAACTTTTCAAAACTTAGACCTTGTATTTCTACGAAACACTTGTCTAAAAACTAAAGAAGTCACAAGTAAATAGAATATAGTACGAGGACCAACCCCTCTATCCTAATGGACACTGGACAATATACAATACTTTGTATAACTCCCCTGAGTTGAATAACTCAAACTCCATCCGTCGTAGATTGAAAACTGTACTTATAGTTATGAAGAATTACACTGCTGTTTAATACTCCTTACCTAACCATCAACTGATATAGGTAAATGTCATGGACATAATTTCAAAAAGTTATATCTCACTTTATAAATAAACGTACAGATATATCAGTTTGAAATTGGTGCATAACAACGGATTTTCAAAACCAAATATTTGCCGTCTGGCAAAAACCCAGGCGATTTCCTCAAATATCACCAATTACAACGAATTTCGATATAATAAGGATGATCACCTAATTCCCAATAACTTACTCCCACTCATCATCTGTAAAACCATACAGATGTGAAAATCATACCTGGTAAATACATACCCTAGAGCAAGGGTCTAATTGGGAAATCGGTTTTCTATTAACAACGCACAATGAAACTGAAACATTAAAATGTTTCGTAGGGGTATCCGGGTATTCCTTGTAATGCCTCTTCCATTATCAGATTCATAACTGTAACCGTATATTTCCTTGCCACCTCTCCAAATCCCTTTATTTGTCTTTACTCATTACCTTCTGTACACCGCACTCAGGCTAATTGGTTTTCTTCCTTTCTTACCGTTCGGCACCAGCCTATGGTTTGGAAGTAGCTATCCAATAAGCATAATAGGTGTACTCTCCTAATCCTAGGAGTACTCGCAACCTGAGAGAAGGTGATTATAAAATACAACTGAACAAACCTTATTCTATTTCTCCTGAACCGGAGAAATGCAAAGGTGAAGTAGGAGTGTCGATGAAATACGCGATTTGGTCGTGAATGATAGCAGTCGCAATTTACTCTGCCCTCTTTCTAATCCCTTTATTTTGTCTTTACTTATTACCTTGTGTACACCTAACTTAGGCTAATTAATTTTCTCATTTCCCTACCTTTCGGCACCTGCCTATGGTTTAGAAGAAGACTATCCAATAAGCGTAATGGTGTACCCTCTCCTAATCCTAGGAGCCCTCACAACCTGAGAGAAGGTAAAAAAAATGAAAAGACAACTGAATAGTCCTATTCATTTTCTCCTGAACCAGAATCCATTCTCGAATCTGGAACAAGTTCTTTCGAGTTTGTATATAACCATACGATGGATTTATCTAATAGAAGTGGATGTTCGTAGCGATATGAGGTGTTCTGGAAAAATGCAAAGGGTAAAAGAAGGAGTGGCAATGTTGTATGCAACTCAAACAATCCAAAAGCCAGTGTTTTAAGAAAGTTCGGTTAACTTGGTTAGTGAGTTATAGTCTAGGGTCGGGCCATGGTCGCTGCCAAAAAGAGAGAGAGAAAAGAAACACTCTGCGTGCACTCTAACCTAGATCAGAATGGTTAATCACTTTATCTAATCAGGATGTCTCCCACCGTATCCTTAAATTCTCCTCCAAACCTGGAAGAAGAATTATTCGGGATCACCCGAAGAGTAAACCGACTCATCAGTGGGAATCGGGATCCAACTATCATCACATGATGACGTGAAGGAATCCACTCACGTTATCACACTCCAGAAGGTATGCGCATGCCTGGCAAGTTTCAGTTTCTTTAGAAACTCCCGATGTGATTTTTACCCCATGCTTTTATGACCTTGACGAAGGCCAACATATCATAAGTCACATGTCAAGTTCTACCCGTCATTATCTAGGTTAAATTGAACCCACCCGTACATACCCTTGACGAAGGCCAAAATAGTAGTACGACTGTCCCAAACCAACGCATTTATTTATGCAACAGAAAAGTAACAAATAGCTACTATATACTATGCCTTGACGAAGGCCAACATACATAGCATGAATACTAAGTGCTACCTGTCTGAAATGATGGAGGGCTACGAATGGTTTTTGGCAAAAAACCTTTAACGTAATGAACTTGATATCGTTGAAGGAACCGGATAGCTTTTTACAAATATATAGTTATGAAAACCTTTGCTAAAGAGGTCACTGCCGGTGAAGGGATCTCGGCTCTTTCCCCGTAGAATGAGGTGCAGGATATTCCAACTGAACACCGCGATACAAAGCAAAAAGTAATCGACTATAGTGAAGTTATTACCCTGACACAAACTTCTGTCCAAGGGGTCACTCCTGATGAAAGGATCTCGGCCCTTACCTCGTCGAATAAGGTGCTGGGTATTCATAACCGAATACCTTTGTGCAAAACAAAAGAGAACGTCCTTGTAATAACAGCTTTTTGAAAAATGTTCCAACAACATCGAATAGGTTTGTTTTCCTTGCATTTATCAGAATTAACGCAGTCCCATCAATTAATCACACCAGAAAAGAACGAAAATAAAATGTACACATATGCCATCCGCATTCGCCACTAGGTCCCGTTATCACCCGTTAGGTTACTTAACTAACGACAGAGCGGGGACTGGAGTAGCACGGGTGTAAAACATATACAACATCTACTAGTATATATATATCAATATACAATAATCGCTCTAGGCGTGATAAATTCAACATTACAGAAAAGTAATAAGCATCACAGAACAATACAGATAATCTGGGAGCCCCGGGTTTCATTGAGCCGCAAGTGAAACCCGACGTTCTCCTGGTTGTGTGGATAGCTTGTGCAATGAAAACCTAGACGCCTACGAGTGCGGCAAGTTACCCGCCAAAACCTGAAGCGAGGCAGCCCCCTTCAGCAAAGTGAATAGACCACCCAGCACTTCACGGAATCCGGTAACTTGAGCACCCATCCTTAGGTCAACAAATACCCCCTACGAGTGCGGCGAATAGCCCGCCAATTCTAGAGTGAAGCCCCCTCCGTCTCAAAGCCATGAGATGCGGGCCCGTTGCCCTCTTGAACCCGGCTGTCCATGCACTCCACCGTGGGGTAATCCTAGTACAGAAAAGAAAATATGTACAACGGTGATATCGACCTCAACCCGGTCATGCCCCAAAAGAATAATATACAAACAGGCAGTGACGACAGTCCACATGTCGGACGCTCGCCCCGCGATATCAAATGTACAAATAAAACTAAATTGTACTAACATTGCACCCAAGCTATCCACCATGACAAATCCACAACATCACAGCACAACAAAGAACATCAACGTGAATGTCACGTTTGCAAACCCGTCTAAAAGAACTATAGCAATTAGACGAGTTATACCGCTCTAATGACATTCACGGTCGCAGATATAGTGTAAGCACTGTAAACTAACATATTTAAAATCTCGATCGACAAAACATCCCGAAGTGGGCCCCAAGTACAATACACAAACAAAATCTGGGCCCAAACAAAATATTCCAGAAACTATAATTCCAAAATTAAGAACCCCAGAAGAAAGATTGCACACTGTTTCCCTAAAACAGCGGCGGAACCACGGCCAAACCGTGGCTTGTGCGACGGTTCCGCGGCGTTCTTGTAAGATCAGTCGCCCAATTTTCTTCTGAAGTCTTAAAAAAGCCTGCATGATTTTTTGATACACTGAAAATAATTTTTCGACCAAGAAAAAATTTCGACAGAAACTTTACTAATGGAATTGCGGTTTTGGAAATTTCGTTCGATCGATGTTTTAAACATGTTAGAACAAGCTAGTAGGGTGTTAATGGTATGGTTCTGATACCATGTAAGTTTACGGTAGCGCCCCGGCCGTCAATCCGAGGCCAAATGCGGAAATAAAAACTTTTATGAAACTGGCGCTAACGCAGACTTTTACCCGGATCGTACCATTAACACTAAACTAGCAATCTACAAGAAGTTAGAATGGCTATACCGATCGATCCGTGTCCTTCGGTCTTTAGCCACCATCCTTAGCTCCTCGCGGTATCTCCGATCTCGCTCGATCTGCGGTCTCCTCATCGAAAGGGTACCACGTCAAGAAATCTTTTTACGAGATCCCGCTTCAAACCGAAGCAACTCGGACATGAAGTTTTCTAGCCGACATGTCCAAGGTGAAGTCTAGAATGTGTGTTATAACTTTGTCTTTTAACATCCACTGATTCTCAATACATGAGATTGTATGGATGGAGGTTGAAAATGAAGCCATGGTGGAAGAAGTTATGAGCTAGAGAAGAAGATGAAGAAGAGCTCCTTTTGTTATTGTGTTGTATGAATTGTGAGAGTGCTAGAATGAAATCTCAAGACCAACCCCAAGCCTAGTGGCTGTCCTCTCTCTCTCTCCTCATATCATTTCAATACAATAATCAATCAAAAAAGGTGACATTGCCCAAAAAATAAAACCATGAGTCATTACCTATGCACATGCCTCATTTAAAGCCCGTCATCATGATTTCCACTCACAATTTCCACCATTAAATATTTAAACCAAAATGTTTAATCCAAAAAGAGAATGGCAACATCTAAAGTAAACTCGTGACGGATCACAAGGATACCCCTCACCTGTATATACATACCTGCATCCGCATTCCGACTGAATGCGAATGTAATGAGACAAAAGTAATCCAACAAATCTAATACTAGGATCCGGCTTAAACCAAAGCCCACCAGTATGATCCGTCCGATCATGATCCGTACACAAGTGTGTGTATATGATCGAACCCTGCCATAATACCATACGGCCTCTACAACATTTCGCCCGAACTTGGGAAACTTTTTATGGGGGACTCTAAAGACTCGTCAATACTCTGGCAGTGTGTTTAACCACAAGCACGTCAGTGGTACTAGCTGTACGTAATGGCTGCCCATGTATTGACCAAAAGGGAGGCTGATGAGCGAACTCATCCAGAAACCCTACTGAGCCTATCAGTGACAATATCCGTACAGTCCGGCCCGTTCGTCTATGAGTATCGCATGTCAGGCCTAGGTGGCTGGTAAACATCAGACCCCCAAAAGCGGTATAAGTCGTGTCGGAGTGTAGCCCAGAATACCCTGAAATACTACTGGAATACCTACAAGTAAATCTCACTTGTCTTGGCCAAGGACTTCGTGTAATGGCTCTCCAGACACAGCGCGATCTCACCCCTAATACCGGGAGAGCGAATCCCCTGCCAATCTGCTCACTGCCTCCATGTGGCTCGGGACTGTACCTAACTAAAACCTGTTTGCACGACTCCTTTGAGCCGTGGTAGGGTAGTAATCAAAGCACAGTGGGAACTCACACGAGACAAATGACGATCTCAGGTCGATAGACTAACCTGTACACATGTCACCAGGGAACTGCTATCTGACGCTAGGTATAATACCAACTAGCATGTTCTCGGCGAGTCTGTCCGGTGTACTCATAACCCAATGGGCATTTGTATACTATCTTAGGTGAACCAACTGACACCAATGGCTTGTGAGACCAGCCACCGCCCCTCATCGGGGTCTCGATCCGTATACACTAGTCTACTATCGGAGTATCGATGCCCAGTCTCGAAACTCCCACGACTAGGGACACTTTAAGGATGTGCTTATAGACCACCCAACTCTCACGTATATGATCGCCATCATACTGCTGGTAGTCAAGCAAGAATCCTATAGGCTTTATCAATGTGTAATAGTGATCTGTAATATCACCTAAAGCATATACACGATGATAGAGACAAACCAGATAGCATACTATCATCTCGAGTATGACTGTTCTACCGGTACAAGTCCTCCCTCAATCATTACAATCACGTACTTGCGATCCAATAATTGACTTTGAGGGCACTATATCCAACAATCCCAACATGGTATCAGAGCTACCCAAACACCATAAACTAGTGTTTGACGATGCTTAAGTTTCAAAACTGAAAACACCGATTTCAAAATCCAGTTTCTGTCTGAAATATTTTTGGTCTCTAAAATTTTTTTAGACAAGTGCAGAAGCTTACTTTAGACTAGATGGAGACACACAATGAAACGAGTCAATTCCATCAAGTTTGCCCTGGCGAGATGCTCATTTTGGCCAGCCTCACTCGTTTACTGTTCACCAATGGAGCTTGTTTTCATTCTGTATTTTGAGTTTTATAAAATGGTATTTTTGGTGTTGTTTGATTTATCCCAGATTTCACTTTGTGTCATCTTAGCTTTGGGACAACTCGGGAGTTTTAAAACTCGAATTTTTTGCATCGTCGGTATCTGTGATATGATATAAGTGTTGCTGAACGTCATCTAAATGATATATGTTCATTTAGACGTGTTTGCATACTTTCCGGTGTTGCTTACTTCTGCGGTTATATATATATATATATATATATATATATATATATATATATATATATATATGGTTATGGTTTGTGTGGATTGTCGTGATGGATAACCATATGTGCGATGTTAGATGTACAGTTAGATTCATTTGTATATTCATTATTGCAGGGCGAGCGTCCGACATGTGGACTGCCGTCACTGCCAGTTTGTATATTCTTTTTTTGGAGCACGACCGGGTTGATGTCGATGTCGTCATTGTATATATATTTTCTTTTCTATACTAGGATTACCCCGCAGAGGAGTGCTCGAATAGCTAGGTTTTAGAAGGTAACGGGCCTGCATCTCATGGAGTTGAGACCTGGGGGGCTTTATGTAATATTTCAGAAAAATAAAATATTATTTTTGGGAAATTTTATAATTAAACAATAAATATTGTGAATATTTTAATAATGCGATATTATTAAATACCGATAAAGTGGAAAATAGTTGGAAAATTATGGAAATTTCTAAAATGAGAGCGTTTTATATGATTTAAGAAAATTATGAATTTTTATAATTAATTATATACAATTTTAATGCTAATCGCGATTAAATACGCTAATCGTGCATTAAGCTAGTTTTGTGCATGTGACATGCACCAAGTCATTTTTCACACTTGTTACATTTTCCTCCATGGCTTTTCTTTGTTTTGATTTGGTTTTAAATGAGAGAAAAGAAAAGAAAAAGAAAAGAAAAGGAAAGAAAATGTTAAAGTAAGAGGTATGGGCAAGAGAGAGAGAGAGAGGGAGGGTAAGGGGTCAACCTTGGTCTTGGTTCATTCCCTCTTCACTCATTCACTCATTTTCTCTCTTCTCTCTCTCTCATAGCTGCTGCCCTCTCTCCTCCCCCCTCTACCTCCTCACAACACACCCAAAAACCCATTAAAACCTCATCCCCACTTCATTAAAAACATGCACAAGCTTCTCACAAGCACTTTGGACCAAGAAAGAATGGATTTTGAAAACTTGGGGCAACTCACGAAATTTCTTGAGTTGCCAAATGAGATAATCCTTGCATCATTAGAGTAGTATTACATTTTCTTTAGTGTCCATGCATGTTTAGAAGTGTTTAAGTGATGTTTAGTGAAGATAGAAAATTCCAAGTTAGGGTTTTGAGGAAGTTTTTAAATGAGATGGTGTAATTAAGGTTTTCTAGTGATCTTAGACCCCTGTAGTGATTGTTTATTGGACTAAACCTAAGAGTAAACCCCCAATTCATAATCCTAGAAACCCCGATATCGGGAAATTATGGATTTTGTGATGGTATATAGATATTTGCTAACACCCGGGGACACTAGGATTTATTTTGCAAACACAGTGATACATGCAGGCATCTAGGAAGACACCACAGAGACCAGAGCCCTAAATCCCCAACCCAGGCAGCAGTTTTATTCTTCCTGGACGCAAATTGCGGCCAGGCTGGGGCAAAATCCCACATGTTTGGTTCAGGGCTTTTTATTCAGTAAACTAGACCCTATATATGTGCAAAATTGGCTAATTTGACCTAGGGCAAAATCTGGAGCAAGTTTTCAAAGTTTCTGATTTTGTTTTGCGGCTTTTAATGAATTATAAATTGGTATTTATGTTTTATATCGGTCGATTCACGTTTATAAGTCAATCGTCGAGAGTTGTTGGTTATTCTTGCATGCGTAAACTATAGGTTTTAACCTATGTGTGATACGCGTGCCGATTTGGTTTTCATACGTGATTTCTATTTACGATGTCATGTGATATATATGTAGGTACCCCCATGTGGATATCGAGACGATGAGGAGAGCGCAGCATCATCGACTCCAGCAAGTAAGGATCAAGGTGAGTAGATATAAATTTACGGGGGAAGTCGGGTGGATGGCGTATAGCACCCCCGCAGTTCGTAGTGTAGTATACTATATATATATTATATATAAATTTGTGTTATGTGAGACTAAATGATTATAGAGATTGATCTTAGAAGATCATAAGTTTAATTTTAGTAATTGGATGATAATGTCATAGTTAGTTTCTTAGTTGCGAACCCTAGAATAAGATTACACCGTACACACATACACTTGCATACATTTTATTACTTGTGCGTATATGGGGATATGTGTGTGTTAGTTGTATGTATGCCCTAGAGGCCAGTATTGTACAGATGATGTATATTATATTGGATGCTTGGACATATATAGAGATGACTTTCTTGCTCGACATGATAGTATGCTATCTGGTTGCTCTTTATCTTAACATGTACACTAGTCTCTTTATACTGTCTTATAGTTACATGTTGGTAAAGCCCTTAGGATGTGTACTTGACTACCTGGACTATGATGCAAATCATACTAGTGGGGACATGGTAGTCCATAAGTACATCCTTCAAGGTCCCTAGTCGTGGGTGTATCGAGACGGGGCATCGATATACCAGTGTAGACTAGCATATACGCTTCTCGACCCATGTGATGGGCGATGGATGATCCCATATCCATTGGTGTTTGACATCAGAGATGGTATACGGGTGCTCAGTGGAGACTGGGTACACTGGACGGACTCGCCGAGAACTCCCAGATGGTATTATACCTCACGTCAGATGGCAGTTCTCAGGTGACACTTGTACAGGTTAGTCTGTAGACCCGAGATCGTCATAGAGTCTTGTGTGATTCCCACTGTGCTTTGATCTCCACCTTACCACGTCCATGAGGGCATGCAAAACGGTGGTCTTTGGGTACAGTCCCGAGTCACATGGAGGCAATGAGCAATAGGAGGGGTTTCGTCTCTCCCGGTATTGGGGGTTGATGTTGCGCTGTGCTCGATTGGCCGTAACAGGGAAGTCCCTGGCCAGGGCTGATCAGAGATTTGCTGGTAAGTGTTACCAGTAGTTTCTCGACCCGTTATGAGCCTTACATCGGCACGACTTATCGGTTATTGGGGTCTGACATTTACCACCCCTAAACTTGATATGCGACGTATCAGACGAACAGACCGGACTGTACGGTAAGTGTTACTGGTTGGATTCACAGGAGTGTGAGCGGGCTAGCTCGTCGATCTTCTGATCGCTCAATATCCGGATGGCCGTTACGTTTAGCAGACCGCTTGCGGCTTGTGGGTGCTTGATATGATCATCATCTGCTACCGGCGTATTGACGAGTCTTTAGAGTCCTACACAGAGGTTTCCTGGCTCAAGCGAAACGAAATAGGAGCGCATTTGAGATATGTGCGGGACCAAGAATAATGCGTGTATGTGATACCGCATTTCATTCTCGCGATAAATGTTTCGATTGGTTATATTCGATATGACCTAGTTATCGAATCATTGATTCGATAAGCCGATATATTGGATACTAGTCGGTTATATGCGATATGACCGGATCGTTAAATCAAGTGTTGATTTAATGATTTAATGTATAATTATATATTTGATATACTACATTGCATTAACTAGTATTGGTTCACTTTATATGGATTTTCTCACTTGATGTGCAAGAAGTATATGTGATATACTTTTGTGCACATATTTGTATCATGTTTGATGATACTTGATCTTGTTGTTAAGTATAAAGAATTAAACCATGGTTAAGTGTTGATTAGGGTTTTGAATTTTCATTTATTTATTTATTTATTTATTTGAAAAGGATTATGAAGAGAATGGTGGCTTTCTTTTGTCCTTAGTTGAAGCTTCATGAAGCCTTGACTTTTGCAACCATTCTTGTCCTCATGCTTAACCCTAACTCTCCAAATGACCATGGTTTATTCTCTACACTTAACCCTAGTTAGATTATGATAAGTATGAATTTTCTTTTTATTTTAAAACACCTATCATAATTCTAGCTTCATCTTCTCCTTCTTCTTCAAGATAGAAACCTTGATGCCATCAATGGCAACTTGAGTTCTAGTGAGAGAAATCCAATTCTAAAGTGAACCCACCTCCTATTTCTTCACCCTCTACCTCTTGCCAAGTTGTTTTGGGTGTTTTCTTCACAAGTTTCACAACTTTGTGAAGTCGGACCTTGAACTTGTGATGCCTCGACGTAGATCGTCTTTGACACGAAGCCGACGACCTAGCTCGCCCGATTCTCCGATGAAGCCGACGATTGAGTTCGGGATTCATGATAGACAGCGAGAGGACACCCACGTGGAGCTAAGGAAGTGGAGAACCGGATCTACAAAGGTTGTAGCATCTAACTTTTAGTTAAGTAGTTAACTAGATTATCTTTTCGCCTAAACTTCTAGTCAACGATCCGTATTAGGGTTTCTCGGCACCCATAATTTTTGAAATTGGTATGGTTGATGCCTTGTGAGACTTCATTAGAGTGCCTAGAAACCCTACAGTGGTATCAGAGCCTAGCTAGAGCCTTAGGCGAAGTCTAGACGGAGTTTGAGGTCCGAACGAACCGAAACCCTAACTCACAAAATGCTCTCTGTACATTTTCTAAAATCTGGGATTTTTCCAAATTAAAAATATGCAGAAAAATCAGCAGGTGATTCTAAGAGTTACTGTGAAATTCGACAGCCCAAATCCACCAAGTCGCCGCGGTTCCACGGCATGAGCATAGCTCATGCGGCGGTTCCGCAGCCGTACGGCCTCATTAAACAATGAATTCTGCACAGTAATTCTTATTTTCCAGTGCTGGTTTTCCTGGGAATTTTTAAAATTTTTTCAAGAGTTGCATTTTCTGGGGTTGTTTTGGAGCTTCGATAGTTCGATCGGATTATCAAATTTCGTCTATGTGTTTTTCCGGATATTTTAAGAATATGTTAAAAAGTTCGACCGGATGAAAATACCCAACTTTTCCCCTACCGGAATATTTCCAAGTGTTGGATCTTTCTATGGTTTAAAGACGTTCTGAGTAGTGCAAGTAACGCGATGGTCCCTCTAGAAGACAACAAACCTTAACTCGATTATGTGACCGTCTTGAACTGCCCTTTGAACCTTCGGGTTTGGGGCAGTACGGCGTGCCACATGTGAGGCGTTGGCTTGACCCTTCTACGGCTGGACCGTTGGTACTGAGGCATGAAATGAATGTCTTTGAACTTATTTCATGTGTTGATCGGTGTCGGGAAAACTTGGGTGTTCGAATGTTCGATCGGAAAGTTTAATATATTCTATTTATCCGGAATTGGATACAATAATTGGAATTCACAAACAGTTATGAGATAACTGAATGAATGTTATAAATCTAGCAGTTTAGTCCCATATGATATTGAAAAGAGTTTTCGATAATGAGACTAAAATGCGGGGTTTGTAACTGTTAGGCATGTGATGTCTAAGTATTTCATTTGATTAGGCATGTGATGTCTAAAGAGGTTGCGGATTCCAACTGTTGTAGTTTTACACTTTCTTTTCTGTGACCGTAAGTGTAATATGTGATATCGCCGGTTTCGTTGCTATATGTCAACGACAATTGGGATACGCATGTTTACTTACGTTGATGACATGTGATGTTATGTGTTGCTGGATATGTTATATTGGATCGTCGTGTTTGAATAGCCGGGGGTTTTTATGTGAGATGAGTGTTTTTAATTTTCATTCATGTAAAAACTTGTATGTAATATTCTTTTATTTGGGGCACTTCCAGGTTGCGGAAGTTGTCACCTTTTGTATATTGTTTACTTTTCCGCATTAGGATAGACCCAAGGAGGGGAGCACAAGTAACCGGGTTCTAGGGTCCAGTGGGAGACCATCTCGAGGAGTCGAGTCCGGGTCTCCTAACCCTAGAATTGGTAGGGTTGCTTGCCACTTTCGTAGGGGTCTAGGGGTGTGGGATTGGCTATTCATCACGACCGTGGAATCCGTGTTTTATACTGGCTCGTATTGAAAACACGGACGTCCTAGTATATCCAATGTTTCATATATTTATTCTGCTGCGATATCTGTGATGTGATCATGTGATGTTCTGTGATAGATACAGTATATAGTATATATGATATATTATATAGACGTTACTTATGTTTTGCACCCGCACTAGCCCTGCCCTGCTCTGTCGTTAGTTACCTAACCTAACGGTGCACGAGGGGACATCGAGGCGAATGCGGATGGTATAAGTGTACGTCGTATTTATCTGTGATGTTTAGGTATTTAAATGATGGGACTTCATTAATGTGATTAATGAAAGAAAAGAAACCTAAGATGTTGTAGAATCAAATTTTAAATAAAACAGGTAGCTATAGTTCTTGCTTTGCACAGCGGTATATGTGATATATCCTGCACCTTATTCGATGAGGAAAGGACCGAGATCCCTTCACCGGGAGTGACTCCTTTAGCAATAACTGGCAGATGCTACAAACTCGGTCTGTTTTTGATTGCTTCCATAGTTTCTGCTTTGGACAGTGATATATATGATATATCCCGCACCTCATTCGACGAGGAAAGGGCCGACGATCCCTTCACCGGGAGTGACCCCTTTAGCAAAACTAGAAAAGCCTCAAAATCACTCCATTTCAAAATTTCATTTGATTCTACAACGATATCAAGTTCATTATGCAATAGGTTTTTAGAAAAACCTGACGTAGCCCTCCGTCATTTCAGATAAGAACTGTTTAGTATTCGTGCTGCGTTTGTTGGCCTTTGTCAAGGCGTAGTGTGCGGTACCTGAATAGTGATTATCTGCTTATGCATATGATGCAGATTGTTTCAGGGTAGTCGTACGACCTTGTTGGCCTTTGTCAAGGGCCGTACGGGTGGGTTTGATTCAATCAAGAAATGACGGGTTGGACTTGACTAGCATGTTATGATTTGTTGGCCTTTGTCAAGGTCATAGGACGCTAGGGGCAAAATATTATCGGGAATTTCAAGTGTTGAAATTTGCAATGAGATTGCATACCTTCTATGAGATAGTTGGATCTGATACCCGCTGCGAGTAAGAGTTACTCCTGGGAGAGTTTTACACATTACAATTAGCCGATCAAGTAGGTGTCTAGAAAGGTGTTAACGAGGTTACGCCTCTGGGAAAACGAGGTTTACATTAATTAGGTTCGTGCGAAAGCACGGGGGACCTCCCTCAAAGTACCGACACTGGCCTGGCTGAAAGATTGGCGAACTTGTAGTGTGTAATTAATCCCGGCTAGTCTTTCCTTTTAGGGTTTGAAGGAAGATTTGATAAAAAGCAGTGGGAGCCATCCTGATTAGATAAGATAATAACCAATCTGATCTTGCACGAGCTTACGCTAAAGTGTTTTCTTCTCTCTCTCTCCAGGTAGCGACCATTTCATGCCTTAATCAAGATAATAATATGGATGTATTGACCGAACCCGCATGTTATACTGTGCTGGGGAACGTTGGTTCCGGTCTTTCCTATAAGAGTTATAGGACTGAACAGGATATAGGGGAATACCAGGATTCCCATGCCACCCGAATGAAGAAAGTACATGTTGATGCATTTTCTTCGGGTGTGTTCGTTACAGAGAACTATTTCTCCATTTGCTCCACGTCCTGGGTATTAGATACCGGGTCAGGATCCCATATATGTAATCAGTTACATGGGCTTAGGAAAGGTAGAGAACTTGGAGAAGGTGATAAAGACATTAGAGTTGGAAATGGTGCAATTGTTGCTGCTAAGACTGTCGGGGAATATCACCTTGTATTACCAACTGGTAATACATTGGTTCTGAACGAATGTTATTACATGCCGAACCTGATATGCAACATTATATCGGTTTCTTTATTGAGTAAAGAGGGATATAATTTTGTATTACAGGACAATGTTATGAACATTTTCCGTAACCAAAAGTTGGTTGGATCAGGCACGTTGTGCAATGGCATTTATGTTCTAAATCAATCAACAGTTCTGAGCATAACAAACACACACAAGAGGAAGAGTTCAGAACTGAACGAATCCTTCTTGTGGCATTGTAGACTGGGTCACATCAATGCGACACGATTAGCTAAGTTGCATAAGGATGGATATTTAAATCCGTTTGAATTTTCATCTTATGACACTTGCCAATCATGTCTCAAAGGCAAGATGACCAAAGCTCCGTTTACGGGACACGGAGAAAGAGTTACCGAACTCTTGGGACTGATACATAATGATGTATGCGGTCCCATGTCTACACATGCCAGGGATGGTTCTTCGTACTTCATTACATTCACTGACGATCTCTCTAGGTTCGGATATGTGTTCCTGATGAAACACAAATCAGAAGCTTTTGAGAAATTTAGAGAATATAAACAAGAAGTAGAGAACCAAACCGGAAAAAGTATTAAAATCCTACGATCTGATCGAGGAGGTGAATACTTGAGCAATGAATTCCTGGACTTCCTAAAAGAGAATGGGATTCTCTCTCAGCTGACTCCTCCATATACACCACAGCACAACGGTGTATCTGAACGGAGGAACTGCACCCTATTGGATATGGTGAGCTCTATGATGAGCACAGCTGAGTTACCTATTTCCTTCTGGGGATATGCACTGGAGACAGAAGCATACCTATTGAATCAAGTTCCATCTAAATCTGTACCTACCACACCATATGAGATATGGAGTGGAAGAGACCATGTCTTAAACGAGTTAAGATATGGGGTTGCCCGGCCTATGTCAAAAGGCAAAATCCGGACAAGCTCGAGGCACGGTCAGTTCTATGCAAGTTTGTGGGATATCCCAAACATTCACATGGATATCTTTTCTACTATGCAGAGGAACAAAAAGTGTTTGTTTCTCGACATGCCACCTTTTTAGAAAAGGAATTCCTTGAAAAAGAAATTAGTGGCAAAGTGGTAGAGCTGGAAGAGGTTCCAGATACACAAACCGTAACTGAAGATTTAGTGGAACCAGAAGATTCAGTAGCACCCAATGAACCCCAGCCTCTCCGCCGATCTAGTAGGGTTCCTTGCCAACCTGAGAGATACTACGGTTTTCTCATGGATGGTGGGAGCGAGGATTGCATCATGGAGGATGATGACCCAACTAGCTTCGAGCAGGCCATCACGAGTAAGGACTCAGTGAAATGGCTGATGCTATGCGGTCCGAGATGGAATCCATGTACACCAACAAAGTATGGACTTTGGATGTTGCTCCTGAAGGGGTAAAACCCATCGGGAGCAAGTGGATCTTCAAGAAGAAACTTGGTGTAGATGGGAAAGTGGAGACTTTCAAAGCTAGACTTGTTGCAAAGGGTTTTCGTCAAAGACCAGGTGTGGACTATGACGAAACCTTTTCTCCAGTGGCTATGCTTAAATCCATCCGGATCATGCTTGCCATCGCTGCATATCATGATTACGAAATCTGGCAAATGGATGTTAAGCCCGCCTTTCTAAATGGTGATTTAGAAGAGTGCGTGTACATGACTCAGCCAGAGGGCTTCGTAGATAGTGGGAGCAGCGGGAAGGTGTGCAAGCTGCTTAAATCCATTTATGAATTAAAGCAAGCATCGCGGAGTTGGAACATATGCTTTGACGTCGTTATCAACGAGTTTGATTTCGTCAAAAATCCAGATGAACCTTGTATCTACAAGAAGGTGGCAGAGAGTAAGGTTGTCTTCCTCGTATTGTACGTGGACGACATACTCTTGATAGGAAATGATATTCCTATGCTGCAATCGGTCAAGCTCTTCTTATCACAAAGATTCTCAATGAAAGATCTTGGTGATGCCTCCTGCATATTGGGGATTAGGATCTATAGAGATAGATCCAAACGGATTTTAGGATTGTCCCAATCCAGGTACATTGACACCATACTAAAGAGGTTTAGTATGGAAGAATCCAAGCGTGGGAATTTGCCCACGATCTCTGGAGTCACTCTCTCCAAAGAGATGTCTCCCAAGACTGATTTAGAGAGAGCTCGCATGCAAGGGATACCCTATGCTTCGGCTGTAGGCTCTATCATGTATGCGATGCTATGTACCAGACCCGATGTAGCATACTCACTAAGTATAGTGAGCAGGTATCAAGCTGATCCTGGAGAGAGTCACTGGACAGCTGTGAAGAGCATTCTCAAGTACTTGCGAAGGACTAAAGAGATGCTCTTGGTGTATGGTAACGGAGAACTCCAAGTGAAGTCCTTTACCGATTCGAGCTTCCAGAGTGATAAGGACGACTCTAAGTCGCAGTCGGGTTTTGTCTTTACCCTTTTCGGAGGGGCGGTTAGCTGGAAGAGTTCCAAGCAGGAAACCGTGGCAGACTCGACGATGGAGGCTGAATACATCGCTGCCAACGATGCTGCCAAAGAGGCTGTCTGGATCAAGAAGTTCATTGCTGAACTTGGAGTGGTTCCATCCATTTAGCATCCAATACCTTTGTATTGCGATAACAATGGAGCGGTGGCTTTGGCCAAGGAACCCAGGTCCCATCAGCGATCCAGGCATATTCTGAGGCGGTATCACCTGATCCGGGAGATAGTTGATCGCCGGGAGATCGAGGTCAGGAGGGTTGACACGAAGAACAACACGGCGGATCCACTCACGAAGGCCATTCCCCAGATACAGTTTGAGAGGCTCTTCGGGATGCTCGGTATGCGATACTACAGCAGCTGGCCCAAGTGCAAGTGGAAGATTGTTAGTTGTATGTATGCCCTAGAGGCCAGTATTGTACAGATGATGTATATTATATTGGATGCTTGGACATATATAGAGATGACTTTCTTGCTCGACATGATAGTATGCTATCTGGTTGCTCTTTATCTTAACATGTACACTAGTCTCTTTATACTGTCTTATAGTTACATGTTGGTAAAGCCCTTAGGATGTGTACTTGACTACCTGGACTATGATGCAGATCATACTAGTGGGGACATGGTAGTCCACAAGTACATCCTTCAAGGTCCCTAGTCATGGGTGTATCGAGACGGGGCATCGATATACCAGTGTAGACTAGCGTATACGCTTCTCGACCCATGTGATGGGCGATGGATGATCCCATATCCATTGGTGTTTGACATCAGAGATGGTATACGGGTGCTCAGTGGAGACTGGGTACACTGGACGGACTCGCCGAGAACTCCAGATAGGATTATACCTCACGTCAGATGGCAGTTCTCAGGTGACACTCGTACAGGTTAGTCTGTAGACCCGAGATCGTCATAGAGTCTTGTGTGATTCCGACTGTGCTTTGATCTCCACCTTACCACGTCCATGAGGGCGTGCAAAATGGTGGTCTTTGGGTACAGTCCCGAGTCACATGGAGGCAATGAGCGATAAGAGGGGTTTCGTCTCTCCCGGTATTGGGGGTTGATGTTGCGCTGTGCTCGATTGGCCGTAACAGGGAAGTCCCTGGCCAGGGCTGATCAGAGATTTGCTGGTAAGTGTTACCAGTAGTTTCTCGATCCGTTATGAGCCTCACATCGGCACGACTTATCGGTTATTGGGGTCTGACGTTTACCACCCCTAGACTTGATATGCGACGTATCAGACGAACAGACCGGACTGTACGGTAAGTGTTACTGGTTGGATTCACAGGAGTGTGAGCGGGCTAGCTCGTCGATCTTCTGATCGGTCAATACCCGGATGGCCGTTACGTTTAGCAGACCGCTTGCGGCTTGTGGGTGCTTGATATGATCATCATCTGCTACCGGCGTATTGACGAGTCTTTAGAGTCCTACACAGAGGTTTCCTGGCTCAAGCGAAACGAAATAGGAGCGCATATGAGATATGTGCGGGACCGAGAATAATGCGTGTATGTGATACCGCATTTCATTCTCGCGATAAATGTTTCGATTGGTTATATTCGATATAACCTAGTTATCGAATCATTGATTCGATATGCCGATACATTGGATACTAGTCGGTTATATGCGATATGACCGGATCGTTAAATCAAGTGTTGATTTAATGATTTAATGTATAATTATATTTTTGATATACTACATTGCATTAACTAGTATTGGTTCACTTTATATGGATTTTCTCACTTGATGTGCAAGAAGTATATGTGATATACTTTTGTGCACATATTTGTATCATGTTTGATGATACTTGATCTTGTTGTTAAGTATAAAGAATTAAACCATGGTTAAGTGTTGATTAGGGTTTTGCATTTTCATTTATTTATTTATTTGAAAAGAATTATGAAGAGAATGGTGGCTTTCTTTTGTCCTTAGTTGAAGCTTCATGAAGCCTTGACTTTTGCAACCATTCTTGTCCTCATGCTTAACCCTAACTCTCCAAATGACCATGGTTTATTCTCTACACTTAACCCTAGTTAGATTATGATAAGTATGAATTTTCTTTTCATTTTAAAACACTTATCATAATTCTAGCTTCATCTTCTCCTTCTTCTTCAAGATAGAAACCTTGATGCCATCAATGGCAACTTGAGTTCTAGTGAGAGAAATCCAATTCTAAAGTGAACCCACCTCCTATTTCTTCACCCTCTACCTCTTGCCGAGTTGTTTTGGGTGTTTTCTTCACAAGTTTCACAACTTTGTGAAGTCGGAGCTTGAACTTGTGATGCCTCGACGTAGATCGTCTTTGATACGAAGCCGACGACCTAGCTCGCCCGATTCTCCGATGAAGCCGACGATTGAGTTCGGGATTCATGATGGACAGCGAGAGGACACCCACGTGGAGCTAAGAAAGTGGAGAACCGGATCTATAAAGGTTGTAGCATCTAACTTTTAGTTAAGTAGTTAACTAGATTATCTTTTCGCCTAAACTTTTAGTCAACGATCCGTATTTGGGTTTCTCGGCACCCATAATTTTTGAAATTGGTATGGTTGATGCCTTGTGAGACTTCATTAGAGTGCCTAGGAACCCTACAGTGTGTGTGTGTGTGTGTATGTGTGTGTGTGTAAATACACATAGGTATGGGACTATGTGTGTGTGTGTGTGTGTGTGTGTATACGTATACTTATACATGGATGATGAGGATAGTATGTGGTATTTGGAGATGAGTCGATGAGATTAGGCATGATGCCACGAGATCGGTGATATGATATGGTTCGTATTATGAGATACGACATGATTGTTATAGCGGGTCCTTAGGCGATGTGTTTTCATGTACACACACATATATATGTAGATGGTATCAATATTGTACTAGACTTAGATCAGTACCCCCCGTTCACGATATGTGATGATAAGGATACCAGATGAATAATGAGATAAATGTGATATTTGACCCGTACCCAGATTTGGGGATGACGTATAATGGATTACCGTAAGAGCTATATAATGATGATAGATCCGCACTCTTGACTCGAGAATGTCATATTATATATTGTATCGTATGTGATACTATTGAGGCGGGATCACCGACTATTATATTTATATATATCGACTCAGATTTAGGTGGTTTCCTTACCTTTTCAATTAGTCTGTCAGTTTAGTCCTGTAGTTTATTTGTAGATGTTAGACTAGACTCGAGTTATACCTATTTCAAAACTAACGAATCATGAATATTTTTAAAGACAGGCCAAGAGATTCTACGGATATTTCAAAGGACGTATCTTTTCTTAAAAATAGTCGTAGTCCTTATTTTCTAAACACCACAATTCGTGTTATTTCAAATGGTAAAACTGTATAACTCACATATATAGTAATGTATATTCTTTATTGCTGCGTTTACCATTAATTTTCCGCATATTCTATTATTCGCATCGCATCGCATGCTTATTTGTGTTGTTGTAATTATTATGAAACCCATGCTATCAAGACACCGGCACCATTACCGATGATGCGTATGCTCCACGTACACTTGCTTGCCGGCTCACACATATCATCATCGGTAATTGCCATGTCACGTACACATTAGAAAATACTACTTCATTAGTATAAAATGTTAGCTGATAGTTTCGACATGGTACTAGTGAGCTTGCTTTTTTATGATAGCTTAGACATTGCATTTATTACTATGATTCTCATGCATATTTATATATTCATTTGCCATGACATTATGGGCCGGTCCGGATTGCCGGAGCCCAATATTATGAAATTTATTGTTTATTTACCCTTGAGATTTGGATTTCGGATTTCCATGAGATTTCTGGATTTAGAGAAACCGCAAGGATTTTATAAACTGATTATTCATTTTAAAATGAAAGTTGCGGTTTTCTCATGATATGATATGGGATATGTCAACTTGAGATTTCTCGGCTCTTGAGCGATATCGTACACCCGATTCGAGGAGGAGGAAGAACGTCTGTGGGTGCATGGTGGACCCGGTGCGGTACCCCGGGACGAGAAGGTCGCAGATGATGGCGTTGAGCCTGAGACAGGGGAGCACTACTGACCGGTGATTGTATTGTGACTCGACGGATATCCGGAGGATACCGATCGGAGTATGGGCCAGTCCGGATAGCCGGAGCCCTAGATTTTGATATTTGATGATTTAGGCCAGTCCGGATAGCCGGAGCCCTAGATATTGAGATTTGAGGATACAGGCCAGTCCAGATAGCCGGAGCCTGAGATATTGAGATATTGGGATTTATATATATTTTGTGTCAATGCTAGACACTGATTTCCTGTTGATTCTATTGATGATACCTCGATTCATTTATACAGAAATCTCACTATATAAAGAAAAAAGTTTTCTCATTATGATGTATTCTGTTTTCATTTATTGCATTCATACCTCATATTTATGATATGTTTCTATCTGAGGCACTGACACGAGAACATGGTATTACACTTATGTATAGATCTTTACCCTTACCACCTTATCATACTTCAGACTTTATCATTTTGAAGTTTATATATATTATGATCGTATTGACCTAGGATTGAGTCATACATATTATTTCTGCTCGGTGATATTTTCTACTCACGAGTTGACAACTCACCCCCATTGTACCACAATTTCTTGTAGGTTTTGCCGTACAGGTTCGTTGCGGTTTTGCTGGCACCCTGCTCCTTTTCGGGTGATTGCTTTGGTAGGTGGACTCACTTGTATCGTGACCACCATTGTACATTTGTATTCAGTTGTATCTAGTAAACTTCATCAACCGGACTTGTATATTTATTTCAGACTTAGAAGACCGGTTGTATGTTATTTCGACCGTAGAGTCGCGCTTGTATTATTATGGTTTTCTTGATGTTTTTGAGTTTCCTGTTGAGTTTTGATCCTCACCCTTGGGTTTGTATACTATATTGCTTGCGTGGTTGTGACCGTCAATTGACGAAGAGCTAGCTCCCGCTTGGGGATGCCTTTATTCATATTATGCATGTTGTACCCCTTTTAGGGCCAGTATTTACAAAGGAAACTCTGCCGAAATTTTCAGAAAAGACTTGAGATTTTAAAAATGCATTACTTTGGCATATGTTATTAAAACCACTTGTTTTAAAACCAGTTTTCTTCACTTCTTCCTAAAATGGTTTAGAATTTCTGTGATTTTTGCTTACTTGAATTAGATGGGGTCCTATAGACTTCATATGATTCAAGTGCCAGTCACGTGCCATTTCAGGTTGTGACAAAGTTGGTATCAGAGCGCTAGGTTAACCTTGGTTCGAGTCTATATTTCACTATGCGGAGCCTAGGGCGTTTTTATATATACGGAATCTAGGCTTGACCTTACGGAACATAGACTTAGTCGAGGGGGTATTAGACCCGAACTTTCATCGCATAGGTTGACCTTGGTTGATGGAGTAGGTGACTTAAGGAGAGTGACGTACCGTGTGTATGTTCCGCGGCATACTTACGATACGCTACTCCGCTTAAGAAACCTTAGGATGTACATTTCCTTGCACAACATTATATTCATTCCTATGATCTATCCTCATCGATATTGGTTTATGATTTTGCTGCCGCAATTACACGGGTAGAGAGAGCTACGGCCAGAGTTGCGTCAGCATGAGCTCGTCACGGACGAGCACCGACTAGGGCGTGATTCTAGGGACATACGATTTGCATAGATGCGTCATTTTATTGTGTTTTCGCGCCATTAGCATTTGATGGATCGCTTTTAGAAGATTTCTTGGACGTGCAGATCAGCACCAGAGGAATGGGGCCACTGTTAGAGGCCAGCCAGAATGTGATGACCGTCAATGCACCGATTATACTTGATGATTTAGGCACTGTTCAGCGTGCGGACAAATGAGCCAGCTGTTGCTGCAAATGATGAGATATCGCCCCAGATGTTTGGAGCTATTTCCATACGAGTTGCATATAGAGATATGATAGAAGGTTGCTAGTCACCCAAGGAGGAATGACTAGGACATGTGATTCGTTGCCTACCCCGATGCGAGGTCTTCAAATTGATTGATTCCAGCTAGAGACGACTTCACACAGGTACATTGGAAGTCAAAGGAAAACGATCGAATTTCAGAAACCCATTTTTCCAAGTTTAAAGTATTCGGAAAAATATGCAAGTAATTCTGTGGACCCTCTAGAAGAATGAAACCATAACTCGATATAATGACCATGAGAACGCTTCGAAACATTAGGGTTTGCAGCAGTTCAGCGGTGCCACTAATGAGGCTTGGGTTTGCCCTTCTACGGCTGGTCCATAGGTACTGTGGCATGTACCGGAATACTATTAAACTGTACTCAAGATGTTGAGCTCTTGGGGGATTATGGAACTTTGACGAATCGATCGGAAGGTTCGATGTCATTTGAATATCATGTGATGGGATACATTGATTGGGAGACTTCAGATACAAGTATAGCCGTTGGAGCACAGTCCATGCATCCACGAAGAGACGAGTCTGAATCAGTCGACATTAGAGAAAAGTGGAGTAAGAGGTTCGTACGAGATCTTGATGAGATGATGTTCCACTCCGCTGACATCAAAAACGTGATACGCAGGCAGAGGTGTTGTATATGAAAATATCTTCCAGAAGGGGTTGCGATGAGTATACAGCCGTTCCGGAACAAGAAACAGATTTAGTAAAGGATGACGACTTCCAGGCAGTTCGGCAGAAACGAGATTCGGGAGAGACCCCGAAAAGATCTTTCTGGAATACCATACGAGAAGACTTGGACCCAGGATCGGTCATAGTACGTACACCTAGTAGGACAGAGTTCTGCATCGTCGACAAGACCATGATAGTTGGCCGGAGATCTTTAGAGGATGTGCCAGAGCGGGACTGTTTCCGCCATTTTTGATTTCGGTATTTTGGGCGATTTATTTGCATGATTGAGATTTTGTGCACCACAGTTGCACTTGACTTCGATTTGATGTCATTCGAGATGTTGATTTTGATTTCATGCATATGGAATGCATGTGATTTGATTTATACTTCCGACATAGTTTTCATGCACTTTTAGTATTTTGATTCGATTTTGTGCACATTGATGCACATGGTTGTGAGATTATATACCACGGTATACCTGATTTGGATTTGGATTGAGATATGCTGTATACCGTTGATTTCGATTGTGATATTCGATATTGGTTTTCGTGCACCTTGTGCACTTGATTTGGAGTCTTGCGCATACTTGGGCGCTTGATGCGATTTTGGTGCACACTAGATGCACTATATCGAGATTTTTCGTGCATATTAGATGCATCTGATATTGCTGTCAGGCACACACGTTGCCATTGACAGGTGTTTTCGTGCACACCCGTTGCACTTAGATTTTATTTCTGTGTGCATGTATGGCATATTCATGGCTTTCGATTTCCGTGCGCACCAGACGGACGTGGTATTCTTATGCACATTTTGGGATGGATTGCCTTGAGCAGTATGTTTTATGATATTTACTATTTAGTATAGTAGCTGGGCAGGACTAGTCTGAGGACAGTACCTGAATATATTTTTACATGTATTGATAGTTACCGAAGGGATTTCCAAAAAGAAGCTATAGTCTCAGTATTTACCTACGCGTCCGAGATGACACGAAACATTTATAAAGGAAACCCTTCTAAATTATTTTAAAGACGGCGGAATGTATGTTAAACAAACGATATATATATATATATATATATATAGTTATTTTCTAACAATAGACGTCCACCCCTATGCTGTGATACGCGCATTGCTCAGTGATTGGAAAAGTTTTGGCATGCATTTCCTTCAGATGTTTTGACGAATTTACCACGATGTTTACATGTATAGTTTTGATGTATATCATGTTGGTTTTCGTATTGTATTTTGACATTGGTGTCTACACCATAACTCCGATGATTGCGGAATGCTTGACGGAGTTTTGATTTTGGATTATATACTCGTTTTCATACGCATGCTTTGAGCTACGACATGTTTTATGTATTTATGATTTCGGAACCCCGACGACTGGATCATTTTACTGAAATGTTTTAGAAATTTGGGGAGTTCAAATTTAAATTCGGGGACCAAATTTCTTTAAGGGGGAAGATTGTAACATTTCAGAAAAATAAAATATTATTTTTATAATTAAATAATAAATATTGTGAATATTTTAATAATGCGGTATAATTAAATACCGATAAAGTGGAAAATAGTTGGAAAATTATGGAAATTTCTGAAATGAGAGCGTTTTATATGATTTAAACAAATTATGAATTTTTATAATTAATTATATACAATTTTAATGCTAATCGCGATTAAATATCGCTAATTGTACATTAAGCTAGTTTTGTGCATGTGACATGCATCAAGTCATTTTTCACACTTGTTACATTTTCCTCCATGGCTTTTCTTTGTTTTGATTTGGTTTTAAATGAGAGAAAAGAAAAGAAAAAGAAAAGAAAAGGAAAGAAAATGTTAAAGTAAGAGGTATGGACAAGAGAGAGAGAGAGAAAGAGGGTAAGGGGTCAACCTTGGTCTTGGTTCATTCCTGTAGGGTTCCTAGGCACTCTAAGGAGGTTCCACTGGGCATCGACCATGCTAAATTCAAAAATTTCCGGTGCCGAGAAACCCTAATGCGATCGTTAACTAGAGGTAAAGACGAAAACAAAAGCGAGCAAACAACTTTACTCTAAAGTGAATGGAAATACAACCTTTGTAGATCCGCTCCACCATTTCTTTAGCTCCGTGTTGACGTCCATCTACTGCGATCATCGGGATCCCGGACCCTAGTGTCGATTTCATCGGAGAAATGGGCGGGCTAGGTCATTGACTTTGATGCCGAAGATGATCTACGTCGAGGCGACTCAAACTCGAGCTCCACCTTCACTAGGTCATGGAACTTGTGAAGATAACACACTCTACTACATGGCAAGTGGTAGAGGATGAAGAAATAGGAAGTGGGTTCACTTTAGAATTGGATTTCTCACTCTTTTTCTCAAGGCACCATTGAAGCTAGCAAGCTTTCATGAAGCTTGATGAAGATGAAGAAGATAAAAGAATAAAAAGGATTATCTTAAAAATGAAAATCCAAGTCATTCTTATCATAATGCAAGCTTGGTTAAGTGTAGAGAATAAACTAGGGTTAGGTGAATGGTTAGGTTTAGGAAAGAAACAAGAATGGTCAAAACTTCTTGAAGCTTCAAGGAAACAAACAAAAGAAGCAACCATTTCTTTTCTTGCCTTAAAATGAATAAATAAAAATAAATAGTTTAGAAAAGATAACAAAACCTTAACCATTCACTTAAACATGGTTTAAAGTAAACATACACCCAAGCTTGCATGTATCATCAAATATGATACAAACTAGTGCACAAACATATATCATATATACAATGTGCACATCAAGGGAGAAAATCCATCTTAAGTGAACAAATACTAGTTAATGTAAAGTAATATATCAAATATATAATTATACATTAAATCATTAAATCAACACTTGATTTAATGATCCGGTCATATCGCATATAACCGACTAATATCAAGTGTATCAATGTATCGAATCAACACTTGATTCGGTAACCCGGCTATAACATATATAACCGTCCAATGATACAAATCGTGAGAATAGAATACAGTATCACATACTGGTATTATTCTCGGTCCCGCACATATCTCATATGCGCTCCTATTTCGTTTCGCTTAAGCCAGGAAACCTCTGTGTAGGACTCTAAAGACTCGTCAATACGCCGGCAGCAGGTGATGATCATATCAAACACCCATAAGCCGCAAGCGGTCTGCCAAACGTAACGGCCACCCGGGTATTGAGCGATCAGAAGATCAACGAGCAAGCCCGCTCACACTCCTGTGAATCCAACCAGCAACACTTACCGTACAGTCCGGTCTGTTCGTCTGATATGTCGCATATCTTGCCTAGGGGTGGTAAACGTCAGACCCCAGTAGCTCGATAAGTCGTTTCGATATGAGGTCTATAACAGTTCAAGAAATTACTGGTAACACTTACCAGTAAATCTCAGCAACCCTGGCCAGGGATTTCCGGTTATAGCCAATCGAACACAGTGCAACATCAACTCCCTATACCGGGAGAGACGAATCCCCTCCTATCGCTCATTGCCTCCATGTGATTCGGGACTGTACCCAAAAACCACTGTTTTGCACGCCCTCTTGGACGTGGTAATGTGGAAATCAAAGCACAGTGGGAATCACACAAGACTCTATGACGATCTCGGGTCAACAGACTACTCTGTACCAGTGTCACCAGAGAACTGCCATCTGACGTAAGGTATAATACCATCTGGGAGTTCTCGGCGAGTCCGTCCAGTGTACCCAGTCTCCACTGAGCACCCGTATATCATCTATGATGTCAAACATCAATGGATATGGGATCATCTATCGCCCATCTGTATGGGTCGAGAAGGTATACGCTAGTCTACTCTGGTATATCGATGCCCCGTCTCGATACACCCACGACTAGGGACCTTGAAGGATGTACCTATGGACTACCATGTCCCCATTAGTATGATCTGCATCATAGTCCATGTACTCAAGTACACATCCTAAGAGCTTTACCAACATGTAACAGAGAGACAATCAGTATACACGTTAAAGTAAAGAGTAACCAGATAGCATACTATCATGTCGAGCAAGAAAGTCCTCCCTATATATGTCCCAGCATCCACTACAATATACATCCTATGTACAGTAATGGCCTCTAGGGCATACATATAACTAACAATCTCCCACTTGCACTAGGGCCATCTGTAGCAGTGGTTGTATTATCTCATACTCAACCATCCCATAAAAGTCTCTATCTGGGAAAATGCCTTTGTGAGTGGATCCGCCGCGTTGTCCTCTGGGTCTACTCTCCTAACCTCGATCACCCTGGAGATCAACTATCTCCATGATCAGGTGATACTGCCTTAGAATATGTCTGGATCACTGATGGGACCGGGGTTCCTAGGCCATAGGCACATTTCCATTGTCACACAATGATAGGAACCTAGTTCATCTCATGAACCAATATATATCCAGACTGCCTCTTTGGTAGCATCTTATGTAGCGATGTATCCAGCCTTTATCGTCTAGTATGCCATGGTATCTTGCTTGGAACTCTTCCAACATACCGTCCCTCCACTTAGGGTAAAGACAATGCCTGCGACTGATATTCAGTCGTCCTTATCACCCTGGAACCTTTCCAGTGATTCTCGCCGGGATCAACTGATACCATGTCACTACAATTAGTGAGAATCCTAACATCCATTTAGATCTATCTCATAAATCCAAAACCCAGGATTTAGGAGGTATCACTTAGATCCTATATGGAGAATCTATGTGATAAAAAGAGATCGACCGATCGTAGCATAGGAAACTCCTTTCCTATCAAGAGTATGTCATCCACGTACTTTACGAGGATCATTACCATACTCCATACTACCCTTTTGTACATACAAGGTTCATCTACCATTTTGATGAAGTCAAACTCTTTGACTACCACATCAAAACAGATGTTCCAACTCCGCGATACCTGCTTTATCCTGTAAAGCAACTTGCACACGTTTCCTTTGCTCCCACTGTTTACGAAGATTTCTGGCTGTGTTCTTATAGACGTTCTCTTCTAAATCATTATTTAGAAAAGTAGTCATGGCACCCAACCACCAGATATCGTAGTCATGGTATGTAGTAATGGTAAGTAGGATCTGGATGGACTTAAGCATAGTCCCTGGAAAAGGTTTCATCATTATCCATGCTTGGTTGATGACGAAAACCTTTAACAAGTCTAGCTTTGAAAGTCTCAACTTTTCCATCTACACCAAGTAATCTTCTCAAGATATACTTGCTCCTGATGGGGTTTTAACCCTTCAGATAAAGCAACCAAAGTCCATACTTTGTTGGTGTACAAGGATTCCATCTCATATCTCTAAGCATCCAGCCATTCTTACAGAGTCCCACTCTTGATGGCCAGCTCGAAACTAGTTGGGTCATCATCTCATGATGCATTCTTCGCTCCCACTGTCATAGAGAAACTGAAGTATCTCTCAGGTGGGTGAGGAACCCTACTAGATCGGCGGAGAGGCTGAGATTCGTCGGGGACTATTGAATCCTTTGGTTCTTCCAAATCATCTGCTGTAGTTTGTATAGCTGGAACCTTTCCAGTTGTACATAACAGACCTTGCCTCGAGCTTGTCCAGATTATGCTTTCAGACATAGCCCGGACAACCCCAAATCTTAACCAACTTAGGATATGGGCTCCTCCCTTTCCATATCACATATGAAGCGGTAGGCAACTGATTTGATTGGAACCCTATTCAATAGGTATGCAACTTCATAAGTGCATAACTCCCAAAAAGAAAAAAGATAACTCAGTAGTACTCATCATAGAGCACACTATATCAAATAGGGTGTGAGTGCTCGGCCCCGATACACCGACGGGCTGTGGTGTATATGGAGGAGTAATGCTGAGAGAGAATCTCATTCTCCTTTAGAATAGTCCAGGAGTTCTGTGCTAAAGTATTCTCCTCCTTGATCATATCAAAGGACATAATACTTATACCCGTATTGGTTCTCTACTTCTAACTTATGTTCTATGAATATCTCAAAAGGTTCGGACTTGTGTTTCAACAGGAACATATGTCTGAATCTAAAGAGATCATCAGAGAATGTAATGAAGTACAAAGAACTGGTCTTGGCATGTGTAGACATGTGACCTACATACATCAACATGTATCATCCCAAGAGTTCACCAACTCTTTCTCTGTTTCCAGTAAACAGAGCTATGGCCATCTTATCTTCGTCACATGACTGGCAAGTTTCACAAGATGTAAATTCAAACTAATTTAAATATGCATCTAAATATAACTTAGCTAGTCGGGTTACATTGATATGACCTAGTCTACAATGCTTCAAGAAGGATCCGTTCATTTCTGAACTATTCCTCTTGTGTGTGTTCTATATACTAAGAATCGTAGTTTGATTTAGAACATCAATGCTTGTAGATAACGTGCCTGAACCGATCAACTTTTGATATAGGAAATGTTCAAAACATTATCCAACAATACAAAATTTTGTCATTTCTTTACTAATAAAAAGACTGATATGATTTTGTATATCAGGTTCGGTATCTAATAACATTCGTTCAGAATCAATGTATTTGTAATACAGGGTGACAGTGACTGATCGCATGCTTTTAGCGTGTCGGATGTTCAAAGTTCTAAAGTATAACCGCGATCAGGACGGTGTCGCTATGCAGCTAGCCGGTTGAGCACGGGTCGATCCACAGGGAGATGGTTGTAAGTCCTTTCTTGTTTTAGACGAGTCAATAAAGAATTGTATGAGCTTGTTCAATCTAACCTATGTGTATTATTTGCAAGTATAAAGTTGTTAAGAAAAGATACGAAATTGTAAGCTAAAGAAATCCGTACTCAAAACCTTTGAGCCGAGTCTTGACCAATTGAAGCTAGAGCAATCGGCAACAACGTGGATTAGGGGATTTAAGCGCGGTATTCGTGGAATCCAGCTTATTTACCCTTGTCCTTCCATTCTTGTCTCTTGCTTTCGTCTCCGGCCAGACCGAACGCAACCGGTCGCGGTTAGGAATCACCGTTACCTTGTTAGGGTAGGGTGCCTAACGGAGCGCTTGCGTATGGTTTGGGCGGAGATCAATGGAAAATAACGGGAAAAGGAAATGAGCAAGGAAGTATTAACTTACAATATCGTATTGATTCTTAACAACAACAATAATTACAACCATTCACAAAATGAGCAAAAAAGAGAGAACAAAAAGAACAAAAAAAAGAAAAGATTACAAGTAAGTAAGTGCATGAATTTAAATTGCAAATAAGTAAAGCAAGAAAATAAAAAGCAAGTAATAAACAAGCAATAAAAAGAACTAGAAACTAGAACTCAAGACAAGCATGGGATCAATAGCCAACCCTTAAACTTGCAAGCTCAATCAAGAGGTTGCAAGATCAAGAGAAGGGTAGAGAACGCATGTGAAATGAAGCGCTAATTCCATAAGAAAATACGACCCTTGAGATCAATAACTAACCCTTAACCTTTCAATCTCAATGAAGAGGTTGAAAGATCAAGAGGAAGCAAAAATCTCAAGGGGAAGTTAAACTAACAAGAAAGATACAAAAACCCTCATCTTCATTAATATCCACTCAATGCTCTCACTACATTTCCATGAAGGAAGAATGAAGAAAAAGAAGAAGAAGAACTAAAACTACACTAAAGAGGAACAAAGAATGAACACAAAATTGGACCCTTGGCTTAGCTCAGTTCTGGGGTATTTATAGGAAGGGAATGGGAAACTTAGGGCAAGAATCTGGCATAAAATGAAGTCCCCAAACTACCCATGAAAAACGACACAGAGAGGATCTAATACGGCCGCGGATCCGCGGCCTAGACCCCCTATTGGCCACGGATCCGCGGCCGTATAGTGGATTTAGGTGGTCGGGTTTTGGGTGCTTCCCTGGTTTCAATTGTCCTTGTGTTTGCCAACTTTAAACTGTACAAAATCTTCCAGAATATCTTCAGATTTCTTAGTCCAAGATTGCATTATCTTTTTCACTTTTGACTTCTATCTCCCTCGAGCTCCGCGCACCCATTGATTCTTGTGCAGCCCCCCTCGTGCTCTGTTCTTGTCCCAGACACGAATGACTGTAAGGTTCCTAGGCACCCTAGTGAGGTCTCATAAGTGATCAAACATGCCAATTTCTAAAAATTACGGGTGCCTACAAACCCTAATACGGATCGTTTACTAGATATCTAGGCGAAACAAGCATGTAAACGGAAATATAGCTAAAGGAAAGGGGCTACAACCTTTGTAGATCCATTCCACCACCTCCTAAGCTCCGTGATGAAGTCCCCTCGCTGTCCAAATCATATCTTGGGCTCTAGCGTCGGCTTCATCGGAGAAATGGCGAGCTAGGTCGTCGATGTCCATGCCGAAGATGATCTACGTCGAGGCATCGCTAGATCAAGCTCCAACTTCACCAAGTCAAGAAAACTTGTGAAGGAAACATCCTATACTACTTGGCAAGAGGTAGAGGATGAAGAAATAGGAAGTGGGTAGACTTTAGATTTGGATTTCACACACTTTTTCATCAATCACCATTGATGTAGCAAGCTTTCTTCTCATGGAGGAAGAAGAAGAAGATGATATGATAAGATAAAATAAATAGAAAAGAAAATATAATACTTATCATATCATTAACCTTAGTTAGGTGTAGAGAATTGACTAAGGTTAATTTGAAGAGTTAGGGTTAAGAAAGAAGACAAAATGGTTACTTAGTCAAAGTTTCAAGAAACTTCAACTACAAACAAAATAAACCACCATTTCATTTTCTTTTTCATTTTCTTTTTCCAAAATAAATAAGAAAAAGAAAACCCTAATCATAATCTTAACCATGGTCAAATTCTTTACACTAACCCTAACTTGCATGTATCATCAAACATGATACAATCATGTGCACAAAATATATCACACATGCAATGTGCACAAACTAAGTGAGTAAATCCATTTAAAGTGAACCAATA
Organism: Agapanthus africanus; assembly: GCA_030015575.1. NCBI lineage: Eukaryota > Viridiplantae > Streptophyta > Magnoliopsida > Asparagales > Amaryllidaceae > Agapanthus > Agapanthus africanus. Next base: position 416,146,883 of record CM057343.1, on the reverse strand, counting down.
CTAGTTAATGCAAAGTAATATATCAAATATATAATTATACATTAAATCATTAAATCAACACTTGATTCAATGATCCGGTCATGTCGCATATAATCGGCTAGTATCCAATGTATCGGCTTATCGAATCAATCCTTGATTCGATAACTAGGTTATATCGCATATAACCAATCGATACATTCGTCGCGAGAATGAAATACGGTATCACATACACGAATTATTCTCGGTCCCGCACATATCTCATATGCGCTCCTATTTCGTTTCGCTTGAGCCAGGAAACCTCTGTGTAGGACTCTAAAGACTCGTCAATACGCCGGCAGCGGATGATGATCATATCAAATACCCACAAGCCGCAAGCGGTCTGCTAAACGTAACGGCCACCCGGGTATTGAGCGATCAGAAGATCGACGAGCAAGCCCGCTCACACTCCTGTGAATCCAACCAGTAACACTTACCGTACAGTCCGGTCTGTTCGTCTGATATGTCGCATATCTCGCCTAGGGGTGGTAAACGTCAGACCCCAATAGCTCGATAAGTCATGCCGACGTAGGGTCCATAACATTCGTGAAACTACTGATAACTCTTACCAGTATATCACTGCAACCCTGGCCAGGGATTTCCTGTTATGGCCAGTCGAGCATAGCACAACATCAACCCCCAATACCGGGAGAGACGAATCCCCTCCTATCGCTCATTGCCTCCATGTGAATCGGGACTGTACCCAAAAACCACCTGTTTGCACAACTCAGTAGAGCCATGGTAGGGTGGAAATCAAAGCACAGTGGGAGACACACAAGACTCTATGACGATCTCGGGTCAACAGACTAAGCTGTACCAGTGTCACCAGAGAACTGCCATCTGACGTGAGGTATAATACCATCTGGGAGTTCTCGGCGAGTCCGTTCAGTGTACCCAGTCTCCACTTAGCACCTGCATACCATATTCGATGTCAAACACCAATGGATATGGGATCATCCATCGCCCATCGCATGGGTCGAGAAGATATGCGCTAGTCTACGCTGGAATATCGATGCCCCGTCTCGATATTCCCTCGACTAGGAACAATGAAGGATGTACTCATTGACTACCCAGGCCCCACTAGTATGATCTGCATCATAGTCCTGGAAGTCGAGTACACATCCTAAGGGCTTTATCAACATGTAATCAGAGAGATAGAAAGTTTACATGTTAAGATAAAGTGCAACCAGATAGCGTACTATCATGTCGAGCAAGAAAGTCCTTCCTATATATGTCCCAGCATCCACTACAATATACATCCAATGTACAGTAATGGCCTCTAGGGCATACATATAACTAAAAATCTCCCACTTGCACTAGGGCCATCTGTAGCAGTGGTTGCAGTATCACATACTCAACCATCCCCTAAAAGTCTCTCTTTGGGAAAAAGGCCTTCGTGAGTGGATCCGCCGTGTTGTCCTCTGAGTCTTCTCTCCTTACCTCGATCACCCTGGAGATCATCTATCTCCATGATCAGGTGATGCTGCCTCAGAATTTGTCTGGGTCACTGATGGGAACAGGGTTCCAGGGCCAAAGCCACACTTCCATTGTCATACAATGGCAGGAACCTAGTTCATCTTATGAATCAATATACACCCAAGCTTCCTCTTTGGTAGTATCTTCAATAGCGATGTTACCAGCCTTTATCGTCTAGTTTGCCACGGTATCTAGCTTGGAACTCTTCCAACATACCGTCCCTTTACTGAGGGTAAAAACAGTGCCTGTGACTGACATTCAGTCGTCTTTATCACCCTGGAACACTTCCAGTGATTCTCGCCAGGATCGATTGATACAATCTCACTATACCTAGTGAGAACCCTAATATCCCTTTAGATCTATCTCATAGGTCCACATCTCAGGATTTAGGAGGTATCATCTTTATCCTATTTGGAGAATCCTTGCGATAATAGGAGATTGATCGATCGTAGTATAGGAAACTCTTTTCCTATCAAGAGTATGTTGTCTACGTACAATACGAAGATGACCACCTTACTCTCTACTACCCTTTTGTATATACAAGGTTCGTCTACCATTTTGATGAAGTCAAACACTTTGACTATCACATCAAAATAGACGTTCCAACTCCGCGATGCCTGCTTCATTATGTAAAGCAACTTGCACACGTTTCCGCTGCTCCCACTGTTTACGAAGACCTCTGGCTGTGTTCTTATAGACGTTCTCTTCTAAATCAGTATTTAGAAAAGCAGTCATGGCACCCAACCGCCAGATATCGTAGTCATGGTATGTAGCCGTGGTAAGTAGGATCTGGACAGACTTAAGCATAGCTACTGGAAAAAGGTTTCATCATTATCCATGCCTGGTTGATGACGAAAACCTTTAACAAGTCTAGCTTTGAAAGTCTCAACTTTTCCATCTAAACCAAGTAATCTTCTCAAGATGTACTTGCTCCTGATGGGGATTTAACCCTTCAGATATAGCAGCTAAAGTCCATACTTTGCTGGTGTACATGGATTCCATCTCAGATCGCTAAGCATCCAGCCATTCTTACAGAGTCCCTACTCTCGATGGCCTGCTCGAAACTAGTTGGGTCATCATCTCATGATGCAATCCTTGCTCCCACTGTCATCGAGAAACCGAGGTATCTCTCAGGCGGATGAGGAACCCTACTAGATCGGCGGAGAGGCTGAGGTTCGTCGGAAACTATTGAATCCTTTGGTTCTGTCAAATCATTAGCAGTTTTGTACAGCTGGAACCTTTCCAGTTCTACAGAACTGATCTTGCCTCGATCTTGTCCGGATTTTGCTTTTGACATAGGCCGGACAATCCCAAATCTTAACTTACTTAAGAGATAGGCTCTTCCCATACCATATCTTATATGGAATGGTAGGCACTGATTTGATTCGAACCTAATTCAATAGGTATGCAGCTTCTCAAGTGCATAACTCCCAAAAGGAAATAGGTAACTCAGTAATACTCATCATAGAGCACACGATATCTAATATTGTGTGATTGCTCCGACCCGATACATTGTTGTGCTGTGGTGTATTCAGAGGAGTAATACTGAGAGAGAATCTCATTTTCCTTTAGAATAGTCCAAGGATTCCATGCACAAGTATTCTCCTCCCTGATCTCATCATAGGACATAATACTTATAGCCGGTTATTGGTTCTCTACTTCTAACTTATATTCTGTGAATACCTCAAAAGGTTCGGACTTATGTTTCAACAGGAACATATGACTGAATCTTGAGAGATTATCAGAGAATATAATGAAGTAAAAAGAACCAGTCCTGGCATGTGTAGACAGGAGACCTTACATACATCATCATGTATTAGTCCCAAGAGTTTACTAACTCTTTCTCTGTTTCCAGTAAACAGAGCTGGTGTCATTATATCTTTGTGACATGACTGGCATGTTTCACAAGATGTAAATTCAAACTGATTTAAATATGCATCTAAATGTAACTTCAGCTAGTCGGGTCGCATTGATATGACCTAGTCTATAATACCTTAAGAAGAATTCGTTCATTTCTGAACTCTTCCTCTTGTGTGTGTTCTGTATACGAGGAACTGTAGTTTGATTTAGAACGTCAATGCTTTTAGATAACGTGCCTGAACCGATCAACTTTTGATATAGGAAATGTTCAAAACATTATCCATCAATACAAAATTATATCCTTTCTTTACTAATAAAGAGACTGATATGATTTTGTATATCAGGTTCGGTATCTAATAGCATTTGTTCAGAATCAATGTATTCGTAATACAGGGTGACAGTGACCAACAGACTTGGCTGCAACACTTGCCCCGTTTTCTGTCTCATGAAACTTATCACCCGTTCTCAGTTTTTCTACCCTTTTGTAGCCCTATGTAACAGATTACATATCTGGGATCCTGATCGGTATCATATACCCAGGATGCAGAGGATACTGAGAAACAGTTCTTTGTAATGAACACACCTGAAAGAGATGCATCATATGCACTTTCTTCGTTTGGGCGGCATAGGAATTCTGGTATTCCCCAATTTCCTGCTCTGTCTTATAACAATTATAAGTTGGAGCGGGACCAACGTTCCCCAGCTCAGTATAACAAGCGGGTTCGGTCAATACATCCGTATTATTATCTTTATTAAGGCGTGATATGGTCGCTACCAGGAGAGAGAGAAGAAAACACTCTGCGTGCGCTCTTGCAAGATCAGATTGGTTATATATATTTTATCTAATCAGGATGGCTCCCACTGTTTTTATCAAATCTTCCTTCAAACCTAAAAAGGAAAGACTAGCCGGGATTAATTATACTCTACAAGTTCGCCAACCTTTCAGCCAGGCCAGTGTCGGTACTTTGAGGGAGGTTCCCCGTGCTTTCGCACGGACCTAATTACAGTAAACCTCGTTTTCCCAGAGGCGTAACCCCGTTGACACCTTTCTAGACACCTACTTGATCGGCTAATTGTAAAGTGCAAAACTCTCCCAGGAGTAACAATTACTCGCAGTGGGTATCGGGATCCAACTATCACATAGAAGGTATGCAATCTCATTGCAAGTTTCAACACTTGAAACTCCCGATAAAGGTTTTTACCCCTAGCACCTATGACCTTAACTATGGTCAACAAATCATAAGTACTAGTCAAGTTCTACCCGTCATTTCGTGATTAATTAGACCCACCCACATGACCCTTAACTAAGGTCAACAAAGTCACGCGACTGTCCTAACTAATCGCATCATATGCGGTGTAGGAAGACATCACTTAGCTACCGTACACTGTGTCTTGACTATGGTCAACAAACACAGCACGAATACTAAGTACTCTACTTCCTAAAATGACGGAGGGTTGCGGCTGGTTTTTGTGAAAACCTTTAACGCTTTGAACTTGATCTCGTTAAGGAATCAAATGGTTTTTAAATGGAATGTTTTCGAGGCTTTTCTAGTTTTGCTAAAGGGGTCACTCCCGGTGAAGGGATCGTCGGCCCTTTCCTCGTCGAATGAGGTGCGGGATATATCATATATATCACTGTGCAAAGCGGAAACTATAGAAACGATCAAAGACAAACCGAGGGTTCTAGCATCTGCCAGTTATTGCTAAAGGAGTCACTCCCGGTGAAGGGATCTCGGTCCTTTCCTCATCGAATAAGGTGCAGGATATTCTATAATGAACACCGCGATGCAAAACAAGAACTGTAGCTACCTGTTTATTTTGAAATTCGATTCCACAACATCAATTAGGTTTATTTTCTTTCATTAATCTCATTAATGAATATCCCATCATTTAAGTCCACCTAACCATCACAGATAAATATAACGTACGCTTATGCCATCCGCATTCGCCTCGTTGTCCCGTCTGCACCGTTAGGTTAGGTAACTAACGCCAGAGCGAGGCAGGGCTAGCGCGGGTGTAAAACATAAGCAACGTCTATATAATATATCATATATACTATATATAATATCTGTCACAGAACATCACATGATCTCATCACAGATAAATCACAGCAGAAGAAACATATGAAATATTGGATATACTAGGACGTCCGTGTTTTCAATACGAGCCAGTATAAAACACGGATTCCACGGTCGTGATGAATAGCCAATCCCACACCCCTAGACCCCTACGAGAGCGGCAAGCAACCCTACCAATTCTAGGGTTAAGAGACCCGGACTCGACTCCTTGAGATGGTCTCCCACTGGACCCCAGAACCCGGTTACTTGTGCTCCCCTCCTTGGGTCTATCCTAGTGCAGAAAAGTAAATAATATACAAATGGTGACAACATCCGCAACCTGGAAGTGCCCCAATAAAAGAATATTACATACAAGTTTTTACATGAATGAAAATGAAAAACACTCATCTCACATAAAAACCCCCCGGCTATTCAAACACGACGATCCAATATAACATATCCAGCAACACATAACATCTCATGTCATCAACGTAAGTAAATATGCGCATCCCAATTGTCGTTGACATATAGCAACGAAACCGGCGACATCACATATTACACTTACGGTCACAGAAAAGAAAGTGTAAAACTACAACAGTTGGAATCCGCAACCACCTCAGACATCGCATATCTGACCAAATGAATTCTTTAGACATCACATGCCTAACAATTATAAACCCCGCATTTTAGTCTCATTATCGAAAACTCTTTTCAATATCAAGTCGGGCAATTCAACAGGATTCCCGACATTCTGATCGAATGCTCGTCGCAAACTTCAGTAGACGGCCGCACCCCCGACGCCGTCGACAAAGTGCACCAAGGCGGAACACCGCTACCGTGAGCACCCGAACGGATGCTTTCGGCGACGGGGTTCTCCTACAGTCACTTGGTCGGGGCTATGGAGTGAGGCTGTCTATCAAGTTTACCCGGCGAGTATCCGCGTACACTACGTGATTGCGACGGACTTTTGATCACATCAAAATTCCGTGGCAACCGATCAAGTGAGACTAAACTGCTATGTTTATAATATTCATTCCGTTATCTCATAACTATTTGTGAATTCCAATTATTGTATCAAATTCCGGATAAATAGAAAATGCTAAACTTTTCGATCGAACAATCGAACACCCAAGTTTTCCCGATACAGCTCAACACATGAAATAAGTCTAACAACATTCAGTTCGTGCCTCAGTACCAACGGTCCAGCCGTAGAAGGGTCAAGCCAACGCCTCACATGTGGCACGCCGTACTGCCCCAAACCCGAAGGTTCAAAGGGCAGTTCAAGACGGTCACATAATCGAGTTAAGGTTTGTTGTCTTCTAGAGGGTCCATCGCGTTACTTGCACTACTTAGAACGTCGTTAAACTACGGAAAAATCCAACAATTGGAAATTTCCCGGCAGGGGAAAAAGTGGGTATTTATATCCGGTCGAACTTTTTAACAAATTCTAAAATTACCCGGAAAGGCACACCGACAAAATTAGACAGTCCGATCGAATATACAGAGTTCCCAATACAAGCCAGAAAATAAAACTCTGGAATAAATATTAAAATATTCCCAGGAAAACCAACACCAGAAACTAGGAGTTACTATGCAAACAGTATTGGGCATTGTCACTGTACTGCCGCGGAACCGCCGCAGAAGCCATGCTTCTGCCGCGGTTCCGCCGCACTCTTGTCGAATCATGGACACGTGTTGCACAGTAATTCTTAGGATTCCCTGCTGATTTTTCTGGATATTTTTAATTTTGAAAAATCCACATTTTACAGAAAAGTCCAGAGAGCAATTTTCAAGTCGGGTTTTGGGTCGATCGGACTTCTGATTCCGTCGGGACTTCGCCTAAGGCTCTAGCTAGGCTCTGATACCACTGTAAGGTTCCTAGGCACCCTAGTGAGGTCTCACAAGTGATCAAACATGCCAATTTCTAAAAATTACGGGTGCCTACAAACCTTAATACGGATCGTTTACTAGATATCTAGGCGAAACAAGCATGTAAACGGAAATATAGCTAAAGGAAAGGGGCTACAACCTTTGTAGATCCGTTCCACCACCTCTTAAGCTCCATGATGAAGTCCCCTCGCTGTCCAAATCATATCTTGGGTTCTAGCGTCGGCTTCATCGGAGAAATGGCGAGCTAGGTCGTCGATGTCCATGCCGAAGATGATCTACGTCGAGGCATCGCTAGATCAAGCTCAAACTTCAACAAGTCAAAAAAACTTGTGAAGGAAACATCCTATACTACTTGGCAAGAGGTAGAGGATGAAGAAATAGGAAGTGGGTAGACTTTAGATTTGGATTTCACACACTTTTTCATCAATCACCATTGATGTAGCAAGCTTTCTTCTCATGGAGGAAGAAGAAGAAGATGATATGATAAGATAAAATAAATAGAAAAGAAAATATAATACTTATCATATCATTAACCTTAGTTAGGTGTAGAGAATTGACTAAGGTTAATTTGAAGAGTTAGGGTTAAGAAAGAAGACAAAATGGTTACTTAGTCAAAGTTTCAAGAAACTTCAACTACAAACAAAATAAGCCACCATTTCATTTTCTTTATCATTTTCTTTTTCCAAAATAAATAAGAAAAAGAAAACCCTAATCATAATCTTAACCATGGTCAAATTCTTTACACTAACCCTAGCTTGCATGTATCATCAAACATGATACAATCATGTGCACAAAATATATCACACATGCAATGTGCACAAACTAAGTGAGTAAATCCATTTAAAGTGAACCAATACTAGTTAATGCAAAGTAATATATCAAATATATAATTATACATTAAATCATTAAATCAACACTTGATTCAATGATCCGGTCATGTCGCATATAATCGGCTAGTATCCAATGTATCGGCTTATCGAATCAATCCTTGATTCGATAACTAGGTTATATCGCATATAACCAATCGATACATTCGTCGCGAGAATGAAATACGGTATCACATACACGAATTATTCTCGGTCCCGCACATATCTCATATGCGCTCCTATTTCGTTTCGCTTGAGCCAGGAAACCTCTGTGTAGGACTCTAAAGACTCGTCAATACGCCGGCAGCGGATGATGATCATATCAAACACCCACAAGCCGCAAGCGGTTTGCTAAACGTAACGGCCACCCGGGTATTGAGCGATCAGAAGATCGACGAGCAAGCCCGCTCACACTCCTGCGAATCCAACCAGTAACACTTACCGTACAGTCCGGTTTGTTCGTCTGATATGTCGCATATCTCGCCTAGGGGTGGTAAACGTCAGACCCCAATAGCTCGATAAGTCATGCCGACGTAGGGTCCATAACATTCGTGAAACTACTGATAACTCTTACCAGTATATCACTGTAACCCTGGCCAGGGATTTCCTGTTATGGCCAGTCGAGCATAGCACAACATCAACCCCCAATACCGGGAGAGACGAATCCCCTCCTATCGCTCATTGCCTCCATGTGAATCGGGACTGTACCCAAAAATCACCTGTTTGCATAACTCAGTAGAGCCGTGGTAGGGTGAAAATCAAAGCACAGTGGGAGACACACAAGACTCTATGACGATCTCGGGTCAACAGACTAAGCTGTACCAGTGTCACCAGAGAACTGCCATCTGACGTGAGGTATAATACCATCTGGGAGTTCTCGGCGAGTCCGTTCAGTGTACCCAGTCTCCACTGAGCACCCGCATACCATATTCGATGTCAAACACCAATGGATATGGGATCATCCATCGCCCATCGCATGGGTCGAGAAGATATGCGCTAGTCTACTCTGGAATATCGATGCCCCGTCTCGATATTCCCTCGACTAGGAACAATGAAGGATGTACTCATTGACTACCCAGGCCCCACTAGTATGATCTGCATCATAGTCCTGGAAGTCGAGTACACATCCTAAGGGCTTTATCAACATGTAATCAGAGAGACAGAAAGTATACATGTTAAGATAAAGTGCAACCAGATAGCGTACTATCACGTCGAGCAAGAAAGTCCTTCCTATATATGTCCCAGCATCCACTACAATATACATCCAATGTACAGTAATGGCCTCTAGGGCATACATATAATTAACAATGACCACTGCCATATGCTTTGTCTCAGGAACTGGTACTCGGCACTGGACGGATATGGATGACCGGAACCCGGCTTTTATCTGTTGTGACAGATGTTCTGCTTTTGGCGTAACTGTGGAGATTTTGTCTTGATTTGCAATATTTGTACTGGAAACCTGTACTCTGTGAATATGTAACAAACACGGATTAAAAGCACCTACCTATAAACACACGAGCGTAAGAATGGGCGGTATAAAATACAATATTCTGATATGAACAAATACCCCCAAACATAACTTTTGCTCGTCCCGAGCAAAACCAATTATTCACAAAAATAAAATCCTAACCGCACTTTCGCAGGGAACGCGATTGCACTGAGCACGTGCAACAAGCCGTTAAACCTCTAGGTGTCCCTAGTAGGAGGAGTGTTGTCTCCTGAGGGTTTTCAGCGGATTACACCCACAAAATCCCGTCAAGCTAGTGTCATAAGTTAACATCGATTCTACTTCTACAGTTTAGTATTTACGTTAGAAATTCTATCATCCTAAGTTAGAAATATCCAACCCTTATGTTTCACACCTCCTATCTGTTTTAACTTTAGATCCTATACGTTCCAAAAAAATTTAGAAAGATGTTGGTTCTCCTGAGTTTTCCTTCAAAAGTATGGTCTTAAATCAGGGATTTTTATCAACTTTACAGAAAACACAAGTCTTATTCTTTATTTCTATCTTTTGTCCAAACATCGATCGTATACCCCTCAGTGTGTGTATATTTGCACCCCTACACTCAAGAATTCAATTCAAGCTATAATACCCTTGCCTTAATACCTAATACTACTTCTTTTCATTAAGGATGGACGGACTTGCTCACACACTTTTCATGCGACTATTAATGCTTCTTAAGGCACTAACGACCGATTACTGAATGTGTGAACTTTAAAACGTAAATAGCAGTTTCCAGGTCTTGACTTTATTCTATTTGTTTCTTTTTTTTCTTTTTCTTTTTCTTTTTCAAGACCGGATATATTTTTCAATATGCTCTTTTGGTGTTTAGCTTTAAATACCGTTTTTTCTTTCATACTAGGCTTTCAGGCAAGAGTATTTCTAGGTATCCTCTACTATCCCAAGTTTCAAGGTGCGTGTAAGTGCAGTTTGTAGGGTATATATTTTCTAAATTTGAACTCGAGAAAAGAAACTATTTTTCAGACTTATCCTCCAGTAAAGCTTCAATATTTTCCCTTCATCTTGACTTGACTCAAGAACTGAACTCAAGATTACCTATTTCTCAAAAAACTGTAAGGACGTATATTTACCAAAGTTAGACAGAATGAGGGTTATTTTTAGGGTTTTCAAATCCTAAGCCTAGAATTTAGTTATTTCTATCATATCAACTAAACTTTCGGAATAAGGGTCTAAGTTACCCTATTAGCTAACTTGACGACAAAGTTTTTTTATATTTTTTGGAAAATTTTCAATTTTTGTGGGTTTTTAATAGGGTATGCAAATGCAAAATATACAAATGAATGCGAAGGAAGAAAGCTTACCGAGCACACCCCCAAACTTAAACTTGACAGTGCCCTCACTGTCAGGCTACACCAAGAGGGTCAAAAAATGTCGGCGCTCCCTAGAAACAAATTATATACAAAACAAAAAGGAAAACAAAAAAAATATATACAAAAAAAAGTCCCCCCCAAACTTAAGTAAAACAGTGTTTCCACTGTTAAGCGTTGAAGTTCAGGATTAGGGGGGAAAGAGAACGGTATCAAGCTATACAAGGCCTTACACAGGCCAAAAGAGAGCACCAACCATTCAAAGATTTTATCTCTATAATGTGCTGGTTGGTGAAAGAACGCGGAGAGGTAAGAAATGAAGAATACGCGAGACCGTATGGAGATAGAAGTGGGATACGGTCTCGGTATATCAGAAGAAGAAGAATGGCGGAAGGGAAAAAGAAGTGGAGTACGAACTTGAGGGTGCAAATGGAGTGAATAGATTAGCACAATGTGTGATGAGCGATGTGTAAAAAGCGATTGTGCTAATCTATTAACCCGTCAAGAAATGGGGTCAAATCCCTCAAGATTCGTGAGAAACCATGGGTACGCCGAACTTGGTAAACCAGACATATGAAATGTAAGTGAGACGGGTTCTTGCAAGGTCGGAACGATGGAAAGGATGGAGGAAAGTGATCGAGGAGTGGTATCGGTTAAGGTTTCGGGAGGGTGCACACAGTCAATGAAAGGAACAGGATGAACTGGAAAATCCGACTCATCAATTAAAACTGTTTCATCCTCAGTACTATCCTCAATATTCTCCTCAAAATTTAGCTCATCCATGCATATTTCATCAAAATCCAGACGCATATAGGGTTCGGGAAAAACATTTAATGACTCAGGATGATGATTTGAAGATACAGACTCAGCCAAATCTACGGGTTCATCATCCAAAATATCCCCAGCGTCAATATCCTCAATCAAGTGAAAATCTATAGTCTCAGACACCTCAACAAAAGCATGGATATCAATCAATTCAGGTTCTAGAGTGGAGGTGTAGAGGTCAAAAGGATTGGGTGTGGTTTCACTTGGCAAGGTCCCTTCACAATCGGGTAAATCAAACACTACAAAGTCGCACAACTCATTAATCATTCTAGCTTCAATCGGTGAATCGTTGGGAACACTAGATAGACATTCAAAACTGGAGTTGTGGGATTCAAGTTGAAATGGGTAGGCTTGATTGGGAAGGGGGTACAGCTCACTCTCACCACTCAAATTCACAGCCTGTCCTACCGCCTCTTCATACATTGGAAAATTTGGAGCTAGTTGAAAACTAGCTACCGGGTCACTAGGTTGTATGAGGGCGGCCATGGACGCATTCAAATCCATCATCTGTTGGTACGACGCTACCCTAAAGTCTTCCAACTACTGTTCCAGACTAGACATGGGTTGTGACGGGGTTTCAGTAAAAGATTCAAAGTTGTTTGGATACTGAAAACTCCCAAATGGCTGTTCAGAAGCAATGTCTAGGGAAGGTGCAAAAGTCGGGTAGGACTGGTAGGAATTGAATGGCTGGACAGGGGTAGGATCAACATTTGGATACGAAGGTGAATGGAAGTGTTGATCCCAAGAATTTGAAGTGGTGAAAGGAGTGAAAGATCGGCTATGAGATTGTTCAATACGTTCAGCGATGGACAAAGGACGACTTGCAAAAGTGGTATCAACATAAGCGGGTGCGGGAGGTTGAAAAGGTTGATACAAAGTGGATTGCGGAATGCAAGTGTTTGTCCTAGACGCTTCTATCCGATCTTTCAAAGAAATTTTGGGCATGGAGGGGTCGTTCGATGTTAGGCCAAAGCAAGAACCGTAAGAAGTTATGTCTGGTTGTGGGTACCAAAGTTCGGCAAGAGTTTTGCGAGGTGGAGTACCCATGATATGAAGAGAGAAAGAAAGGAAGGCAGAGAAAAGAAGGGGGAAAAATGAATGTTTTTTTTTTAAAATTTTTTTTTGGATATTAACAAAAGAATGAAATATACACACAAAAAAGAATCTGGACAAAAACAATCACGACACAAAAATACCACACACCTAATCGTTCTAGGGTTCACCTAGGTCAACTAGACCAGCTCCAGAACTTGATTGTCGAAGTAAAACTGTGTCGAGAAACGGGCTCAAGATACACTGATCACGAGGCCAGGTAAGTGCAGAGATAAGGGGAGGTTTTCCAACGCTTTCGCGAAGTTCCTTAATTAAATAACCCTTTCTCTTTTAGCGGTTTCGCCGTTAACACTTTCCTAGACACCCCGTAAACAATATACCGTTAAGCGAGGTTCTAAACACAGTTAACTTCTCCCAGTGAGCGTGAAGTCCTTAAGGCTTAAAGTCTAGTTTCTTTTAAATTTTGTGTAGGTAAACGTTATGCTCAAGTTCGTGATTTGTGGGCCACGGAAAAGGTGATGAAATCCTTTACCGTATATTGTGGGGTTCGCTTGCCCTTAAGTCCGTATTAATTGATGCAATGCGCAATTCAATAAAAATTCTATAAAGAATCAAAAAATCGTTTTTTTAGTTTAAGCGCGGCACTGCAACAAATACGGGTTAGTCAATTTTTAGCATTTGCTAGCGAACTTGCAAAGAATAGTATATTGGATGCGTCGGATTTGAGAAGAAGGTGTTAGTAAAGTACGTACCGTTAAGTTTTTGGGTTAGGAAACCCCCGTTGAATCAAATCCGGTAGGCTTGAAAAGTTCGCTTGCGCGGGTCAAACTACCCGGATCTTTGGCACTGTACTTTGCAATCACCTTAGCTTTGAATGTACACTTTGCTCCCCACAATCGCAGTTTGCAAATCTGCAAAAATCTGCACTCTTGCCCACAAAAATGATCAAAAAAACAAAAAGAATATTTTTTTTATATATATACAAAAAGAATATTAACCCGAATAACAAGAAAAGAAATACGTTACCGTCTCCCCGGCAACGGCGCCATTTGATCGCACGCTTTTGGCGTGTCGGATGTTCAAAGTTCTAAAGTATAACCGCGATCAGGACGGTGTCGCTATGCAGCTAGCCGGTTGAGCACGGGTCGATCCACAGGGAGATGGTTGTAAGTCCTTTCTTGTTTTAGACGAGTCAATAAAGAATTGTATGAGCTTGTTCAATCTAACGTATGTGTATTATTTGCAAGTATAAAGTTGTTAAGAAAAGATACGAAATTGTAAGCTAAAGAAATCCGTACTCAAAACCTTTGAGCCGAGTCTTGAACAATTGAAGCTAGAGCAATCGGCAACAACGTGGATTAGGGGATTTAAGCGCGGTATTCGTGGAATCCGGCTTATTTACCCTTGTCCTTCCGTTCTTGTCTCTTGCTTTCTCCTCCGGCCAAACCGAACGCAACCGGTCGCGGTTAGGAATCACCATTACCTTGTTAGGGTAGGGTGCCTAACGGAGCGCTTGCGTATGGTTTGGGCGGAGATCAATGGAAAATAACGGGAAAAGGAAATGTGCAAGGAAGTATTAACTTACAATACCGTATTGATTCTTAACAACAACAATAATTACAACCATTCACAAAATGAGCAAAAAAAAGAGAACAAAAAGAACAAAGAAAAGAAAAGATTACAAGTAAGTAAGTGCATGAATTTAAATTGCAAATAAGTAAAGCAAGAAAATAAAAAGCAAGTAATAAACAAGCAATAAAAAGAACTAGAAACTAGAACTCAAGACAAGCATGGGATCAATAGCCAACCCTTAAACTTGCAAGCTCAATCAAGAGGTTGCAAGATCAAGAGAAGGGTAGAGAACGCATGTGAAATGAAGCGCTAATTCCATAAGAAAATACGACCCTTGAGATCAATAACTAACACTTAACCTTTCAAGCTCAATGAAGAGGTTGAAAGATCACGAGGGAGCAAAAATCTCAAGGGGAAGTTAAACTAACAAGAAAGATACAAAAACCCTCATCTTCATTAATATCCACTCAATGCTCTCACTACATTTCCATGGAGGAAGAATGAAGAAGAAGAAGAAGAAGTACTAAAACTACACTAAAGAGGAACAAAGAATGAACACAAAATTGGACCCTTGGCTTAGCTCAGTTCTGGGGTATTTATAGGAAGGGAATGGGAAACCTAGGGCAAGAATCTGGTATAAAATGAAGTCCCCAAACTACCCATGAAAAACGACACAGAGAGGATCCAATACGGCCGCGGATCCGCGGCCTAGACCCCCTATTGGCCGCGGATCCGCGGCCGTATAGTGGATTTAGGTGGTCGGGTTTTGGGTGCTTCCCTGGTTTCAATTGTCCTTGTGTTTGCCAACTTTAAACTGTACAAAATCTTCCAGAATATCTTCAGATTTCTTAGTCCAAGATTGCATTATCTTTTTCACTTTTGACTTCTATCTCCCTCGAGCTCCGCGCACCCATTGATTCTTGTGCAGCCACCCTCGTGCTCTGTGCTTGTCCCAGACACGAATGACCACTGCCATATGCTTTATCTCAGGAACTGGTACTCGGCACTGGACGGATATGGATGACCGGAACCCGGCTTTTATCTGTTGTGACAGATGTTCTGCTTTTGGCGTAACTGTGGAGATTTTGTCTTGATTTGCAATATTTGTACTGGAAACCTGTACTCTGTGAATATGTAACAAACACGGATTAAAAGCACCTACCTATAAACACACGAGCGTAAGAATGGGCGGTATAAAATGCAATATTCTGATATGAACAGTGACCAACAGACTTGGCTGCAACACTTGCCCCGTTTTCTGCCTCATGAAACTTATCGCCTGTTCTCAGTTCTCTACCTTTCTGTAGCCCTATGTAATAAATTACATATGCGGGATCCTGATCCGGTATCAAATACCCAGGACGTAGAGGATACTGAGAAACAGTTCTTTATAACGAACACACCCGAAGATGATGCATCAACATGCACTTTCTTCGTTTAGTTGGCATGGGAATTCTGGTATTCCCCAATTTCCTGCTCTGTCTTATAACAATTATAAGTTGGAGCGGGACCAACGTTCCTAAGCTCAGTATAACAAGCGGGTTCGGTCAATATATCCGTATTATTATCTTGATTAAGGCGTGACATGGTCGCTACCAGGAGAGAGAGAGAAGAAAACACTCTGTGTGCGCTCTTGCAAGATCAGATTGGTTATTATTTTATCTAATCAGGATGGCTCCCTCTATTTTTATCAAATCTCCTTTCAAACCCTAAAAGTAAAGACTGGCCGGGATTAATTACACGCTACAAGTTCGCCAATCTTTCAGTCAGGCCAGTGTCGGTACTTTGAGGGAGGTCCCCCGTGCTTTCGCACGAACCTAATTAATGTAAACCTCGTTTTCCCAGAGGCGTAACCTCGTTGACACCTTTCTAGACACCTACTAGATCGGCTAATTGTAATGTGTAAAATTCTCGCTGGAGCAACTCTTACTCGCAGCGGGTATCGGGATCCAACTATCTCATAGAAGGTATGCAATCTCATTGCAAATTTCAACACTTGAAATTCCCGATAATATTTTGCCCCAAACGATCTATGACCTTGACAAGGTCAACAAACCATAGACCGTAAGTCAAGTTCAACCCGTCATTTCTTGATTGAATCAAACTCACCCGCACGACCCTTGACAAGGTCAACAAGGCCGTACGACTACCCTAACCCAATCTGCATCATATGCATAAGAAGATAAATACTGGTTAGCTACCGCACATTGCGCCTTGACAAGGTCAATAAACGCAGCACGAATACTAATGAGGACTTATCTGAAATGACGGAGGGCTACGAAAGGTTTTTTCTGAAAACCTATTGCGTAATGAACTTGATATCGTTGTAGAATCAAATGATTTTAAAATGGAGTGTTTTTGAGGCTTTTCTAGTTTTGCTAAAGGGGTCACTCCCGGTGAAGGGATCGTCGGCCCTTTCCTCGTCGAATGAGGTGCGGGATATATCATATATATCACTGTGCAAAGTAGAAACTATAGAAGCAATCAAAAGACAAACCGTGTGTGTAGCATCTGCCAGTTATTGCTAAAGGGGTCACTCCCGGTGAAGGGATCTCGGCCCTTTCCTTATCGAATAAGGTGCAGGATGTTCTGTAAGGAACACCGCGATGCAAAGCAAGAACTGTAGCTACCTGTTTTTGAAAATTCGATTCCACAACATCTTAGGTTTCTTTTCTTTCATTAATCACATTAATGAAGTCCCATCATTTAATTCACCTAAACATCACAGATAAATACGACGTACACTTATGCCATCCGCATTCGCCTCGATGTCCCCTCATGCACCATTAGGTTAGGTAACTAACGGCAGAGCGGGGCAGGGCAAGCGCGTGTGTAAAACATAAGTAACGCCTATATAATATATCATATATACTATATACAGTATTTATCACAGAACATCAAATGATCACATCACAGATATCGCAGCAGAAGAATCATATGAAATATTGGATATACTAGGACGTCCGTGTTTTCAATATGAGCCAGTATAAAACACGGATTCCACGGTCGTGATGAATAGCCAAACCCACATCCCTAGACCCCTACGAGAGCGGCAAGCAGCCCTACCAATTCTAGAGTTAGGAGACCCGGACTCGACTCCTCGAGTTGGTCTCCCACTGGACTCCAGAACCCGGTTACTTGTGCCCTCTTCCTTGGGTCTATCCTAGTGCGGAAAAGTAAATAATATACAAATGGTGACATCTTCCGCAACCTGGAAGTGCCCCAATAAAAGAATATTACATACAAGTTTTTACATGAATGAAAATGAAAAACACTCATCTCACATAAAAAACCCCGGCTATTCAAACACGATGATCCAATATAACATATCCAGCAACACATAACATCACATGTCATCAACGTAAGTAAACATGCGTATCCCAATTGTCGTTGACATATAGCAACGAAACCGGCGATATCACATATTACAGTTACGGTCACAGAAAAGAAAGTGTCAAACTACAACAGTTGGAATCCGCAACCTGCATAGACATTGCATGCCTAATCAAATGAATTCCTTAGACATCACATGCCTAACAATTATAAACCCCGCATTTTAGTCTCATTATCGAAAACACTTTTCAATATCAAGTCGGGCAATTCAACAAGATTCCCGGCATCCTGATCGAATGCTCGTCGCAAACTTCAGTAGACGGCCGCACCCCTGATACCGTCGACGAAGTGCACCAAGGAGGAACACCGCTGCCGCGAGCACCCGAACGGATACTTTCGGCGACGGGGTTCTCCTACAGTCACTTGGTCGGGGCTATGGGGTGTAGCAGACTATTAAGTTTATCCGGCGAGTATCCGCGTACGCTACGTGATTGCGACGGACTTTTGATCGCATCAAAATTCCGTGTCAACCGATCAAGTGAGACTAAAGTGCTATGTTTATAACATTCATATCAGTTATCTCATAACTACTTGTGGATTCCAAGTATTGTATCACATTCCAGATAAATAGAAAATGTTAAACTTTCCGATCGAACAACCAAACACCCAAGTTTTCCCGATACAGCTCAACACATGAAATAGGTTTAAAAACATCCAGTTCATGCCTCAGTACCAACGGTCCAGCCGTAGAAGGGTCAAGCCAACGCCTCACATGTGGCACGCCGTACTGCCCCAAACCCTAAGGTTCAAAAGGCAGTTCAAGACGGTCACATAATCGAGTTAAGGTTTGTTGTATTCTAGAGGGACCATCGCGTTACTTTCACTACTTAGAACGTCATTAAACTACGGAAAGATCCAACACTTGGAAATTTCCCGACAGGGGAAAAATTGGGTATTTATATCCGGTCGAACTTTTTAACATATTCTAAAATTATCCGGAAAAACACAGACGAAGTTAAACTTCCCGATCGAAACACCGAGTCCCCAATACAACCCAGAAAACTCAATTCTTGAGTAAAGATTAAAATTACCCAGAAAACACAGGAGTCAAATATAAACATTACTGTGCAAAGTGTGGTCAAAGAATCAACAATATGGCCGCGGAACCGCCGCGCCACGTGGGGTACGGCCGCGGTTCCGCGGCGGTTTGACGGAGTTAGGACCCCGTTTTGCACAGTAATTCATAAAAAAACCCTGCTTAATTTTCTGCATATTTTTAATTGGGAAAATGCACAGTTTTGAAAAATGTACAGAGAAGGCTTAGAATTAGGGTTTCGGGGTTCGATCGGGTTTCTAACATCGTCTACGCATCGCCTAAGGCTCTAGCTAGGCTCTGATACCACTGTAGGGTTCCTAAGCACTCTAAGGAGGTTCCGCTAGGCATCGACCATGCCAAATTCAAAAATTTCCGGTGTCGAGAAACCCTAATGCGATCGTTAACTAGAGGCAAAGGCGAAAACAAAAGCGAGCAAACAAGTTTACTCTAAAGTGAATGGAAATACAACCTTTGTAGATCCGCTCCACCATTTCTTTAGCTCCATGTTGATGTCCCTCCACTGCGATCATCGGGATCCCGGACCCTAGTGTCGATTTCATCGGAGAAATGGGCGGGCTAGGTCATTGACTTTGATGCCGAAGATGATCTACGTCGAGGCGACTCAAACTCGAGCTCCACCTTCACTAGGTCATGGAACTTGTGAAGATAACACACTCTACTACATGGCAAGTGGTAGAGGATGAAGAAATAGGAAGTGGGTTCACTTTAGAATTGGATTTCTCATTCTTTTTCTCAAGGCACCATTGAAGCTAGCAAGCTTTCATGAAGCTTGATGAAGATGAAGAAGATAAAAGAATAAAAAGGATTATCTTAAAAAAGAAAATCCAAGTCATTCTTATCATAATGCAACCTTGGTTAAGTGTAGAGAATAAACTAGGGTTAGGTGAATGGTTAGGTTTAGGAAAGAAACAAGAATGGTTAAAGCTTCTTGAAGCTTCAAGGAAACAAACAAAAGAAGCAACCATTTCTTTTCTTGCCTTAAAATGAATAAATAAAAATAAATAGTTTAGAAAAGATAACAAAACCCTAACCATTCACTTAAACATGGTTTAAAGTAAACATACACCCAAGCTTGCATGTATCATCAAACATGATACAAACTAGTGCACAAACATATATCATATATACAATGTGCACATCAAGTGAGAAAATCCATCTTAAGTGAACAAATACTAGTTAATGTAAAGTAATATATCAAATATATAATTATACATTAAATCATTAAATCAACACTTGATTTAATGATCCGGTCATATCGCATATAACCGACTAATATCAAGTGTATCAATGTATCGAATCAACACTTAATTCGGTAACCCGGCTGTATCATATATAACCGTCCAATGATACAAATCGCGAGAATAGAATACAGTATCACATACTGGTATTATTCTCGGTCCCGCACATATCTCATATGCGCTCCTATTTCGTTTCGCTTGAGCCAGGAAACCTCTGTGTAGGACTCTAAAGACTCGTCAATACGCTGGCAGCAGGTGATGATCATATCAAACACCCACAAGCCGTAAGCGGTCTGCCAAACGTAACGGCTACCCGCGTATTAAGAGATCAGAAGATCAACGAGCAAGCCCGCTCACACTCCTGTGAATCCAACCAGCAACACTTACCGTACAGTCCGGTCTGTTCGTCTGATATGTCGCATATCTTGCCTAGGGGTGGTAAACGTCAGACCCCAGTAGCTCGATAAGTCGTTTCGATATGAGGTCTATAACAGTTTGAGAAACTACTGGTAACACTTACCAGTAAATCTCAGCAACCCTGGCCAGGGATTTCCGGTTATAGCCAATCGAACACAGCGCAACATCAACTCCCTATACCGGGAGAGACGAATCCCCTCCTATCGCTCATTGCCTCCATGTGATTCGGGACTATACCGAAAAACCACCATTTTGCACGCCCTCTTGGACGTGGTAAGGTGGAAATCAAAGCACAGTGGGAATCACACAAGACTCTATGACGATCTCGGGTCAACAGACTACTCTGTACCAGTGTCACCAGAGAACTGCCATCTGACGTAAGGTATAATACCATCTGGGAGTTCTCGACGAGTCCGTCCAGTGTACCCAGTCTCCACTGAGCACCCGTATATCATCTATGATGTCAAACATCAATGGATATGGGATCATCCATCGCCCATCTATATGGGTCGAGAAGGTATACGCTAGTCTACTCTGGTATATCGATGCCTCGTCTCGATACACCCACGACCAGGGACCTTGAAGGATGTACCTATGGACTACCATGTCCCTACTAGTATGATCCGCATCATAGTCCAGGTAGTCAAGTACACATCCTAAGGGCTTTACCAACATGTAACAGAGAGACAATCGGTATACACGTTAAGGTAAAGAGTAACCAGATAGCATACTATCATGTCGAGCAAGAAAGTCCTCCCTATATATGTCCCAGCATCCACTACAATATACATCCTATGTACAGTAATGGCCTCTAGGGCATACATATAACTAACAATTCCCTCTTCACTCATTCACTCATTTTCTCTCTTCTCCCTCTCTCATGGCTGCTGCCCTCTCTCCCTCCCCCCTCACAACAACCCAAAAACCTATTAAAACCTCATCCCCGCTTCATTAAAAACATCCACAAGCTTCTCACAAGCACTTTGACCCAAGAAAGAATGGATTTTGAAGACTTGGGGCAACTCAAGAAATTTCTTGAGTTGCCAAATGAGGTAATCCTTGCACTATTAGAGTAGTATTACATTTGCTTTAGTGTCCATTCATGTCTAGAAGTGTTTAATTGATGTTTAGTGAAGATAGAAAATTCCAAGTTAGGGTTTTGAGAAAGTTTTGAATTGAGATGGTGTAATTAAGGTTTAGTAGTAATCTTAGACCCCTGTAGTGATTGTTTATTGGACTAAACCTGAGAGTAAACCCCCAATTCATAAACCTAGAAACCCCGATATCGGGAAATTGTGGATTTTGTGATGGTATATAAATATCTGCTAACACTCGGGGACACTAGGATTTATTTTGCAAACACAGAGATATATGCAGGCACCTAGAAAGACACCATAGAGACCAGAGTCCTAAATCCCCAACCCTGGCCACAGTTTTATTCTTCCTGGCCGTAAACTGCGGCCAGGCTGGGGCAAAATCTGTTGGAGATAGTGCCCTCAAAGTCAATTATTGGATCGCAGGTACGTGATTGCAATGATTGAGGCAGGACCTATACCGATATGATAGTCTTGCTCGAGATGATAGTATGCTATCTGGTTTGTCTTTATCATCGTATACATGCTTTAGTTCACTATTGCATGATGATAGAGCCCATAGGATTCTTGCTTGACTACCAGCAGTAAGATGGCGATCATATACGTGGGAGCTGGGGTCTGTAAGCGCATCCTTAAAGAGTCCCTAGTCGTAGGAGTTTCAAGACAGGGCATCGATACTCCAGAGTAGACTAGTGTATACAGTCGAGACCCCGACGAGGAGCGATGGCCGGTCTCACAAGCCATTGGTGTCAGTAGGATCACCTAAGATGTATACAGGTGCTCATTAGGTTATGAGTACACCGGACAGGACTCGTCGGGAATATGCTAGTTGGTATTATACATATCGTCAGATAGCAGTTCCCTGGTGACATGTGTACAGGTTAGTTCATCGACCTGAGATCGTTATTTGTCTCATGTGAGTTCCCACTGTGCTTAGATTACTATCCTACCACGCTCAAAGGAGTTGTGCAAACAGGTTTTAGTTGGGTACAGTCCCGAGCCACATTGGAGGCAAGTGAGCGGATCGGCAGGGGATTCGTCTCTCCCGGTATTAGGGTGAGATCGCGCTGTGTCTAGAAGAGCCATTACACAAAGCCCTCGGCCGAGGCAGGAGATTTACTGGTAGATATTCCAGTAGTATCTCAGGGTGTTCTGGGCCACTCTCTGACATGACATATACCGCTATTGGGGGTCTGACGTTACCAGCCCCCTAGGCCCGATATGCGATACTCATAGACGAACGGACCGGACTGTATGTATATTGTCACTGTTAGGCTTAGTAGGGTTTATGGATGAGTTCGCTCGTCAGCTTCCCTTCCAATCAATACATAGGCAAACCGTTACGCACAGCTCGAACCTCTGACGTGCTAGAGGTTATACCCAGTGCCAGTGTGTTGATGAGTCATTAGAGTCCCCCACAGACACTTTCCCAAGTTCGGGCGAAACATTGTAGAGGCCGTATGGGTTTATGGCAGGGTTCGGAAAATGCACGTGCGTTTTCGCCCGTGTTATTTTTCGGGCAGATAATACTGGTCGGCTTTGGTTTAAGCCGGATCCGAGTATTATACTGTGTAGATATAATATCTTTGTCTCAGTTGCATTTGTATTCGGTCATAATACAAATGCGGGTATGTTTATACTGATACGGGGTCATCCTGAAATTCGTTTCAGGATCACTTTTGGAAGTTGCCAGTTTTCAGTTTTCTATCAGCCGTATTTGACATTCGGTTAAATACAGATTTATCTTTTCTTGAGATGAGTGTGGAAGTTTCTAGAGGCTTCTAGAAGGTGGTGACTAGGTTCATACATCTTTGTGACTCATTAGTGCATTTAATGATGTTTGATGACAAGGTTAATGATTCATCACTTGTATTAATTGTGTTCATACTAGGTGTATTTGTGACTCTTGTTTCATTATTGATCTTTTGCTTTGTGGTCACCACTCCCTCCTCCTACACTCACCCCCCTTCTCCTATATATGGCCGGCCCATGAGAGAGAGAGGGATCATGGTTGCTTGAGAGAAAAATATGATAGTTTCGGTGTATGGAAATTTCATAGCTTATTTCATTCCATCACCCGATCCAAAAGGCAACTTCATTAACCGTTCGTCCATAGCCTTAGACGTAACGAGACAAAGTATTCTACTCATTCTCTACTTCATCTTGATCGTCACTTTTAGCAAACTTGACGATCGAGTTGCCTCGGTTCAGAGGCGGGAGCCCGTTTAAAGATCTGTCGACGTGGTGCCACCTGGACGAGAAGACTGGAGATTCAGGAGATCGGAGCAGCCGCAACAAAGCGTGGGATTACGGTTGAAGACCGAAGGAATCGGATTGTTCGGTATAACATTTCTACCCACTTTGTAGTTTGTTTGTTTAGCTTCAATGGCAGATCCGGGTTATAGTACGCGATAGCGCCAGTTGTAAAAAGTTTTTGTTCCGCATTTGGCGTCTGTTAGACGGCCGGGGTGCTACCGTGGACTTAGAGTGGTATCAGAGCCTCACCATTAAGCTATATTAACTTGTGCAAACGTGTTTAAAATATCGATTGAACGGATTTTCGAAAACCGCAAATTCCATGTTCTGAGTTTCTGTCGATTTTTAAAAGTATCTGAAAATTATTTTACATATCACAGAAAACAAAGCAGGGTTTTTTAAGCACACTGGTAAATTTTAAGCACGTGATCCCACGTGACCGCCGCGGAACCGCGGTCAAACCTAGGGTTTGACCGCGGAATCACGGCAATACTGTGGGAACAGTGCATTAAAATTTTCCAGTAGGCTTTCCTTGGTAAGTTGTGGTTTTTGGAATATTTCTTTTGGGCCCAGATTTTGTTACTGTACAGCAGATGTACGTGGGGCCCACTTCGGAAAATTTTGTTGATCGATATTTTAAACTTGTTAGTATGCAGTACTTACTTTATATCTCCGACCGGGAATGTCTTTTGATCGGTAAACCGTGTCTGATTGCTATAGTTCTTTTAGACGGGTTTGCGAACGTGACATTCGCGTTGATCTTTTGTGTTGTGCTGTGATGTTGCGGATATGTCGTGGTGGATAGCAGTGTGCAATGGTAGTGCAGTTTGGATTTATTTGTACATTTGATATTGCGGGGCGAGCGTCCAACATGTGGACTGCCGTCACTGCCTGTTTGTATAATATTCTTTTGGGGCACGACCAGGTTGAGGTCGATGTACCCGTTGTACATATTTTTATTTCTGTACTAAGTTTATCCCGCGAAGGAGTGCACGGATAGCCGGGTTCTGGAGGGCAACAGGTCCGTATCTCATGGTTTTGAGAGGCAAAGGGACCTCACTCTAGAATTGGCAGACTATTCGCCGCACTCTTAGGGGGTACATGTTGACCCAAGGAGGGATGCTCAATTTACCGGATTCCGTGAAGTGCCGGGTGTTCCATTCACTATGTTGTGGGGACTACCTCGCTTCAGGTTTTGGCGGGTAACTTGCCGCACCGTAGGGGTCTAGGTTTCATTGCACAGGTTATCCACACGACCAGGGGAACGTCAGGTTTCAGCAGCGGCTCTGTGAAACCCGGGGATCCCAGATTATCTGTATTGTTCTTTGATACTTATTACTTTTCTATAATGTTGCATATTATCACACCTGGAGCGATTATTGTATATTGGTATATATACTATTAGATGTTGTATATATTTTACACCTGCGCTAGTCCAGCCCCCGCTCTGTCGTTAGTTAAGTAACCTAACGGGTGATGACGGGACCCAGTGGCGAATACGGATGGCATATACGTACATTATATTTTCGTTCTTTTCTGGTGTGATTGATTGATGGGACTGCGTTGATTCTTATCAATGCAAGATAAAACAAACCTATATTTGATGTTGTTGGAACAAACTTTAAAAAGGTGTTATTACAAAGATATTTCCTTTTGTTTTGCATAGCGGTATTCAGTTGGAATATCCTGCACCTCATTCAACGAGGCAAGGGCCGAGATCCCTTCACCGGGAGTGACCCCTTGGGCAGAAGTTTGCGTCAGGGTAATAACTTTGCTATAGTCGATTACAAGTTGCTTTGCATCGCGGTATTCAGTTGGAATATCCTGCACCTCATTCCACGAGGAAAGAGCCGAGATCCCTTCACCGAGAATGACCTCTTTAGCAAAACGTTTTCGTCACTATATTTTATAAAAAGCTATCAGGTTCCTTCGACGAGATCAAGTTCATTACGTTAAAGGTTTTTCGCCAAAAACCAGCCGTAGCCCTCCGTTATTTCTTATGGATTGTCAGTAGTATTCAAGCTATGTTTGTTGGCCAAAGTCAAGGCATAGTGTTTGGTAGCTGTTGAACATTCATCTGTAGCATAGATAGATGTGTTGGCTTAGGATAGTCGTTCTGCCATGTTGGCCAAAGTCAAGGGCATGTGTGGGTGGGTTCAAATTAACCTGGATAATGACGGGTAGAACTTGACATGTGACTTATGATTTGTTGGCCAAAGTCAAGGTCATAAGAGCATGAGGCAAAAATAACATCGGGAGTTTCTAAACAAACTGAAACTTGCCAAGTATGCGCATACCTTCTGAAGTGTGATAACTTGAGTGGCTTCCATCAAGTTATCATGCGATGATATTTGGATCCCGATTCTCACTGATGAGTTAGTTTACTTTTCGGATGATCCCGACTAATTCTTCCTTCAGGTTTGGAGGAGAATTTGAGATTACAGTAGGAGGTTTCCTGATTAGATAAAGTGATAACCCTTCTGATCTAGGTTAGAGTGCACGCAGAGTGTTTCTTTTCTCTCTCTCTCTTTGGCAGCGACCTTTGACCGACCCGAGATTTTGACTCAGTGACCAAATTGACCGAACCTTCTTAAAATACTGGCTTTTTGATTGTCTAAGTTGCATAAGTCATTGCCGCTCCTTCTTTTACCCTTTGTATTTCTCAGAACACCCCGTATTACTACGGACATCCACTTTCATTGGATAGATCCATCGTATGGTTATATACGAACTCGAAGGGACTTCTTCGAGGATGGATCCAGGTTCAGGAGAAATAGAATTGGTTTATTCAGTTGTCTTTTATTATTGTTCAGACTATAATATTGCATATTGTATTCCCCTTTTCTTACCCCTTTTATAAATAAACAGGTACTCTTGACGCACGTTTGTTGCATATTACAGGTTACAGGTTTCTGGAGCAAATACAGTGAGAAAGACACAAAACAACAGAAAAAGGGACTTTTGACCAACAAGTAGACAGACCTTACTCAAGCCGAGATGAAGAACAGTGCAAAGGTCCAAAAAGTCAAGTGAACGGTTGAAAGATACGTACAAGTCTTCACTGAACATCTGGAGAATAATCAGAAACCAAACTGAGAAGTAATGTGTAGAAACAGTAGCCCCAAGATCCAAGAAGAAGCCCATAAAAATAACAGAGCCTATCTCCTCAGTTTGGCCGCGGAACCGCGGCCAAACCTAGCCTGGCGCCGCGGTTCCGCGGCCAGAGCGCGTGTCGGTGGATTTTTAGTACGATGGTGCGTCGGTGCATATGTTAGGATTCTTAGGGGGCAAATCAGTAATTGCGCATGTGCGAGACTCTGAAACCCTAACTCTCCTGTTTACTTATAAATTGTAATTTTAGATTGTAAAACCAGATGCCTCTTTTCAATCAATAAAATTCAGATTTTCTGGGAGCAAATATTCAGATCTGTTCTTCTTGTTTGGAGGGAGCCATCGAATTAGTAAGTATTTTATTTCTGTTCTTTTAATTAAAATGTTTTCTCATCCCCTAATGAGCGAGTAGTCTCCTCGCTTGTTAGGGTTAGCCTTAGGGAAAGGGTTGAGAGATGAGATCTCTCGCCCCTTTCAATGCCACCTTCACCTAATGAATTAGTACTTCACGCATACGAGCACAACCGCTCCCTGCGGCATCCTACCCTTCGAGGTAACGATGAACCGTAGTATAAAGGGCCGGTTGCGCACGTTTTCCGTGAGGGTTAGGATAATTATCAACAAAGTAAGGATACAAATCTAGAGGAAGAAACCTCTTCCCAAGAGATTTGTATCCACTTTATTAATAATTAACTTAACATCTAATAGATCTATAAAAAATGGTATTGAAAGCGGTGAGGAAGAACCTTAATCTCCAAAACTTCCCCTAAACCTAACCCTAGCAAGATTCTTAATTAGATTAATTAGATCCAGTCTTTAGATTTTTATAAACCAACCAAAACTACAAATAGAATCAACTCGTTAAAACACTTTAAAGAAATTTACCCGTCTCTGTGGATCGACCCGTACTCACCGGCTAGCTGCGAAGCGACGCCGTTTCTGATTGTGTTAAATTACAGTTTTTGACAACAATCAAATGTTGCCGTTGCCGGGGACGGCGTAATCTTTCTTTTTGTGAATTTTCGGGTTGATATAAAATTTAAAAATTATAAAAATCTGAAAATATAAAAAATAAAAAAAAATATCAAATTTGATCTGTTTGAAGGGTGTATCTTTTGGATCTTGCAGAACAGCGAAGAATCGTAGATCTGGAGATTTACAGAGGGCAAATCAAAATTTGGTACATAAAAACAGAGAGCAATTCAAAGTGCAGAACCACAGAATTTTCTTCACAGTGCGATTCCACCATTGGACCGCTCTTCCGCCGCACATAGGGGTCCCACGCCGCGGTTCCGCGCTTACATTGACACGTCAGCACCTGAAAAATTTTCTGGTTTGATATTTCTCTCTCCTCTCTGCAACCTCCCATATATTTCTCTGTGAAAATTTTCTGCAGGGTTCTTTGCGTAAAGAGTCTTTCTCCCCCTTCTAAATAACAAATTTCTGCAGGTTTCTTTGCGCTGCGCTAAAAAATTCTTATTGCAAGTGAAATTTTATTTGTTTTGCATAATTTAACCGGATTCTAAGGGGCTATTTGACCAAACTCAGATTGGGTGGGGATTTCATCACCCTTCCCAGGACCCCAGAAAACACCTAAGCATTTTGCATCAACCACCTTTAATTAAAAAAAGATTAGACTCAGACCTAAGGACAGCGAGCTCAATAGGAAAAGGACTAGGGTAGGCATCGGCCGTTTATCCTAACCGACATTGCGGTGTCTAGGCTAGTGGTTTTTAATTAGGCCCACTGTAGTGGTGGTTCCTTCCCACTTACCTGGCCGTATTTGTCCGTGAAGAGGCGGTTTGAGGTCTATTTCTAGCCCTAGTTAGGAGCTGTCTAGCAGACCTAGGCGACCCTAGATCTAGGCCTGATTGTGCATGTGTGGTTGAGTCAGTTGTGTCACGAGTCCGTTTTCAAAAAAAAAACTTCTTTGCAAAACTCACACAAAAAAAAAAAATTAAAAACTCTTTTCAAAACTTGCAACTTGTCGCGAAGAAACTTGAAACTCACTTCCACCACTTCTTCTCACTGACGTTATCTTACCCCCACATTCTGTTTTTCTCTTTTTTTTCTGACTGCACTACCCTTTAGTGTATGTCATCTTGGACTAGGGATACTAACGCCCGATTAGTCCGTGTTTCGTTGGTACCGACCAACGAACCCTTCGACGAACCCTTCGTCGATCTTCCGTCCACTTCCTTACCTCTACCTTTAAATTCTTCTTTCGAAGTTATGTCGGGATTCAACCCCAACGATACCTTACCGACGGGAATGATTCCACCTCCGCCAGGTGCGAATAACACGAATCTTCCGCCTGTTGTAGCGCCCGCACGAGTCGCGCTCCAGGATCTCTTCTACCCCGTCCGCACTTCCTTACCTACATGTCTTTCACCCCCACCGGCAAATGGGGATAATTTTGAAATAAAACCACACTTCATCAATATGCTGCCTAAGTTTCATGGTTTGGAATCCGAAGATGCATATATTTTCATTAATAAATTCCAAAACGTTTGCGCCATGATGAAGACAACCCAATTAAGTGATGACGCAATAAGGCTAAGGGTCATTCCTTTCACCTTATGTGACCTAGCCGAGAAGTGGCTATATAGCACCGCATCACACTCCATTAGAAATTAGGACGAGTTTGTGAGAGCTTTTCTGAAAAAGTTCTATCCTCACCACAAAACTGCTAGAATCAGAAACGAAATCATACAATTTTCACAGCTTCCTTCCGAACCATTTTGGAAGTGCTTCGAGAGATTTAAGGACCTACTCGTTCAATGCCCTCATCATGGGATAGAAAATTGGCAACTTTGCCAAACATTATACGAGGGATTGAACGCAGCAACGAAGCAGTTGCTAGAAACAATTTGTCAAGGTCATTTTCTCTCCAAGTCTAGCGACGAAGCTTGGCAGTTTCTTGAGGACCTAAGTGAGCAAACAATTCAATGGGAGAGTACCAAGACCACATCATCTTCTTCTAGTGGTCAATCTAGGGCAGGCATACATCAAATAGATATGTCGATAGCTATGAAGGCCGAGATGGCCTCACTTATGAAAAAGCTAGAAGCCATTGAGGCAAAAATCTCATCGACTTCTCCTGCCCCTACTCTACCCATAAGAACTGTTTGTGCTTGTTGTTCGAACCCGTCGCACCTAACCGAAGAGTGTCCTTATAATGCACCTATTCAAGGACAGGATCAAGTCAATGCTGCATTTCAGCAACGACAAAGAAATGATCCTTACTCTTCGACATACAATCAGGGGTGGAGGAGTCACCCAAATTTCGCTTGGAACCAAAATCAACAAGTCCAAGGGAATAACAATTTTCAAAGAGCTCCTCCACAACAACAACAAGCACCCTTACAAACTCAAAACCAGCAACCTTTCCAACAACAACCTTATACAAATCAACCGAACAATTTGGTTCAACCTAATGATGATAAGGTTAGCTCGCTCGAGAAAAGTCTTGAAGCATTTCTCAAGCAAACCACAGAATCCGCAGCAAGATTTGAAAGTTATGTGCAATCTTTAATGAATAACAATGCCTCACACGATCAAAGTATCAAATCTATTGAGGCACAAATTGCACAATTAACTGCTGCATTGAGCGAGAGAGAAAAGGGAAAGCTTCCATCTCAACCATTGCCCAATCCCGGTCACCCACAAAACGCATATCACAATCACAATGTAAATGCGGTGACCACGTTGAGATCCGGAAGAGAGTTGCAAAATAATGTGGAAACTAGTGATGACATCCCCGCCGGTGGTTCTTCTTCCCCTTCTTCATTTTCTTCACTTCCTTCTTCACCCTTTTCTTTAGAGCCTATTCTCCACCCTTCACACGGCTCTACTTCTTCTGACTCGAACGGACCCATTTCTAACAACACGAACACATCCACACTGGGATCCGTTCCTATTCCACATTCTACTCCACAGACTTGTGACTCAACAAATTTTCAAAATGCACCATTTCCAAACAGGTTGAGTCCTAATAAACCAAATGCACAAGTGGAGAAGATTGTGGAGATCTTTAAGCAGGTTAGCATAAATATACCTCTCTTGGATGCTATCCAACAAGTCCCTTCATACGCGAAAATCTTAAAGGGCTTGTGCACCTCGAAGAGAAAGGCATCTCAAGTACCCAAGAAAGTGCTAGTGGCTAGTGCAGTGAGCAATGCTATTAACCACCATCAAACCTTACCCCAAAAACGAAAGGACCCCGGCTGTCCTACTATTTCAATCACAATTGGGGATAAGCAAATTAATCGTGCACTTTTAGATCTTGGGTCTAGTGTTAACCTGATTCCTTACTCCGTGTACGAACAATTAGGGGTTGGAGAGTTGAAACCCACTCGTTGCACTCTTCAAATGGCTGATCGATCAATCACCTATCCAAGGGGTCAACTAGAGGATGTGTTGATCAAAGTCGGGGAATTCATATTCCCCATTGATTTTATCGTCATGGATACACAACCTGTTGCTAACCCAGGAAACCAAATTCCGGTGATTCTCGGTCGACCATTTTTGGCCACTTCCAATGCCGTGATAAATTGTCGCAATGGCTCCATGACTCTATCCTTCGGGAAGAGGTCTAGTGAGTTCAATATTTATAAGATGGGAAGTCTGCCCCCCGTGCCTAAAGCTAGTACACGAGAAGTTTGCTCTATTCACGAAATCACGCAGGAGGACTGCGAGCTTGAAAGATTTCTATTTGATGAAAACAGTTTTGACGCCACTAGTGCGTCCCTCCTTGAGCCTACCACCGTTGACACAACCGATATTGATTATGAATGTTTCACTTTTTTGGATGATGACGACTCACAGCCCGAATATGAGTCGTTTGAATTTTTGGATGAGTCAGTTGAGCCATCCGAATCGGTTGTTTGCAGTGATTTCGAACCTGTGTTAGAGTCCTTTAAGTTCGAGGTAGATTCCGCAATGGTTCTTGCGCCTCCGAAACTCGAACTAATGTCCTTACTGCCTCACCTTAAATATGCTCATATAGGTGAGAATGAGACTTTTCCCATGATCATATCAGCCTCTCTAGCCTTCGAGCAAGAGAACGCTATTTTAAAAGTCTCACAAGATAGGCGGCAAGTTTCCAGTTGGACCATGGCGAATATCGAGGAGATAAGTTCCCTCATAAGTGAATATGATAAACATGTGATGGATGATGCCATGTCAATAGAGGACCCACAGGAACATCTTGGGGGTATTGTGGTGAGTCAACTTCCTCCCGTAGAAGTTGAAATACCCCCATTTCTTTTAATTAGGTACGAGAATGCCAACACTCCACTGATTGCTGATCATTTACATTCTCGTTTCGATGCATCACCATCACCTGTATATTCACCTCCACATCTCCCATTCCACTACTTCTATCTTCCCCAATTCTTTGCGGACCACCACAACTTATTTTTTCACCCACCAATATTCTTTACTGATAAATTTTTCAAATGGTTGGTGTTGACTTTTGGCCGATGCAAAGTTAGGCAGTATTGTCTAACATAGTTTAATTGAAGTTTGGGGGAGGGTCTTTTTGTATATATTTTTGTTTTTCTTAATAATAAAAAAAAATTATAAATAAATAAACAGGGGAGTATCGGTATTTTGACCCTCTTGGTTTAGCATGACAGTGAGGACACTGTCAAGTTCAAGTTTGGGGGTATGCTCGGTACGTCTTCTTCCTTCGCATTCATTTGTACATATTTTTGCATTTGCATACTTATTTGAAAACCCATAAAAATTTTAAAAATTTGAAAAATTTGAAAAATTATAAAAATTATTGTATTCAATTAGGGCCATATTTGACTTAAGTTTGACAAATAGGTTAACTGGCTAGGAACAACTAGATCTTAGATTTAGTGAATTAAAAACCCTAAAAATAACCTTCCATAAAATTTAACGGTAGAAAGTATATTCCTTGTAGTTTATTTAGAAATAGGCAAATTTTGGGTTCACTTCTTGGGCTAAGTCGAAACAAGGGAAGAGTATTGATGCTCTTATTAGAGTATAAGTTTGAAAAATAGTTCCTACCTTAAGTCTAGATTCTGAAAATGTATACCCTACAATTTGCACTATCACGCACCTTGAAACTTGGAATAGTAGAAGAGACCTTGAAATGCTCGTCTAAAGTCCTTAATACAATGAAAATAAAAAGAAAAGAAAAGTGAATAAAGAAAGAAAGAAAAATGGACACTGGTTTTTGTGGTTAGTTAAGGCTGTAAAAATAGAAAAATATTTAGCAAGGGTGCTTCATCACCTAGTGCCTTAGACCAACTGGTTTGGGAGTCACTGCTAAAGCCTTGGGTGTTGCAAAGACTAGGAAGTACGCTTTAAAGTGCAAACACATTTTGTAATCGGTCGTTGGTACCTCAAGAAGTATTAACGGTCGCATGAAGGATGTGTAAGCAAATTTCATTCACCAATTAATAAGTACTTTGGACAATGGACTAGGGCATGATTGCTTGAATTGAATTTCCAAGTGTAGGGGTGATCTTTACACACACGTAGGGGTATGTGATTGGAATCTAGATAAGAGAAAGGAATGAAAGATAGAACTTGTATCTTTAATGGAGTTGATAGAAAATTCCTAAGTAGAGATCAAACCCTAGAAGGAAGACTTAAGAGATGCCGATACTAAGTAGGTCTACATAACCTATATAATCTTAAGTTAAATAATGAGGAAGTGTGAAGAATATGGGTGGATAATTTGCGGGTCGACGATAATAGAATTCTTAGTTAGAAAACCTAATTGGAGAACAAAAGTCGAAAAGCCAAATTGATAGGATTTTGTGGGTAGTATCCGCAGAAAACCCTCAGGAGACAACACTCCTCCTACTAGGGACACCTAGAGGTTTAACGGCTTGTTGCACGTGCTCAGTGCAATCGCGTTTCCCTGCGAAAGTGCGGTTAGGTTTTTTGTAGTGAATAAAAAATAAGTTTGCTCGAGGACGAGCAAAAGGTAAGTTTGGGGGTATTTGTTCAGACTATAATATTGCATATTGTATTCCCCTTTTCTTACCCCTTTTATAAATAAACAGGTACTCTTGACGCACGTTTGTTGCATATTACAGGTTACAGGTTTCTGGAGCAAATACAGTGAGAAAGACACAAAACAACAGAAAAAGGGACTTTTGACCAACAAGTAGACAGACCTTACTCAAGCCGAGATGAAGAACAGTGCAAAGGTCCAAAAAGTCAAGTGAACGGTTGAAAGATACGTACAAGTCTTCACTGAACATCTGGAGAATAATCAGAAACCAAACTGAGAAGTAATGTGTAGAAACAGTAGCCCCAAGATCCAAGAAGAAGCCCATAAAAATAACAGAGCCTATCTCCTCAGTTTGGCCGCGGAACCGCGGCCAAACCTAGCCTGGCGCCGCGGTTCCGCGGCCATTAAGAGCGCGTGTCGGTGGATTTTTAGTACGATGGTGCGTCGGTGCATATGTTAGGATTCTTAGGGGGCAAATCAGTAATTGCGCATGTGCGAGACTCTGAAACCCTAACTCTCCTGTTTACTTATAAATTGTAATTTTAGATTGTAAAACCAGATGCCTCTTTTCAATCAATAAAATTCAGATTTTCTGGGAGCAAATATTCAGATCTGTTCTTCTTGTTTGGAGGGAGCCATCGAATAGTAAGTATTTTATTTCTGTTCTTTTAATTAAAATGTTTTCTCATCCCCTAATGAGCGAGTAGTCTCCTCGCTTGTTAGGGTTAGCCTTAGGGAAAGGGTTGAGAGATAAGATCTCTTGCCCCTTTCAATGCCACCTTCACCTAATGAATTAGTACTTCACGCATACGAGCATAACCGCTCCCTGCGGCATCCTACCCTTCGAGGTAACGATGAACCGTAGTATAAAGGGCCGGTTGCGCACGTTTTCCGTGAGGGTTAGGATAATTATCAACAAAGTAAGGATACAAATCTAGAGGAAGAAACCTCTTCCCAAGAGATTTGTATCCACTTTATTAATAATTAACTTAACATCTAATAGATCTATAAAAAATGGCATTGAAAGCGGTGAGGAAGAACCTTAATCTCCAAAACTTCCCCTAAACCTAACCCTAGCAAGATTCTTAATTAGATTAATTAGATCCAGTCTTTAGATTTTTATAAACCAACCAAAACTACAAATAGAATCAACTCGTTAAAACACTTTAAAGAAATTTACCCGTCTCTGTGGATCGACCCGTACTCACCGGCTAGCTGCGAAGCGACGCCGTTTCTGATTGCGGTAAATTACAGTTTTTGACAACAATCAATTATCACCTTCTCTCAGGTTGCGAGGGCTCCTTGGTTTAGGAGGGTACACCTATTACGCTTATTGGATAATTTTATTCCAAACCATAGGCAGGTGCCGAAAGGTAGAGAATGAAGAAAACCAATTAGCCTAAGTAGGGTGTACAGAAGGGAATAACTAAAGACAAAATAAAGGGATTAGAAAGAGGGCAAAGCAAATTGCGACTGTTATCATTCATGACCAAACCGCGTACTTCATCGCCACTCCTATTTCACTTTTAAAAGAATAAGGTATTATTCAGTTGTCTTTTATCACCACCTTCTCTCAAGTTACGAGTACGCCTAGGATTAGGAGGGTACACCTGTATTGCTTACTGGATAGTCTTCTTCCAAACCATAGGCTGGTGCCGAACGGTAGGGAAGGAAGAAAACCATTTAGCCTAACGATGGTGTACAGAAGGTAATGAATAAGGACAAATAAAGGGATTTGGAAAGATGTCAAAGATATATACGGTTAAAGTCATGAATAGGATTATGGAAGAGGCATTACTAGGAATACCAGGATACCCCTACGAAACATTTTTATGTTTCTGTGCATTGTTAATTGTAAACTGATTTCCCGATTAGATACTTACTCCAGGGTATGTATTTACCAGGTTTCATTCTCACATCTGTATAGTTTTACAGATAATGAGTGGGAGTAAGTTATTGGGAATTAGGAGATCATCCTCATTATATCGGAATTCGTTGTAATTGGTGATATTTGAGGAAATCGCCTGGGTACAATTTTCAACCTACGATGCACAGCTTTTGAGTTATTCAACTCAGCAGACTTATACAGAGTATTGTATATTGTCCAGTATCCATCAGGACAAAGGGGTAGGTCCTCGTACTATGTTCTGTTTACTTGTGACTTCTCTGTTTTTAGACAAGTATTTCGTAGAAATACAAAGTCTAAGTTTTGAGAAGTTGTGGGTATAAGAATAAAGTAGAGAACCAGGTGTCACAAGTATCGGGATTCTTCAAAGAGATCGAAGATATAGATTCTTATGATTGGTATTCAGATGATAGTAATGGTTTTGAGAAACTTGTTTATCTTTCGGGTTACTCATAATTGGATGGATTCTTAAAGTTGAGTAATGCTGATTAACCTCTCTCCATTAAGTTGATATGCACTGGAGACAGCTGCATAATTTGAATCTGGTTCCAATTAAATTAGTGTCTCTATTTCTATATGGTATATAGAATGGTTCATATCTTAACGATGTTAAGATACGTGGAGTTGTCCAGCTTATGCTTAAAACCAGACACTGGATAAATCAAGGCACGTTTCTGTAATGGCTGTTTGTGGGTTGACCCTGGCTTTGACGAGGGTTGACATTTCTACTATCTGGTAGATCAATAGTGATATTGTTCTTGACTCGCTACAGTTTTAAGTAAAATAGATATTTTTTTTTCAGAAAACAGTAGTGGGAGTATGGTAGAACTGGAAGTGATTCCAGAACCGCAAATGATTACGGAAAATTTAATAGGACCTAAAGATTCAATCAGATTTGACATTCCATTAGCCACTCCGCAGATATGGTGGGTAACCTCAGACACCCGAGAGGTACTCCGGTAGCCTCAAGGACGGTGACAGGGAGGTTCTTATCTACCCAGACTTGACACTACTGTTGTTCCAGGCTATGAGACCCAGCAGGAGGTTAAGTATAGCGTCGTTCTAAACTAGCTTTGGAAGTGCACGTATATATTATTCTGCCAGAAGGTTGTTGTAGTCAGTGGGAGCAGCGGAAGCATAGTAGGCAAGTAGCTTATGTCTATTTATAGACTTGAGCAGATATGGCGGAGATAGATCATCTAATTTTGATGTGAAAGTCATGGTTTTGACTTCATCAGAATAGGGGATGGATCTGTTAAGAAGGTAGTAGGGTGTGATGTCCTGGTACATGGATGACATACACAGAGTAGGAAGTAAAATTCCTATACTACAATCGGTTAAATTGTGGTCTTCACACAGTTGTTTCTTCACAAAGGATATGGATATAATATCTGACATTCTGGTTTCTAGATCTATGGTTTTAAATCTAGATTTGGGTAGTTTCCCAATATGGGTACTTTGACAGTATTCTAATAGTATTTTAGAATAGATGACTCCTGGCATGGTGGTGTACCTGCTAGTGATGGAGTCACCCTCTCTAAAAGTGTCTTACAGACTAAAGGGGAGAGGGATGTGCATGATTGGCAGATCACTTGCTTAGGCAATTGAGTCAATCATGAGATGTCAAGCATCACACCAGATGTTGTTTTTGCACTAGATGCGATAAGTTTATATTAATCCAATCCTGGAGAAACATAAGGAAGCAGTTTTAGAACATAAGTGAATGTTCTACGGATTTGATGACGGCAGCCTCCTTCGGGAGACGGTTATCATTCCAGGCTTCAAAGGTGACATGGTTGACAGAGTGATTGTCAGAGTTATAGTTTTCCCTCTTACGAGGGACAGTATTATGGACAGGTGGTCCAAGAGGATACTGTGGGAGGTATGGTGCTGGATACTGATTAGGTTCAGTTATCGATACATTCTAAGAAGTTTGGATTTGGAGTTCATTTATGAACTAGGTCCCATCAGATATCTAGACATATTCTAAGACAGGTATTACTCAATTCGGGAGATGGAATTCTCCGCGAACTTGAGATTAAGAGAGACATAGAAAGAATCATCAGGGTGGATCCAATCACTGAGGCTATTTCTCGAACACAATAGTTTTACAAACGAGCTTTGTGAACTGATTAGTAGAGGAGTTGGATGTTCGGTATCACACGGGCTGTGAGTATGCGACATCGCAATAATTAGCCTTGAGTGCAAGTGGGAGATTGTTGGAGATAGTTCCCTCAAAGTCAATTATTGGATCGCAGGTACGTGAATGCAATGATTGAGGCAAGACCTATACCGATATGACAGTCTTGCTCAAGATGATAGTATGCTATCTGGTTTGTCTTTATCATCGTATACATGCTTTAGTTCACTATTACATGATGATAGAGTCCATAGGATTCTTGCTTGACAACTAGCAGTATGATGGCGATCATATACATGGGAGCTAGGGTCTGTAAGCGCATCCTTAAAGAGTCCCTAGTCGTAGGAGTTTCGAGACAGGGCATCGATACTCCAGAGTAGACTAGTGTATACAGTCGAGACCCCGACGAGGGGCGATGGCCGGTCTCACAAGCCATTGGTGTCAGTAGGATCACCTAAGATGTATACAGGTGCTCATTGGGTTATGAGTACACCGGACAGGACTCGCCGGGAACATGCTAGTTGGTATTATACATATCGTCAGATAGCAGTTCCCTGGTAACATGTGTACAGGTTAGTTCATCGACCTGAGATCGTCATTTGTCTCATGTGAGTTCCCACTGTGCTTAGATTACTACCCTACCACGCTCAAAGGAGTTGTGCAAACAGGTTTTAGTTGGGTACAGTCCCGAGCCACATTGGAGGCAAGTGAGCGGATCGGCAGGGGATTCGTCTCTCCCGGTATTGGGGTGAGATCGCGCTGTGTCTAGGAGAGCCATTACACAAAGCCTTCGGCCGAGGAAGGAGATTTACTGGTAGATATTCCAGTAGTATCTCAGGGTGTTCTGGGCCACTCTCTGACACGACTTATACCGCTATTGGGGGTCTGACGTTACCAGCCCCCTAGGCCTGATATGCGATACTCATAGACGAACGGACCGGACTGTATGTATATTGTCACTGTTAGGCTCAGTAGGGTTTATGGATGAGTTCGCTCGTCAGCTTCCCTTCCAATCAATACATAGGCAAACCGTTACGCACAGCTCATACCTCTGACGTGCTAGAGGTTATACCCAGTGCCAGTGTGTTGCTGAGTCATTAGAGTCCCCTACAGACACTTTCCCAAGTTCGGGCGAAACATTGTAGAGGCCGTATGGGTTTATGGCAGGGTTCGGAAAATGCACGTGCGTTTTCGCACGTGTTATTTTTCGGGCAGATAATACTGGTCGGCTTTGGTTTAAGCCGGATCCGAGTATTATATGTGTAGATATAATATCTTTGTCTCAGTTGCATTTGTATTCGGTCGTAATACAAATGCGGGTATGTTTATACTGATACGGGGTCATCCTGAAATTCGTTTCAGGATCACTTTTGGAAGTTGCCAGTTTCCAGTTTTCTATCAGCCGTATTTGACATTCGGTTAAATACGAATTTATCTTTTCTTGAGATGAGTGTGGAAGTTTCTAGAGGCTTCTAGAAGGTGGTGACTAGGTTCATACATCATTGTGACTCATTAGTGCATTTAATGATGTTTGATGACAAGGTTAATGATTCATCACTTGCATTAATTGTGTTCATACTAGGTGTATTTGTGACTCATGTTTCATTGTTGATCTTTTGCTTTGTGGTCACCACTCCCTCCTCCTACACTCACCCCCCTTCTCCTATATATGGCCGGCCCATGAGAGAGAGAGGGATCGTGGTTGCTTGAGAGAAAAATATGATAGTTTTGGTGTATGGAAATTTCATAGCTTATTTCATTCCATCATCCGATCCAAAAGGCAACTTCATTAACCGTTCGTCTATAGCCTTGGACGTAACGAGACAAAGTGTTCTATTCATTCTCTACTTCATCTTGGTCGTCTCTTTTAGCAAACTTGACGATCGAGTTGCCTCGGTTCAGAGGCGGGAGCTCGTTTAAAGATCCGTCGACGTGGTGCCACCTGGACGAGAAGACTGGAGATTCAGGAGATCGGAGCAGCCGCAACAAAGCATGGGATGATGGTTGAAGACCGAAGGAATCAGATCGTTCGGTATAACATTTCTACCCACTTTGTAGTTTGTTAGTTTAGCTTTAATGGCAGATCCGGGTTATAGTACGCGATAGCGCCAGTTGTAAAAAGTTTTTGTTCCGTATTTGGCGTCTGTTAGACGGCCGGGGCGGTACCGTGGACTTACAAAATCCCTCCATATTTGGTTCAGGGCTTTTTATTCAGTAAACTAGACCCTTTATATGTGCAAGTTGGCTAATTTGACCTAGGGCAAAGTCTGGAGCAAGTTTTCAAAGTTTCTGATTTTGTTTTGCGGCTTTTAATGAATTGGAAATTGGTATTTGTGTTTTATATTGGTCGATTCACGTTTATACGTCAATCGTCGAGAGTTGTTGGTTATTCTTGCATGCGTAAACTATAGGTTTTAACTTATGTGTGATACGCGTGCCGATTTGGTTTTCGTACGCGATTTTTATTTACGATGTCATGTGATATATATGTAGGTACCCCCATGTGGATTTCGAGACGATGAGGAGAGCGTAGCGTCATTGACTCTAGCAAACAAGGATCAAGGTGAGTAGATATATATATACGGGAGAAGTCGGGTGGATGGCGTATAGCACCCCCGCAGTTCGTAGTGTAGTATACTATATATATATTATATATAAATTTGTTTTATGTGAGACTAAATGATTATCGAGATTGATCTTAGAAGATCATAAGTTCAATTTTAGTAATTGGTTGATAGTGTCGTAGTTAGTTTCTTAGTTGCGAACCCTAGAATAAGATTACACCGCGCGCACACACACTTGCATACATTTTATTACTTGTGCGTATATGGTGATATGTGTATATATATATATATATATATATAAATACACATAGGTATGGGACTATGTATTTATATATACGTATACATATACATCGATGATGAGGATAGTATGTGGTATTTGGAGATGAGTCGACGAGATTGGGTATGATGCCACGAGATCGGTGATATGATATTGTTCGTATTATGAGATACGACATGATTGTTATAGCGGGTCCTTACGCGATGTGTTTTCGTATACACGCACAT
Source organism: Agapanthus africanus (assembly GCA_030015575.1). Classification (NCBI taxonomy): domain Eukaryota; kingdom Viridiplantae; phylum Streptophyta; class Magnoliopsida; order Asparagales; family Amaryllidaceae; genus Agapanthus; species Agapanthus africanus. The sequence goes on along the minus strand of CM057343.1, from coordinate 416,105,757 downwards.
ATATATGTAGATGTTATCAATATTATACTAGACTTAGATCAGTACCCCCAGTTCACGATATGTGATGATAAGGATACCAGATGAATAATGAGATAAATGTGATATTTGACCCGTACCCAGATTTGGGGATGCCGTATAATGGATTTACCGTACGAGCTATATATTGATGATAGACCGGCACTCTTGACTCGAGGATGTCATAATATATATTGTATCGTATGTGATACTATTGAGGCGGGATCACCGACTATTATATTTATATATATCGACTCAGATTTAGGTGGTTTCCTTACTTTTTCGATTAGTCTGTCAGTTTAGTCCTGTAGTTTATTTGTAGATGTTAGACTAGACTCGAGTTATACCTATTTCAAAACTAACGAATCATGAGTATTTTTAAAGACAGGCCAAGTGATTCTACGGATATTTCAAAGGATGTACCTTTTCTTAAAAAAACCGTAGCCCTTATTTTCTAAACACCATGATTCGTGTTTTTCAAATGGCAAAACTGTATGACACACATATATAGTAATGTGTATTATTTATTGTTGCGTTTACCATTCATTTTCCGCATATTCTATTATTCGCATCGCATTGCATGCTTATTTGTGTTTTTGTAATTATTATGAAACCCATGCTGTCAGGACACCGGCACCATTGCCGATGATGCGTATGCTCCACGTACACTTGCTTGCCAGCTCACACACATCATCATTGGTAATTGCCATGTCATGTACACATTAGAAAATACTACTTTATTAGTATAAAATGTTAGCTGATAGTTTCGACATGGTACTAATGAGCTTGCTTTTATATGATAGCTTAGACATTGCATTTATTAATGTGATTTTCATGCATATTTATATATTCATTTGCCATGACATTATGGGCCAGTCCGGATTGCCGGAGCCCAATATTATGAAATTTATTGTTTATTTACCCTTGAGATTTGGATTTCGGATTTCCATGAGATTTCTGGATTTGGTGAAACCGCAAGGATTTTATAAACTGATTATTCATTTTAAAATGAAATTTGCGGTTTTCTCATGATATGATACGAGATATGTCCACCTTGAGATTTCTCGGCTCTTGAGCGATATCATACACCCAATTTGAGGGAGGAGGAACCGTCTGTGAGTGCATGGTGGACCCGGTGCGGTACCCCGGGGAGAGAAGGTCGCAGATGATGGCGTTGAGCCTGAGACAGGGGAGCACTACTGACCGGTGATTGTATTGTGACTCGACGGATATCCGGACGATACCGATTGGAGTATGGGCCAGTCCAGTTAGCCGGAGCCCCAGATATTGAGATTTGAGGATACAGGCCAGTCCGGATAGCCGGAGCCTGAGATATTGAGATATTAGGATTTATATATATTTTGTGTCGATACTAGACACTGATTTCTTGTTGATTCTATTGATGATACCTCGATTCATTTATACAGAAATCTCACTATATAAAGAAAACAGTTTTCTCATTATGATGTATTCTGTTTTCATTTATTGCATTCATACCTCATATTTATAATATGTTACTATCTGAGGCACTGACACGAGCACATGGTATTACACTTATGTATAGATGTTTACCCTTACCACCATACCATGCTTCAGACTTTATCATTTTAAGATTTATATATATTATGATCGTATTGACCTAGGATTGAGTCATACATACGATTTCTGCTCGGTGATGTTTTCTACTCACGAGTTGGCAACTCACCCCCATTGTGCCACAATTTCTTGCAGGTTTTGCCGTATAGGTTCGTTGCGGTTTTGTTGGCACACTGCTCCTTTTCGGGTGATTGCTTTGGTAGGTGGACTCACTTGTATCGTGACCACCATTGTACATTTGTATTCAGTTGAATCTAGTAAACTTCATCAGCCGGACTTGTATATTTATTTCAGACTTAGAAGACCAGTTGTATGTTATTTCGACCGTAGAGTTGTACTTGTATTATTATGGTTTTCTTGATGTTTTTGAGTTTCCTGTTGAGTTTTGATCCTCACCCTTGGGTTTGTATACTATATTGCTTGCGTGGTTGTGACCGTCAATTGACGAAGAGCTAGCTCCCGCTTGGGGATGTCTTTATTCATATTATGCATGTTGTACCCCTTTTGGGGCCAGTATTTACAAAGGAAACTCTGTCGAAATTTTCAGAAAAGACTTGAGATTTTAAAAATGCATTACTTCGGCATATGTTATTAAAACCAATTGTTTTAAAACCAGTTTTCTTCACTTCTTCCTAAAATGGTTTAGATTTTCTGGGATTTTGTCTTACTTGAATTAGATGGGGTCCTATAGACTTCATATGATTCAAGTGCCAGTCACGTGCCATTTCGGGTCGTGACACTTTACTCTAGAATTGGCGGGCTATTCGCCGCACTCATAGGAGTTATAGGTTAACCCACGGAGGGGTGCTCAAGTTACCGGATTCCATGAAGTGCTGGGTGGCCCACTCACTTTGTTGATTGGGGTTGCCTCACTTTGGGGATTGGTGGGTAACTTGCCGCACTCATAGGGGTCTAGGAACTTCATTGCACTGGTTATCCAAGTAGGGATCCTAGGCACACTAAAGAGGTTCCACAAGGCATCAACCATGCCAAATTCAAAAATTTCATGTGCCGAGAAACCCTAAACTAGATCGATAACTAGAGGTAAAGGCGAAACTACAACAAGTTAACAACTTAACTTCTAAGTGAATGGAAATACAACCTTTGTAGATCCGGTCCACCACTTCTTTAGCTCCGTAATGACGTCCCTTCGCTGCGATCACCGGGATCCCGGACTTTAGCGATGGTTTCGTCGGGGAAATAAGCGGGCTAGGTCGTTGACTTCGATGCCGAAGATGATCTACGTCGAGGAAACTCTAACTCAAGCTCCATCTTCACTAGGTCATGAAACTTGTGAAGAAAACACCCAATACAATATGGCAAGTGGTAGAGGATGAAGAAATAGGAAGTGGGTTCACTTTGGATTTGGATTTCTCCCTTGATTTCAACACTTGAGATTTTTCAAGAAAAGGTTTTCTTTCTTCTTGAAGAAGAAGAAGAAGAAGAAAGAAAAGAATGAATTATTTTCCAAGAATAATCAAGTGAATCTTATCATTTAGCAGCCATGGGTGAGTGTAACCAATGTAGAGAATAAACTAGGGTTTAGTTAAATGGTTAGGTTTAAGGATAAAACAAAAATGACAGACTTTTTCAAAGATGCTAGAAAAGCATCATGAAGCTTCAAGCATAACAACAAAAAGCCACCATTTAGTGTCAAAAATAAATAAATAAAATAAATAAATAAGGCAAATGAAACCCTAACCATTAACTAAACATGGTGTATAGCATACACACACCCAAGTTTGCATGTATCATCAAACATGATACAATCAAGTGCACTAAAATATATCACATATACTACTTGTGCACATCAAGTGAGAAAATCAATCTTAAGTGAACAAATACTAGTTAATGTAAAGTAATATATCAAATATATAATTATACATTAAATCATTAAATCAACACTTGATTTAATGATCCGGTCATATTGCATATAACCGACTAATATCAATAGTAACAACTTATCGAATCAACACTTGATCCGATAACCCGGCTATATCGCATATAACCGATCAATGTCACAAATCGCGAGAATTGAATACAGTATCACATACTGGTAATATTCTCGGTCCCGCACATATCTCATATGCGCTCCTATTTCGTTTCGCTTGAGCCAGAAAACCTCTGTGTAAGACTCTAAAGACTCGTCAATACGCCGACAGCAGGTGATGATCATATCAAACACCCACAAGCCGCAAGCGGTCTGCTAAACGTAACGGCCACCCGGGTATTGAGCGATCAGAAGATCAACGAGCAAGCACGCTCACACTCCTGTGAATCCAACCAGTAACACTTACCGTACAGTCCGGTCTCGTCGTCTGATATGTCGCATTTCTTGCTTAGGGGTGGTAAACGTCAGACCCCAATAGCTCGATAAGTCGTGTCGATATGAGGTCTATAACAGTTCGAGAAACTACTGGTAACAGTTACCAGTAAATCTCAGCAACCCTGGCCAGGGGTTTCCGGTTATAGCCAATCGAACACAGCGCAACATCAATTCCCTATACCGGGAGAGATGAATCCCCTCCTATCGCTCATTGCCTCCATGTGATTCGGGACTGTACCTAAAAACCACCGTTTTGCACGCCCTCTTGGACGTGGTAAGGTGGAAATCAAAGCATAGTGGGAATCACACAAGACTCTATGACGATCTCGGGTCTACAGACTAACCTGTACCAGTGTCACCAGAGAACTGCCATCTGACGTAAGGTATAATACCATCTGAGAGTTCTCGGTGTGTCCGTCCAGTGTACGCAGTCTCCACTGAGCACCCGTATATCATCTCTGATGTCAAACACCAATGGATATGGGATAATCCATCGCCCATCTGTATGGGTCGAGAAGGTATACGCTAGTCTACTCTGGTATATCGATGCCCCATCTCGATACACCCACGACTAGGGACCTTGAAAGATGTACTTATGGATTACCATGTCCCCACTAGTATGAACTGCATCATAGTCCAAGTAGTCAAGTACACATCCTAAGGGCTTTACCAACATGTAACAGAGAGACAATCAGTGTACACGTTAAGGTAAAGAGCAACCAGATAGCATACTATCATGTCGAGCAAGAAAGTCCTCCCTATATATGTCCAAGCATCCACTACAATCTACATCCTATGTATAGTAATGGCCTCTAGGGCATACATATAACTAACAATCTCCCATTTGCACTAGGGCCATCTGTAGCAGTGGTTGCAGTATCTCATACTCAACCATCCCATAAAAGTCTCTCTCTGGGAAATGGCCTTTGTGAGTGGATCCGCCGTATTGTCCTCTGAGTCTACTCTCCTAACCTCGATCCATTGGAGATCAACCATCTCCACGATCAGGTGACACTGCCTTAGAATATGTCTGGATCACTGATGGGACGGGCGTTCCTTAGCATAAGCCACTATTCCATTGTCACACAATGGGAGTAACTAAGTTCATCTCATGAACAAATATACATCCAGACTGCCTCTTTGGTAGCATCTTAAGTAGCGATGTATCCTGCCTTTATCGTCTAGTATGCCATGGTATCTATCTTGGAACTCTTCCAACATACCGTCCCTTCACTGAGGGTAAAGACAATGCCTGTGACTGACTTTCAGTCGTCTTTATCACTCTGGAACCTTTCCAGTGATTCTCCCCAGGATCAATTGATACTATCTCACTATAACTAGTGAGAATCCTAACATCCAATTAGATCTATCTCATAGATCAAAACTCAGGATTTAGGAGGTATCATTTTGATCCTTTATGGAGAATCCTTGTGATAAGCGGAGATTGACCGAGCGTAGCATAGGAAACTCCTTCCCTATCAAGAGTATGTCATCCACGTACTCTACGAGGATCACCACCATACTCCCTACTACCTTTTTGTTTATACAAGGTTCATCTACCATTTTGATGATGTCAAACTCTTTGACTAACACATCAAAACAGGCGTTCCAACTCCGCGATGCCTTCTTTATCACATAAAACATCTTGCACACGTTTCCGCTGCTCCCACTGTCTACGAGGCCTTCTGGCTGTGTACTTACAGACGCTCTCTTCTAAAACATCATTTTAGAAAAGCAGTCATGACATCCAACCGCCAGATATCGTAGTCATGGTATGTAGCCGTAGCAAGTAGGATCTGGATGGACTAAAGCATAGCTACTTGAAAAGGTTTCATCATTATCCACGCCTGGTTGATGACGAAAACCTTTATCAAGTCTAGCTTTGAAAGTCTCAACTTTTCCATCTACACCTAGTAATCTTCTCAAGATATACTTGCTCCTGATGGGGATTTAACCCTTCAGTTAAAGCAACTAAAGTCCATACTTTGTTGGTGTATAAGGATTCCATCTCATATCGCTAAGCATCCAGCCATTCTTACAGAGTCCCACTCCTGATGGCCAGCTCGAAACTAGTTGGGTCATCATCTCATGATGCATTCCTCGCTACCACTGTCATAGAGAAACAGAAGTATCTCTCAGGTGGGTGAGGAACCCTACTAGATCGGCGGAGAGGCTGAGGTTTGTTGGAAACTATTGAATCCTTTGGTTCTTCTAAATCATCAGCTGCAGTTTGTATAGCTGGAACATTTCCAGTTCTACATAACAGATCTTGCCTCAAACTTGTCCGGATTTTGCTTTTTAGACATAGGCTGGACAACCCCAAATCTTAACAAACTTAAGATATAGGCTCTTCCCTTTCCATATCACATATGAAGCGGTAGGTAACTGTTTTGATTTGAACCCTATTCAATAGATATGCAGCTTCTCAAGCGCATAACTCCTAAAAGGAAATAGGAAACTCAGTAGTACTCATCATAGAGCACACCATATCACATAGGGTGCTATTGCTCCGCCCCGATATACCATCGTGCTATGGTGTATACGGAGGAGTAATGCTGAGAGAGAATCTCATTCTCCTTTAGAATAGTCCAGGATTTCCATGCTCAAGTATTCTCCTCCTCGATCACATCAAAGGACATAATACTTATACCATATTTTGGTTCTCTACTTCTAACTTATATTCTGTGAATATCTCAAAAGATTCGGACTTATGTTTCAACAGGAACATATGACTGAATCTTGAGAGATCATCAGAGAATGTAATGAAGTATAAAGAGCCGGTCCTGGCATGTGTAAACAGGGGACCTTACATACATCATCATGTATCAGTCCCAAGAGTTTACTAACTCTTTCTCTGTTTCCAGTAAACGGAGCTATGGTCATCTTATCTTGGTGACATGACTGGTAAGTTTCACAAGATGTAAATTCAAACTGGTTTAAATATGCATCTAAATGTAACTTCAGCCAGTCGAGTCGCATTGATATGACCTAGTCTACAATACCTCAAGAAGAATTCGTTCATATCTGAACTCTTCCTCTTGTGTGTATTCCGTATACTAAGAACTGTAGTTTTATTTAAAACATCAATGCTTTTAGATAACGTGCTTGAACCGATCAACTTTTGATATAGGCAATGTTCAAAACATTATCCAACAATACAAAATTTTATCATTTCTTTACTAACAAAGAGACTGATATTATTTTGTATATCAGGTTCGGTATCTAATAACATTCGTTCAGAATCAATGTATTTGGAATACAGGGTGACAGTGACCAACAGACTTGGCTGCAACACTTGCACCGTTTTCTGTCTCATGAAACTTATCACCCGTTCTCAGTTCTCTACCTTTCATCCCAATTATCGTTGACATATAGCAACGAAACCGGCGATATCACATATTACACTTACGGTCGCAGAAAAGAAAGTGTAAAACTACAACAGTTGGAATCCGCAACCTTTTTAGATATCGCATGCCTAACCAAATGAATTCCCTAACAATTATAAACCCTGCATTTTAGTCTCATTTATCGAAAACTCTTTTCAATATCAAGTCGGGCAATTCAACAGGATTCCTGACATTCTGATCGAATGCTCGTCGCAAACTTTAGTAGACGACCGCACCCCCGATACCGTCGATGAAGTGCACCAAGGCGGAACACCGCTACCGCGAGCACCCGAACGGATGCTTTCGGCGACGGGGTTCTCCTACAGTCACTTGGTCGGGGCTAAGGAATGTAGCTGTCTATTAAGTTTATCTGGCGAGTATCCGCGTACGCTACGTGATTGCGACGGACTTTTGATCACATCAAAATCCCGTGGCAACCAATCAAAGAGACCAAACTGCTATGTTTATAACATCCAAATCAGTTATCTCATAACTACTTGTGGATTCCAAATATCGTATCACATTCCAGATAAATAGAAAATGTTAAACTTTCTGATCGAACAATCAAACACCCAAGTTTTCCCGAAACAGCTCAACACATGAAATAAGTTTAAAAACATTCACTTCATGCCTCAGTACCAACGGTCCAGCCGTAGAAGGGTCAAGCCAACGCCTCACATGTGGCACGCCGTACTGCCCCAAACCCTAAGGTTCAAAGGGCAGTTCAAGACGGTCACATAATCGAGTTAAGGTTTGTTGTCTTCTAGAGGGACCATCGCGTTACTTGCGCTACTTAGAACGTCATTAAACTACGGAAAAATCCAACAATTGGAAATTTCCCGGCAGGGGAAAAAAGTGGGTATTTATATCCGGTCGAACTTTTTAACATGTTCTAAAATATCCGGAAAAACACAGACGAAGTTAAACTTCCCGATCGAAACACCGAGTCCCCAATACAAGCCAGAAAACTCAACTCTTGAGTAAATATTAAAAATTCCCAGAAAATACAGCATATACAGACGGGCATTACTGTTGAAAGAACGTGGGAAAAGTCATCATTATGGCCACGGAACCGCCGCCCAAGCTAGGGTGGGGCCGCGGTTCCGAGGCGAAATATTCGATTTGTGATCACGTGCTTCACAGTAACTCTAACAAAACCCTACTGAATTTTTTGACAATTTTTAATCTGGAAAAATCCACAGTTACAGAAAATGTACAGAGAGGGTTAAATGTTAGGGTTTCGGGGTTCGATCGAATTTCTAACATCGTCTACCCATCGCCTGAGGCTCTAGCTAGGCTCTGATACCACTGTAGGGATCCTAGGCACACTAAAGAGATCCCACAAGGCATCAACCATGCCAAATTCAAAAATTTCATGTGCCGAGAAACCCTAAACTAGATCGATAACTAGAGGTAAAGGCGAAACTACAACAAGTTAACAACTTAACTTCTAAGTGAATGGAAATACAACCTTTGTAGATCCGGTCCACCACTTTTTTAGCTCCGTGATGACGTCCCTTCGCTGAGATCACCGGGATCCCAGACTCTAGCGATGGTTTCGTCGGGGAAATAAGCGGGCTAGGTCGTTGACTTCGATGCCGAAGATGATCTATGTTGAGGCAACTTTAACTCAAGCTCCATCTTCACTAGGTCATGAAACTTGTGAAGAAAACACCTAATACAACATGGCAAGTGGTAGAGGATGAAGAAATAGGAAGTGGGTTCACTTTGAATTTGGATTTCTCACTTGATTTCAACACTTGAGATTTTTCAAGAAAAGGTTTTCTTTCTTCTTGAAGAAGAAGAAGAAGAAGAAGAAAGAAAAGAATGAATTATTTTCCAAGAATAATCAAGTGAATCTTATCATTTAGCAACCATGGGTGAGTGTAACCAATGTAGAGAATAAACTAGGGTTTAGTTAAATGGTTAGGGTAAAGGATAAAACAAAAATGGTAGACTTTTTCAAAGATGCTAGAAAAGCTTCATGAAGCTTTAAGCATAACAACAAAAAGCCACCATTTAGTTTTGTCAAAAATAAATAAATAAAATAAATAAATAAGGCAAATGAAACCCTAACCATTAACTAAACATGGTGTATAGCATACACACACCCAAGTTTGCATGTATCATCAAACATGATACAATCAAGTGCACAAAAATATATCACATATACTACTTGTGCACATCAAGTGAGAAAATCAATCTTAAGTGAAAAAATACTAGTTAATGTAAAGTAATATATCAAATATATAATTATACATTAAATCATTAAATCAACACTTGATTTAATGATCCGGTCATATTGCATATAACCGACTAATATCAATAGTAACAACTTATCGAATCAACACTTGATCCGATAACCCGGCTATATCGCATATAACCGATCAATGTCACAAATCGCGAGAATTGAATACAGTATCACATACTGGTAATATTCTCGGTCCCGCACATATCTCATATGCGCTCCTATTTCGTTTCGCTTGAGCCAGGAAACCTCTGTGTAGGACTCTAAAGACTCGTCAATACGCCGGCAGCAGGTGATGATCATATCAAACACCCACAAGCCGCAAGCGGTCTGCTAAACGTAATGGCCACCTGGGTATTGAGCGATCAGAAGATCAACGAGCAAGCCCGCTCACACTCTTGTGAATCCAACCAGCCAACCAGTAACACTTACCGTACAGTCCGGTCTCGTCGTCTGATATGTCGCATATCTTGCCTAGGGGTGGTAAACGTCAGACCCCAATAGCTCGATAAGCCGTGTCGATATGAGGTCTATAACATTTCTAGAAACTACTGGTAACACTTACCAGTAAATCTCAGCAACCCTGGCCAGGGATTTCCGGTTATAGCCAATCGAACACAGCGCAACATCAACTCCCTATACCGGGAGAGACGAATCCCCTCCTATCGCTCATTGCCTCCATATGATTCGGGACTGTACCTAAAAACCACCGTTTTGCACGCCCTCTTGGACGTGGTAAGGTGGAAATCAAAGCACAGTGGGAATCACACAAGACTCTATGACGATCTCGGGTCTACAGACTAATCTGTACCAGTGTCACCAGAGAACTGCCATCTGACGTAAGGTATAATACCATTTGGGAGTTCTCGGCGAGTCCGTCTAGTGTACCCAGTCTCCACTGAGCACCCGTATATCATCTCTGATGTCAAACACCAATGGATATGGGATAATCCATCGCCCATCTGTATGGGTCGAGAAGGTATACGCTAGTCTACTCTGGTATATCGATGCCCCATCTTGATACACCCACGACTAGGGACCTTGAAGGATGTACTTATGGACTACCATGTCCCCACTAGTATGATCTGCATCATAGTCCAGGTAGTCAAGTACACATCCTAAGGGCTTTACCAACATGTAACAGTGAGACAATCAGTGTACACGTTAAGGTAAAGAGCAACCAGATAGTATACTATCATGTCGAGCAAGAAAGTCCTCCCTATATATGTCCAAGCATCCACTACAATATACATCCTATGTATAGTAATGGCCTCTAGGGCATACATATAACTAACAATCCATAAAACCAGGGAATCTTGCGTCTTATTTATGTTTCAAATGAAACGCGGGGCTCCTAAATTATCCGCTTTTCCATATTGTTTTTCGCATGTTTATGATGATTTTATCTGCTGTGATGACTATTATCTTCCTGCAATGTTGATATATATATATATATATATATATATATATATATATATATAGTATATTATATATTTAGTAGATGCTTCTATATGTTTTGAATCCGTGCTAATCCAGCCCCCGCTCTGCCGTTAGTTAAGTAACCTAACGGTGCATGACGGGGCCCCGTGGCAAATGTGGGGTATATAAAAAGCATGTTATTTTGGTTGTTTCTTTTGTGGCTTGGAAACATAAAATGATGGGAACGCATTATCAAAATAATGTAAGGAAAAATAAACCTAAATGATGTTGTTGGAACCAATTTTAAAACTAGGTTTTCTTCAAAACTCACAGTCATATTCTTTTGCTTTGCATAGAGGTATTCGGTTAGGAATATCCCGCATCTCATTCTATGAGAGAAGAGCCTTGATCCCTTCATTGGGAGTTCGCTCTTAAGCAAAAATTTATGTTACTAATTTTAAAATGCTGAGCTTAAACCACTCCATTTCAAAGCCATGCGAGTTCCTTCAACGATATCAAGTTCATTACGTTAAAGGTTTTTCGCCAAAAACCAGCCGTAGCCCTCCGTCATTTCTTATAAGTATTACCTAGTATTCATGCCATGTATGTTGGCCTACGTCAAGGCATAGTGAATGGTAGCTGGGTAATGCTTATTCGTTGCATGGAAATGCAATTATTTAGGACAGTTTTATAGTTATTTTGGCCTACGTCAAGGATTTGTACAGGTGGGTCTGAATTAATCCAGGATAATGACGGGTTGAACTTGACTAATGACTTATGATATGTTGGCCCACGTCAAGGTCATAAGCGTTAGGGGTAAAAACCATATCGGGAGTTTCAAACATACAGGAAACTTTCCAGACATGCGCATACCTTCTGGAGTGTGGTGACTTGAGTGGATTCCATCAGTTTATTACATGATAATAGTTGGGTCCCGATTCCCACTGATGAGTATGTATTACTCTTCGGGAGATTTTTCACTTAAATAATCCCGACTAGTTCTCCTTTTAGGGTTTGAAGGAGAATTCGAGGAAACAGTGGGAGCCATCCTGATCAGATAAAGTGATAACTAATCTGGTCTTGATAGACTGCACGCTGAGTATTTCTTTTCTCTCTCTCTCTGGTACAGCGACCCATGACTTACCTTAAAAACTCATGAACCGATTTGACCGAACGTTTTTACACCCTTAGCTCTGGTTTGTCTTGATTCGTGACAAAGTTGTATATATCACTGCCACTCCTACTTTACCCTTTGCATTTCTTTAGAACATATCGTATCACTACGATGATCCATATTGCTTGGAACGACCATCGTATAGTTATATATGAACTCGAAGAAGTTACTTCAGTTGAGGATGGCCACATGTTCTGAAGAAATTGAATATGATTATTTGGTTGTCTCTTCCCTTAACCTTCTCTCAGGTTGCGAGAGCTCCTTGATTAGGAGAGTACACCTATTACGCTTATTGGATAGTCTTCTTCCAAACCTTAGGCCGGTGCCGAAAGGTACGGAAGGAAGAAAACCAGTTAGCGCAGGGATGGTGTGCAGAAGGTAAGATGTGGAGACATATAAAGGGATTGAAGTGAGGGCAACAGAAATTGCGACTACTGTCATGAATCTGGATAATGGAAAAGGCATTACTAGCAATACCTGACTATCCCCTATGAAACATTTTCATGTTTCAGTATTTCTGTGTACATGTAATAGAGAACTGTTTTCCCAGTCAATTCTGATTCAAGGGTATGTATTTACTAGTTTTGGATCTCATATCTGTACGATATTACAGATGATGAGTAGGAGCAGAATATTGGGAAATGGGCAATTTTATCCTTAATATCGGAATTCGTTGTAATTGGTGATATTGGATTAAATCGTCTGGTTTCGCCTGACGGCAAATATTTGGTTTTGAATAACCGTTGTTATGCACCAGATTTTAAAATGAAATATATGTAGCTTTATTTTTATAAAGTGAGATATGCATTTTGAAAATTGTGTTGTAAACATTTACGTTTATCAGTTGAGGATAAGTTAAGGTGTATTGAATAACGGTGTAAGACATTCTTAACCAAGATACAGTTTTTGATTTACAAAAACACAGAATTTGAGTCGGTATACTCTTGGGACTTATACATGGATGTGTATGTTGTCCAGTGTCCTTCGGGACAAAGAGATTGGTACTCTTACTTCATTCAGGATTACCTATGAGTTCTCTAGTTTTGGACATGCATTCATAGTAATGCAAGGTCAAAGATTTTGAGAAGTTTGTAGCTATAAGAATAAAGTAGAGAACCATATGTTGAAAGTATCGGGATTCTTCGAGATGATCGAAGATGTAAATACTTATCCGAGGTATTCCATTATAGTAATATCGAGAACTTGATTTTCTTACAGGTTACTCATCCATTGACTTGCTCCAAGATAAGTAATGCTGTATTGGCCTTTTTCTATTAGATGATATGCACTGGAAATAGTTGCATGACTTTTGAATCTGGTTCCATCTAAATTTGTACCTTGATTCTATATGGATATAGAATGGTTGCATATCTTCAGGTTGTTAAGATATGGAGTTATCCGGTTTTTGTCTAAAAGCATAATCCGGACAAACTCGAGGCACGTTTCGGTAATGGCAGTTTGTGGATTGTCCCGAGCATTCGCTGGGATTTTGTTTCTACCATTTACAAGATCAATAGTTATATTGTTCTTGACTCGCCACATTTTTATAAAAAGATCTTTTTGCAAAATAAACTAGTGGGAGTATGGTAGAATTGAAAGTGATTTCAGGACCACAAACGGTTACCGAAAATTTAATAGAACCTAAGGATTCAATTGGACTTGACAAACCGTAGCCACTCCACTAATTTTAGTAGGTGACCTCAGACACCCGAGAGATACTTCAGTTTTCTCGTAGACGGTGACAGGTAGGTCGGCATCATGGTAATGATGGTCCTACTAGTTATCAGTAGGTCATAGGAAGTGAAAACTTTCAGGTGATCAGATACTTCATATCCAAGATGGACTCCACGCACTTCAGCAAATTACGGATTTTGGATTTTGTTGGGTGCTCCTTAAGGGGTAAAACCCATTAGGAGTAGGTAGATCATTCGAGATCTTTGTAGGTGGAAAGGTACTATGCTGAAGACCATATGGATATGACTTGACACTGCTATTCCCCTACTTGTTATCAGTGTTGGGTTACGGCAGCGCCCGACCATCAAACCGTGGCCAAATGCGGAACAAAATATTTCTAAACCGGCGCTACCATCACCCGATGCCCGGATCTACCCTAAACCCTATGCTATCAAGCAATATAAAGGAAGTTAGGAATGGTTATACTGAGTTGATCCGTGTCCTTCGGTCTGCAACCTTCATCCCAAGCTCCTAGAGATTGTGGATCGAATTTGGTTGCCGGTCTTCCTCCATCTACGATGATCCACCTGAACGAAACAACACAAGCTCCAGCCTCGCCAAGTGAGGCAACCGATGCTCCAAGCTTCCTAGCAATGGATAGTGGATGTGTAGGAATGTGTCACTATAATTTTTCTCTCATCACAAATGCTCCAAGAGCAACTCAAGAAGATCAAGAGGACGTGAGGAAACCAATGGCATGAGCAACTCAAGAATGGCTAAACCTTTTCCTAAGTGAGAATGAGAATGAGCAAGTGAAGAAAAGAAAATGAGCAAGCCCCATCCAAAACAAGTGGCTGCCCCTCTCTCTCTCTCAATTATGCACACACAAAAAAATATCTCATCTCAATTTTCCAATAAACAAATCCATGCCATACCTTTCTACATGCTAAACAATATTCATGCCACCTCACCCCTCCACCTCATTTCCCAAAATGATTTTCCAAAAAGAAAAATCAAATAACGAGGTGTCAAATCTTCTAGAAGCTATTCCGTATAAATACGGAATACAATCCGGTACATGTATCGAAATACATATACACGTATTCGTACAAAAATACGAATACCCAAGAGAGAAAATGAATAGTGAAAAATAATACTAGAATACATATATATAAATACATATATATAAATTATTAAATCAAAAATAATCCGGCTTAATCTTAAGCCGCTCGTATTATCAACCGTCCGATTAAAATCTGTGCAGCCTGCATACATATTTAATCGGACACCTGTATATACCAACATACGACATTTATACCATATCGCCTGAACCGTGGAAATCCTTTGTGTAGGACTCTAAAGACTCGTCAATACGCTGACGGTGGGTTTAACCACAAGCACGTCAGCGGCACTAGCTGCACGTAACGGCTACCCAAGTATTGAGTGAAAGGAAGGCCGACGAGCAAACTCATCCAAACCCCTACGGAGCCTGACAGTGACAATATCCATACACTCCGGTCTGTTCGTCTAAGAGTATCGCATATCGAGTCTAGAGGGTGGATAAAGTCATACCCCTACCAACGCGATAATTCATATCTGTATGTAACCCATCACCACGTGAGAAATTATCGATCCTGGATCGGTAATTCTCGTCTACGCCGGCTGAGGATTTCTGGTGATGGCCACCCATGCACAACGCGACATCAACCCCCAATACCGGGATAGGCGAATCCCTGACGATTCGCTCACTACCTCCATGTGGCTCAGGGCCGTACCCAACTAAAACCTGTTTGCACGACTCCTTTGAGTCATGGTAGTATAGTAATCAAAGCACAGTGAGAACTCACATGAGACAAATGGCGATCTCAAGTCGACAGACTAACCTGTACACATGTCACCTGGGAACTGCCATCTAACAATAGGTATAATACCCTCTAGCAGGTTCTCGGCTAGTCCGTCCAATGTACTCATAACCCAATGAGTACCTGTATACTATATTAGGTGAACAAACTAACACTAATGGCTTGTAAGACCTAGTTACCGCCCCTCGTCGGGGTCTCGATCAGTATACACTAGTCTACTCTAGAGTATCGATGCCCAGTCTCGAAAACTCCCACGACTAGCGACATTTAAGGATTTGCTTATAGACCACCCAGCTCTCATGTATATGATCGTCATCATAATGCTGGTAGTCAAGAAAGAATCTTATGGGCTCTATCAACATGTAATAGTGATATGTAATACCACCTAAAGCATGTAAATGATGATAAAGACAACCAGATAGCATATTATCATCTCGAGTAAGACTGTTCTACCGGTATAAGCCCTCCCTCAATCATCACAATTGCGTGCCTGCGATTCAATAATTGACTTGAGGGCACTATAGCCAACAATCTCCCACTTGCACTTAAGGCTAATTATTGCGCTGTCGCATACTCACAGCTCGTGTGATACCGAACACCCAACTCCTCTATTAATCAGTCTCGCAAATCCCGTTTGAGAAACTATTGAGTTCGAGAAATAGCCTCAGTGAGTGGATCTGCTCCGGTGTTTCTTTCTTTATCTCTCTATATCTCAACTTCGCGGAGAAAGCTATCTCCCGAAATGAGCAATACCTATCTTAGAATATGTCTGGATATCTGATGGGACCCAGTTCACAAATGAACTCCAAATCCAACAAACTTATTAGACTGTATCAACTACTGAATTTAATCAGTATCAAGCACTATGCCATCCACAGTATCCGCTTGGACCACCTGTCCAACATACTGTCCCTCAAAAGAGGGAAAACTATAACTCCGACAGCCACTCTGTCATCCAAGTCATCTTGGAAGCCTGAAATGATAACCGTCTCCTGAAGGAGGCTGTCATTATCATATCCCAAGAACATCCACACATGTTCATAACTTCTTCCCAATGTTTCTCCAGAATTGGATTAATAT
This sequence comes from Agapanthus africanus, assembly GCA_030015575.1. NCBI lineage: Eukaryota > Viridiplantae > Streptophyta > Magnoliopsida > Asparagales > Amaryllidaceae > Agapanthus > Agapanthus africanus. The sequence goes on along the minus strand of CM057343.1, from coordinate 416,088,977 downwards.
ATATGCTTATCGCAGCTATTGCAAAAGCAATATCTGGTGTCATACTTGACATTTCATGATTAACTCAATTGCCTAAGCAAGTGATATGCTAATCATGCAGATCCCTCTCCTCGTCAGTCTGAAAGACATCTCTTTAGAGAGGGTGACTCCATCACCTGCGGGTATACCACCATGCCAGGAGTCGTCCATTCTAAAACACCTTTAGAATAGTGTCAAAGTACCCAAATTGGGAAACTTCCCAAATCTAGATCTAAAACCATAGATCTAGTAACCAGAATGCTTGATATTATATCCATATCCTATGTGGAGAAACAACTGTGTGACAACCACAGTATAACCAATCGTAGTATAGGAATTTCACTTCCTATAAAGTGCATGTCATCCAAATTCCAGGACATCACACCCTATTACCTTCTTACCAGATCCAGCTTTTGTTCTGATGAAGTCCAACTTTATGACTGTCACATTAAAAATAGATGATCTATTTCCGCTATACCTGATTTAGTCTAGAAATAGACATAAGCTACTTGCCCTCTATACTTCCACTACTCCCACTAACTACAACAACCCTCTGGTAGAGTCATATATACGTGCATTTCTAAAGCTAGTTTAGAACGACGCTATACTCTGTAGGGTTCCTAGGCACACTCATGAGGTTGTACAAGGCATCAACCATGCTAAAATCAAATTTTTATATGCCGAACAACCCTATGCAAGATCGTATACTAGAGGTAAGGCGAAACTAAAAGCAAGTAAACTACTTTACTACTAAGTGAATGGGATTACAACCTTTGTAGATCCGGTCCTTCACTTCTAAAGCTCCGTGTTGACGTCCCTTCACTGCGATCATCGGGATCCCGGACCCGATCGTTGGTTTCTTCGGAGAAATGAGCGGGCTAGGTCGTTGACTTCGAGGCCGAAGATGATCTACGTCGGGGAGACTCAAACTCAAGCTATTCCTTCATTTGGTCAAGAACTTTGTGAAGAGAACACTCTATACTACATGGCAAGTAGTAGAGGATGAAGAAATAGGAAGTGGGCTCAGTTTAGAATTGTTTTTCTCACACTTTTTCTTATGGCACCATTGGAGCTAGCAAGCTTTTGATGGAGCTTGATGAAGAAGAAGAAGAAGAAAGAATAAAGAATAATATGAATCCAAATGAAACTTATCCTTTTAATTATGGCACCATGGTTGAGTTAAGCCCTCATGCTTAACTCATGTAGAGAATTAACCAAAGTATTAAGTTAAGAGTTGGGTTAACTAATATCCTAAGGAAATGACAAAAGAGTTGACTTTGTCAATGTTTTATCAAGCTTCATGAAGCTTGATAACTTTGACCAAAGTCTCATCTCTTTTGTTATTTGTTAGGAAATTAGCAAACCCTAATTTAACCTTGATTTGGTTTAAGTCTCATACACTCAACTTGTATGTATCATCAAGCATGATACAAACATGTACACTTGCATATATCACATATAAACAATGTGCACAATCTAGTGAGAAAATAAATCATAAGTGAGCGAATACTAGTTAATGTAATGTAATATATCAAATATATAATTATACATTAAATTATTAAATCAACTCTTGATTTAATAACCCGGCTATAACCGACTAATATCATGTGTAACAACTTATCAAATCAACACTTGATCTGATAACCCGGCTATATCGCATACAACCGATCAATGTCACGAATCACGAGAATAGAATACGGTATCTCATATCGTATTAATCTCGGTCCCGCACATATCACATATGTGCTCCTACTCCATTTCGCTTGAGCCAGGAAACTCCTGTGTAGGACTCTAAAGACTCGTCAATACGCCGGCAGTAGGTGATGATCATATCAAACACTCACAAACCACAAGCGGTCTGCTAAACGTAACGGCCACCCGGGTATTGAGCGATCAGAAGATCAACAAGCAAGCCTGTACATTCTCTTGTGAATCCATTCAGTAACACTCCCGTACAGTCTGGTCCCTTCGTCTGATATGTTGCATATCTCGCCTAGGGGTGGTAAACGTCAGACCCCAGTAGCTCGATAAGTCATGTCGATATGAGGTCTATAACAGTTCGAGAAACTACTGATAACACTTACCAGTAAATCTCAGCAACCCTGGCCAGGGATTTCCAGTTATAGCCAATCGAACACAGCACAACATCAACTCTCTATACCGGGAGAGACGAATCCCCTCCTATCGCTCATTGCCTCCATGTGATTCGGGACTGTACCCAAAAGCCATCTTTTTGCACGCCCTCTTGGACGTGGTATGATGGAAATCAAAGCACAGTGGGATTCACACAAGATTCTATGACGATATCGGGTCAACAGATTACTCTGTACCAGTGTCACCGGAGAACTGCCATCTGACGTGAGGTATAATACCATCTGGGAGTTCTCGGCGAGTCCGTCCAGTGTACCCAGTCTCCACTGAGCACCCATACACCATCCTTGATGTCAAACACCGATGGATATGGGATCATCCATCGCCCATCATATGGGTCAAGATGCGTATACGCTAGTCTACTCTGATGTATCGATGCCCTGTCTCGATACACCCTCGACTAGGAACAGTTATAGGATGTACTCGTAGACTACCGTGGCCCCACTAGTATGATCTCATCATAGTCCCAGTAGTCGAGTACATATCCTAAGGGCTTTATCAACATGTATATAGAGACAATCAGAGTACATGTTAAGATAAAGAGCAACCAGACAGCGTACTATCATGTCGAGCAAGAAAGTCCTCCCTATATATGTCCAAGCATCCACTACAATATACATCGTATGTACAGTAATGGCCTCTAGGGCATACATATAACTAACAATCTCCTACTTGCACTAGGGCCATCTGTTGTGGTATCACATACCCAACAATTAGCTGCGGTTGAAGTATCTCATACTCAACCATCCCATAAAAGTCTCTACTGGGAAAAAAAGCCTTTGTGAGTGGATCCGCGCTGTCGTCCTCTGTATCTACTCTCCTAACCTCAATCTCCCTGGAGATCAACCATCTCCATGATCAGGTGATACTGCCTAAGAATTATATCTCGATTTCTGATGGGACGGTGGTTCCTTGGCATGAGCCACAACTCCATTGTCACACAATGGTAGGAACGAAGTTCATCTCATAAACCTATATATATCCAGACTGCCTCTTTAGTAGCATCCTTGGTAATGATGTATCTTGCCTTTAATCGTCTAGTAAGTCATGGTATCTAGCTTGGAACTCTTCCAACATACCGTCCCTCCACTGAGGGTAAAGACAATGCCTACGACTGACATTCAGTCGTCCTTATCACCCTGGAACCTTTCCAGTGATTTTCCCGAGGATTGATTGATACCATCTCACTACAACTAGTGAGTATCCTAACATCCAATTAGATCTATCTCATAGATCCAAAATCCAGGATTCAGGAGGTATCACTATGATCCAATATGGAGAATCCTTGTGATAAGCGGAGATTGACCGAGCGTAGCATAGGAAACTCCTTCCCTATCAAGAGTATGTCATCCACGTACTCTACGAAGATCACCACCATACTCTCTACTACCTTTTTGTATATACAAGGTTCATCTACCATTTTGATGAAGTCAAACTCTTTGACTACCATATCAAAACAGACGTTCCAACTCCGCGATGCCTGCTTTATCACATAAAATATCTTGCACACGTTTCCGCTGCTCCCACTGTCTACGAAGCCCTCTGGCTGTATACTTATAGACGCTCTCTTCCAAATCAACATTTAGAAAAGTAGTCATGACACCCAACCGCCAGATATCGTAGTCATGGTATATAGCCGTGGCATGTAGGATCTGGATAGACTTAAGCATAGCTTTGAAAGTCTCAACTTTTCCATGTACACCTAGTAATCTTCTCAAGATATACTTGCTCCTGATGGGGATTTAACCCTTCAGATAGAGCAACCAAAGTCCATACTTTGCTGGTGTATAAGGATTCCATCTCAGATCGATAAGCATCCAGCCATTCTTACAGAGTCTCACTCCTGATGGCCTGCTCGAAACTAGTTGGGTCATCATCTCATGATACAATCCTCGCTCCCACTATCATAGAGAAACCGAAGTTTCTCTCATGTGGGTGAGGAACCCTACTAGATCGACGGAGAGGCTGAGGTTCGTTGGAAACTATTGAATCCTTTGGTTCTACCAAATCATCTGCTGTAGTTTGTATAGCTGGAACTCCTTCCAGTTCTACCTTATGACCACTAATTTCTTCACGAGAAATTTCCTTTCACAAAGGTGGCATGCTGAGAAACAAAACATCTTTTGTTCCTCGGTTAGGTAGAAGATATTCCCTTATGTATGCTTGGGATATCCAACAAACTTCCACAGATCTGACTTTGCCTCGAGTTTGCCCGGATTTTGCTTTTTAGACATAGGCCGGACAACCCCAAATCTTAACAAACTTAAGATATGGGCTCTTCCCTTTCCATATCATATATGAAGTGGTAGGCAACTGATTTGATTTGAACCCTATTCAATAGGAATGCAGCTTCTCAAGTGCATAACTCCCAAAAGGAAATAGGAAACTCAGTAGTACTCATCATAGAGCACACCATATCACATATGGTGCTATTGCTCCGCCCCGATATACCATCGTGCTATGGTGTATACGGAGGAGTAATGCTGAGAGAGAATCTCATTCTCCTTTAGAATAGTCCAGGAATTCCGTGCTCAAGTATTCTCCTCCTTGATCTCATCAAAGGACATAATACTTATACCCGTTTTTGGTTCTCTACTTCTAACTTATATTCTGTGAATATCTCAAAAAGTTCAGACTTGTGTTTTAACGGGAACATATGTCCGAATCTTGAGAGATAAACAGTGAATGTAATGAAGTACAAAGAACCGGTTTTGGCATGTGTAGACAGGAGACTTTCATACATCAGCATGTATCAATCCCAAGAGTTCACTAACTCTTTCTCTGTTTCCAATAAACAGAGCTATGGTCATCTTATCTTTGTGACATGACCGGCAAGTTTCACAAGATGTAAATGCAAACAGATTTAAATATGCATCTAAATGTAATTTAGCTAGTCGGGTCGCATTGATATGACCTAGTCTACAATGCCTCAAGAAGGAATCGTTCAATTCTGAACTCTTCCTCTTGTGTGTGTTCTATACGTTAAGAACTATGGTCTGATTTAGAATGTATATGCTTTTAGATAACGTGCCTGAACCGATCAACTCTTGATATAGGATATGTGCAAAACATTATCCAACAATACAAAATTATATCCTTCTTTAGTAAATAAAGAGACTGATATGATGTTGTATATCAGGTTCGGTATCTAATAACATTCGTTCAGAATCAGTGTATTCTGGTAATACAGGGTGATAGTGACCAACAGACTTGGCTGCAACACTTGCACCGTTTTCTGTCTCATGAAACTTATCACCCGTTCTCAGTTCTCTACCTGTCTGTAGCCCATGTAACAAATTACATATGTGGGATCCTGATCCGGTATCTAATACCCAGGACGTAAAGGATATAGAGAAACAGTTCTTTGTAATGAACACACTCAAAGAAGATGCATCATAATGCACTTTCTTCGTTTGGACGGCATGGGAATCCTGGTATTCCCCTATTTCCTGCTCGGTCTTATAACAATTATAAGTTGGAGCGGGACCAACGTTCCCCAGCTCAGTATAACAAGCGGGTTCAGTCAATACATCCATATTATTATCTTGATTAAGGCGTGACATGGTCGCTACCTGGAGAGAGAGAGAGAAGAAAACACTCTGCGTGCGCTCTTGCAAGATTAGATTGGTAATATATTTTATCTAATCAGGATGGCTCCCACTGTTTTTATCAAATCTTCCTTCAAACCCTAAAAGGAAAGACTAGCCGGGATTAATTACACTCTACAAGTTCACCAATCTTTCAGCCAGGCCAGTGCCGGTACTTTGAGGGAGGTTCCCCGTGCTTTCGCACGGACCTAATTAAAATAAACCTCGTTTTCCCAGGGGCGTAACCCCGTTGACACCTTTCTAGACACCTACTTGATCGGCTAATTGTAAAGTGTAAAACTCTCCCAGGAGTAACAATTACTCGCAGTGGGTATCGGGATCCAACTATCATATAGAAGGTATGCAATCTCATTGGAAATTACAACACTTGAAACTCCCGATAATCGTTTTTACCCCTAGCACCTATGACCTTGGCTAAGGTCAACAAATCATAAGCACTAGTCAAGTTCTACCCGTCATTTTGTGATTAATTAGACCCACCCACATGATCCTTGGCTAAGGTCAACAAAGTCACATGACTGTCCTAACTAATCGCATCATATGCGGTGTAGGAAGACATCACTTAGCAACCGAGATAGCATACTATCATGTCGAGCAAGAAAGTCCTCCCTATATATGTCCCAGCATCCACTACAATATACATCCTATGTACTACTCTCCTAACCTTGATCACCTTGGAGATCAGCCATCTCTATAATCAGGTGATACTGCCTTAGAAGAGTAGACTCAGAGGACAACACGGCGAATCCACTCACAAAGGCCTTTTCCCAGAGAGAGACTATTATGGGATGGTTGAGTATGAGATACTACAACCACTGCAATAGATGGCCCTAGTGCAAATGGGAGATTGTTAGTTATATGTATGCCCTAAAGGCCATTACTGTACATAGGATGTATATTGTAGTGGATGTTGGGACATATATAGGGAGGACTTTCATGCTCGACATGATAGTATGCTATACTGATAGTCTATCTGTTATATGTTGGTAAAGCCCTTAGGATGTGTACTTGACTACCTGGACTATGATGTGGATCATACTAGTGGGGACATGGTAGTCTATAAGTACATCCTTCAAAGTCCCTAGTCGTGGGTGTATCGAGACGGGGCATCGATATACCAGAGTAGACTAGCGTATACCTTCTCGACCCATACAGATGGGCGATGGATGATCCCATATCCATTGGTGTTTGACATCAGAGATAATATACGGGTGCTCAGTGGAGACTGGGTACACTGGACGGACTCGCCGAGAACTCCCAGATGGTATTATACCTTATGTCAGATAGCAGTTCTCTAGTGACACTGGTACAGGTTAGTCTGTAGACCCGAGATCGTCATAGAGTCTTGTGTGATTCCCACTGTGCTTTGATTTCCACCTTACCACGTCCAAGAGAGCGTGCAAAATGGTGGTTTTTGGGTACAGTCCCGAATCACATGGAGGCAATAAGCGATAGGAGGGGATTCGTCTCTCCCGGTATAGGGAGTTGATGTTGTGCTGTGTTCGATTGGCTATAACCGGAAATCCCTGGCCAGGGTTGCTGAGATTTACTGGTAAGTGTTACCAGTAGTTTCTCGAACTGTTATAGACCTCATATCGACATGACTTATCGAGCTACTAGGGTCTGACATTTACCACCCCTAGGCAAGATATGCGACATATCAGATGATCAGACCGGACTGTACGGTAAGTGTTACTGGTTGGATCCACAGGCCGTAAGCGGTCTGCTAAACGTAACGGCCACCCGGGTATTGAGCGATCAGAAGATCGATGAGCAAGCCCGCTCACACTCCTGTGAATCCAACCAGTAACACTTACCGTACAGTCCGGTCTGATTGTCTCATATGTCGCATATCTTGCCTAGGGGTGGTGAACGTCAGACCCCAGTAGCTCGATAATTCGTGTCGATATGAGGTCTATAACAGTTCGAGAAACTACTGGTAACACTTACCAGTAAATCTCAGCAACCCTGGCCAGGGATTTCCGGTTATAGCCAATCGAACACAGCGCAACATGAACTCCCTATACCGGGAGAGACGAATCCCCTCCTATCGCTCATTGCCTCCATGTGATTCGGGACTATACCCAAAAACCACCATTTTGCACGCCCTCTTGGACGTGGTAAGGTGAAAATCAAAGCACAGTGGAAATCACACAAGACTCTATAACGATCTCGGGTCTACAGACTAACCTGTACCAGTGTCACCAGAGAACTGCCATCTGACGTAAGGTATAATACCATCTGGGAGTTCTCGGCGAGTCCGTCCAGTATACCCAGTCTCCACTGAGCACCCGTATATCATCTCTGATGTCAAACACCAATGGATATGGGATCATCCATCGCCCATCTGTATGGGTCGAGAAGGTATACGCTAGTCTACTCTGGTATATCGATGCCCCGTCTCAATACACCCACGACTAGGGACCTTGAAGGATGTACTTATAGACTACCATGTCCCCACTAGTATGATCCACATCATAGTCCAGGTAGTCAAGTACACATCCTAAGGGCTTTACCAACATGTAACAGAGAGACAATCAGTATACACGTTAAGGCAAAGAGTAACCAGATAGCATACTATCATGTCGAGCAAGAAAGTCCTCCCTATATATGTCCCAGCATCCACTACAATATACATCCTATGTACAGTAATGGCCTCTAGGGCATACATATAACTAGCAATCTCCCACTTGCACTAGAGCCATCTGTAGCAGTGGTTGTAGTATCTCATACTCAACCATCCCATAATAGTCTCTCTCTGGGAAAAGGCCTCTGTGAGTGGATTCGCCGTGTTGTCCTCTGAGTCTACTCTCCTAACCTCGATCACCTTGGAGATCAGCCATCTCCATGATTAGGTGATACTGCTTTAGAATACGTCTGGGTCACTGATGGGACCAGGGTTCCTGGGCCAAAGCCATACTTCCATTGTCACACAATGGTAGGAACCTAGTTCATCTCATGAACCAATATACACCCAAACTGCCTCTTTGGTAGCATCTTAAGTAGCGATATATCCAGCCTTTATCGTCTAGTATGCCACGGTATCTAGCTTGGAACTCTTCCAACATACCGTCCCTTTACTGAGGGTAAAGACAATGCCTGTGACTGACATTCAGTCGTCTTTATCACCCTGGAACCCTTCCAGTGATTCTCCCCAGGATCGATTGATACTATCTCACTACATCTAGTGAGTATCCTAACATCCAATTACATCTATCTCATAGATGAAAACACGGGATCTAGGAGGCATCACTTTGATCCTATATGGAGAATCCTTGTGATAAGCGGAGATTGACCGAGCGTAGCATAGGAAACTACTTCCCTATCAAGAGTGTGTCATCTACGTACTCTACGAGGATCACTACCATACTCCCTACTATCTTTTTGTATATACAAGGTTCATCTACCATTTTGATGATGTCAAACTGTTTGACTAACTCATTAAAACAGATGTTCCAACTCCGCGATGCCTGCTTTATCATATAAAACATCTTACACACGTTTCCGCTGCTCCCACTGTCTACGAAGCCCTCTGACCGTGTACTTACAGACTCTCTCTTCTAAAACATCATTTAGAAAAGCAGTCATGACACCCAACTGCCAGATAATGTAGTTATGGTATGTAGCCATGGCAAGTAGGATCTGGATGGACTTAAGCATAGCTACTTAGAAAAGGTTTCATTATAATCCATACCTGGTCAATGATACAAACCTTTTACAAGTCTAGCTTTGAAAGTCTTAACTTTTCCATGTACACCGAGTAATCTTCTCAAGATATACTTGCTCCTGATGGGGATTTAACCCTTCAGATATCGCAACCAAAGTCCATACTTTGTTGGTGTATATGGATTCCATCTCAGATCGCTAAGCATCCAGCCATTCTTACAGAGTCCCTACTCTCGATGGCCTGCTCGATACTAGTTGGGTCATCATCTCATGATGCATTCCTCGCTCCCACTGTCATCGAGAAACCGAAGTATCTCTCAAGCAGATGAGGAACCCTACCAGATCGGCGGAGAGGCTGAGATTCGTTGGGGACTATTGAATCCTCTGGTTCTGTCAAATCATCAGCTGCAGTTTTGTATAGCTGGAACCTTTCCAATTCTACAGAACTGACCTTGCCTCGATCTTGTCCGGATTTTGCTTTTGACATAGGCCGGACAATCCCAAATCTTAACTTACTTAAGAGATAGGCTCTTCCCATACCATATCTTATATGGAGTGGTAGGCACAGATTTGATTCGAACCTATTCAATAGGAATGCAACTTCATAAGTGCATAACTCCCAAAAGGAAAAAGGTAACTCAGTAGTACTCATCATAGAGCACACCATATCAAATAGGGTGTATCTGCTCCGTCCCGATATACCATCGTGCTATGGTGTATACGGAGGAGTAATGCTGAGAGAGAATCTCATTCTCTTTTAGAATAGTCCAGGATTTCCATGCTCAAGTATTCTCCTCCCTGATCACATCAAAGGACATAATACTTATACCCGTATTTTGGTTCTCTACTTCTAAATCATATTCTGTGAATATCTCAAAAGGTTCGGACTTATGTTTCAACAGGAACATATGTCTGAATCTTGAGAGATTATCAGAGAATGTAATGAAGTACAAAGAACCGGTCTTGGCATGTATAGACAGGGGACCTAACATACATCATCATGTATCAGTCCCAAGAGTTTACTAACTCTTTCTCCGTTTCCATTAAACAGAGCTTTGGTCATCTTATCTTTGTGACATGACTGGCAAGTTTCACAAGATGTAAATTCAAACTGATTTAAATATGCATCTTAATGTAACTTCAGCTAGTCGGGTCGCATTGATATGACCTAGTCTACAACACCTCAAGAAGGATTCGTTCATTTCTGAACTCTTCCTCTTGTGTGTGTTCTATATACTAAGAACTGTAGTTCGATTTAGAACGTCAATGCTTTTAGATAACGTGCATGAACCGATCAACTTTTGATATAGGAAATGTTCAAAACATTATCCACCAATACAAAATTATATCCTTTCTTTACTAATAAAGAGACTGATATGATTTTGTATATCAGGTTCGGTACTAATAGCATTTGTTCAGAATCAATGTATTGGTAATACAGGGTGACAGTGACCAACAGACTTGGCTGCAACACTTGCCCCGTTTTCTGCCTCATGAAACTTATCACCCGTTCTCAGTTCTCTACCTATCTGTAGCCCTATGTAACAGATTACATATCTGGGATCCTGATCCGGTATCAAATACCCAGAACGTAGAGGATACAGAGAAACAGTTCTTTGTGACGAACACACCCGAAGATGATGCATCAACATACACTTTCTTCGTTTGGGCGGCACGGAAAATCTGGTATTCCCCAATTCCTGCTCTGTCTTATAACAATTATAAGTTGGAGCGGGACCAACGTTCCCCAGCTCAGTATAACAAGCAGGTTCGGTCAATAATCCATATTATTATCTTGATTAAGGCGTGACATAGTCGCTACCAGGAGAGAGAGAGAAGAAAACACTCAGCGTGTGCTCTTGCAAAATTAGATTGGTTATTATTTTATCTAATCAGGATGGCTCCCACTGTTTTTATCAAATCTTCCTTCAAACCCTAAAAGGAAAGACTAGCCGGGATTAATTACACACTACAAGTTCGCCAATCTTTCAGCCAGGCTAGTGTCGGTACTTTGAGGGAGGTTCCCCGTGCTTTCGTACGGACCTAATTACAGTAAACCTCGTTTTCCCAGAGGCGTAACCCCGTTAACACCTTTCTAGACACCTACTAGATCGGCTAATTGTAATGTGTAAAACTCTCCCAGGAGTAACTCTTACTCGCAGTGGGTATCGGGATCCAACTATCTCATAGAAGGTATGCAATCTCATTGCAAATTTCAACACTTGAAATTCCCAATAATATTTTGCCCCAAGCGATCTATGACCTTGACTGAGTCAACAAACCATAGACCGCAAGTAAAGTTCAACCCGTCATTTCCCAATTGAATTAAACCTATCCGCACGACCCTTGACTGAGTCAACAAGGCCGCACGACTACCCTAATCCAATCGCATCATATGCTTTGCAGATAAGCACTAATCAGCTACCGCACACTACGCCTTGACTGAGTCAACAAACGCAGCACGAATACTAACTATTACTTATCTGAAATGACGGAGGGCTACGACAGGTTTTTAAGAAAACCCTTTGCGTAATGAACTTTATATCATTGTAGAATCAAATGATTTTAAAATGGAGTGTTTTTGAGGCTTTTCTAGTTTTGCTAAAGGGGTCACTCCCGGTGAAGGGATCGTCGGCCCTTTCCTCATCGAATAAGATGCAGGATATATCATATATATTGCTGTGCAAAGCAAGAACTATAGGAGCAATCAAAAGACAAACCGAGGGTTGTAGCATCTGCCAGTTTTTGCTAAAGGAGTCACTCCCGGTGAAGGAATCTCGGTCCTTTCCTTATCGAATAAGGTGCAGGATGTTCTACAAGGAACACCGCGATGCAAAGCAAGAACTGTAGCTACCTGTTTTATTTAGAAATTTGATTCCACAACATCTATTAGGTTTATTTTCTTCATTAATCACATTAATGAAGTCCCATCATTTAAGCACCTAAATATCACAGATAAATACGACGTGCACTTATGCCATCCGCATTCACCTCGATGTCCCCTCGTGCACCGTTAGATTAGGTAACTAACGACAGAGCGGGGCACGGCTAGCGCGGGTGTAAAACATAAGTAACGTCTATATAATATATCATATATACTATATACAGTATCTATCACAGAGCATCAAATGATCACATCACAGATATCGCAGCAGAAGAAACATATGAAATATTGGATATACTAGGACGTCCGTGTTTTCAATACGAGCCAGTATAAAACACGGATTCCATGGTCGTGATGAATAGCCAAACCCACACCCCTAGACCCCTACGAGAGCGGCAAGCAACCCTACCAATTCTAGAGTTAGGAGACCCGGACTCGACTCCTCGAGTTGGTCTCCCACTGGACTCCAGAACCCGGTTACTTGTGCCCTCTTCCTTAGGTCTATCCTAGATCGGAAAAGTAAATAATATACAAAAGGTGACATCTTCCGCAACCTGGAAGTGCCCCAATAAAAGAATATTACATACAAGTTTTTTTTTACATGAATGAAAATGAAAAACACTCATCTCACATAAAAAAAACCCCGGCTATTCAAACACGACGATCCAATATAACATATCCAGCAACACATAACATCACATGTCATCAACGTAAGTAAACATGTGTATCCCAATTGTCATTGACATATAGCAACGAAACCGGCGATATCACATATTACACTTACGGTCACAGAAAAGAAAGTGTAAAACTACAACAGTTGGAATCCGCAACCTCTTTAGACATTGCATGCCTAATCAAATGAATTCCTTAGACATCACATGCCTAACGATTATAAACCCCGCATTTTAGTCTCCATACCGAAAACACTTTTCAATATCAAGTCGGGAAATTCAACAAGATTCCCGACATCTCTGATCGAATGCTCGTCGCAAACTTTAGTAGGCGGCCGCACCCCCGACGCCGTCGACGAAGTGCATCAAGGCGAAACACCGTTGCCGCTAGCACCCGAACGGATGCTTTCGGTGATGGGGTTCTCCTACAGTCACTTGGTCGGGGCAATGGGGTGATGCTGTCTATTAAGTTTACCCGGCGAGTATCCGCATACGCTACGTGATTGCGACGGACTTTTGGTCGCATCAAAATTCCGTGGCAACCGATCAAGTGAGACTAAACCGCTAGATTTATAACATTCATTCAGTTATCTCATAAGTTATTGTGAATTCCAATTATTGTATCACATTCCAGATAAATAGAAAATGTCAAACTTTCCGATCGAACAGTCAAACACCCAAGTTTTCCCGAAACAGCTCAACACATGAATAGGTTTAAAAACATCCAGTTCATGCCTCAGTACCAACGGTCTAGCCGTAGAAGGGTTAAGCTAACGCCTCACATGTGGCACACCGTACTGCCTCAAACCCTAAGGTTCAAAGGACGGTTCAAGACGGTCACATAATCGAGTTAAAGTTTGTTGTCTTCTAGAGGGTTCATCGCGTTACTTGCACTACTTAGAACGTCTTTAAACCACGGAAAAATCCAACACTTGGAAATTCCGCGGCAAGAATAGGGAATTAGGGACGGGTTTATGTACAGTAATATCAATAGTTATTCCTGCAGTTTTTTTTGGGTATTTTTAATACTGACTCAAGTGTTGAGTATTTTGGGGTTTATTTTGTAGTCGTTGTTTCGATCGGAATTTTTAAATTCGTAATCTTTTCCAGATATACGGGTGCTCAGTGGAGACTGGGTACACTGGACATCAGAGATGATCCCATATCCATTGGTGTTTGACATCAGAGATGATATACGGGTGCTCAGTGGAGACTGGGTACACTGGAAGGACTCGCCGAGAACTCCCAGATGGTATTATACCTTACGTCAGATGGCAGTTATCTGGTGACACTGGTACAGGTTAGTCTGTAGACCCGAGATCGTCATAGAGTCTTGTGTGATTCCCACTGTGCTTTGATTTCCACCTTACCACGTCCAAGAGGGCGTGCAAAACGGTGGTTTTTGGGTACAGTCCCGAATCACATGGAGGCAATGAGCGATAGGAGGGGATTCGTCTCTCCCGGTATAGGGAGTTGATGTTGCGCTGCGTTCGATTGGCTATAACCGGAAATCCCTGGCCAGGGTTGCTGAGATTTACTGGTAAGTGTTACCAGTAGTTTCTCGAACTGTTATAGACCTCATATCGACACGACTTATCGAGCTACTGGGGTCTGACGTTTACCACCCCTAGGCAAGATATTGTTAGTTATATGTATGCCCTAGAGGCCATTACTGTACATAGGATGTATATTGTAGTGGATGCTGGGACATATATAGGGAGGACTTTCTTGCTCGACATGATAGTATGCTATCTGGTTACCCTTTACCTTAACGTGTATGCTGATTGTCTCTCTGTTACATGTTGGTAAAGCCCTTAGGATCTGTACTTGACTACCTGGACTATGATGCGGATCATACTAGTGGGGACATGGTAGTCCATAAGTACATCCTTCACAGTCCCTAGTCGTGGGTGTATCGAGATGGGGCATCGATAATACCAGAGTAGACTAGCGTGTACCTTCTCGACCCATACAGATGGGCGATGGATGATCCCATATCCATCGGTGTTTGACATCAGAGGAGATATACGGGTGCTCAGTAGAGACTGGGTACACTGGACGGACTCGCCGAGAACTCCCAGATGGTATTATACCTCACGTCAGATGGCAGTTCTCTGGTGACACTGGTACAGAGTAGTCTGTTGACCCGAGATCGTCATAGAGTCTTGTGTGGTTCCCACTGTGCTTTGATTTCCATCTTACCACGTCCAAGAGGGCATGCAAAACGGTGGTTTTTGGGTACAGTCCCGAGTCACATGGAGGCAATGAGCGATAGGAGGGGATTCGTCTCTCCCGGTATATGGGGGTTGATGTTGCGCTGTGTTCGATTGGCTATAACAGGAAATCCCTGGCCAGGGTTGCTGAGATTTACTGGTAAGTGTTACCAGTAGTTTCTCGAACAGTTATAGACCTCGCATCGACACGACTTATTGAGCTATTGGGGTCTGACGTTTACCACCCCTAGGCGAGATATGCGACATATCAGACGATCAGACCGGACTGTACGGTAGTGTTACTGGTCGGATTCACTGGAGTGTGAGCGGGCTTGCTCGTCGATCTTCAGATCGCTCAATACCCGGGTGGCCGTTACGTTTAGCAGACCGCTTGCGGCTTGTGGATGTTTGATATGATCATCATCCGCTGCCGGCGTATTGACGAGTCTTTAGAGTCCTACACAGAGGTTTCCTGGCTCAAGCGAAACGAAATAGGAGCGCATATGAGATATGTGCGGGACCGAGAATAATGCGTGTATGTGATACCGTATTCTATTCTCGCGATATATATATCGAATGGTTGTATGCGATATAACCTAGTTATCGATTCAAGCGTTGATTCGATAAGCCGATATATTGGATACCAGTCGGTTATGTGCGCATGACCGGATCATTGAATCAAGTGTTGATTTAATGATTTAATGCATAATTATATATTTGATATATTACTTTGCATTAACTAGTATCGGTTCACTTTAGACGGATTTTCTCACTCGGATCGTGCGCATTGCATATGCGATATGTTTTTGTGCACTTGATTGTATCATGTTTGATGATGCAAGTCAAGCTAGGGTTCAAGTGTAAAGATTAAACCTTGGTTAATGAAATGGTTAGGGTTTATTATTCATTATTCATTTATCTTATTTAATTATCTTTTTATTTTTGATAAATGAATAAAAGAAAAGAGAAAAGAATGGTTGCTAGATTTGGAGTTTAGTTGAAACTTCATGAAGCTTTGATAAAGTCAACCATACTTATCTCATCCTTAACCCTAACCATTCTCACTAACCATGATTCATTCTCTACACTTGACCATGGTTAGAATTATGATAAGAATTCATTTTCTTTTCATTTTCTAAAAAACTTATCATAATGTTTTTCTTCTTCTTCTTCATGCTTCAAGTGAAGAAGCTTGAAGTCCATCAATGGTGATTGATGCATATGAGTGAGAAATCCAATTCTAAAGTCTACCCACTTCCTATTTCTTCATCCTCTACCTCTTGCCAAGTAGTAGAGTGTGTTTCCTTCACAAGATTTTAGGGTTTGGTGAAGGTGGAGCTTGATTCATCGATGCCTCGACGTAGATCATCTTCGGCATGGACATCGACGACCTAGCTTGCTCATTCTCCGACGAAGCCGATCCTAGAGCCCAGATTCGTTTTGGACAGCGGAGAGGACCTCGTTGCGGAGCTATGGAGGTGGAGCACCGGATCTACAAAGGTTGTATTTCCGTATTTTATATAGTTAACTGTTAACTAGTTCTTGTTCGCCTAGATATCTAGCAAACGATCCGTACTTTAGGGTTTGTAGGCACCATAATTTTTGAAATTGCCATGGTTGATGGCTTGGGAGACCTCACTAGATTGCCTAGGAACCCTGCAGTGGTATCAGAGACTAGCTAGAGCCTTAGGCGAAGTCCAGACGGAAATTGAAGTCCGAACGAACCCGAAACCCCGCATCGATATTGCTCTCTGTACAATTTTTAAATACAGGGATTTTTCAACATTAAAAATGTTCAGAAAACTAAGCAGGAAATTATAAGAAAGACTGTAAAATTCGGATGCCCAATTCCAACAGTGTGCCGCGCTTCCGCGGCACGAGCCTGGCTCGTGCGGTGCAAGCGCGGCCATTTTGTCTTTTCTGGCATCCTACTTTCTACAGTAATTCTTATTGTGCTGTGTTAGTGTTTCTGGGAATTTTTAATATTTTTTCCAGAGTTGAATTTTTCTGAGTTATTTTGGGGATTCGGTATTTCGATCGGGTATCAAATTTTGTCTGTGTGGCTTTCCTGATAAATTTTAGAATATGTTAAAAAGTTCGACCGGATATAAATACCCAATTTTTCCCCTGTCGGGAAATTTCCAAGTGTTGGATTTTTCCGTAGTTTAACGACGTTCTAAGTAGTGCAAGTAACACGATGGTCCCTCTAGAAGACACAAACCTTAACTCGATTATGTGACCGTCTTGAACTGCCCTTTGAACCTTCGGGTTTGGGGTAGTACGGCGTGCCACATGTGAGGCGTTGGCTTGACCCTTCTACGGCTGGATCGTTGGTACTGAGGCACGAACGGAATGTTGTTAGACTTGTTTCATGTGTTGATCAGTTTCGGGAAAACTTGGGTGTTCGATTGTTCAATCGAAAAGTTTAACATTTTCTGTTTATCCGGAATGGGATACAATAATTGGAATTCACAATGAGTTATATGATAACTAAATGAATGTTATAAACGTAGCAATTTAGTCTCACTTGATCGGTTGCCACGGAATTTTGATGTAATCAAAAGTCCGTCGCAATCACGTAGCGTACGCGGATACTCGCCGGGTAAACTTAATAGACAGCTTCACTCCATAGCCCCGACCAAGTGACTGTAGGAGAACCCCGTCGCCGAAAGCATCCGTCCGGGTGCTCGCGGTAGCGGTGTTCCGCCTTGGTGCACTTCGTCGCCGGTATCGGGGGTGCGGCCGCCTACTTAAGTTTGCGACGAGTATTCGATCAGGATGTCGGGAATCTTGTTGAATTGCCCGACTTGATATTGAAAAGAGTTTTCGATTTTGAGACTAAAATGCGGGGTTTATAATTGTTAGGCATGCGATGTCTAAGGTATTCATTTGGTCAGGCATGCGATGTCTGAGGAGGTTGCGGATTCCAACTGTTGTAGTTTTACACTTTCTTTTCTGTGACCGTAAGTGTAATATGTGATATCGCCGGTTTCGTTGCTATATGTCAACGACAATTGGGGTATGCATATTTACTTACGTTGATGACATGTGATGTTATGTGTTGCTGGATATGTTATATTGGATCATCGTGTTTGAATAGCCGGGGGTTTTTATGTGAGATGAGTGTTTTTCATTTTCATTCATGTAAAAACTTGTATGTAATATTCTTTTTTTTTTTGGGGCGCTTCCAGGTTGCGGAAGTTGTCACCTGTTGTATATTATTTACTTTTCCGCACTAGGATAGACCCAAGGAGGGGAGCACAAGTAACCGGGTTCTGGAGTCCAGTGGGAGACCAACTCGAGGAGTCGAGGCCGGGTCTCCTAACTCCAGAATTGGTAGGGTTGCTTGCCGCTCTCGTAGGGGTCTAGGGGTGTGGGTTTGGCTATTCATCACGACCGTGGAATCCGTGTTTTATACTGGCTCGTATTGAAAACACGGACGTCCTAGTATATCCAATATTTCATATGTTTCTTCTGCTGCGATATCTGTGATGAGATCATGTGATGTTTCTGTGATGGATATAGTATATATGATATATTATATAGATGTTACTTATGTTTTACACCCGCGCTAGCCCTGCCCTGCTCTGCCGTTAGTTACCTAACCTAACGGTGCACGAGGGGACATCGAGGCGAATGCGGATGGCATAAGTGTACGTCATATCTATCTGTGATGTTTAGGTACTTAAATGATGGGACTTCATTAATATGATTAATGAAATTAAAAGAAACCTAAGATGTTGTAGAATCGAATTTCAAAATAAAACAGGTAGCTACAGTTCTTGCTTTGCACAGCGGTATATGCGATATATCCTGCACCTTATTCGATGAGGAAAGGACCGAGATCCCTTCACCGGGAGTGACTCCTTTAGCAACAACTGGCAGATGCTACACCCTCGGTTTGTCTTTTGATTGCTTTTAAGTGTTTTTGCTTTGCACAGCGGTATATGCGATATATCCTGCACCTTATTCGATGAGGAAAGGACCGAGATCCCTTCACCGGGAGTGACTCCTTTAGCAACAACTGGCAGATGCTACACCCTCGGTTTGTCTTTTGATTGCTTTTAAGTGTTTTTGCTTTGCACAGCGGTATATGAGATATATCCTGCACCTTATTCGATGAGGAAAGGACCGACGATCCCTTCACCGGGAGTGACTCCTTTAGCAAAACTAGAAAAGCCTCAAAAACACTCCATTTCAAAATTCATTCGATCCTACAACGATATCAAGTTCATTACGCAATAGGTTTTCAGAAAAACCTGTCGTAGCCCTCCGTCATTTCAGATACGTACTAGTTAGTATTCGTGCTGCGGTTGTTTGGCCTCCGTCAAGGCGTAGTGTACGGTAGCTAACTAGTGCTTATCTGCTAGCATATGATGCGATTGGATTAGGGTATTCGTACGGCGTTGTTTGGCCTCCGTCAAGGGTCGTGCGGGTGGGTTTAATTCAATCAGGAAATGACGGGTTGAACTTGACTAGCGGACTATGGGTTGTTTGGCCTCCGTCAAGGTCATAGCGAGCTAGGGGCAAAACATTATCGGGAATTTCAAGTGTTGAAATTTGCAATGAGATTGCATACCTTCTATGAGATAGTTGGATCCCGATACCCGCTGCGAGTAAGTGTTACTCCTGGGAGAGTTTTATACATTACAATTAGCCGATCAAGTAGGTGTCTAGAAAGGTGTTAACGGGGTTACGCCTCTGGGAAAACGAGGTTTACAGTAATTAGGTTCGTGCGAAAGCACGGGGGACCTCCCTCAAAGTACCGACACTGGCCTGGCTGAAAGATTGGCGAACTTGTAGTGTGTAATTAATCCCGGCTAGTCTTTCCTTTTAGGGTTTGAAGGAAGATTTGATAAAAAGCAGTGGGAGCCATCCTGATTAGATAAAATAAAAACCAATCTATTCTTGACAGAGCGCACGCTGAGTGTTTTCTTCTCTCTCTCTCCTGGTAGCGACCATATCACGCCTTAATCAAGATAATAATACGGAATATTGACCGAACCCACTTGTTATACTGAGCTGGGGAACGTTGGTCCCGCTCCAACTTATAATTGTTATAAGACAGAGCAGGAAATTGGGGATTACCAGAATTCCTGTGCCGCCCAAACGAAGAGAGTGCATGCTGATGCATCATCTTCGGGTGTGTTCATTATACAGAACTGTTTCTCAGTATCCTTTACATCCTGGGTATGTGATACCAGATCAGGATCCCAGATATGTAATCTGTTACATAGGGCTACAGAAAGGTAGAGAACTGAGAACGGGTGATAAGTTTCATGAGGAAGAAAACGGGGCAAGTGTTGCAGCCAAGTCTGTCGGTCACTGTCACCCTGTATTACAATACATTGATTCTGAACGAATGTTGTTAGATACCGAACCTGATATACAAAATCATATCAGTCTCTTTATCTGAAAAGAAAGGATATAATTTTGTATTGTTGGATAATGTTTTGAACATTTCCTATATCAAAGGTTGATCGGTTCAGGCACGTTATCTAAAAGCATTAATGTTCTAAATCAAACTACAGTTCTTAATATACGGAACACACACGAGAGGAATAGTTCAGAAATGAACGAATTCTTCTTGAGGTATTGTAGACTAGGTCAGATCAATACGACCCGACTGGCTAGAGTTACATATAGATGTATATTTAAATCAGTTTGAATTTACATCTTCTGAAACTCGCCAGTCATGTCACAAAGATAAGATGACCATAGCTCCGTTTACTGAAACAGAGAAAGAGTTAGTAAACTCTTGGGATGATACATGTTGATGTATGAAGGTCCCCTGTCTACAAATACCAAGACTGGTTCTTTATACTTCATTACGTTCTCTGATAATCTCTCAAGATTCAGTCATATGTTCCTGCTGAAACATGAGTCCGAACCTTATGAGATATTCACAGAATATAAGTAAGAAGTAGAGAACCAAAATACGGGTATAAGTATTATGTCCTATGATGAGATCAAGGAGGAGAATACTTGAGCACGGAAATACTGGACTATTCTAAAGGAGAATGAGATTCTCTCTCAGCATTACTCCTCCGTATACACCATAGCACGATGGTATATCGGGGCGGAGCAGATACACCCTATTTGATATGGTGTGCTCTATGATGAGTACTACTGAGTTACCTTTTTCCTTCTGGGAGTTATGCACTTATGAAGTTGCATACCTATTGAATAGGGTTCGAATCAAATCAGTTGCCTACCACTCCATATGAGATATGGAAAGGGAAGAGCCCATGTCTTAAGCCAGTTAAGATTTGGAGTTGCCCGGCCTATGTCTAAAAACAAAATCCGGACAAGCTCGAGGCAAGGACTGTAATGTAGAACTGGAAAGGTTTCAGCTATACAAACTACAGCTGATGATTTGATAGAACCAAAGTATTCAGTAGATACCAACGAACCTCAGCCTCTCCGCCGATCTAGTAGGGTTCCTCACCCACCTGAGAGATACTTCAGTTTCTCTATAACAGTAGGAGCGAGGATTGCATCATGAGATGATGACCCAACTAGTCTCGAGCTGGCCATCAGGAGTAAGACTCTGTAAGAATGGCTGGATGTTTATCGATCTGAGATGGAATCCTTATACACCGACAAAGTATGGACTTTAGTTGCTATATCTGAAGGGTTAAATCCCCATCAGGAGCAAGTATATCTTGAGAAGATTACTTGGTGTACATGGAAAAGTTGAGACTTTCCAAGCTAGACTAGTTAAAGGTTTTCGTCATCGACCAGGCGTGGATAATGATGAAACCTTTTCCAGTATCTATGCTTAAGTCCATCCAGATCCTACTTGTCACGGCTGCATACCATGACTACGATCTCTGGTGGTTGGGTGTCTTGACTGCTTTTCTAAATAATGATTTGGAAAAGAGAGCGTCTATAAGTACACAGCCAGAGGGCTTCGTAGACAATGGGAGCAGCGGAAACGTGTGCAAGATGCTTTATAGGATAAAGCATGCATCGCGGAGTTGGAACATCTGTTTTGATGAATTAGTCAAAGAGTTTGACATCATCAAAATGGTAGATGAACCTTGTATAAACAAAAAGGTAGTAGGGAGTATGGTGACGATCCTCGTAGAGTACGTGGATGACATACTGTTGATAGGAAAGTAGTTTCCTATGCTACGCTCGATCAATCTCCGATTATCACTATGATTCTCCATATAGGATCAAAGTGATACCTACTAAATCCTGGGTTTTGGATCTATGAGATAGATCTAAATGGATGTTAGGATACTCACTAGATGTAGTGAGATGGTGTCAATCGATCCTGAGGAGAATCACTGGAAGTGTTCCAGGGTGATAAAGACGACTGAGTGTCAGTCACAGGCATTGTCTTTACCCTCAGTAAAGGGACGGTATGTTGGAAGAGTTCCAAGCTAGATACCGTGACATACTAGACGATAAAGGCTGGATACATCGCTACTTAAGATGCTACCAAAGAGGCTGTTTGGGTGTATATTGGTTCATGAGATGAACTATGTTCCTACCATTGTGTGACAATGGAGTTGTGGCTTATGCCAAGGAACGCCCGTCCCATCAGTGATCCAGACTTATTCTAAGGCAGCATCGCCTGATCATGGAGATGGTTGATCTCCAGGGTGATCGAGGTTTGGAGAGTAGATTCTGAGGACAACACAGCGGATCCACTCACAAAGGCCTGTTCCCAGAGAGAGACTTTCATGGGATGGTTGAGTATGAGATACTGCAACCACTGCTACAGATGGCCCTAGTGCAAGTGGGAGATTGTTAGTTATATGTATGCCCTAGAGGCCATTACTGTACATAGGATGTATATTGTAGTGGATGCTGGGACATATATAGGGAGGACTTTCTTGCTCGACATGATAGTATGCTATCTGGTTACCCTTTACCTTAACGTGTATGCTGATTGTCTCTCTGTTACATGTTGGTAAAGCCCTTAGGATCTGTACTTGACTACCTGGACTATGATGCGGATCATACTAGTGGGGACATGGTAGTCCATAAGTACATCCTTCACAGTCCCTAGTCGTGGGTGTATCGAGATGGGGCATCGATAATACCAGAGTAGACTAGCGTGTACCTTCTCGACCCATACAGATGGGCGATGGATGATCCCATATCCATCGGTGTTTGACATCAGAGGAGATATACGGGTGCTCAGTAGAGACTGGGTACACTGGACGGACTCGCCGAGAACTCCCAGATGGTATTATACCTCACGTCAGATGGCAGTTCTCTGGTGACACTGGTACAGAGTAGTCTGTTGACCCGAGATCGTCATAGAGTCTTGTGTGGTTCCCACTGTGCTTTGATTTCCATCTTACCACGTCCAAGAGGGCGTGCAAAACGGTGGTTTTTGGGTACAGTCCCGAGTCACATGGAGGCAATGAGCGATAGGAGGGGATTCGTCTCTCCCGGTATATGGGGGTTGATGTTGCGCTGTGTTCGATTGGCTATAACAGGAAATCCCTGGCCAGGGTTGCTGAGATTTACTGGTAAGTGTTACCAGTAGTTTCTCGAACAGTTATAGACCTCGCATCGACACGACTTATTGAGCTATTGGGGTCTGACGTTTACCACCCCTAGGCGAGATATGCGACATATCAGACGATCAGACCGGACTGTACGGTAGTGTTACTGGTCGGATTCACTGGAGTGTGAGCGGGCTTGCTCGTCGATCTTCAGATCGCTCAATACCCGGGTGGCCGTTACGTTTAGCAGACCGCTTGCGGCTTGTGGATGTTTGATATGATCATCATCCGCTGCCGGCGTATTGACGAGTCTTTAGAGTCCTACACAGAGGTTTCCTGGCTCAAGCGAAACGAAATAGGAGCGCATATGAGATATGTGCGGGACCGAGAATAATGCGTGTATGTGATACCGTATTCTATTCTCGCGATATATATATCGAATGGTTGTATGCGATATAACCTAGTTATCGATTCAAGCGTTGATTCGATAAGCCGATATATTGGATACCAGTCGGTTATGTGCGCATGACCGGATCATTGAATCAAGTGTTGATTTAATGATTTAATGCATAATTATATATTTGATATATTACTTTGCATTAACTAGTATCGGTTCACTTTAGACGGATTTTCTCACTCGGATCGTGCGCATTGCATATGCGATATGTTTTTGTGCACTTGATTGTATCATGTTTGATGATGCAAGTCAAGCTAGGGTTCAAGTGTAAAGATTAAACCTTGGTTAATGAAATGGTTAGGGTTTATTATTCATTATTCATTTATCTTATTTAATTATCTTTTTATTTTTGATAAATGAATAAAAGAAAAGAGAAAAGAATGGTTGCTAGATTTGGAGTTTAGTTGAAACTTCATGAAGCTTTGATAAAGTCAACCATACTTATCTCATCCTTAACCCTAACCATTCTCACTAACCATGATTCATTCTCTACACTTGACCATGGTTAGAATTATGATAAGAATTCATTTTCTTTTCATTTTCTAAAAAACTTATCATAATGTTTTTCTTCTTCTTCTTCATGCTTCAAGTGAAGAAGCTTGAAGTCCATCAATGGTGATTGATGCATATGAGTGAGAAATCCAATTCTAAAGTCTACCCACTTCCTATTTCTTCATCCTCTACCTCTTGCCAAGTAGTAGAGTGTGTTTCCTTCACAAGATTTTAGGGTTTGGTGAAGGTGGAGCTTGATTCATCGATGCCTCGACGTAGATCATCTTCGGCATGGACATCGACGACCTAGCTTGCTCATTCTCCGACGAAGCCGATCCTAGAGCCCAGATTCGTTTTGGACAGCGGAGAGGACCTCGTTACGGAGCTATGGAGGTGGAGCACCGGATCTACAAAGGTTGTATTTCCGTATTTTATATAGTTAACTGTTAACTAGTTCTTGTTCGCCTAGATATCTAGCAAACGATCCGTACTTTAGGGTTTGTAGGCACCATAATTTTTGAAATTGCCATGGTTGATGGCTTGGGAGACCTCACTAGAGTGCCTAGGAACCCTGCAGATATGCGACATATCAGACGATCAGACCGGACTGTACGGTAAGTGTTACTGGTTGGATTCATAGGAGTGTGAGCAGGCTTGCTCGTCGATCTTCTGATCGCTCAATACTCGGGTAGCCGTTACGTTTAGCAGACCGCTTGCGGCTTGTGGGTGTTTATATGATCATCACCTGCTGCCAGCGTATTGACGAGTCTTTAGAGTCCTACACAGAGGTTTCCTGGCTCAAGTGAAATGAAATAGGAGCGCATATGAGATATGTGCGTGACCGAGAATAATGCGTGTATGTGATACCGTATTCTATTCTCACGATGAATGTATCGATTGGTTGTATGCGATATAACCTAGTTATCGAATCAAGGATTGATTCGATAAGTCGATACATTAGATATTAGTCGGTCATATGCGATATGACCGGATCGTTAAATCAAGTATTGATTTAATGATTTAATGTATAATTATATATTTGATATATTACTTTGCATTAACTAGTATTTGTTCACTTAAGATTGATTATCTCACTTGAATGTGCACATTGTATATATGATATATGTTTGTGCACTAGTTTGTATCATGTTTGATGATACATGTAAACTTGGGTTTGTGTTGATTAAACCATGTTTAAGTAAATGGTTAGGTTTTTATTTATTTATTTATTTATTTATTCTTTTTGAAAGAGAAATGAAATGGTGGCTTGTTTTGTTCTTTTGTTGAAACTTCATGAAGGTTTGAAAGCTTGATCATTTTGTTTCTTTCGTTTAACCTAACCATTCAACTTAACCCTAGTTTATTCTCTACACTCACCCATGGTTACAAAATGATAACCATCACTTGATTTTGTTTTAATTTATTATTCTTTTTCATTCTTCTTCTTCTTCTTCTTCAAGATGAAGAAAGAAAAGCTTTCTACAAAAATATCAAGTGATGATTCCAAGTGAGAAATCCAAATCCAAAGTGAACCCACTTCCTATTTCTTCATCCTCTACCACTTGCCAAGTAGTATAGGGTGTTTTCTTCATAAGTTTCATGACTTGGTGAAGTTGGAGCTTGATCTTGAGTTGCCTCGACGTAGATCATCTTCGGCATCGAAGTCGACGACCTAGCCCGATCATTTCTTCGACGAAACCATCGCTAGAGTCCGGGATCCGATGATCGCAGTGAGGGGACATCGTCACGGAGCTATGGAGGTGGAGGACCGGATCTACAAAGGTTGTATTTTCCGTTCACTCTTAGTTAAGTTGTTAACTAGTTGCATGTTTCGCCTTTACCTCTAGTCAACGATCGCATTAGGGTTTCTCGGCACCGGAAATTTTTGAATTTGGCATGGTTGATGCCTTGTGAGACCTCATTAGTGTGCCTAGGAACCCTACATACCGTACACTGTGCCTTGACTATGGTCAACAAACACAGCACGAATACTAAGTGCTCTACTTCCTAAAATGACGGAGGGTTGCGGATGGTTTTTAGTAAAACCTTTAACGCTTTGAACTTGATCTCGTTGCGGAATCAAATGGTTTTAAATGGAGTGTTTTTAAGGCTTTTGCTAGTTTCGCTAAAGAGGTCACTCCCGGTGAAGGGATCTCGGCTCTTTCCTCGTCGAATGAGGTGCAGGATATTCACAATACCACTATGCAAAGCAATAACTAGAAAAGCAATCAAAAGACAAACCGAAGGTTGTAGCATCTGTTAGCTATTGCTAAAGAGGTCACTCCCGGTGAAGGGATCTCGGCTTTTTCCTCATCGAATAAGGTGCTGGATGTTCTACAAGGAACACCGCTATGCAAAGCAACAACTAGAGCTACCTGATTTTTGAAATTCGATTCCACAACATCTTTTAGGTTTATTTTCTTTTATTAATCTCATTAATGAATGTCCCATCATTTAAGTCCACCTAAACATCACAGATAAATATAACGTACGCTTATGCCATCCGCATTCGCCTCGATGTCCCGTCTGCACCGTTAGGTTAGGTAACTAACGGCAGAGCGGGGCAGGGCTAGCGCGGGTGTAAAACATAAGCAACGTCTATATAATATATCATATATACTATACATATCACATGATCACATCACAGATAACGCAGCAGAAAATATCATATGAAATATTGGATATACTAGGACGTCCGTGTTTTATTTTGAGCATGTATAAAACACGGATTCCACGGTCGTGATGAATAGCCAATCCCACACTCTTAGACCCCTACGAGAGCGGCAAGCAACCCTACCAATTATAGAGTTAGGAGACCCGGACTCGACTCGTCGAGATGGTCTCCCACTGGACCCTAGAACCCGGTTACTTGTGCTCCCCGCCTTGGGTCTATCTTAATGCGGAAAAGTAAATAATATACAATGGTGACATCATCCTCAACCCGGAAGTGCCCTAATAAAAGAATATTACATACAATGAATTTTACATGAATGAAAAAAGAAAAACACTCATGTCACATAAAAAAACCCGGCTATTCAAACACGACGATCCAATATAACATATCCAGCAACACATAACATCACATGTCATCAACGTAAGTAAACATGCTCATCCCAATTGTCGTTGAGATATAGCAATGAAACCGGCGATATCACATATTACACTTACGGTAGCAGAAAAGAAAGTATAAAACTATAACAGTTGGAATCCACAACCTCCTTACACATCGCATGCCTAACAATTACAAACCCCGCATTTTAGTCTCATAATCGAAAACTCTTTTCAATATCAAGTCGGGAAATTCAACAAGATTCCCGATATCCTGATCGAATGCTTGTCGCAAACTTTAGTAGACAGCCGCACCCCCGGATGCCTTCGACGAAGTGCACTAAGGCGGAACAGGTAAGTCTACGTTAGCGCCCCGGCCGTCTACAGACGCCAAATGCGGAACAAAAACTTTTTAACTGGCGCTATCGTATACTTTAACCCGGATCTGCCATTATTGCTAAACTAACAAACTGTAAAGAGTGTAAAAAGGTTATACCGAACGATCCGAGTCCTTCGTTCTTTAACCATCATCCCACGCTCCGTTGCGGCTGCTCCGATCTCGTCGATCTCCGATCTGCTCGTCCAGGTGGCACCACGTCGACGATTCTTTAAACGGGCTCCCGCCTCTGACTTGAGGCAACTCGGTCGTCAAGTTTGCTAAAAGAGACGACCAAGAATGATGTAGAGAATGAGTGGAATACTTTGTCTCGCTTCGTCCAAATCCGTGGACGATCGGTTAATGAAGTTGCCGAGGGAATCGGGTGATGGAATGAAATGAGCTGTGAAATTCCATACACCCCAAAATCTATCATAATCCTTTCAAGTGAAAACCTCAAGTATGTAAGAGAGAGGAAGGGGGCCGGCCACTTATAGGAGTGGGGGGTGAGTGTAGGAGAGGGGAGAGTAACCTTAAGAACAAAATATCATATGTGAACACAAAAGAATATCTTAAAGAAAACAAGAATGGTTGAAATCAAAGCATGAGTCACAATCCTTGTCACCATTTTCTAGAACCTTCTAGAACCTTCTAGAAGCATGACTCACTCTCATCCAAGAAAAGATAAATCCGTCTTTAACCAAATGTTAAAAGACGGCTGATAGAAAACTGGAAACTGGCAACTTCCAAAAGTGATCCTAAAACGACTTTCAGGATAACCCCGTAACTGTATAAATATACCCGCATTTGTATTACGATCGAATACAAATGCAACTGAGACAAAGATATTATATCTACTTAATATAATACTCGGATCCGGCTTAAACCAAAGCCGACCAGTATCATCTGCCCGAAAAATAACACGTGCGTAAACGCACGTGCATTTTCCGAACCCTGCCATAAAACCATACGGCCTCTACAACGTTTCGCCCGAACTTGGGAAACTGTCTGTGGGGGACTCTAATGACTCGTCAGTACCCTGGCAGTGGGTTTAACCACAAACCGTCAGCGGCACTAGCTATGCGTAACGGCTGCCCATGGACTGACCTCAAGGGAGGCCGATGAGCGAACTCATCCGGAAACCCTACTGAGCCTAACAGTGACAATGTATATACAGTCCGGTCCGTTCCTCTATGAGTATTGAATATCTGTCTAGGGGGCTAGTAACGTCAGACCCCCAATAGCAGTATAAGTCGTGTCGGAGTGTAGCCCAATAACACCCTGAGATACTACTGGAGTACCTACCAGTAAATCTTCTGCCATGGCCATGGACTTTGTGTAATGGCTCTCCTAGACACAGCACGACCTCGCCCCCAATACCGGGAGAGACGAATCCCCTGCCGATCCGCTCACGTGCCTCCATATGGCTCGGGACTGTACCCAAAAGCTACCTGTTTGCACGACTCCTTTGAGCCGTGGTAGGGTAGAAATCAAAGCACAGTGGGAACTCACACGAGACAAATGACGACCTCAGGTCGATGAACTAGCCTGTACACATGTCACCAGGGAACTGCTATCTGACGATAGATATAATACTAACTAGCAGATTCCCGGCGAGTCCTGTCCGGTGTACTCAAAACCCAATGAGCACCTGTATACATCTTAGGTGATCCAACTGACACCAGTGGCTTGTGAGACCGGCCACCGCCCCTCGTCGGGGTCTCGACTGTATACACTAGTCTACTCCGGAGTATCGATGCCCTGTTTCGAAACTCCCACGACTAGGGACCACAATTAAGGATATGCATATAAACCACCCAACTCTCACGTATATGATCGCCATCATACTGTTGGTGGTAAAGCAAGATCCTAAGGGCTCTATCAAAGTGTAACATGTAATCAGTCACCTGAACATGTACACGACTGATAAAGGCAAACCAGATAGCATACTATCATCTCGAGTAAGACTGTCCTACCGGTATAGGTCCTCCGCAATCATTGCAATCACGTACCTGCGATCCAATAATTGACTATGAGGGCACCATCTCCAACAATCTCCCACTTGCACTCAAGGCTAATTATTGCAATGTCGACTACTCACAGCCCGTGTGAAACCGAACATCCAACTCCTCTACTAATCAGTTTCACAAAGCCCGTTTGTAAAACTATTGTGTTCGAGAAATAGCCTCAGTGAGTGGATCCGCCTAGAAGTTTCTTTCTATATCTCTCTTAATCTCAAATTCACGGAGAAAGCCATCTCCTGAATCGAGTAATACCTGTCTTAGAATATGTCTGGATATCTGATGGGACCTAGTTCATAAATGAACTCCAAATCCAAACTTCTTAGACTGTATCGATCACTGAACCTAATCAGTATCCGGCACAATGCCACCCATAGTATCCTCTTGGACCACCTGTCCATAATACTGTCCCTCGTCAGAGGGAAAAATGTAACTCTGACAATCAATCTGTCATCCATGTCACCTTTGAAGCCTGGAATGATAACCGTCTCCCGAAAGAGGCTGCCGTCATCAAATCCGTAGAACATGTACTTATGTTCTAAAACTGCTTCCTTATGTTTCTCCAGGATTGGATTAATACAAACTTATTGCATCTAGTGCAAAAACAACATCTGGTGTGGTACTTGACATCTCATGATTGACTCAGTTGCCTAAGCAAGTGATCTGTCAATCATGCCCATCCCTCTCTACTTTAGTCTAAAAGACACCTTTAGAGAGGGTGACTCCATCACCTGCAGGTACACCACCATGCTAGGAGTCATCTATTCTAAAAACCATTAGAATACTGTCAAAGAACGTACATTGGGAAACTACCCAAATCCAGATCTAAAACCATAGATCTAGAAACCAGAATGTCAAATATTATATCCATATCCTGTCTGGAGAAACAACTGTGTGACGACCACAGTACAACCGATCGTAGTATAGGAATTTTACTTCCCACTCTGTGTATGTCATCCAGATACCATGACATCACACCCTACTACCTTCTTAACAGATCCATCCCTTATTCTGATTGAAGTCAAAACCATGACTTTTACATCAAAAATAGATGATCTATCTCCGCTATAACTGCTCAAGTCTATAAATAGATATAAGCAACTTGCCCACTATGCTTCCGCTGCTCCCACTGACTACGACAACCCTCCTACCGGGTCTCATAGCCTGGAACAACAGTAGTGTCAAGTCTGGGTAAATAAAAACCTCCCTGTCACCGTCCTTGAGCCTACCGAAGTACCTCTCGGGTGTTTGAGGTTACCCACCATATCTGCGGAGTGGCTAATGGAATGTCAAACCTGATTGAATATATAGGTCCTATTAAATTTTCCGTAATCGTTCGCGGTTCTGGAATCACTTCCAGTTCTACCATACTCCCACTACTGTTTTCTGAAAAAATCCATTTTACTAAAACTGTGGCGAGTCAAGAACAATATCACTATTGATCTTCCAAATGGTAGAATATCAACCCTCGTCATAGCCAGGGTCAACCCACAAACAGCCATTACAGAAACGTGCCCTGAGTTATCCAGAGTCTGGTTTTAAGCATAAGCTGGACAACTCCCCATACCTTAATATCTTTTAAGGTACGATCCATTCTATATCCAATATAGAAACTTTGGCACTTATTTAATTGGAACCATATTCAAATCATGCAGCTGTCTCCAGTGCATATCACTTTAATGGAAAGAGGCTAATCAGCATTACTCAACTTAGGAATCCATCCAATTAAGAGTAACCTGAAAGAGAAACACGTTTCTCAAAACTATCACTATCATCTGAATACCAATCACAAGAATCTATATCTTCGATCTCTTTGAAGAATCCCAATACTTATGATACCTGGTTCTCTACTTTATTCTTATACCCACAACTTCTCAAAACTTAGACCTTGTATTTCTACGAAACACTTGTCTAAATACTAGAGAAGTTATAAGTAAACAGAACATAGTATGAGGACCTACCCCTTTGTCCTGATGAACACTGGACAACATACAATACTCTGTATAAGTCCGCTGAGTTGAACAACTCAAAAACCTGTGCGTCGTAGGTTGGAAACTATACCCTGGCGATTTCCTCAAATATCAACAATTACAACGAATTCCGATATAATGAGGCTAATTACCTAATTCCCAATAACTTACTCCCACTCATCATCTGTAAAACCATACAGATATGAGAATGAAACCTGGTAAATACATACCCTTGGAGTAAGTATCTAATCGGGAAAACAGTTTTCTTTTAACAATGCACTGAAACATGAAAATGTTTCGTAGGGGTATCCTGGTATTCATAGCAATGCCTCTTTCATAATCCAATTCATGACTTCAACCGTATATTTTATTGCCATCTCTCCAAATCCCTTTATTTGTTTTTAGTCGTTACCTTCTGTACACCATCGTTAGGCTAAATGGTTTTCTTCCTTCCCTACCGTTCGGCACCAGCCTATGGTTTGGAAGAAGACTATCCAGTAAGCATAATAGGTGTACCCTCCTAAACCAAGGAGTACTCACGTCATGAGAGAAGGTGATGATAAAAGACAACTGAATAATACCTTATTCTTTTAAAGGTGAAATAGGAGTGGCGAAGAAGTACGCGGTTTTGGTCGTGAATGATATCAGTCACATTTAACTTTGCCCTCTTTCTAATCCCTTTATTTTGTCTTTACATATTACCTTCTGCACACCCTACTTAGGCTAATTGGTTTTCTTCATTCCCTACCTTTCGGCACCTGCCTATGGTTTGGAATAAGACTATCCAATAAGCGTAATAGGTGTACTCTCCTAAACCAAGGAGCTCTCGCAACCTGAGAGAAGGTGATAATAAAAGACAACTGAATAAACCAATTCTATTTCTCCTGAACCTGGATCCATTCTCGAAGAAGTCCCTTCGAGTTCGTATATAACCATACGATGGATCTATCCAATGGAAGTGGATGTCCGTACTAATATGGGTGTTCTGAGAAATGCAAAGGGTAGAAGAAGGAGTGGCAATGACTTATGCAACACAGACAATCCAAAAGCCAGTATTTTAAGAAGGTTCGGTCAACTTGGTCACTGAGTCATAGTCTAGGGTCGGTCAAAGGTCGCTGCCAAAGAGAGAGAGAAAAGAAATACTCTGCGTACACTCTAACCTAGATCAGAATGGTTATCACTTTATCTAATCCGGAAACCTCCCACTGTCCTGTCAAATTCTCCCCCAAACCTGAAAGAAGAATCAATCGGGATTACCCGAAGAGTAAACCAACTCATCAGTGGGAATCGGGATCCAACTCTCATCGCATGATAACGTGATGGAATGCATCCACGTTACTCATACTCCAGAAGGTATGCGCATACTTGGCAAGTTTCAGTTTCTTTAGAAACTCCCGATAAGATTTTTTTTTTTTGCCCCATGCTCTTATAACCTTGGCGTTAGGTCAAAATGTCATAAGTCACATGCCAAGTTCTACCCGTCACTATCTTGTTAATTTGAACCCACCCGCACATACCCTTGGCGTTAGGTCAAAATGGCAGAACGGCTGTCCCAAACCAACTCATCTATCTATGCAACAATTGAATACCCAGCAGCTACCAAACACTATGCCTTGGCGTTAGGTCAAAATACATAGCTTGAATACTACTGAATACCCAAAAGAAGTGACGGAGGGCTACGGCTGGTTTTTGGCGAAAAACCTTTAACGTAGTGAACTTGATATCGCTGAAGGAACCTGATAGCTTTTTAAAATATAGTGGCGAAAACCTTTGCTAAAGAGGTCACTCCCGGTAAAGGGATCTCGGCTCTTTCCTCATGGAATGAGGTGCAGGATATTCCACTGAATACCGCTATGCAAAGCAACATGTAATCGACTATAGTGAAGTTATTACCCTGACGCAAACTTCTGCCCAAGGGGTCAGTCCCGGTGAAGGGATATCAGCCCATGCCCCGTCGAATGAGGTGCAGGATATTCCACTGAATACCGCTATGCAAAACAAAAGGAAACGTCTTTGCAATAACACTTTTTAAATTTGTTCCAACAACATCCAAACAGGTTTGTTTTACTTTGCATTGATCAGAATCAACGCAGTCCCATCAATAATCACACCAGAAAAGAACGAAAATAAAATGTACGTATATGCCATCTGCATTCGTCACTGGGTCCCGTCATCACCCGTTAGGTTACTTAACTAACGACAGAGCGGGAACTGGATTAGTGCGGGTGTAAAACATATACAACATCTAATAGTATATAAACCAATATACAATAATCGCTCCAGGCGTGATAATATGCAACATTACAGAAAAGTAATAAGCATCACAGAACAATACAGATAATCTGGGATTCCCGAGTTTCACAGAGCCGCTGCTGAAACCCGACGTTCCCCTGTCGTGTGGATAGCCTGTGCAATGAAACCTAGACCCCTACGGGTGCGGCAAGTTACCCGCCAAAACCTGAAGCGAGGCAGCCCCCTACAGCGTAGTGATGGACCACCCGGTACTTCACGGAATCCGGTAGCTTGAGCACCCTTCCTTGGGTCAACCTGTACCCCCTACGAGTGCGGCGAATAGTCTGCCAATTCTAGAGTGGGACCCCTCTGCCTCTCAAAGCCATGAGATGCGGACCCGTTGCCCCCCAGAACCCGGCTATCCGTGCACTCCGTCGCGGGGCAAAACCTAGTACAGTAATGAAAAATAGTACAACAGGTACATCGACCGCAACCTGGTCGTGCCCTAAAAGAATATTATACAACAGGCAGTGACGGCAGTCCACAAGTTGGACGCTCGCCCCGCAATATCAAATGTACAAATAAACTCAAACTGTACTACCATTGCACACTGCTATCCACCACGACAAATCCGCAACATCACAGCACAACACAGAACATCAACGCGAATGTCACGTTCGCAAACCCGTCTAAAAGAACTATAGCAATCAGAGGCGGTTTACCGATCAAATGACATTCCGGTCGGAGATATAATGTAAGCACTGTAAACTAACATGTTTAAATTTCGATCGACTAAATATCACAAAGTGGGCCCCACGCAAATCTGTTGAACAGTAATAAAATCTGGACCCAAAAGATATATACCAAAAACCCCAATTTCCAACATAGAATGCACTGTAGAAAATTGGCTAAGTGATGTCACCTTCCTGCGGCGGATCCGCGGCCAAACCCATGCTTGGGCTGCGGATCCGCGGCGGAACAGTCGAATCACTTGGTCGAATTTCTCCAGTATTCCTAAAAAACCCTGCTTGATTTTCTGGTATGGTCAAAATAACATTTGGACCAGTTTGAAAATTAATAGAATCTGTCAAATTGAAAAATTGCGATTTTTGATTTCCGGTTAGATCGATATTTTAAACGCGTTAGCACAAGTTAGTATAGCAAAATGGTGAGGCTCTGATACCACTGTAAGTCTACGTTAGCGTCCCGGCCGTCTACAGACGCCAAATGCGGAACAAAAACTTTTTAACTGGCGCTATCGTATACTTTAACCCGGATCTGCCATTATTACTAAACTAACAAACTGTAAAGAGTGTAGAAAGGTTATACCGAACGATCCGAGTCCTTCGTTCTTTAACCATCATCCCACGCTCCGTTGCGGCTGCTCCGATCTCGTTGATCTCCGATCTGCTCGTCCAGGTGGCACCACGTCGACGATTCTTTAAACGGGCTCCCGCCTCTGACTTGAGGCAACTCGGTCGTCAAGTTTGCTAAAAGAGACGACCAAGAATGATGTAGAGAATGAGTGGAATACTTTGTCTCGCTTCGTCCAAATCCGTGGACGATCGGTTAATGAAGTTGCCGAGGGAATCGGGTGATGGAATGAAATGAGCTGTGAAATTCCATACACCCCAAAATCTATCATAATCCTTTCAAGTGAAAACCTCAAGTATGTAAGAGAGAGGAAGGGGGCCGGCCACTTATAGGAGTGGGGGGTGAGTGTAGGAGAGGGGAGAGTAACCTTAAGAACAAAATATCATATGTGAACACAAAAGAATATCTTAAGGAAAACAAGAATGGTTGAAATCAAAGCATGAGTCACAATCCTTGTCACCATTTTCTAGAACCTTCTAGAACCTTCTAGAAGCATGACTCACTCTCATCCAAGAAAAGATAAATCCGTCTTTAACCAAATGTTAAAAGACGGCTGATAGAAAACTGGAAACTGGCAACTTCCAAAAGTGATCCTGAAACGACTTTCAGGATAACCCCGTAACTGTATAAATATACCCGCATTTGTATTACGATCGAATACAAATGCAACTGAGACAAAGATATTATATCTACTCAATATAATACTCGGATCCGGCTTAAACCAAAGCCGACCAGTATCATCTGCCCGAAAAATAACACGTGCGTAAACGCACGTGCATTTTCCGAACCCTGCCATAAAACCATACGGCCTCTACAACGTTTCGCCCGAACTTGGGAAACTGTCTGTGGGGGACTCTAATGACTCGTCAATACCCTGGCAGTGGGTTTAACCACAAACCGTCAGCGGCACTAGCTATGCGTAACGGCTGCCCATGGACTGACCTCAAGGGAAGCCGATGAGCGAACTCATTCGGAAACCCTACTGAGCCTAACAGTGACAATGTATATACAGTCCAGTCCGTTCGTCTATGAGTATCGCATATCTTCCTAGGGGGCTAGTAACGTCAGACCCCCAATAGCAGTATAAGTCATGTCGGAGTGTAGCCCAATAACACCCTGAGATACTACTGGAGTACCTATCAGTAAATCTCCTGCCATGGCCATGGACTTTGTGTAATGGCTCTCCTAGACACAGCACGACCTCGCCCCCAATACCGGGAGAGACGAATCCCCTGCCGATCCGCTCACGTGCCTCCATATGGCTCGGGACTGTACCCAAAAGCTACCTGTTTGCACGACTCCTTTGAGCCGTGGTAGGGTAGAAATCAAAGCACAGTGGGAACTCACACGAGACAAATGACGACCTCAGGTCGATGAACTAACCTGTACACATGTCACCAGGGAACTGCTATCTGACGATAGATATAATACTAACTAGCAGATTCCCGGCGAGTCCTGTCCGGTGTACTCATAATCCAATGAGCACCTGTATACATCTTAGGTGAGCCAACTGACAGCAGTGGCTTGTGAGACCGGCCACCGCCCCTCGTCGGGGTCTCGACTGTATACACTAGTCTACTCCGGAGTATCGATGCCCTGTCTCGAAACTCCTACGACTAGGGACCACAATTAAGGATATGCGTATAAACCACCCAACTCTCACGTATATGATCGCCATCATACTGTTGGTGGTAAAGCAAGATCCTAAGGGCTCTATCAAAGTGTAACATGTAATCAGTCACCTGAACATGTACACGACTGATAAAGGCAAACCAGATAGCATACTATCATCTCGAGTAAGACTGTCCTACCGGTATAGGTCCTCCGCAATCATTGCAATCACGTACCTGCGATCCAATAATTGACTATGAGGGCACTATCTCCAACAGAACACCGTTGCCGCGAGCACCCGAACGGATGCTTTTGGAGACGGGGTTCTTATACAGTCACTTGGTCGAGGCTATGGGGCATGGCTATCTATTGAGTTTACCCGGCGAGTATCCGCGTACGCAACGTGATTGCGACGGACTTTTGATCACATCAAAATCCCGTGGCAACCGATCAAGTGAGACTAAACTGCTAGATTTATAACATCCAAATC
Source organism: Agapanthus africanus (assembly GCA_030015575.1). Classification (NCBI taxonomy): domain Eukaryota; kingdom Viridiplantae; phylum Streptophyta; class Magnoliopsida; order Asparagales; family Amaryllidaceae; genus Agapanthus; species Agapanthus africanus. The sequence goes on along the minus strand of CM057343.1, from coordinate 416,051,227 downwards.
AGTTATCTCATAACAATTTGTGGATTCCAAATATTGTATCACATTCCAGATAAATAGACAGTGTTAAACATTCCAATCGAATAATCAAACACCCAAGTTTTTCCGAAAAGCTCAACACTTGAAATAAGTTTAAAAACATCCACTTCAGGCCACAGTACCAACGGTCCAGCCGTAGAAGGGTCAAGCCACCGCCTCACATGTGGTACGCCGTACTGCCCCAAACCCTAAGGTTCAAAAGGCAGTTCAAGACGGTCACATAATTGAGTTAAGCTTTGTTGTCTTCTAGAGGGTCCATCGCGTTACTTGCACTACTTAGAACGCTCTTAAACTACGGAAAAATCCAACACTTGGAAATTTTCCGGCAGGGGAAAAGGTGAGATATTGATATTCGGTCGAACATTTTAACACGTTCTAAAATACCCGGAAAAACAAAATAAACAATAAATAATCCGATCGAATTATCAAGTCTCCAATACAACCCAGAAAACTCAACTTTTGAGTAAATATTAAAAATTCCAAGAAAACACAGGAAACTTCTACGAGCATTACTGTAGGAAAACGGATCCCTAACCATTACATACGGCAGCGAAACCGCCGCCAAAAGCAGGGTAGGGCCGCGGTTCCACGGCGCTACAGTAGAGTTAGGGTTTTGTTTTGTACAGTTATCTTTATATTTCCCTGCTCTATTTTCTGAGCATTTTTAATTTGGAAAAATCCACAGTTTTAAAAAATGTACAGAGAAGGGTTTTGATTAGGGTTTCGGGGTTCGATCGGGTTTCTAATTTCGTCTACACTTCGCCTAAAGCTCTAGCTAGGCTCTGATACCAATGTAGGGTTCCTAGGCACACTCATGAGGTTGTACAAGGCATCAACCATCCCAAAATCAAATTTTTATGTGCCAAACAACCCTGTACAAGATCGTACACTAGAGGTAAGGCGAAACTAAAAGCAAGTAAACTACTTTACTACTAAGTGAATGGGATTACAACCTTTGTAGATCCGGTCCTTCACTTCTAAAGCTCCGTGTTGACGTCCCTTCACTGCGATCATCGGGATCCCGGACCCCAGCATTGGTTTCTTCGGAGAAATGAGCGGGCTAGGTCATTGACTTCGAGGCCGAAGATGATCTACGTCGGGGAAACTCAAACTCAAGCTATTCCTTCACTTGGTCAAGAACTTTGTGAAGAGAACACCTTATACTACATGGCAAGTAGTAGAGGATGAAGAAATAGGAAGTGGGCTCACTTTAGAATTGTTTTTCTCACACTTTTTCTCATGGCACCATTGGAGCTAGCAAGCTTTTGATGGAGCTTGATGAAGAAGAAGAAGAAGAATAAAGAATAAAGAATAATATGAATCCAAATGAAACTTATCCTTTTAATTATGGCACCATGGTTGATTTAAGCCCTCATACTTAACTCATGTAGAGAATTAACCAAAGTATTAGGTTAAGGGTTGGGTTAACTAATATCCTAAGGAAATGACAAAAGAGTTGACTTTGTCAATGTTTCTTCAAGCTTCATGAACCTTGATAACTTTGACCAAAGTCTCATCTCTTTTTTTATTTGTTAGAAAATTAGTAAAGCCTAATTTAACCTTGATTTGGTTTAAGTCTCATACACCTAACTTGTATGTATCATCAAGCATGATACAAACATGTACACTTGCATATATCACATATAAACAATGTGCACAATCTAGTGAGAAAATAAATCATAAGTGAGCTAATACTAGTTAATGTAATATAATATATCAAATATATAATTATACATTAAATTATTAAATCAACTCTTGATTTAATAACCCGGCTATAACCGACTAATATCATGTGTAACAACTTATCGAATCAACACTTGATCCGATAACCCGGATATATCGCAAACAACCGATCAATGTCACGAATCGCGAGAATAGAATACGGTATCTCATATCGTATTAATCTCGGCCCCGCACATATCACATATGTGCTACTACTCCATCTCGCTTGAGCCAGGAAACTCCTGTGTAAGACTCTAAAGACTCGTCAATAAGCCGACAGTAGGTGATGATCATATCAAACACCCACAAACCGCAAGCGGTCTGCTAAACGTAACGGCCACCCGGGTATTGAGCGATCAGAAGATCAACAAGCAAGCTTGTACATTCTCCTGTGAATCCAATCAGTAACACTCCCGTACAGTCCGGTCTCTTCGTCTGATATGTTGCATATCTCGCCTAGAGGTGGTCAACGTCAGACCCCAGTAGCTCGATAAGTCGTGTCGATATGAGGTCTATAACAGTTCGAGAAACTACTGATAACACTTACCAGTAAATCTCAGCAACCCTGGCCAGGGATTTCCGGTTATAGCCAATCGAAAACAGCACAACATCAACTCCCTATACCGGGAGAGATGAATCCCCTCCTATCGCTCATTGCCTCCATGTGATTCGGGACTGTTCCCAAAATCCTCCTTTTTGCACGCCCTCTTGGACGTGGTATGATGGAAATCAAAGCACAGTGGGAATCACACAAGACTCTATGACGATCTCGGGTCAACAGACTACTCTGTACCAGTGTCACCGGAGAATTGCCATCTGACGTGAGGTATAATGCCATCTGGGAGTTCTCGGCGAGTCCGTCCAGTGTACCCAGTCTCCACTAAGCACCCGTACACCATCCTTGATGTCAAACACCGATGGATATGGGATCATCCATCGCCCATCATATGGGTCAAGATACGTATACGCTAATCTACTCTGGTGCATCGATGCCCTGTCTCGATACACCCTCGACTAGGAACAGTTATAGGATGTACTCGTCGACTACCGTGGCCCCACTAGTATGATCTCATCATAGTCCCGGTAGTCGAGTACATATCCTAAGGGCTTTATCAACATGTATATAGAGACAATTAGATTACATGTTAAGATAAAGAGCAACCGGATAGCGTACTATCATGTCGAGCAAGAAAGTCCTCCCTATATATGTCCAAGCATCCACTACAATATACATCGTATATACAGTAATGGCCTCTAGGGCATACATATAACTAACATACTCATCCTCCTGCCGGGTCTTATTGTCTAGAACAGCAGCATTGGCAAGTCTGGGTAAACAAGAACCTCCCAGTCACCATCTCTGAGAATACCGAAGCACCTCTTGGGTGGCTGAGGTTACCCACCAAATCTGCGGAGTAGCTAATGGAATGTCAAACCCGATTGAATCTTTAGGTTCTATTAAATTTTCAGTAATCGTTTGTGGTTCTGGAATCACTTCCAGTTCTACCATACTCCCACTACTGTTTTCTAAAAAAGTCCATTTTGCTAAAACTGTGGCGAGTTAAGAAAAATACATCTATTGATCTTCCAGATGGTAGAAAGCTAACCCTCGCCATAGCCCGGGATAACCCATAAACTGCCATTACTGAAACGTTCCTTGAGTTTATCCAGAGTCTGGTTTTAAGTATAAGCTGGACAACTCCATATACCTTAACATCATTAAGATATGAACCATTCTATATACAATATAGAAACAAGAGCACTAATTTAATTGGAACCAGATTCAAATCATACAGCTGTCTCCAGTGCATATCAACTAAATGGAGAGAGGCCGATCAGCATTACTCAACTAGAAGAGCATCCACATATGAGTAACCTGAAAGAGAAGCAAGTTCTCAAAACCATTATTATCAACGGAATACCGAACACAAGTATCTACATCTTCGATCACCTTGAAGAATCCTGATACTTGCAACATATGGTTCTCTAATTTATTCTTATACCTACAACTTCTCAAAATTTGGACCTTGTATTTCAACGAAATACTTGTCTAGAACTGGAGAAGTCATGAGTAAACAGAATATAGTACGAGTACCAACCCCATTGTCCTAATGGACACTGGACAATATACAATACTTTGTATAAGTCCCCTGAGTTCAATAACTCAAACTCTGTGCGTCGTAGGTTGAAAACTGTACTATGGTTAAGAAGAATTACACCGCTGTTGAATGCACCTTACCTAATCACCAATTGATATAGGTAAATGTCATTGACATAATATCAAAAAGTTATATCTCACTTTATAAAATAAACGTATAGATATATCAGTTTGAAATTGGTGCATAACGACGGATATTCAAAACTAAATATTTGTTGTCCGGCAAAACCCAGGTGATTTCCTCAAATATCACCAATTACAACGAATTCTGATATAATGAGGATATAATCACCTAATTCCCAATATCTTACTCCCACTCACCATCTGTAATATTATACAGATGTAAGAAACGAATCTGGTAAATACATACCCTGGAGTTAGAATCCAATTGGGAAAACGGTTTTCAATTAACATTGCACAGTAAATCTGAAACATGAAAATGTTTCGAAAGGGTATCCGGGCATTACTAGTAATGCATCTTCCACTATCCAGATTCATGACAGCAACTGTATATTTCCTTTCTATCTCTCCAATCCTTTTATTTGTCTTTACTCATTACCTTCTGTACACCACACTTAGGCTAATTGATTTTCTTCCTTCCTTACCTTTCGGCACCAGCCTAAGGATTGGTAGAAGACTATCCAATAAGCATAATAAGTATACTCTCCTTATACCACGAGCCCTCGCAACCTGAGAGAAGGCAAAGGGAAAAGATAACTGAATAATCCTTATTCTATTTCTCATGAACCAGAAACCATCCTCGAACTGGAATAAGTTCCTTCAAGTTCGTATGTAATTATACGATGGCATATCCAATAAATATGGATCTTCATAGTAATACGGAGTGTTCCGGAGAAATGCAAAGTGGATGTAGTAGTGGAAGGGGTATACGTGGTTTCATCATGAATGATAGTAGTCGCAATGTTGTTACCTTTATATACATGGTTTCATCGTGAATGTCGTTTGCCCTTATTCTAATCCCTTTATATGTCTTTACTTATTACCTTCTGTACACCACACTTAGGCTAATTGGTTTTCTTCCTTCCCTACCCTTCGGCACCATTCTAATGTTTGGAAGAAGACTATCCAATAAGTGTAATGGGTGTACTCTCCTAATCCTAGGAGCCCTAGTAACCTGAGAGAAGGTAAAGAGAAAAATCAACCGAATAATCTTATTCAATCTCTCCAGAACCAGAATCCATCCTCGAATCTGGAACAAGTTCCTTCGAGTTCGTATGTAACTATACGATGGATCTATCTAATAGAAGTGGATACTCGTAGTGATACGGGGTGTTCTGGAGAAATGCAAAGGTGATATAGGAGTGACATTGATATATGCGACATCGTGACATTCCAAAAGCCAAAGTGTTTTAAGAAGGTTCGGTTAACTTGGTTCATGAGTTTTAGTTTAGGGTCGGGCCATGGTCGCTGCCAAAGAGAGAGAGAAAAGAAACACTCAGCGTGCACTCTAACCTAGATTAGAATGGTTAATCACTTTATCTAATCAGGATGTCTCTTACTATTTTCTCGAATTCTCTTCCAAACCCTAAAAGGAGAATTAGTCGGGATCATCTAAAATCACCCTAGGAGTAAACCTACTCATCTGTAGGAATCGAGATCCAACTATCATCGAATGATAACCTAATTGAGGCCACTCAAGTCACCACACTCCAGAAGGTATGCACATGCCTTGCAAGTTTCATGTACGTTTGAAACTCCTGATGTGTGTTTTTACCCCTAGGACCCAAGTGACCTTAACTGAGCCAACATATCAAAGGATCCTAGTCACGTTCAACCCGTTATTATCTTGATTGCATTAGACCCACCCGCACGAGTACTTGACTAAGCCAACATGACCGCACAACTGTCCAAACCAATAGCATATTCATGCAACAGAAAAGCACTACATAGCTACCGAACACTACGCCTCGGCTAAGCACGACATACGTAGCACAAATACTAAGCAATACTAATCTGAAATGACAGAGGACTACGGCTGGTTTATGGCAAAAAACTTTAACGTAATGAACTTGATATCGTTGAAGGAATCCAAGTGGTTTTGCAAATATATAGTGGCACAAACTTTTGCTGAAGAGGTCACTCCCTGTGAAGGGATCTCGGCTCTTTCCTCATCGAATGAGGTGCAGGATATTCCAAACTGAATACCACGATGCAAAGCAAAAGGAAACGGCTATAGTGAAGTTATTACGTTGACGCAAACTTCTACCTAAGGGGTCACTCCCGATGAAGGGATCTTGGCCCTTGCCTCGTCGAATGAGGTGCAGGATATTCCCAATCGAATACTACTATGCAAAGCAAAAGAGAACGTTTGTAATGTCAGTTTTTTAAAAAACTTGGTTCCAACAACATCATATATAGGTTTGTTTTATCCTTGCATTGATCAAAATCAATGCAGTCCCATCAACTAATCACGCCAGAAAAGAACGAAAATACAATGTACGTATATGCCATCCGCATTCACCACTGAGTCTCATCATCACTCGTTAGGTTACTTAACTAACGACATAGCGAGGACTGAACTAGCGCGGGTGCAAAACATATACAACATCTACTAGTATATATATAAATATATATAACAATCGTCCCAGGTATGATATAAAGCAACATCACAGAATAGCAATAAGCAACACAGAGTGGTGGATAATCCTGGAGCCCCGGATTTCACTTGAGTTGCAAATGAGACCGGACGTTCCCCTGTCGTGTGGATAGCCTGTGCAATGAAAACCTAGACCCCTATGAGTGCGGCAAGTTACCCGCCAATCCCAGAAGCGAGGTAACCCCAATCAACAATGTGAATGGGCCACCCAGCACTTTATAGAATCCGGTAACTTTGGCTCCCCTCCATGGGTCAACCAATACCCCCTACGAGTGCGGCGAATAGCCCGCCAATTCTAGAGTAAGGTCCCCTCCGTCTCAACGCCACAAGATGCGGACCCGTTGCTTTTTAGAACCCGTCTATTCGTGCACTCCACCGCAGGGTAATCCTAGTACAGAAAAGAAAATAATATGTACAAGAGTGACATCGACCTCAACCCGGTCGTGCCCCAAACAAATAATATACAAACTGAAAGTGACGGCAGTCCACATGTCGGATGCTCGCCCCGCAATATCTACTGTACAAATGAAACTAAACTGTACTAATATTGCACCCAAGCTATCCACCACGACGATCCAACCACAATCACAGCACAACACAGAACATCAACGTGAACGTCACGTTCGCAAACCCATCTAAAAGAACATATAGCAATTAGACGAGTTGTACTGCTCTAATGACATTCACGATTGCAGATAGTAATATATGTACTGATAAACATTTAAACAATGTTAAATTATCGACTAAGAAACACCCCGAATTGCCCCTGAACAATAGATAACAAAATTTCCAAAATGGGCAAAACAAACAATACCACTGAACCAATATTCCAGAGACTAGATTACCCTGCAAAATTCAAGTCCCAACTCCCCTAAAAAACCGGCGACATCCGTTTTTTAGCAATTCTTGGGGGTCAAATCCGGTGGATGGGGCTTGTTTTTGTAGGGTGTTCTAGTTGTCTCATAAATAGCCTTCTGCAATTGCTTAAAATTTTTTTTGAAGACTCTGAAAATTTGACAGAACCTGGAATATACAGTTTACTGTTTCGGGGTTGTTTCGGTTTCGATACTTTAACATCGTCTAAACTAGCTAGCCAAGGGTTTAAGGGTTTGCTCTGATACCATGTTGGGTTACGGCAGCGTCCCGACCATCAAACCGTGGAAAAATGCAGAACAAAAATTTTCTAAACTAGCGCTACCATGACCCGATTCCCGGATCTACCATAAATCCTATGCTAGCAAGCAATATAAAGGAAGTTAGGAATGGTTATACCGAGTTTATCCGTATCCTTCAGTCTTCAACTTTCATCCCAAGCTCCTAGAGGTTGCAGATCGAATTTGGTTGCCGGTCTTCCTCCATCTACGATGATCCACCTGAGGGAAACGGTGAAAGCTCCAGCCCCGCCAAGTGAGGCAACCGACGCTCCAACGTTGCTAGCAATGGAGACTGGAGATGTAGAAATATGTCACTATAATTTCTCTCTCATCATAAATGCTCCAAGAGCAACTCAAGAAGATCAAGAGGAGGTGAGGAAACCAATGTCATGAGCAACTCAAGAATGGCTAAACCTTTTTCCCAAGTGAGAATGAGAATGAGCAAGTGAAGAAAAGAAAATGAGCAAGCCACATCCAAAACAAGTGGTTGCACCCCCTCTCTCTCTCAATCATTGATTGGATGTAAATTTCGGATGTGTCGTATCGAATCAAAAATTTATATTGACCGCAATCAAACTATGGTGTCGGATGTAGTTTGTAGTGAGTGCGGATCGTCCACAGGGATTGCACGATTCACTTGTATTTTGATACGTTTGAAATGAAATGTTAAGCAACAATAAAAGAAAACATGATTCAAGAATGATTTGTATTCAAGTGTCACTATTCTTTACTCAAGAATCAAGAAACTATAAACAATCAAGAATCGGTGTTTTGATAATATTTCAAATCGACAATCAAGAATATAAGAGAGGCTCGTAGGAATCGATCGGGTCGATAGACGCGATGTAATCTAAAGATATCGTGTTCTTGTCCTTCGAAGAATTGATACTAGATTGATGATGATCGATGAGAGTTTGGGCTTCTTCGTGAAACTAGTGTTTCATCTCATAACCCTTGTTCTTTCATCGATATCATTCCTTTTCTAGCCTCTACCAAATTCAAGAAACGATCCAAACTCCCCAATTTCGAACGATGTTCATCAAGAAAGCATCGAAACAAAATGGGTCGTCGTTTCTTGATCTTGCTAGGGTTTACAAAACTCGTAGGACTCAAGAATCGATTAAAGCTATGTTACATCATCATTCTATTAACCGTCTCGACTCCTCAACGAGCGGAGTTTTATTCACACATCACCACAAAGACAATATTAAAGACTTGTAAAGATAACATGATGCGGAATTTAAAGAAAACAAGATAGAAGAAATATCACCTTTTATTTAATCAACAATTTCAATACACTCTTTCAAGATTTACAAGAAGAAGAAATCGATCGTTGACTCGGCTTCGCTCGTTTCCGTGGATCGTGGATCTACTTTGATCTCTTGCCCGATTGAAGATCGGCTCGGCTCATAAAAGGGTTGAAGGCATCTTGCTTGGCTTGCACTCAAGATCTTGAATTGTGGTTGGATTTAGGGTTAGGGTTTCCTACAAACTCTCTCACTAAACTTGAGGAAGAGGGAGATGAAGAAAGAGAATGGCTAAAATCTAAGATGTTGAATTATTTTCCAAGATTGCCAAGATTCAAAGATGAATAATGAGTGAACCTAGGGTCTTATTTATAGAACTCCCAAACCCTAGGCTTAGGTTTGAATTGGAACTTTCCCTCCCAAAGTTTGTTGAAAGAGTTTGTTAGACTTTAGCTTAGGGTTTAAGCTAGGGTTTGGGGAAAGTTTTAGAAGTATTAGGCTAATGTAATGTAACTCAAGGTGTTTGCTGATCTGGTAGAAAGTTCAGGAGCCTTCTGGAACTTTGAGTGTATTTCTAAACTGTGGGCCCAAGTAGAAGCATTTTAGTCCAAAGAACACTTGATGATGTCACCATATAGCCGCGGATGCGCGGCTCCAGCATGACTTTAGCCGCGCATCCGCGGCCATCTTGGGGATTTGGAGCTTGTGTCTTTTGCAGTGATCTTGGGTTGATGTTTAGGGCTTCAGTTGATATGTTGAATTCCAGTTGCTCTTTTGTAATGATACCGGATTTGAATTTAGTGAGTTTACGAGCGGTGTAATGGTCGAGCAAGCTTCTTTTCCTGTACAGACTTCGAAACAAGGGTTGCAATATATAGAAAATATGCTATGTAATGCAATGCAGTCAATTTCCCTAGAAATGCCGGTTTTAAGGTCGAATACATGTAATCTGATATTTTGCGACCGATTTGCTAATATGTGAATTATGAATACCATACACTTCTATATGGATGCAAATGATAAGGAAATTGCCGACTAAAATATGCAATATTTTCGACTGATCAAATACCCCCAAACTTAATTTCGATCGTCTCGAGCGAATGTTTTATTAAAGAAAAAGAGAAGGAGAAAATAAAGAAAGAGAAAAACTAACTAGCATACTTTCGTAGGCAACACGATTGCACTGAGTATGTGCAACAAGCCTTTAAACCTCTAGGTGTCCCTAGTAGGAGGAGTGTTGTGTCCTGAGGGTTTTCAGCGGATTGCACCCACAAAATCCAATAATAAAAGTAAGATCATGAATATTACATTTAAAGAAAAGAATTGTAAAAGAAAGACTTTGAAAATTAGGGTTTTCAACTAAGCTAGCTTTTCGGTTGTCGTGAGCCCTATCTTAATGGTCATGAAAAGATGTTAGAAATCACGTCCTCCCTCAATAAAACATCGTCTTATTCTTCATTCCTATCTTTCTTTCAAACATCGATCATATAACCCTGCGTGTGTGTAAAGACATCCCTACACCCGGAGAATTCAATTCAAGCTATCATACTCTTGCCCATCGACCTCAGTACTTCTTGGCAAACGAGATTGCTTACACACTTTCATGCGACCGTTAATACTTCTTGAGGTACTAACCGACCGATTACTAATGTGCTTGCTAACTTGGTGTATTTTCCTAATCTTGCACCACCTCAGGCATAGCAGTGACTCCCAGACCAGTTGACCTTGGGGCACTAGGTGAAGAAGCACCCTTTTGCTATATATTTTTATTGTCCTTGGTGATAACAAAACCAGTGTCCATTTTTCTCACCACTTTAAAAACACATTTTTTTTTCCATACTTTTGGCTTTAAGACAAGAGCATTTCAAGGTATCCTCTACTATCCCAGGCTTCAAGACGTGTGTAAGTGCGAATAGCAAGGTAGCAACGTTCAAAATGTTTGGCTTCCAGAATAGAAACTATTTTTCAGACTTATTTTTATCCTCAGATTAGTGACGTCCTTCATCTTACTAACCCTTGGGACAACGGCTCATAACTACTTATTACTAGTTCGTACGAGAAAACTTCTAATTTTCTTAGTTTTCTAAAATTTTTCTAATCTCATGGATGTAATTTTTCACTATCTAAACTTTCATTATCTTATTTATGTACTAAAAAGTGTAAATATTAAAATTATTTTTATATTTGAAAATTTTTAAATTTTTATGGGTTTTGAAATTTTTTTCAATTTTTATAGATTTTTAAAGAAATGTTTTTGTGCTTATGCAGATGATATGCAAATGATGCGAAAATAAGCACAAACCTCCCCCAAACTTGTTTTCAACAGTGTCCTCACTGTTGCCGACAGTTATACTTACAAAAATCTGTAAGACTGGGGGGAATTATTAGTGGGAGCAAAATATTTAAGTGAAGAACTTCCCCGAAACTTATTCATGGCTCAAAATTTGTAAAACTTTTCTTTTCAAGAGCCAGAAAAAATACCCCCCCAAACTTGAGTTATGCAATGTTAATCTTTTAAAATCACAAGTGGGGGTAAAAAAAAATCAGTGATCGATGCCAAGCTTTGCAAAGACCAAATGTCAACACCAACCATTCAAAAATCTTATCAATGCAGTGCTCGGGTTGGTGGAAGAAGAAGTGGGGAAAAGGTAAGTGGTGGAAGAAAATGTGTGTGCGTCTCATATTGGAGAGACGATGCAGTGTATGTGATGGATTACTCGCATTCTTTTTACATTTCAGAAGAAGGGGTGGAGGTTCAATTTTAGTGAGTGGAACCTGATTCATCTCAACACCCGTACATTTTAGAAATGCGAGTTCATCAGCGAAGATCTCCTCAAAAGTTTCATCTATACCCCGAAGAATAATGTCATCACAAGGTGCGGGGTGATCTTCAGACTCTAAAGGCAGTTCATAATCAGTGTTAGTTGTTGACCCGGATATCTCGGTGGAAGAGTCCGTATGTGTATGATACATAGTTGGGTCAAACAACAACATATGAAAAGAGTCAAGATCGGTATTAGGAGGATCATTAAATTCGCTGCTGTCGACATCCATTAAGTCGACAGAACAGACCTGAGCAGTAGGTTCGGAGGGTACACTTCCTAACTTGTAAATGTTCATCTCAATTGTCCTGTTCCCGAAGGATAGGGTCATAGAACCGTTACGACAATTGATGATAGCATTGGAAGTGGCCAAAAAGGGGCGACCTAAAATCACCGGAATTTGATTCCGTGAGTTCGCTACAGGCTGTGTATCAATTACAATAAAATCCACAGGGAAGATAAATTCCCCGATTTTTATTAACACATCCTCTAGTTCACCCTTAGGTCTGGTGATTGATCGGTCAGCCATCTGGAGAGTGCATGGAGATGGTTTCAACTCTCCGATTCCTAACTGCTCATAAACTGAGAAAGGAAGCAGGTTAACACTTGCCCCAAGATCTAGTAGAGCACGGTTAATGTGTTTCTCCCTAATAGAGATGGAAATCGTAGGATATCCAGGATCCTTACGTTTCCTCGGTAATTGCTGGGGGAAGGCCGTTTCTACTGTCTTAGCCATGAATATCTTCTTGGGCATTTGTTTCTTCCTCTTTCTAGTGCAAAAATCTTTAAGAACTTTCGCATATGCAGGTACTTGTTGAATTGCATCTAGAAGAGGGATATTGATGTTAACCTGTTTAAACATCTCAGTGATCTTCTCCATTTGTGGACTTGGTGTGTTAGCCCTTAACCGATTAGGGTAAGGTGCTTTAGCAATAAGCGCTGGGTCCATCATAGGAGAAGGAAGTGCGTGTGGAACCGAACCCAGAATAGAAGTGGGAATCGTCCGAGGAGGGGTAAAAGAGGTGGGCTATAATGGCGAGCCTTTTGGGAAATGGAGAATAGGCTCGGAAGAAGGTGGTAGGGTAGAAGAACTGGGGTCAGAAGTGGAAGTGTGTATGTGTGGAAAGGTCTCAGCCGAGGTGTTGATATGATTTTCAGTATCATCAACTTCTTCCCCAACATGATTGTCAAGCACTCTTCCAGATCTCAATGTGGTGATTGCATTCACATGATGTGAATAGCCAGGATTTGGTAAGGATTGAGCTGGAAGTTTCCCTTTCTCTCTTGCACTCAGTTCGGCTTTTAATCGTGCAATTTCTTCTTCCATCGATTTAATACTCTCGTTTTGGGACGCAGAGTTTCTCTTCATGTCATCGACGGAAGATTTCATTTCAGCCGAAACTTGCATGATATTTGTTAAGATCAAATTCATGTATTGTGCAAAAGAAGAGGATTCATCAGTTCCGGTCAACTGTAAAGGACTAGACAGTGCAGGTGTGTTGACCTGATTTTGAAAATTATGTGCTTGAAAGGGGTGCTGACTTAATTGAAGTTGTGGCTGCTGTTGTGGTGGAGGGACCCTCTGAAAATTGTTTTGGTTTGGAACCGTGTTTTGTGATTGTGATTGGTTCCAAGAAAAATTGGGGTGATTCCTCCAACCCTGATTATATGTGGAAGAAAAATGATCGTTTCTCGGTCTTTGAAATGTGGCATTGGTATGCTCACGACCTTGAAATGGACATTCTTTTGTCAAGTGAGACGGATCAGAACAGCAGCCGCATACAGTTTTGGAAAGTGACATTTGATTAAGGGAGGCGGCTAAAAATTTGTTTTCCATAGTCTCGAGTTTCTTTTGTAAAGCTGAAATGTCAGCTCTAACTCCTATGGAAACATCTGATTGGTTATTGCCACTCCTAAATGATGGACTTTCCCACTGTAAAGATTTTTCAGCGAACTCTTCTAAATATCGCCAAGCTTCCCCATCATCCTTAGACATGAAGGTACCTTGACACATGTTTTCAAGGCTCTGTTTAGTGTTAGGGTTACTGCCCTCATATATGATTCGGCAAAGCTCCCATCTCGGGATGCCGTGATGAGGACATTGAACCAATAGATCCTTGAAACGTTCAAAGTATTTAGAGAATGGTTCAGTAGGGAGCTGGGCAAATTGGTTCAGTTCGCTACGGATTCGAGCTGTCTTTTGGTGTGGGTAGAATTTCTTAAGGAATGCAGTGACGAATTCTCCCCAATTCGTAATAGAGTGTGCGGTAGTGTTGTATAGCCACTTCTCGGCTATATCGCACAAGGTAAATGGGAGAAGTCGTAGACGCATAGCATCCACTGAAAGTTGTGACGTACCCATCATTGCGCATACGTTTTCAAATTTGGTAATGAAAACGTAAGCGTCCTCAGTCTCGAGTCCGTGGTATTTGGGTAAAAGATTGATATACTGGGGCTTAATCTTGAAATTATCCCTATTGGCTGGTGGTGTGGATAAGCAGGTCGAAAGAGGACCTCTATGTGGATAGCATCTTTCCTGGAGAGAAATGTGGGGTGGATTCTGCGCACCAACGGACGGCGGCAGATTAGGGTTAAAGAAGTTTGATGGATTCGGATCCATCGGTGTGGGTGTGGTAGTAGGTAAAGAAAAGGTAAATGGAGAAGTATCGACTTCGGAGTCGATAAAGGGTACGCGGACTAAACGGGCACTAGAATCCCGTGTCCAGCCTATCTTGTACTAAAAAGAGTTAGTACAAGTGGCAGCGTTGGCTTATAATTAGGGGTAAAAATGAATGCGGTGTTTGCTTTTGAAAAGGGACGGATTTTGAAAAAAATGATGCGACAAACCAAATGCAGCACACCAACCCTAGAATCTAATGGTCACCTAGGTCCGGCTCTAGACCGCTCCTAACTGCCAAAAGACAAGTCGCAGGATCAATCCTCCACTGCCTCTTTGTTCCCCTGTGGCCGGATAAGTGCCAGGTAAGTGGGAAGGTACTCCACTACGTAAGTAGTGGGCCTAATTAAAAACCACTAGCCTTAGACACACTCGCCTTAGGCACCACAAGAAAACGCAGATAAGCAATGAATTACCCACGGCCCTCTCTTGTCCTATTGAGCACGACAGTCCTTAGAGTCTTCTCTAGATTTCTTTTAGTTAATGGGGGTAAATGCGGATGCAAGTTTGGTGGTTTTCGGGGCCTAGGAAGGGTAATGAAATCCCCACCTAATTTGGATTTGGCCGTGCCCCTTAGTATCCGTATTTATAATGCAAACAACCAAGAAATCAAAATCACGCACAAATTTAATTTTGCTTTTGCGGCGCAGCGATTATTTGCAAAGAATCCTGCAGAAAGGATTAGTTGGAGCTAAAAAGGGAGAGGGGAGAGAGCAAGAAATCACCTGAAGAAAGACTGCACAGAGATCCCTCTGTGGGACCGCGGTTCCGCCGCAATGACCACGTATATGCCGCGCTTCCGCGGCTTGTTGATGGGTTCACTCCACCAAATTTCTTCAGCTGCTTTCTGTTGCCTCCCTCAACTCTCTGGTATATCCCAAATAATTTTTCCACAGCACAGAATGCTCCAGATCACCGTGCAATCAATCACAACACACGTATAAGAGTTTGTACGAATTTTGATTTCAAGAAGTAGAATGTAATAATTCGTTCACTTCAAACTAAAAATGCAAATGAATTAGCGCGATCCCCGGCAACGGCGCCATTTTGATTGGATGTAAATTTCGGATGTGTCGTATTGAATCAAAAATTTATATTGACCGCAATCAAACTACGGTGTCGGATGTAGTTTGTAGTGAGTGCGGATCGTCCACAGGGATTGCACGATTCACTTGTATTTTGATACGTTTGAAATGAAATGTTAAGCAACAATAAAAGAAAACATGATTCAAGAATGATTTGTATTCAAGTGTCACTATTCTTTACTCAAGAATCAAGAAACTATAAACAATCAAGAATCGGTGTTTTGATAATATTTCCAATCGACAATCAAGAATATAAGAGAGGCTCGTAGGAATCGATCGGGTCGATAGACGCGATGTAATCTAAA
Organism: Agapanthus africanus; assembly: GCA_030015575.1. NCBI lineage: Eukaryota > Viridiplantae > Streptophyta > Magnoliopsida > Asparagales > Amaryllidaceae > Agapanthus > Agapanthus africanus. The sequence continues at coordinate 416,035,404 of CM057343.1, read as the reverse complement.
GATATCGTGTTCTTGTCCTTCGAAGAATTGATACTAGATTGATGATGATCGATGAGAGTTTGGGCTTCTTCGTGAAACTAGTGTTTCATCTCATAACCCTTGTTCTTTCATCGATATCATTCCTTTTCTAGCCTCTACCAAATTCAAGAAACGATCCAAACTCCCCAATTTCGAACGATGTTCATCAAGAAAGCATCGAAACAAAATGGGTCGTCGTTTCTTGATCTTGCTAGGGTTTACAAAACTCGTAGGACTCAAGAATTGATTAAAGCTATGTTACATCATCATTCTATTAACCGTCTCGACTCCTCGACGAGCGGAGTTTTATTCACACATCACCACAAAGACAATATTAAAGACTTGTAAAGATAACATGATGCGGAATTTAAAGAAAACAAGATAGAAGAAATATCACCTTTTATTTAATCAACAATTTCAATACACTCTTTCAAGATTTACAAGAAGAAGAAATCGATCGTTGACTCGGCTTCGCTCGTCTCCGTGGATCGTGGATCTACTTTGATCTCTTGCCCGATTGAAGATCGGCTCGGCTCATAAAAGGGTTGAAGGCATCTTGCTTGGCTTGCACTCAAGATCTTGAATTGTGGTTGGATTTAGGGTTAGGGTTTCCTACAAGCTCTCTCACTAAACTTGAGGAAGAGGGAGATGAAGAAAGAGAATGGCTAAAATCTAAGATGTTGAATTATTTTCCAAGATTGCCAAGATTCAAAGATGAATAATGAGTGAGCCTAGGGTCTTATTTATAGAACTCCCAAACCCTAGGCTTAGATTTGAATTGGAACTTTCCCTCCCAAAGTTTGTTGAAAGAGTTTGTTAGACTTTAGCTTAGGGTTTAAGCTAGGGTTTGGGGAAAGTTCTAGAAGTATTAGGCTAATGTAATGTAACTCAAGGTGTTTGCTGATCTGGTAGAAAGTTCAGGAGCCTTCTGGAACTTTGAGTGTATTTCTAAACTGTGGGCCCAAGTAGAAGCATTTTAGTCCAAAGAACACTTGATGATGTCACCATATAGCCGCGGATGCGCGGCTCCAGCATGACTTTAGCCGCGCATCCGCGGCCATCTTGGGGATTTGGAGCTTGTGTCTTCTGCAGTGATCTTGGGTTGATGTTTAGGGCTTCAGTTGATATGTTGAATTCCAGTTGCTCTTTTGTAATGATACCGGATTTGAATTTAGTGAGTTTACGAGCGGTGTAATGGTCGAGCAAGCTTCTTTTCCTGCACAGACTTCGAAACAAGGGTTGCAATATATAGAAAATATGCTATGTAATGCAATACAGTCAATTTCCCTAGAAATGCCGGTTTTAAGGTCGAATACATGTAATCTGATATTTTGCGACCGATTTGCTAATATGTGAATTATGAATACCATACACTTCTATATGGATGCAAATGATAAGGAAATTGCCGACTAAAATATGCAATATTTTCGACTGATCAATCATGCACAAACAAAAAAATATCTCATCTCAATTTTCCAATAAACAAATCCATGTCATACCTCTCAACATGCTGAACAATGTTCTTGCCACCTCACCCCCCACATCATTTCACAAAATGATTTTCCAAAAATAAAAATCAAATAATGAGGTGTCAAATCATCTAGAAGCTATTCCGTATAAATACGGAATACAACCCGGTACACGTATCGAAGTACAAATACGCGTATTCGTACAAAAATACGAATACCCAAGAGAGAAAATGAATAGTGAACAATAATACTAGAATACATATATATAAATTATTAAATCAAAACCTGATTTAATATCCGGCTTAATCCTAAGCCGCTAGTATTATCAACCGTCCGATTAAAGTCTGTGCAGCCTGCACACATATTTAATCGGACACCTATATGTAACAACATACGACATCTACATCATATCGCCTGAACCGTGAAAACCCTCTGTGTGGGACTCTAAAGACTCATCAATACGCTAGCAGTGGGTTTAACCACAAGCACGTCAGCGGCATTAGCTGTACGTAACGGCTACCCAGGTATTGAGCGAAAGGAAGGCCGACGAGCAAACTCATCCAAACCACTACCGAGCATGACAGTGACAATATCCGTACATTTCGGTCAGTTCGTCTAAGAGTATTGCATATCGAGTCTAGAGGGTGGATAAAGTCAGACCCCTACTGACGCGATAATTCGTGTCGGTATGTAACCCATCACCACCTAAGAAACTATCGATCCTGGATCGGTAATTCTCGTCTACCCCGGCCGAGGATTTCTGGTGATGGCCACCCGTACACAACGCGACATCAACCTCCAATACCGGGAGAGGCGAATCCTCGATGATCCGCTCACTGCCTCCATGTGGCTCCGGACTGTACCCAACTAAAACCTGTTTGCATGACTCTTTTGAGCCGTGGTAGGGTAGTAATCAAAGCACAGTGGGAACTCACACGAGACAAATAATGATCTCAGGTCGACAGACTAGCATGTACATATGTCACCTAGGAACTGCCATCTGACAATAGGTATAATACCCTCTAGCAGGTTCCCGGCAAGTCCGTCCAGTGTACTCATAACCCAATGAGCACCTGTATACTATCTTAGGTGAACAAACTAACACCAATAGCTTATGAGACCGGCCACCACCCCTCATCGGGGTCTCGATCAGTATACACTAGTCTACTTTTGAGTATCGATGCCCAGTCTCGAAAACTCCCATGACTAGGGACATTTAAGGATTTGCTTATAGACCTCCCAGCTCTCACGTATATGATCGCCATCATAATGCTGGTAGTCAATCAAGAATCTTATAGGCTCTATCAACATGTAATAGTGATCTGTAATACCACCTAAAGCATGTACATGATGATAAAGACAAACCAGATAGCATACTATTATCTCGAGTAAGACTGTTCTACCGGTATAGGTCCTTCCTCAATCATCACAATCGCGTGCCTGCGATTTAATAATTGACTTGAAGGCACTATAGCCAACAATCAGCAGGTCATAGAAAGTGGTATCAGGTGACTAGGTATTTCATACCCAAGATGGACTTCACGCACTTTAGAAAATCATGAATTTTAGACTTTGCTGAGTGCTCCTGAAGGGGTAAAATCCATTAGGAGCAAATAGATCTTTCAAGATCTGTGCAGGTGGAAATGTGCTTACCTAATAAGGCTAGACTTGTTGTAAAGAGTTTTCATCAAATACCCGTTGTGGATTATAATATGACTTTTACTTTAGTGTTTATGCTGAAGTCCATATGGATATGTTTTGGCGTTGATGTAGTTCATGGCTATGATATCTGGCAGATAGATGACTATACCGTCCTACCAAATGGGATTTTGAAAGTGCACGTGTATATGACTCTGGCAGAGGGTTATCGTAGTCAGTGGGAGCAGCAGAAGGTGTGCAAGTTGCTTATGTCTATTCATAGACTAAAATAAGGATAACGGAGACAGATCATCTATTTTGATGTGATAGTCAAGGTGATTGACTTTGTCAAAACAAAGGATGAACCTAGTAAGAAGGATGTAAGGACTACTGTCCTGGATTTAGATGACATACTCCAGATAGGAAGTGATGTTCCTATACTACAATCGGTCAGACATTGGTTGTCACACAGTGTTTTCTCCATGTTCGATATGGATAGTATATCAGGAGTTCTGGTGACTAGATCTATGGTTTTAGATCTAGATTTGGGAAGTTTTCTAAATCGGGTACTTAGACAGCATTCTAAAAGTATTTTAGAATGGATGACTCTTGACGTGGTGGTGTACCCGCAGATAATGGAGTCACCCTCTCTGATGAGATGTCTTTTAGACTGATGAAGAGAGGGACTGGAATGAATGACATATCATTTGCTTATGCAATTGAGTCAATCATGTAAAGTCTTATACAACACCAGATATTGCTTTTGCACTAGTTGCAACAAGCATATATTAATCCAATCCTCAAGAAACGGTAGGAAGCAGTAAAGAACATAAGAGGATGTTCTTGGTATTTGGTAACGGCAGCCTCCTTCGGGAGGTGGTTATCGGTTATGGCTTCCAAGGTGGCATGGATGACAGAGATACTGTCAAGTTTTGAGTATAGCCTTTTATGAGGATCGGTATATTGGATAGTGTTCCGATAGGGATACTGAGGTAGGTATAGTTCAGGATGATGGTTATAACTCCACAGAGGATGCTGCCCAAGAAGTTTGTTGGATAGGAATTGTTCATTGATGAACTTCGTCCCATCAGGTATCAAGATAAATTCTTGGGGTGGGGTATCACTCAGTTTGGGAGATTGTACATCTCCGTAATATTGAGATATAGAGAGAAGACGTTGAAACATTATAGCCGATCTACTCACTGAGGCCATTTCTCGAACACGGATGTTCCTCAAATGAGATTTGAGAAACTTAGTAGAGAAGTTGGGTATTCGGTAGCACACGAGCTGTGGGTATGCGATACCGCAATAATTAGCCTTAAGTGCAAGTGGGAGATTGTTAGATATAGTGCCCTCAAGGCAATTATTGTAATTGCAGGCACACGATTATGATAATTGAGGGAGGCCCTATACAGATAGAACAATCTTACTCAAAATGATAGTATGCTATCTGGTTTGTTTTTATCATCATGTATATGTATTATATGGTATTGCAGATCACTATGACATGTTGGTAGAGCCCATAGGATTCTTGCTTGACTACCAGTATTATGATGGCGATCATATACGTGAGAGCTGGGTAGCACATCCTTAAATGTCCCTAGTCGTGGGAGTATCGAGACTGGGCATCGATATTCTGAAGTAGACTAGTGTATACGCTTCGAGACCCCGACAAGGGGCGGTGGACGGTCTCACAAGCCATTGGTGTTTTGTTACCTAAGATAATATACAGGTGCTCATTGGAGGTGAGTACACTGGACGGATTCGCCGTGAACTTCTAGATGGTATTATACCTATCATCAGATAGAAGTTCTCAGATGGCATGAGTACAGGTTAGTCCTTTGACCTAAAGTCGTTATTTGTCTCGTGTGAGTCTTTTGACCTGAAGGACGTACTTGATTGTCGACCCCCCTTTCGACAAGTACCTGGGTATCCATTACGTACAGCTAGTGCCGCTGACATGCTTGTGGTTAAACCCACTACCAGCGTATTATCGAGTCTTTATAGTCCCGCATAGAGGGTTTTCCCGGTTCAGATAACAGATGTAGGAGCCCTACGTTGGTACGTGTAAGGGGTCTGATTAAATACGTGTACGCGATATACGGACTTTAATCAGATAGTTGATAATACTAGCCGGTTTAGGATTAAGCCGGATTATTAAATCAGGTTTTGATTTAATAATTTATATATGTATATTGATACATGTATGTTAGTATTATTGTTCATTATTCATTTTCTCTCTTTGGTGCTATCCGTATTTTTTATACGGATATGCGTATGTGTAGCGATACATATACCAGGTGAAGTATTCCATATTTATACGGGAATGCTTCTAGAAGAAGGACACCTCATATTTGATTTTCCTTTTTAGAAAATCAAATGGGAAATGAGGTGGCATGTGAGGACATGAAGCATGGGTGCAACATGGTAGAAAGGAATGACTTGGTTTTTTAAATGATTTATTCATTTGCTTGCACTATTGGTGCATGGTTGATTATATAGTACCCATTCCTTTTTTACCATGAGACTTGATGATAATTTTCTTTTACTCACTTGAGCTCCATGGCTCATGGCTTGTGCTTCATCTTCTCCTTCTCCTTCTCCTTCTTCTTCTTACTCGCATATTTGAGCAAGATCCTAGAGAGAAATATTTAGTGGAGTATTCCTACATCACCGGCCATCCAAACCTAGCGGCTTTGGATTGTCGGTTCGAGCCTCCTTCGCGTTCCCTTAGGTGGATCGTCTTTGGCAAGGGTGATCGATGCTCAAGCACGTTCCCAGCGGCTACGAGCTTAGAAAGGTCTTCTATAATTGGGCGGACACGCGATAAAAGTTGTATTTCTCAATCTTGTATGTCTTAGCCTACTAGTTTAGGGTGTTTGGTTTGAATCCTCGGGTGTGAGCGTCCGGTGCCTGCAAAAAGTTTTTTTTTGCTTCCGCGTCACCCGCGGCCTCCGCGGTATGGGTGCCGAATCCTAACAGATTCTTTCTCTAGCAAGGAATTTTTTTTTAACTGAAGAGCATTTGGTTTTAAAAATACTTTGAAATTTCAAAAACCCTCTTCTACTAGACGTGTTGAATATGTTTCCATTCATGCTAAATCTCATGTTCATTCACATGCATATTTTTATAGTGTAAGTCTATGTTACACACCCCGGTAGTTTGCGGGGAGGCGGAATAGGTAAAAATCAAAATTTTCTTACAAGGTGACATAGATTATGCTTAAGGATCTTTGCTAAACCATTGCTAACAAACAAACTAGAGGTTTTATCTACTATGCTAGAAGATTATATCTTATGCTACAAGTCCTTCGGGTCTTCTCCACTGTCCTCCTCATCTCCGTAGGCTCCAAGGGTCAATCCGGATCGTGGCTTCTAACGGCCTCTTTGAGTCGAAGATGATCCACCCGAGAGTCTATAGTTCGAGATCCACCTCAAGACCGAGGTAACTAGGGCAACAAGCTTGCTAAACTTGATGGCCTAGGTGATGTAGAGTAAGAAAGTGGATTTGTTTGTTTATTGAAACCCTAATTTTCTCAACACATGAGAGCTTAAGGGATTTCTAGTGAGGAAGAAGAAGGAGAGCAAACATGGGAGCTCTCTTGAAGAGAGAGAAGATGTATGAGATAATGATCCATGAAAAAAAATAAATCTTTTATCATGATAATTGTGATGGCAACCTTGATTTGACCATTATCATGTCACCATTAATGCTAAGCAAAATATCTAGTGCTTAACAAAAATATCTAAGTCAACCATGGTCAACATGGTCAAATGGTCAAACCAATTAGCCATGACACAATTATCATTAAAAAGATTAGTAAACATTTTCTTCCACCTCATAATGGTTTTAATCAAGTCAATGGTCAAAACCCTAATGAAGCATCTCCTTGTTTGCTCCTCACATCCGTGCATACACACCCGCATCCGTATTCCGAAGAATACGAATACTAAGAGACAATAACTGATCCATCTATATATATAATATTAGGATCCGTCTTAAACCAAAGCCCACTAGCATTATCCGCCCGAACATCATACGTGCACAAGTGCACGTAAGTGATCGTAGCCCTGCCGTAAAACCATACGGCCTCTACACCTTTTGCCCAGTGTAGGGAAACTCTCTGTGTGGGAATCTAAAGACTCGATACTACACTGGCAGTGGGTTTAACCACAGGCTGCAAGCGGTACTAGCTGTACATAACGGTCCCCAGGTAGATGTCAATAAGAAGGCTGATGAGGAAAACCCATCCGAACTCCTACTGAGCTTGAATGTGACAATCTCTGTACAGTCTGGTCTGTTCATATAAGAGTATCGCATATCGGTCCTAGGAGGCGGTAAATATCAGACCCCTAATAGCGGTATAAGTCATGTCGGAGTGTAGCCCAGAACACCCTGAGAAACTACTGGAACACCTACCAGTAAATCTCGCTTTCCCTGGCTAGGGACTTTGTGTAATGGTTCTCCAGACACAGCGCGATATCAACCCCCAATATCGGAGGAGACGAATCCTGTCTAACCGCCACTGCCTCCAAATGATTCGGGACTGCACCCAACTACTACCTGTTTTCACGACTCCTTTGATTCATGGTAGGGTAGTAATCAAAGTATAGTGGGAACACACTCGAGGCGAAGTGGCAGTGTGAAGTCGACGGACTAAGCTGTACTCATGTCACCTGGGAACTGCTATCTGACGATAGGTATAATACTCACCAGCAGTTCCCTATGAGTCCTGTCCGGTGTACTCGTAACCTAACGAGAACCTGCATACTATCTCCAGTACGACGTACTAATGGCTGTGCGACAGACCATCTCCCCTGCTGGGATGAGAAGCGTATACACTAGTCTACTCCGGAGTATCGATGCCTCGTCTCGATAATCCTACGACTAGGGACCTGTATAACGATGTTCTTGTAGATTACCCAGCCCCCACTAGTGTGACTGCCATCACAATGCTGGTAAGCAAGCAAAGATCCTAAGGGATCTACTAATATGTATAAGCGATATGCTAAAATAAACACATGCATATATTGAAATAGAAACAAACCAAGTAGCATACTACCATCTGTCAATACAACTGTGAATATCCCAAGCTTCCATTAAGTAATATACAAATCAGTATGATACAATAATGGCCTCTAGGGCATATACACTAACATATAGATTTAGCTCGAAACAAATTTTCAAGAAACATGCGCATCATTCTATTGTTTTATCTTACATCGACACTTTTAGAACTTCCATGCATGAACACACCTACACCTGCAATTCTTGTGATGCTCATGAACACTTGGCATATGCATATAGTTTAAAGAAGAATATTTCTATGGTTGCCAATGTTAGATGGGTTCTCAAACTAAACCCATACGGATCCAAAAAGACTTGGATACTGAAATCCCCTTCCATATCTTATTTTGTAGGTATGGACCAATTGACGACTTGAGAGATTTTGGGTCATGATTATTGGATATGTATGCCTTAGAGGCCATTATTGTATTTATATACATGTGGATGCTTGGACATACATATGTACAGGGCAGTCTTGCTTGATAAAATAGTATGATATTTGGTTTTTCTTTATCTTAACATGTGCGTATGTTTTACTTGTTATTACATATCATTTATATATGTTGATAAAGCCCGTAGGATCATTGCTTGACTACCTACGTTGTGATGGCGATCATACTTATGAGAGCTGGGTAGTTGATAAGCACATCCTTAAAAGGTCCCTAATCATGGGAGTATCTGTAGGGTTACGTAGCACGGCAGCAAGGTTTCGGGAGGCATCGTCCATGCCGTTTTCAAAAAATTTCCGTTCTAAACAACCCTAACCCTAGAATCTTAACTAGAGATTTAAACAATACAACATGCAAACAACTTTGCAAATAAAGTGAATGAGAAATACAACCTTTGTAGACTGGTCCTTCACTTCTAAACCTCTGTGTAGTAGTCCCTTCGCTCCAAGTAGAAAAACACCCGTACTCTAGTAAGGGTCCACATGAAGAAATGAACAAGCTTGCTCGAAATCTTCGAGGCCGAAGACGATCTACGTCGAGGAGACTCAAGCTCATGCTACCTCTTCACTAATTGTAGATTAGTGAAGCAAACACCCTAAACTAAATGGATAATATAGTAGAGGATGATGAAGTAGGAAATGAGCTCACTTTAGATTTAATTTTCTCACAATATTTTCTCACTTAGAAAAAAGCTAGCAAGCTTTTTTTCAATGAAGAAGAAGATGGAGTGATGAAGAGAATGAACTCATGAAGTGAGAATAGCAACCATGTATGAGTAAGTGTCATACACTAACTCATGTAGAGAATGAACCATGAATAAGGTATAATGGTCAGATTAACAAATATCTACAAGTGAAACAAAAATGGTGGACTTGGTCAATGTTTCCATAAGCTTCTACAAGTTTGTAGCCATGAAAATTTCCATCCAATTTTTGAATTACTTAGATAAATATAAATCCTATATTATATCAAGTATGGTGTAAGTCTCATACACCCATGAAGTATGTGGCATCAAGCATGACACATAGAAAATGTACATTAATATATATCACATATATACTATATGCACATAAGTGAGAAAAAGAAATGTTTAATGAGCAAATATTGGTTAATGTAAGTTAATATATCAAATATATAATTATACATTAAATTATCAAATCAACACTTGATTTAATAATCCGGCTATATCACATACAACCGACTAATATCATATGAATCAACTTATCAAATCAACACTTGATCTGATAACCCGGCTATATCTCATATAACCGTCCGATATCATATATCGTGAGAATAGAATGCGGTATCACATATACGCATTAATCTCGGTCCCACAAATATCACATATGTGCTCCTACTTTGTTTCGCATGAACCAGGAAAGCTCTGTGTAGGACTCTAAAGACTCGTCAATACGCCGACAGTAGGTGATGATCATATCAAACACCCACAAGCCGCAAGCGGTCTGCTAAACGTAACGGCCACCCGGGTATTGAGCGATCAGAAGATCAACAAGCAAGCTTGCTCATACTCCTGCGAATCCAATCGGTAACACTACCGTACAGTCCGGTCTCTTCGTCAGATATGTCACATATCACAGCCTGGGGGTGGTATAACGTCAGACCCCAATACCCTGATAAGTCATGCCATTGCAAGGTCCATAACTGTTCAAGAAACTACTGATAACACTTATCAGTAGATCTCAGTAACCCTGGCCAGGGATTTCCTATTATGGCCAATCGAGCTTAGCGCAACATTAACTCCCAATACCAGGAGAGAAGAAACCCATCCTATCGTTCATTGCCTCCATGTAACTCGGGTCTGTACCCCAAAACCACCTTTTTGCATGATCTCTTGACCGTGGTATGGTGGAAATCAAAGCACAGTGGGAATAACACAAGACTCTATGATGATCTCGGGTCGACAGACGAACCTGTATCGGTGTCACCAGAGAACTGTTATCCGACGATAGGTATAATACCATCTAGGAGTTCTCGGCGAGTCTGTTCAGTGTACCCAGTCTCCACTGAGCACCCGTATACCTTCTCTGATGTCAAACACCAATGGATATGGGATCATCCATTGCCCATCATATGGGTCGAGAAACGTATACGCCAGTCTACTCTGGAGTATCGATGCCCTGTCTCGATACTCCCACGACTAGGAACATTTGAAGGATGTACTTGCCGACTACCACTGCCCCACTAGTATGATCCGCATCATAATCCTGGTAGTCAAGTACTCATCCTAAGGTCTTTATGAACATGTAATAGAGAGACAATAAGTGTACATGTTAAGATAAATAGGAACTATATAGCATACTATCATGTTGAGCAAGAAAGTCCTCCCTATATATGTCCAAGCATCCACTACTACATCACATGTACAGTAATGGCCTCTAGGGCATATATATAACTAACAGTATCGAGACTGGGCATCGATATTACGAAGTAAACTAGTGTATACATTTCTAGACTCCGACGAGGGGCGATGGTTAGTCTTGCAGCCATTGGTCTTTTGCACCTAAGATCGTATATAGGTGCTCACTGGGGGTGAGTATACTGGACGGACTCGCCGAGAACTTCTAGATGGTACTCTACCTATTGTCAGATAGCAGTTCTCAGGTGACATGAGTACATGTTACTCTTCTGACCCGAGATCGTCATTTGTTTCGTGTGAATTCCTACTGTACTTTGATCACTACCCTACCACGGCTTTACTGAGTTGTGCAAACAAATTTTGGTTGGGTACAGTCACGAGCCACATGGAGGCAGTGAGTGATTGTAGGGGATTCGTCTCTCCCATTATAGGGAGTCGATATCGCACTGTGTTCGATTGGCCAGGACCATAAGACCTTGGCCAAGGCAGTTCGGATTTACTGATAGGTTGATCAGTAGTTTCCCGGATTGGTCCTGAGCCACATCAGCACGAATTATCAGGTTATTAAGGTCTGACGTTTACCACCCCTAGACCCGGTATGCGATACTCTCAGATAAAGAAACCGGACTATACAGATATTGTCACAGATAGGCTCAGTAGGGATCCAGATGAGTTTGCTCGTCAGCTTTCCTTTTCGACAGGTACCTGGATAGCCGTTACGTATAGCTAGTGCCGCCGACGTGCTTGTGGTTATGAATTTATCCAGTAACTCACTGCCGGCATACTGTCGAGTCTTTAGAGTCCCACATAGAGGGTTTTCCTGATTCAGGCGAAATGATGTAGTAGCCGTATTGGATACGTGCAGGGTTCCGATCGATTGATTGTACTATGTACCCGGACTTTCGATCAGACAGTTGATAATACTAGCCGGCTCGGGATTGAGCCGGATTAAATCAGGTATTAATTTAATAATTTACATATATGTATTTCAATATGTATATTCTACTATTATGTTCTTTTTGTTATTCTATCTTTTTGGGTATTCGTATTAAAATACGAATACAGGTATGTATATATAGTAGAGTTTAATCCGTATTTATATGGAAAACATTCTAGAAGGTGGACACCTCATTTTAGTTATTATCCATTTATCGTAAATGGAAAATGAGGTGTAAAGCAAGGTGAGGGGAGTATGGTGAGAACCTTACCTCAATAGTATTGACAAATGAATTTTTAATTCATTTGTGCTAACTATTGAAGCATGGTTAGATTTTTATATTGTAAGAATCATTTTACAAAACTATGGTGAGGATTATTCTCTCACATGCTTGATTCATTTTCATTCACTCTCACCATTTACTTCACTCTCCTATCTAGTTCTTGAGCTCCTCCACCTTCATCTATAACCTCCTCTCTACACTCTCATGTATTGAGAATTAAGAGATGAGATGAGATAGAAACACACAAAGAGCCCCACACTACATCCTAGACTATTTAAACTAGCAATATAAAGTCTCTAATTGCTCCACTACACTCTTAGTGTGGAGCTAGAGCCATGGACTATATCTTTCGGGTGGATCATCTTTGATGGAGGAAGACCTGCCATCTAACTCGATCCAGGAGAACCGAAGGATCAAGAAAAGAAGAACAAGCTCGTTCAAGGAGATTCCTAGGATCAAGTGAAGAGGATAGAAGACCGAAGGATACAGATCTTTTGGTGAGACATTTCTATCATAGTAGATAGCTTTTCACTTTGCATGCTAGTTTAGGTTTATGGTAGATCCGACATCGGGTTATTCTAGCGCCAGTTTTTCAAACCCTAAAATTTTTGTTCCGCAAACGGCTACTGTAGATGATCAGGGCACTAGTATCACCCAACATGGTATCAGAGCAACCCCATAAATCCTTACTAGCTAGTTTAGATAAGTTTAAAATATCGATTGACAAAATTTCGCAATTCCATTGATATGCCCGCTGTCAATTTTGAAAAGTGTTCAAAAAATATTTTCTATGAGCTTAAAAATACATGCAGGGTACTTTAGAGAGCCATAAGAAATTTGAGCACATGCCCTGTAAGGTTCCCTAGCACGACAGTAAGGTTTCGGGAGACATCGTCCATACCATTTTCAAAAAATTGTCATGCTAAACAATCCTAAACTTAGAATCTTTAACTAGAGATTTAGACAATACCAAATGTAAACTACTTTACATGTTGAGAACAAGAATACAACCTTTGTAGTTCGAGTCCTTCTCTTCTAAAGCTCTGAGTTGAAGTCTACACGACTCTACAAGGCTCCTCTTCGAGTTGAACGACCTTCCTTCGTGATCTTCACACCAAAGACGATCCACCCGAAGTTCCACAAGATCAAGCTAACTCTACACTAAACTCCTTTAGTTTATGAAACACACCACACTAAATTGCTAGTTTGGTGTGGGATGATGAAGTAGGGGATATGATAAGCTCACTTGGTGTCTTACAAGCTCAATGATTCACATCTCATGTGAGGGTTTGAGCTTGGAGGTGAGATGAATAAATTGTAGAGATCAAGAGGAAGAAGAAGCTCAAGGAAATGGCTAAGGCATTAAGTATGAAGCAAGTGTAGAAAACAATAATATGAATCATCTCTCTCCTCACTCATTCAAGCATGGAATAAATTGCAATTCTAAATTGCAACCATGCTTGAATAGTGAGTCAAGACTAATAAAAAACCATATAAATCCATGCCTCATCCATACCTAAAATATCTCCACAATTTACACCTCATTTTTCCATTTTCTAAAAATAGAAAAACATGCCATGCTTCATATAATATATATATATATATATAAAGCAATTAGTGAGCTAATGATATTAGTTAAGATATAATTATATCACATATAATATATATCACATTATTAAATCAATACTTGATCTAATAATCTGGTTATATCACATATAACCGACTAATATCATTTATCTGAATATCACATTATCAAATCAACCCTTGATTCGATAATCTGGTCATATCACATATGACTTAACCGATACTAGATAACTGCCAGATTACAATACGGTATCACATACACGTATTTAATCAGGCCCACGCACATATCACATATATGCCCTACTTCATTTCGCTCGAACCAGGAAACTTCTGTGTGGGACTCTAAAGACTCGTCAATACGCCGGTAGTAGGTGATGATCACATCAGTCACCTACAAGCCGTCAGCTGTACTAGCTGGACGTAATGGCTACCCGGGTATTGAGCGATATGAAGATCAACAAGCAAGCTCGTCCATACTCTTCATGAAACCTATCAGTAACACTACCGTATAGTCCGGTCTCTTCGTCTAATATGTCGCATATCATGTCTAGGGATGGAAATCGTTAGACCCCAGTAACGTGATAAGTCATGCCGATGTCTGGCTTATAACGGTTTGAGAAACTACCGATAACACTTATCAGTAAATCTCGGCAGCAGCCCTGGCCAGAGACTTCCAGTTATAGCCAATCGAGCATAGTGCAACATCAACCCCCAATACCGGGAAAGACGAAACCCCTCCTATCACTCATTGCCTCCATACGACTCGGGACTGTACCCAAAATCCACCTGTTTGCATTTCTCCTTTGAGCGTGGTAGGGAGGAAATCAAAGCACAGTAGGAGCCGCACAAGACTCTATGACGATCTCGGGTTTACAGACTAACTTGTACCGGTGTCACCAGAGGACTGCTATCTGACGATAAGTATACTACCATATAGGAGTCCTCGACGAGTCCTGTTTAGTGTACCCAGTCTCCACTGAGCACCCGTATACCATCTTTGATGTCAAACACCAATGGATGTGGGATCATCCATCGCCCATCATATGGGTCAAGAAGCGTATACGCTAGTCTACTCTGAAATATCGATGCCCTGTCTCGATATTCCCTCGACTAGGAACAATTAAAGGATGTAATTGTGAATTACCCTGACCTCACTAGTATGATCTCCATCATAGTCCAGGTAGTCAAGTACATATCCTAAGGGTTTTATCAACACGTGAGAGCAAGACATTATCACAATACAAGTCTACATGTTAAGACAAAGTACAACCAGATAGCATACTATCATGTCAAGCAAGAAAGTCCTCTCTATATATGTCCAAGCATCCACTATAATATATATCATATGTACAATAATGGACTCTAGGGCATACATATAACTAGCATGCCCTTCATTCCGCCGTGGAAGCGCCGCGAAACATGCTTGTTTGCGGCGGTTCCGTGGTCGGAGTGGGGCCACTGTGCTCAAAAATTCTTCTGGAGCTCTACTGTATGGAAATGTGATTTTTTGGATGTATATTTTTGGCCCAGATTTGTTTAAGTACTGGTTAGCACTTGGGGCCTATACGAGAAAGGTTTTTGTCGATAAAAATTTTAAATACGTGTTTTATCAGTACATATGTTATTATTTGTGACTGTGAATATCATTGAGCGGTATAACCCTACTAATTACTATATGTTCTATTAGACGGGTTTGTGAACATGATATGCACGTTGATATTCTGTAATGTGCTGATATTGTGTTTAGATTATCGTTGTGGATAGCCAATGTTGCAATGGTAGTATTACAGTTCAGATTCACTTGTATATTCATATTGCGCGGCGAGCGTCCGATATGTGGACATCCGTCTCTGCCGGATTGTATATTATTTGATTGGGGCACGACCGTGTTGAGGTCGATGTCACCATTGTACATATATTTTTCTTCTTTTCTATACTAGGATTACCCATCGGTGGAGTGCTCGAATAGCCGGGTTCTAGAAGGAAACGGGCCCGCATCTCATGGCGTTGAGACGGAGGGGGCCTTACTCTAGAATTGGCAGGCTATTCGCCGCACTCGTAGGGGGTATAGGATGACCCTCGGAGGGGCACTCAAGTTACCGGATTCTGTGAAGTGCTGGGTGGCCCATTCACTTTGTTAATTAGGGTTGCCTCTCTTCTGGGATTGGCGGGTAACTTGCCGCGCTCGTAGAGGTCCGGGTTTTCATTGCACGGGCTGTCCACACGACCGGGAATGTCGGGTCTCATTTAGGGATCAAATGAAATCCGAGGCTCCAAGATTATCCACCATTTTTTGATACTTGTTGATGTTCTGTGATGTTGCTCTTATCATGCCTGGGACGAATGTTATATATATATTTATATATACTAGTAGATGTTGTATATGTTTTGCACCCGCGCTAGTCCAGCCCTCGCTCTGCCGTTAGTTAAGTAACCTAACAGTGCATGACAGGGCCCCGTGGCGAATGCGGATGGTATATACGTACATTGTATTTTCGTTCTTTTCTGGTGTGATAGGGATTAATTGATGGGACCGTAGTAATTTTGATTAATGCAAGCAAATAAACCTAAAAGATGTTGTTTGAACAAATTTCGAAAAACTATAGTCATATTCTTTCAGTTTGTATAGTGGTATTCGGTCATGAATATCTAGCACCTCATTTTAGGAGGCAAGAACCTAGATCCCTTCGCGGGGAGTGACCTCTTGAGCAAAAGTGTATTCTGTAGATTACTCGGTTTTCTTCAAAACCACAAGTTTTCAAAAGCGGAGCCTAAACCACTCTTTTTCAAAACTACTTGGTTCTTTCAACGATATCAAGTTCATTACATTAACGTTTTTTTGCCAAAAACCAGCCGTAGCCCTCCATCGTTTCAGAATAGTAATATTTAGTATTCGTGCTATGTTTGTTGACCAAGTCAAGGCGTAGTGTACGGTAGCTAAGTGGCACTTTTCTGTGCATCATAATGCAATTGGTTAGAACAGTCATGCAGCCTTGTTAACTTAGTCAAGGTCACGTAAAGGTGGGTTTAATGCAATCAAAAAAATGACAGGTTGAACTTGACTAGCGGTCTATGATTTGTTGACCTAGTCAAGGTCATAAACCGTTAAGGGCAAAAACCACATCGGGAGTTTCAAATATACAACAAACTTGCTAGTGTTGCATACCTTCTGGAGTGTAGTAACTAGAGTGGCTTCCATCTAGGTTATCACGCAATGACAGTTGGATCCCGATCCCACTGATGAGTAGGATTACTCTTGGGAGATATTTTTCACTTCACAATTAGCTAACCTATTAGGTGTCTAGAAAAGTGTTAACGGGGCTACGTCTCTGCGGAAACGAGGTTTATTTTAATTAGGCCCGTGCGAAAGCACGGAGAACCTCTCTCGGAGTACCAACACTCACCTGGCTGAACGGTTAGCGAACCTGCAAGGTGCGAATGATTCCTACCAGTGTTCCTTTATTATATGTTTGAAGGAAAATTCGAGGAAACAATGGGAGCCATCATGATTAGATAAACTAATAACCAATCTGATCATGCAAGAGCGCATGCCGAGTGTTTCTTTTCTCTCTCTCCAGGTAGCAACCATTTCACGTCCTAATCAAGATAATAAAATGATTGACTAGACCGAACCAGCTTGTTACACTAGGCTGGGGAATGTCGGTTCGGCTCTAACTTGTGACAACTGTCATAAGTACGAGTTAGGGCAAGAGGACTGTACGGAATTCCAGATAACCCTATAGAAGGAGAAGCATTCTAATGCGTCCTCTTCAGGTTATTTGTTATTGAAAATTGTTTTTCGGTCAACCCTACCTCCTGGGTACTTGATACCGGATTAGGATCTCACATATGTAATTTATTACAAGAATTGAGAAAAAGTAAAATGGTTGGACCGGGTAATATGTACCTCAAAGTAGGGAACGGAGCACAAGTTGATGCTACTGCCGTCGGTGAATATCACCCGGTATTGCCAAGCGGCAGTACTATGATTTTGAACAATTGCTACTATGTACCTTCCATACTTTGCAACATCATATCAGTTTCTTTACTTGATAAAGATGGATATAAGTTTGTTCTAACTAGAAATATCATGAACATTTACCTTAATCAGGTATTGGTTGCACTGTGTAATGGTATCTATGTTCTAAATCAAAATACAGTTTTCAATGTATAAAACACACACAAGAGGAAGAGTTCAGATGTGAAGAACGCCTAATTGTGGCATTGTAGACTTGGTCATATCGGTGAGAAAAGACTAAGTAAGTTGCATAAGGATGTATATCTGAATCCATTCGAATTTTCACCCTATGAAACTTGTCAGTCCTGTCTCAAGAGAAAGATGACCAAATATCCGTTTACTGGACACGAAGAAAGAGCTAAGGAGCTTTTGGGACTCATACACAGTGATGTATGTGGTCCGATGTCTATACATGCGAGGGGTGGGTTCTCGTACTTCATTACATTCACAGATGATCTCTCTAGATTTGGGTATGTTTATCTTTTAAAATGCAAGTCTGAAGCTTTTGAGAAATTCAAAGAATATAAAAACGAAGTAAAGAACCAGATAGGAAAAAGTATTAAGATCCTTCGATCTAATCGAGAAGGGGGTACTTAAGTATGGAATTTCGGGACTTTCTAAAAGAGAATGGTATCCTTTCTCAGCTTACTCCTCCGTATACACCACAGCACATCGGTGTATCGGAGCAGAGGAACCGTACCCTATTAGACATGGTTCGCTCCATGATGAGTAATGCTGAAATTGCCTTTTTCATTATGGGGATATGCGCTTGAGACAGCAGCATATCTATTGAATGATGTCCCATCCAAATCCATACCTAAGACACCATTTGAGATGTGGAATGGTAAAAGGCCATATCTAAAATGATTTAAGATCTGGGGTTGTCCAGCTTACGTTAAAAAGCATAATCCGGACAACCTAGTGGCACGGTCAGTACTGTGTAAGTTTGTAGGATATCTAAGGAATGGTTATGGATATCTGTTCTACCACACCGAGGAACAGAAGGTGTTGTTTCTCAGCACGCCGTTTTCTTAGAAATGGAGTTTATTGCAAAAGAAACTAGTGGGATGATCGCATGCTTTTGGCGTGTCGGATGTTCAAAGTTCTAAAGTTTACCGCGATCAGGACGGTATCGCTATGCAGCTAGCCGGTTGAGCATGGGTCGATCCACAGGGAGACGGTTGTATGTCCGTTCGAGTTTTAACGAGTCAATAAAGAATGTGTATATGAT
Organism: Agapanthus africanus; assembly: GCA_030015575.1. NCBI lineage: Eukaryota > Viridiplantae > Streptophyta > Magnoliopsida > Asparagales > Amaryllidaceae > Agapanthus > Agapanthus africanus. Next base: position 416,016,333 of record CM057343.1, on the reverse strand, counting down.
TGTTCAATTCTAACCTATGCGTTATATGCAAGTATAAAGTTGTTAAGAAAAAGATACGAGAGTGTAAGCTAAAGAAATCCGTACTCAAAACCTTTGAGCCGAGTCTTGACCAATTGAAGCTAGAGCAATCGGCAACAACGTGGATTAGGGGATTTAAACACGGTATTCGTGGAATCCGGCTTATTTACCCTTGTCCTTCCGTTCTTGTCTCTTGCTTTCGCCTCCGGCCAAACCGAACGCAACCGGTCGCGGTTAGGAATCACCGTTACCTTGGTAGGGTAGGGTGCCTAACAGAGCGCTTGCATATCGTTTGGGCGGAGTTCAATGGAAAATAACGGGAAAAGGAAATGAGCAAAGAAATATTAACTTACAATATCGTATTTATTCTTAACAACAATAATTACAACCATTCACAAAACGAACCAAAAAAGAGAGAACAAAAAGATAAACAAAGAAAAGAAAAGATTACAAGCAAGTAATTAAAGTGCACGGTAATAAATTGCAAGTAATAAAAGACAAGAATGAAAAATGCAAGAAAGAGATAAGCAAGAAAGTAACACTAAGAACCATAGAACTCAATACAAGCCATGGGATCAATAGCCAACCCTTAAACTTGCAAGCTCAATCAAGAGGTTGCAAGATCAAGAGAAGGGTAAAGAACTCATGTGAAATGAAGCACAAAAGAGAGAACAAAATGATACAACCCCTTTGAGATCAATGACCAAAGCTTAAACTTGCAAGCTCACTTAAGAGGTTGCAAGATCAAGTTAAGGTAGAGAGCTCAAAGGGGAAGCTAAGCAAAAGAATGATACAAAAACCCTCATCTTCATTTAACATCCACTCAATGCTCTCACTACATTTTCATGGAGGAAAGAATGAAGAAGAAGAAGACTAAAAACTAACAAAAAAGAGGCATGAGAATGAACCCCTTGGCTTGGCTCAGAACTGGGGTATTTATAGGCAGGGAAATGGAAACCTAGGGCAAGAATATGGCTCCACATAAAATTACCCAACAGCCCCTAAAAAATGACCAACTGCCGACACCGTACGGCAGCGGTTCCGCGGCTTAAGCCTGCTTAGGCCGCAGAACTGCGGCCGTCTTGATGAGTTGGGTCACAATATTTTGTGGCCTTCCCTGGTTTGTAGTTGTCTGCTGTTTGGTATATGACTTTTCTCAGAATCTCTTCACATTTCTTCCAGAATTTTAGTAGATCAAAAGGTGATGTGATGTGGATTTTTTGCCATGATTTCCTCGAGCTCCGCGTAGATATGTTGGATTTTGTGTTGACATTGAGTTTTGTGCACGAAAATGATAATCGATTTGCCATTTTGTCCCTTAAACTGGTATGTGGCAACACACGGATAGAGAGCGGAGACCCGTGTTTTATCTGTGGTTGGCAGTAATCCGGAATTTTTCGTACTTTTCCATGAATTTCATTGTTTAGAGCTGAGAACCAGTATCCTGTAAATATGTAGCAAACACTGATTAAAAGCACTTGCCTATAACCAAACGAGCGTAAGAATGGGCGGTATAAAATGCAGTATTCTGGTATGAACAAATACCCCCAAACTTAAATTTTGCTCATCCCGAGCAAAACCAATTATTCACAAAAAATTCCTAACCGCACTTTCGCAGGGAACGCGATTGCACTGAGCACGTGCAACAAGCCGTTAAACCTTTAGGTGTCCCTAGGAGGAGGAGTGTTGTCTCCTGAGGGTTTTCAGCGGATACTACCCACAAAATCCGGTCAAGCTAGTTTTGCGAAATAACTATGATTCAAACCCTAAAGTTTTGTTTCAGAAAATAACAATTCTATGATCCTAAGTCTAAACTATCGAACCCTTATTTTTCACACCTCGCTTCTTATTTAACTACAGATTTTATATGTCTTTACGTGCAGTGCAAATAGTGTCGTTAAGTTCCAGAAAGATCGACTAAAGTCATCATGTCACATAATAAAGCCCAGATAAAAATTTTAAAAGGATCACATAAGTTTTATAAAGAGTTAAGCAATTTTTCATGTTTCGTTTTCCAGTAAAGTTTCAACTTCAGAATTTCTATCTTCCCTAACAGAAAACTAGGTCTTATTTTTCACTCCACCTTTTTCTTGTTTTCATTTCATACACACCTCTGTGAACGTGCAATAGTCTTTATCATAGAATAAAACCTTCATATCTCCGGTAGAAATTTTTTTTTTATAAAAACCTGTCTTTTGTCAAGATTATTCTCACACAAAGAACCGTTAGGAATTTTAACTCGGAGAGAACACTTGCTTGACTTTGTTTTAATCTGGACTTTCTAGGCTTCTTAACGAGCATTGGGCCAATGCACCCAAACCAGTTGGCTTTAGAGCATTAGGTGTAGAGACACCCCAGCGGACTTAATTACTCAAGTTACCTAGGCCCAAAAACAAAAGACAATTTAGCGTGAAAATCATGATGATTCAATGCGAACGGAGATATAACCGGCAGTTCAGTTATTTTTTTGGATAAAAGTTTTAGTGGGTTAGGTGTGTAATCATTCCAATCAAGTTCCAGATGGGTTATTTTTCAGAATTAGTTCCAATTAAGGAATTAATAATATCCCTTCATATTCACTTCACTTCATAAACTATTCTTGATATTACTTATTTCAGAACAAACTTATTTGATCCTCAGAAAATCATTTATCCATTTAAAAGTTTTTAGACATAAAAGACTTGTCATCTAATTTCCAAAACTCACGACACGTGTAGTGTGATGTAAAGACGTATATCAGCTATAGTTAACTTCAAAGGAGAGTTATCTTTCAGGTTTTCAAAATCTAAACATAAGATTTAGTTATTCTTATCTTATCAAACAAAACCGTCGAAATGTTGAATCAGAGTTCTCCCACTAGCTAACTTGACAAAGTTTTTATATTTTTGGAAATTTTTTGATTTTTGTGGGTTTTAATAAGGTATGTAAATGTAAAATATACAAATGAATGCGAAGGAAGAAAGCTTACCGAGCACACCCCAAACTTAAACTTGACAGTGCCCTCACTGTCAGGCTACACCAAGAGGGTCAAAATTATCGGCGCTCTCCAAAAGAAAATTTTATAATAAAATAAAAAAAGAAAACCAAAAATATATACACAAAAAGGTTCCCCCCAAACTTAAGTGAAACAGTGTTTCCACTGTTAAACGTTGAAGTTCAGGAATAGGGGGAAAAGAACAGTATCAAGCTATACAAGGCCTTACACAGGCCAAAGGTGAGCACCAACCATTCAAAGATCTTATCGTGATAAAGCAGTGGCTGGTGGAAGAATACGGAGAGGTAAGAAATGGAGAATATGCGAGACCGTATGGAGAGAGAAGTGGGATACGGTCTCGGTATATGAGAAGAAGAATGGCGGAAGGGAGAAAGAATTGGAATACGAACTTGAGGGTGGAAATGGATTGAATAAATTAGTACAATCTGTAATGATCGATGTGAAAAGATGGATAGTACTAATCTATCAATATGGCGTGAAATTGGGTCAAAACCCTCAAGATTCGTGAGAAACTATGGGTACGCCGAACTTGGTAAACCAGACATAGGAAGTGAAAATGATACGGTTTCTTGCAATGTCGGAACGATGGAAAGGATGGGGGGAAGTGATTGAGGAAGGGTATCGGTTAAGGGTTCTGGAGGGTGTACACAGTCAATGACAGGGACAGGATGAATTGGAAAATCCGACACATCAAGCAAAACTGGTTCATCCTAAAAAATATCCTCAAAATTTTCCTCAAAATTCAGCACATCCATGCATTTATCCTCAAAATCCAGACGCATATGGGGTTCGGGAAAAACATTTAATGACCCGGGATGATGAATTGGAGAGAAAAACTCAGCCAAATCTACGGGTTCATCATCCAAAATATTCCCAGCGTCAATATCCTCAATCAAGTGAAAATCTATATTCTCAGACACCTCAACAAAAGCATGGATATTAATCAATTCAGGTTCTAGAGTGGAGGTGTAGAGGTCAAAAGGATTGGGTGTGGTTTCACTCGAAAAGGACCCTTCACAATCGGGCAAATCAAACACTATAAAGTCACACAACTCATTATATGTTCTATCTTTAATCAATGAATAGTTTGGACCCCTAGATAGACATTCAAAACCGGAGTTGTGGGATTCAAGTTGAAACGGGTAGGCTTGATTCGGAAAGGGGTACATCTCACTTTCTCCACTCAAATTCTCAACCTGTCCTACCGGCTCTTCATACATTGGAAAATTTAGAGCTAGTTGAAAACTAGGTACCGGGTCACTAGGTTGTATGAGGGCGGCCATGGACGCATTCAAATCCATCATCTGTTGGTACGATGATACCCTAAAGTCTTCTAAAGACTGTTCCAGACTAAACATGGGTTGTGAAGGGGTTTCAGTAAAAGATTCAAACTTGTTTGGATACTGAAAATTCTCAAATGGCGATTCAGAAGCAATGTCTAGGGAAGGTGCAAAAGTCGGGTAGAACTGGTAGGAATTGAATGGCTGGACAGGAACAAGATCAACATTTGGATAAGAAGGTGAATGGAATTGTTGATCCCAAGAATCTGTAGTGGTGAAAGGAGTGAAAGATCGGCTACAGGATTGTTCAATATGTTCAGCGATGGACAAAGGACGACTTGCAAAAGGGGTATCAACATAAGAGGGTGGGGGAGATTGAAAAGGTTGATACAAAGTGGATAGCGGAGGGCAAGTGTTTGTCCTAGACACGTCTATCCGATCTTTCAAAGATATTTTGGGCATGGAGGGATCGTTCGACGTTCGGCCAAAGCAAGAACCATAAGAAGTAATGTCTGGTTGTGGGTACCAAAGATCGGCAAGAGTTTTGCGAGGTGGGGTACCCATGATATGAAGAGAGAAAGAAAGAAAGGCAGAGAAAAGGAGGGGAAAAAGAATGTGATTTTTTTTAGGTAGTTATTAACAAAAGAATGAAATATACACACAAAAAGAATTTGGACAAAAACAATCACGACACAAAAATACCACACACCTAATCGTTCTAAGGTTCACTTAGGTCAACTAGACCTGCTCCAGAATTTGATTGTCGAAGTAAAACTGTGTTGAGAAACGGGCTCAAGATACACTGATCACGAGACCAGGTAAGTGCAGAGATAAGGGGAGGTTTTCCAACGCTTTCGCGAAGTTCCTTAATTAAATAACCCTTTCTCTTTTGGCGGTTTCGCCATTAACACTTTCCTAGATACCCCGTAAACAATATACCGTTAAGCGAGGTTCTAAACACAGTTAACTTCTCCTAGTGAGCGCGAAGTCCTTAAGGCTTAAAGTCTAGTTTCTTTTAAATTTTGTGCGGGTAAACGTTATGCTCAAGTTCGTGATTTGTGGGCCACGGAAAAGGTGATGAAATCCTTTACCGTATGTTGTGGGGTTCGCTTGCCCTTAAGTCTGTATTAATGTATGCAATGCGCAATTCAATAAAAATTCTATAAACAATCAAACAATCGTTTTTTAGTTTAAGCACGGCACTGCAACAAATACGGGTTAGTCAATTTTTAGAGTTTGCTAGCGAACTTGCAAAGAATCCTGCAAAGAATAGTATATTGGATACGTCGGATTTGAGAAGAAGGTGTTAGTAAAGTACGTACCGTTAAGTTTTTGGGCTAGGAAACCCCCGTTGAATCAAATCCGGTAAGCTTGAAAAGTTCGCTTACGCGGGTCAAACTACCCGGATCTTTGGCACTGTACTTTGCAATCACCTAAGCCTTGAACATACACTTTGCTCCCCACAATCGCAGTTCGCAAATCCTCAAAAATCTGCAGACTTGCTCACAAAAATTATCAAAAAAAACAAAAAGATTTTTTTTTTTATTTATAAATATATACAAAAAGAATATTAACCCAAATAACAAGAAATAAAATACGCTACCGTCTTCCCGGTAACGGCGCCATTTGATCGCACGCTTTTGGCGTGTCGGATGTTCAAAGTTCTAAAGTTTGTCGCGATCAGGACGGTGTCGCTATGCAGCTAGCCGGTTGAGCACGGGTCGATCCACAGGGAGACGGTTGTATGTCCGTTCGAGTTTTAGACGAGTCAATAAAGAATGTGTATATGTTTTTTCAATTCTAACTTATGTGTTATATGCAAGTATAAAGTTGTTAAGAAAAAGATACGATAGTGTAAGCTAAAGAAATCCGTACTCAAAACCTTTGAGCCGAGTCTTGACCAATTGAAGCTAGAGCAATCGACAATAACGTGGATTAGGGGATTTAAGCACGGTATTCGTGGAATCCGGCTTATTTACCCTTGTCCTTCCGTTCTTGTCTCTTGCTTTCGCCTCCGGCTAAACCGAACGCAACCGGTCGCGGTTAGGAATCACCGTTACCTTGGTAGGGTAGGGTGCCTAACGGAGCGCTTGCGTATCGTTTGGGCGGAGTTCAATGGAAAATAACGGGAAAAGGAAATGAGCAAAGAAATATTAACTTACAATATCGTATTTATTCTTAACAACAATAATTACAACCATTCACAAAACGAACCAAAAAAGAGAGAACAAAAAGATAAACAAAGAAAAGAAAAGATTACAAGCAAGTAATTAAAGTGCATGGTAATAAATTTCAAGTAATAAAAGACAAGAATGAAAAATGCAAGAAAGAGATAAGCAAGAAAGTAACACTAAAAACTATAAAACTCAAGACAAGCCATGAGATCAATAGCCAACCCTTAAACTTGCAAGCTCAATCAAAATGTTGCAAGATTAAGAGAAGGGTAAAGAACTCATGTGAAATGAAGCACAAAAGAGAGAACAAAATGATACAACCCCTTTGAGATCAATGACCAAAGCTTAAACTTGCAAGCTCACTTAAGAGGTTGCAAGATCAAGTTAAGGTAGAGAGCTCAAGGGGGAAGCTAAGCAAAAGAATGGTACAAAAACCCTCATCTTCATTTAACATCCACTCAATGCTCTCACTACATTTTCATGGAGGAAAGAATGAAGAAGAAGAAGAAGAAGACTAAAAACTAACAAAAAAGAGGCATGAGAATGAACCCCTTGGCTTGGCTCAGAACTGGGGTATTTATAGGCAAGGAAATGGAAACCTAGGGCAAGAATATGGCTCCACATAAAATTACCCAACAGCCCCTAAAAAACGACCAACTGCCGACACCGTACAGCGGCGGTTCCGCGGCCTAAGCCTGCTTAGGCCGCGGAACCGCGGCCGTCTTGATGAGTTGGGTCACAATATTTTGTGGCCTTCCCTGGTTTGTAGTTGTCTGCTGTTTGGTATATGACTTTTCTCAGAATCTCTTCATATTTCTTCCAGAATTTTAGTAGATCCAAAGGTGATGTGATGTGGATCTTTTGCCATGATTTCCTGGAGCTCCGCGTAGATATGTTGGATTTTGTGTTGACATTGAGCTATGTGCACGAAAATGACAATCGATTTGCCATTTTGTCCCTTAAATTGGTATGTGGCAACACACGGATAGAGAGCGGAGACCCATGTTTTATCTGTGGTTGGCAGTAATCCGGAATTTGTCATACTTTTTCATGAGTTTCATTGTTTAGAGCTGAGAACCAGTATCCTGTAAATATGTAGCAAACACTGATTAAAAGCATCTGCCTATAACCAAACGAGCGTAAGAATGGGCGGTATAAAATGCAGTATTCTGGTATGAACATGGGAGCACGGTAGAACTGGAAGAAATTCCACAGGGACAAACTATAACTGAAGAATTAGTGGAACCAGAGAATTCAATAATCCCGGTCAAACCTCAGCCACTCCGCAGATCTAGTAGGATTTCTCGTCTGCCCGAAAGATACTACGGTTTTCTCATAAATGGGGATCGAGAGGATTACATCTTGGAAGAAGATGATCCTACTAGTTGTAAGCAGGCCATTATCAGTAGGGACTTTGTGAAATGGCTTGAAGCTATGCAGTCCGAAATGGAGTCCATGTACACCAACAAAGTTTGGACTCTGGATGTTGCTCCTCCTAGGGTAAAACCCGTTGGATGCAAGTGGATCATCAAAAAGAAGATTGGTGCAGATGGACAGATGGAAACCTATAAGGCTAGAATTGTTGCAAAAGGTTTTCGTCAAAGACCATGATTGAACTATGATGAAACAATTTCTCTAGTGGCTATGCTGAAATCCATTCGGATCCTACTTGCCATTACTGCTTACCATGACTACGATATCTGGCAGATGGATGTAAAAACAGATTTTCTAAATGGAAGATTAGAAGAGAGCGTTTACGTGGATCAGCTGGAGGGATTCGTAGACAGTGGGAGCAGCGAGAAGGTGTGCAAGTTGCTTAAATCCATTTATGGATTAAAGCAGGTATCGCGAAGCTGGAACATTTGTTTTGTTGAGACAGCCAAGAGATTTGACTTCATCAAAAACGAAGATGAACCATGTATCTACAAGAAGATTGTAGGGAGAACTGTTGTATTCCTCCTCCTGTACTTGGATGACATTCTCTTAATAAGAAATGGCATTCCTATGCTGCAATTGGTCAAGCTGTTCTTGTCACAAAAGTTTTTCATGAAGGACCTAGGTGATACCTCCTACATTCTGGGGATTAAGATATATAGAGATAGATCTAAGAGATTGTTAGGACTTTCACAGTCCAGGTACATAGAGACCATACTAAAGAGATTTCGTATGGAAGATTCTAAGAGCGGATATACCCGCATTGTACGGAATCACCCTCTCCAAAGAGATGTCTCCCAAGACTGATGAGGAGAGGTTTCGCATGAGAACTATACCCTACGCTTTAGCGACATGATCTATAATGTATGTGATGCTGTGTATCAGACTAGATGTAGCATACGCGCTTAGCGTGGTGAGCCGGTATCAGTCGAACCCGGGTGAGGATCATTGGACAGCTGTGAAGAACATTCTTAAGTACCTGAGAAGGACTAAGGAGATGTTCTTGGTTTACGGTAATGGAGACCTTAAGGTCGAGTCATTTACCGATTCAAGCTTCCAGCGTGACAAGGATGACAACAAGTCTGTCTCGGGTTTTGTGTTTACCCTCAATAGAGGGGCGGTGTGTTGAAAGAGCTTCAAATAAGACACCGTCTTAGACTCGAAAATGGAGGCTGAATACATTGCTGCGAATGATGCCGCAAAAGAAGCAATATGGATGAAGAAGTTCATTACTGAACTTCAGGTAGTTCTGTCCATTGTTGATCTGATACCTTTGTATTGCGATAACAATGAGACTATAGCTTTAGCGAAAGAACTACGGTCCCATCAGAAATCCAGACACATCTTAAGGCGGTATCACCTGATCAGGGAGATCGTTGATCGCCGAGAGATCGAGGTGCGGAGAGTGGACACAAATGACAACACGGCGGATCCATTCACGAAGGCCTTTTCTCAAGCGCAGTTCGAGCAAATTTTTGAGATGTTGGGCATTCGATATGCCAACAACTGGCCCCAGTGCAGACGTTGGGTACTCGATACGCCAATATATAACCTTAGTGCAAGTAGGAGATTGTTGGATATGTATGCCCTAGAGGCCATTATTGTATATGTATACATGTGGATGCTTGGACATATGTATGTACATGACAATCTTGTTCGATATAATAGTATGCTATTTGGTTTGTCTTTATCTTAACATGTGCGTATGTTTTACTTGTTATTACATATCATTTATACATGTTGATAAAGCCCATAGGATCATTGCTTGACTACATGTGTTGTGATGGCGATAATACTTGTGGGAGCTGGGTAGTCGATAAGCACATCCTTAAAAGGTCCCTAGTCGTGGAAGTCTCGATACTGGGCATCGATATTCCGGAGTAGTCTAGTGTATACGTTTTTAGACCCCAACGAGGGGTGATGGTTGGTCCCGCAGCCATTGGTCTTTTGCACCTAAGATCATATACAGGTGCTCACTAGGGGTGAGTATACTGGACAGACTCACCAAGAACTTCTAAATGGTACTATACCTATCGTCAGATAGCAGTTCTCAGGTGGCATGAGTACAAGTTACACTTCTGACCCCAGATCGTCATTTGTTTCGTGTGAGTTCCTACTGTACTTTGATCACTACCCTTCCATAGCTCTACTGAGTCATGCAAACAGGTTTTGGTTGGGTACAGTCCCGAGCCACATGGAGGCAGTGGGTGATTATTAGGGATTCGTCTCTCCCGGTATAAGGAGTCGATAGCGCACTGTGTTTGATTGGCCAGGACCATAAGACCTTGGCCAAGGCAGTTGGGATTTACTGATAGGTTGATCAGTAGTTTCCTGGATTGGTCCTGAGCCGCATCAGCATGAATTATCGGGTTATTAGGGTCTGATGTTTACCACTGCTAGACCCGGTATGCGATACTCTCAGACAAAGAGACCGAATTGTATGAAAATTGTCACAGATAGGCTCAATAGGGATCCGGATAAGTTTGCTCATTGGCCCTCCTTTTCGACAGGTACCCGGGTAGCCGTTACATATAGCTAGTACTGCTGACGTGTTTATTGTTATGGATTTATCTAGTAACTCACTATCGGCGTACTGTCGAGTCTTTAGAGTCTCACACAGAGGGTTTCCCTGGTTCAGGCTAAATGATGTAGTAACCGTATTGGATACGTGCAGGGTTCCGATCGATCGATTGTATTATGTATCCGGACTTTCGATCGGACAGTTGATAATACTAGCCGGCTCGGGATTGAGCCGGATTATTAAATCAGGTATTTATTTAATAATTTACATATATGTATTTCAATATGTATATTCTAGTATTATGTTCTTTGTGTTATTCTATCTCTTTGGGTATTCGTATTTCGATACGAATATAGGTATGTATATACAGTAGAGTGTAATCCGTATTTATACGGAAAATATTCTAAAAGGTGGACACCTCATTTTAATTATTATCCATTATCTTAAATGGAAAATAATGTGTAAAGAAAGGTGAGGGGAGTATGGTAAGAACCATGCTTCAATAGTGTTCACAAATGAATTTTCAATGTTGGATTTTTATATTGTACAAATCGTTTTACAAAACTATGGTGAGGATTTTTCTCTCACATGCCTGATTCATTTTCATTCACTCTCACTATTTGCTTCACTCCTCGCTAGTTCTTGAGCTCCTCTGCCTTCATTTACAACATCTTCTCTACACTCTTATGTGTTGAGAATCAAGAGAGGAGGTGAGATAGAATCACACAAAGAACCTCACATTACATCCTAGAATATTTAGACTAGCAATCTAAAGTCTCTAGTTCCTCTACTAAACTTTTAGTGTAGAGCTAGAGCCATGGACTACATTTCTCGGATGGATCATCGTCGACGGAAGAAGACCGGCCATCAAGCTCAATCCAGGAGAACCGAAAAAGCAAGCAAAGAAGAACAAGCTCATTCAAGGAGATTCCTAGGAGCAGGTGAAGAGGATAGAAGACCGAAGGACACGAATCTTTTGGTGAGACATTCCTATCATGGTAGATAGCTCTTCACTTTGCATGCTAGTTTAGGTTTGTGGTAGATCTGACATCGGGTTATTCTAGCGCCAGTTCTTCAAACCCTAAATTTTTTGTTCCACAAACAGCCACGGTAGATGATCAGGGTACTATTATAACCCAACACTGATGAGCAAGAGCATTTCAATGAAATATTTGCTTGGCTCATCGCTTTTTGGGGTATTGAATTTCTTTGCCATATTCGTTTAAAATATTGCCTATTCCGTTTATGCTTAATGTTGATATTTTAAATGTGTATGTGTTATATATATACCCCATGTGATACACTTGTGTTAACTTGATTATCCTCTTTTGCTTTGTTCATACATGTTATGCTATCCATTGTGTTATTCTTTTGCTCATATATGAAGTCTTGTGCTCATTTTCTTTAAACTTGTGATCTTTTAAATCATGAGCACAACTAGGTTTGAAAACTAGTTTAGATTTGCATATTTTTAGTTTTCTTGTCATAACTCACTCTCACGTGTTTTAAATTGTGTTTATTGTCTTTAGTATGAGAGTATGTATCCATATGGTTTTGTAAATCATTTAAAAAAATTCATGGATACTTGTGACGTTTGTTTTAAATTTGAAATATTTTCTTTGGTATCATTTTGTTGTTCCTTGTTTGTGGGTGTTGTATGCTTAAACTTGATTATCACGTTGCACACACCTTTTTGCATGAGTCGATTATTCTTTTGGTATTGGCTTCTTCCCATCTTGCTAATATGGCTTCTGCAACCCATTTGGGGACCCACATGTTGATTCCGCTAATTACAACGAATGTTATTCATGGTTATAGCGGGGAGAATTAAAGACCCTTCACCGGGGAATCGATTCTTTAAATGAGAAAATCTTGTTTTTACTTATGCTTGTCTTCACATGATAGTATAATTTGACTATTTTATTCATGTGAATGTTTCGATTTATTCATGAGTTAGCATCATTAAATTCCATCATTTGTATTCCATTATATATTATATTTGAGCTCTAATGATTTGGTATACAATTGGTTGTGAGATAAGACTCAAGAATGGGTTGATTTGGGCTTGGTACTCATATTGTGAGATTCAAGCGATTGGGATAAGTATATTTTGCGCTTCTGAGGTAAAATTTTTCGTATTTACTTTTCCAATCTTGTGTTATGCACATTTTAAAATTCTATGTTTTTAAAGAAACACGCACACACCTTATGCATGCTTATTACAATTATTATTTCCATTAATATCCTATATTTCGTATTACGACATGTATTCTAACACATACGTTTCAAAATTTGTTTTTACTTTTTATTAGCTAGCGCATGTTTTTGAGTTTTTCGTTGTGTATTGTTTTTCAAAACATGCTTTTTAGTTATGAATTGAGCTCCATTTCAAAATTGTTCATTTTCCATTAGTATCAACTCATGGTTTCTTCCACATGCTTTTAAACATGATCATTCTTTATGTGGATCTTTGCATGTACACTTACTTTATTTTACATATCTTTTATACGTGTTTTTGGATATGAATTGAGCTTCATTTTCAAAATTTACATTTTACTTATACTCGTATCCATCTCCTAGTGTTCTCATATACATACATTTAGGGAGAGTGATTCAAACGTTTGATTCGCTTTAGATGTAAGCATATGTCTAGTGGGAGTAGTTCAAACGTTTTAAATCCCTTAAATATCTTTTTTGATTAGGTCAAAAATGGGGAGACTAATAGGAGTGTTAATATATAGATATCTGAGATTTGGTTTTCTTTGATATAAATATACCATTTCCTATTCATATTTTGCTATCATCAAAAGGGGGAGATTGATAGTTTATAGATTTTGATGATAACTAAAATATGAATAGTTGTTTAGTATCACATGGTTATCTTGTTTATATTATCGACACTAAACTTGTATACACTTGTTCTTTATCTTGCATATCCTATAACTTGTGTATATCGAGTAATATATCAATATCGATATGCTTTACTTGTGTTATATACTTTGATATTGATATATTATTCACATTCATAGTTTTGATGATTCACAATATGAATATGTATATATATGTGTTCTATATCTTGGTTTTCATATAATATGTATATATATAGTATATCAATATCTTATACTTTGCGTTTGATTTATATCTTGATATTGATATACTATTCATAGTTTGTGATATCAAAACAATGAATGGTTCATATGCTTGTGTTTATTATCTTATTTATTTCATAACACTATATATGATGAGCTTGGTCGTTTTGGGATTGCTTTTCAGGATATCGGATATCTCACGGCATAAGCGTATACAGGAGGATGGATGAATTCGAGCTTAAATAGAATATCTAATGTAATATCTGTGTTTTGTTTATACCTTAATAAAATCTTCGTATCTTTTTATTTATTTTAGTATTTCTTTTGATGGAAAAGTTTGGAATTTTTTTTCTTTATGTTTAAGAATACATTAGTTAAAGGTTTATTTGTTTTTATAATTATTTAATATAATTTTTGTGGAGAGAAAATAATTTTTAATTATTTTAGAAAGTTTATTTGGATTTTTAAAGATTTTTTCGAAATTCTCCTTAAAAAGGAATTCTTTAAAAAGGAATTATTTTTAAAGAAAAAATATTGCAAAAGTGGAAATAATTATCGGGAAATTTCCTAGAATTTATTTAGGTTTTTATGTCATTTAAAACTATTTTTAAGCATTATTTGTAAAAAAAAATAAATTTAATATTTACCATAACATATACTATTTAAACTTATTTGACTATATTAATTTATTTACTGAGTAATTGGCAATAAATAAATTTTACATCTTCTAATTATAGCATATACTAAATGAAGCTTTTATGTCTTTAAATATATTGTATTAAATACCTTGCAATTAATTGAGCAATTATGTAAGAATAAATGATGGTATTATGAGTATTAATTACAAATGTTTCCTAATTTGTATCATCTCCCTTATAAATAGCTCCCACTCTTTTTCATTTTTTCCCACACTTCTGGCGCCTAAATAATTCCAGAAAAATTCTTGTATGATCATCTCTCGACGATCTACGCATAGGTACGGGTGACAGGTGCTAGAAAAATTCGAGGCCGGAGTACGATTCAATATGAGTCGTTGGTTCGTGTCGGCTAATCTTCGTCACGAGGTAGGATTCTGTCTCTCTCCCCTTAATCCCGTCGCCTCTTCTATGCATCTTTTGAATATGTTCTAAAATACCAACTTGCCCTCTAAAACAATTAACACGGCTATGGTAGTTATACCAGTTAGTCTCTAATCTGTACGTACAACAACTTACTCGACTTACTCTCTTACTCACCGAAATACACATTTGGTATACTCTAAACATGGGGTAACGACCTATCCCCTTATTTACTGTTAATTCGTAATTATACACATGCCGATATGTTGCCCAATTGTAGAACCCAGAAAACACCGTTTTACAAGTTGAAACACTACGCGAATTGAAAGTAAACTTTAAAATAATTTAATCGAATATATATATTCTAAACTACATTGTTACAATAAAAATACCCTGTAGTTTCGAAAAACCCGAATTTCACATTGATACCCTAAAACTTCTAAATATTGCAATTTCATATTAATACCCTACAGTTTCCAAATCGCGTATTTTCAGATAAATACCCTGAAATTTCAGAAACATGTCATCTCTTGAGTCTCGGGGAGCCAGAGATAAGACATCACTAAAATACCTTGAACTTATCTAAACCCAAGTTTAATAACAATACCTCACACTTGAATATTTTACGTAAAACGCTCCGTGGTTATGAGGCAGTCCAGAAAAAGGATATAAATGCTAACCGCCCATGTGCAGTGGTTGCTAACATGGAAATGTTTTCTAAAATATTAATTTCAAATAAATATCATGAACTTTTCTAAACAAGTGTTACATTAAAACTACCCCTAATTTCGAAAAGAGAACTTTTAACGTTAAACCCCCTAGATCTAAGATGGTACTAAGTTTTTTTGGATATTACATCTCCCGCAACTCTTTAGAAATGCTTCTTTATGGATGGTGCGGATTATCACACACCGCGAGCATAGCGAGGTTGATAGTGACGCCCTCACGGGAAAATCGATCAACAAAGGACTTTAAGTAACCCTTGATCTTTATAATATTAGCATAACTGTAAATTGTGTAATCTTAAATAAAACATCATGCTTCCTCATATGACAATAAATACAATACGAATGTGTTTTTCTAAAATATAAATTCAATAAAATACCATGACCTTTAATAAAAGATATTTACGTTAAAGTACCATGGTTTATGATAAAAGTCTAATTACTTGAACGATACTATACTGAACACAACTTATGACATTGAGTACGGATTGGGTTTGACACGTGAACCTAGGTATGAAATACTTAAAGAAGAACCCGTTATTATGAGTGACCTGTTTTAGAATATCTCGATATATGGATGACCTGATTGCGAGAAGATCCCGTTATTACGGGTGACCTGTTTTAGAAGATCCTGTTATTACGGGTGACCTGTGCAACTATTGAAATTCTATGCCTAGATGAACTAAGCGCTGACACTAATCCGTAAATATCGAATACAACAGAATGATCATTCCAACCGTATACCCGTGTTTAATCAAACTGAAACAATTACCAAACTTAGTAGATACCTTTTGAGGTTCACTGACATGACATAATACACTTGGATAAACTCGCATGCCATAACGCTACACCGTTTATCATAACTTATTTTTACCCGAAATGCGTGAACCTTATAAAACCGAATTAAATCAAGCTAATCTACTATTAATAGTTACTGAACGACACTTCATATATACACTTGCAGCATGTCCTTACTTTCACCTTTTTGCACATAGTCCCTTTGAGAATCCCACTCGAGTTTAACTCACCGACGGACTTTCTTTCCTCTTATCTTTTCTGGAATGTCCGTTAGATGATGATGAAGTACGCGTTGGAGATGCAGAAGTGGAACCCACTAAAGATGACTGCACGGAGCTGTCGACCAGATATTAGAATTAGTTTATTTTCCTTTTTTTATACGTCCATGTGTTTAGGGCTTACTTTATTTTTCATTTCATTGATGTATTATAACCTTGCTGTTGATTTTATCTTGTAATAAATTTTAGTTAACAAAATAAAAGTTTCTTTATTTATCTTGCTTTTGTGTACTCCTGCATTACTTTACGCTTAGTGTAACTATATCGAGAAGAGTCTACTTCTCGGTATAGTTACGCTGCGGGCCTCGTCGCATCTCCACTCCAGTATTTTGAGAAGCGGGGTGTGAATCTAATGGAGGTTGGAGGATACGAACGAGAGCTTCTCAAGTTGCATATTCAAGCTTCGTGATGATAAGCATCCGGGGTTAAGAGTTCAAGAGTTCAAGTTACGAATAGGTAAGAACCTGGAAGCCGAAGTCCGAATTTGAAGCGTCAAAGTCGAAATCCAATTTGAAGATCAAAGATCAATTTCAAGATGCTCGTGAGTTGCATGTCCAAGTTTGAAGCTAAGTAGCACAGAAGCCAAGTTCAAACGCACGCCAAGTTTCGGGAGCTCAAGATCGAAGATTCGAAATCAGAAAATGCTAACTCTGCTTCTCTCGTGACTGGACTCCCCCGCTAATAGATACAATATCGACATAGGAATCTTTGTAAGTAATCTTCGATTTATGATTTATATCAATTAGAGCTCTTGAACACTCACACACACATGCAAAAACATTTTATATTGCATAAACTTTGGGTGTTTCAATTTCAAAGTTTTCATTTTTATAAAAACCCAAATAGCTGATTTTGTGCTTGCTCAGATGTCTGCTTATTTGCACTGCAGACGTCTGCCCTTTGGATTTTTTTCTGATATCAGAAATATCAGAAAGCCAGAGTTGCAACAGATGTTTAAAGTTCAATAGGACAGACGTCTGTTAAAGGATTTGAAAATGGAATTTTTATAACTTCAGACTTCTGCCTATTTGCATTGCAGACGTCTGCCCTTTGGATTTTTTTTCTGATATCAAAAATATCAGAAAGCTAGAGTTGCAACAGATGTTTGAAGTTCAATAGGACAGACGTCTGTTAAAGGATTTGAAAATGGAATTTTTATAACTTCAGTCGTCTGCCTATTGTGCTTCAGACGTCTGGATTCTACTCTCGGGTTTGCTATGGTTGTATCGACAGACGTCTGATGCTCATTCTAGAAGACGTCTGCTGTAGAAATGTTTTCAAAAATATAGCCGTTGGAGATTTTATTTTTAACTGGAAACATCTGGCCATTTGTTCTTTAGATGTCTGTCGATGCTGGTTTTTGCTGGCATCGTTTTAAAACGGCTAGGTTTTATGGGATGCTTTAAATAGGTTTTCTAAACCATTTTTCATGGTCATCACTTCCAAAACAAAAACTTGAATATCCCAAGTGATCATCCCATATCTTGTGAAAGTAAAACTCTTATTTGCATTTCTATCCTCTCTCTCACACAAAAAAATAGACCAAGAGCTTCAATTTGATTATCTATACTTCAAGAGTATTAGTTTGAGCTTGAAAGAAACTCCTTGAGAATATTGTGCTTCATTGTAACCCTCTTCTTTTCTTTATATGAGAACTCTTGAGTGCAAAAGCGTCTTTGTAAGAGAGAAGAGTGAGAAACAAGGTTTTCTTTCTTTGTCTGAGGACCAAGACATTATCGGTGCCTTTGTTAAAGAGAGGAACTTGTAGAGAGAAATATTGCTCGTGTGTTGAGCAACGTGTTGTCTTTAGAGAAGACATGAAGTTAAAAGGAATGGGCTTGAGGGCCTAAAGAGAGTGGACTAGGGACGGAGAGGTTATTGGGGTGCCGAGCCACTGTAAACCTTTGCGTTTACGTTTGCAATTTCACTCTTGCTTTATATTTCAATTGCTTAGAAATTGCATGCTAGATTTTTGTAGGGTTACTAGGCACTCTCACAAGGTTCTATAAGGTATCAACCTTGCCCGATTTAAAATTTAGACGTGCCGAACAACCCTAACCAAGATCTTCGACTAGAGATTAGGTGAAAACAAAGCAAGTAAACAACTTTACTTCTAAGAGTTAGGGATTACAACCTTTGTAGTCCGTTCCTTCACTTCTAAAGCTCCATGTTGAGGTCCCTTCACTGCGATCATCGAGTACCCGGACTCAAGAGAGGTTCCATGAAGAGAAAGATGCAAACTTGCTTCCGATCTTCAATAACTAAGATGATCTACCTTGAAGAAACTCAAACCCAAGCTCTTGCTTTGCTAATCAAGTATTAGCAAAGCAAACACCTTAATCTAAGCGGATAGAATAGATGAGGATGATGAAGTAGGAATTTAGCACTCTTTTGTTTTCAATTTCTCACTCATTATCATCACTTATGAAAAAGCTAGAAAACCCTCCATCAAAAAGGAAGAAGAAGAAGAAGCAAATCAATTTGTGATGAATAATGAATTGTGTGTGAGGTTAGAAATGCAACCATGGGTTAAGAATGATAACTTAACCCATGTAGAGAATTAATCATGGTAAAGGGTTTGGGTTTGGTTAAGAAATATCAACCAAAATATCTTTACAAAATATATTTGCTTAAAACAAAAGCAAAGCTTCTAGAAGCTTCAAGAAAGCTTAACCCTAATCTAAACCCTAACCCTGTTTAAACTCCACAAAACATGTTGCATTTGTAACCTTAACTTGTTACAATATTATATATCACATATACAATATTTATTGTAACAAAATAAAATAATACAATTAACATATATCACATATATATCAATGTATTACCCGAGTGAGAAAATGAATCTTTAAGTGAGCTTATATTAGTTAATGCAATTTAATATATTAAATATATAATTATACATTAAATTATCGAATCAACACTTGATCCGATAATCCGGCTATTTCACAAATAACCGACTAATATAATCTGTATCGGTTCATCGAATCAACACTTGATCCGATGACCCGGCTATATCACATATACCCGGCCGATATCTCATATCACGAGAATCTAATACGGTATCACATACACGTATTGTTCTCGGTCCCGCACATATCATATATGTGCTCCTACTCCATTTTGCCTGAGCCAGGAAACCTCTGTGTATGACTCTAAAGAATCGTCAATACGCCGGCAGTAGGTGATGATCATATCAAACACCCACAAGCTGCAAGCGGTCAGCTAAACGTAACAGCCACCCAGGTATTGAGCAATTAGAAAATCAACAAGCAAGCCTTTACATTCTTCCGTGAATCCAACCAGTAACACTCCCGTACAGTCCGGTCTCTTCGTCTGATATGTCGCATATCTCGCCTAGGGGTAGTAAACGTCAGACCCCAGTAGCTTGATAAGTCGTGTCGATATGAGGTCCATAACAGTTCGAGAAACTATTGATAACACTTACCAGTAAATCTCAGCAACCCTGGCCAGGGATTTACAGTTATAGCCAATCGGACACAGCGCAACATCGCCTCCCTATACCGGGAGAGACGAAACCCCTCCTATCGCTCATTGCCTCCATGTAATTCGGGACTGTACCCAAAAGCCACCTTTTTGCATGCCCTCTTGGACGTGGTATGATGGAAATCAAAGCACAATAGGAATCACACAAGACTCTATGACGATCTCGGGTCTATAGACTAACCTGTACCAGTGTCACCAGAGAACTGCCATCTGACGTGAGGTATAATACCATC
Organism: Agapanthus africanus; assembly: GCA_030015575.1. Classification (NCBI taxonomy): domain Eukaryota; kingdom Viridiplantae; phylum Streptophyta; class Magnoliopsida; order Asparagales; family Amaryllidaceae; genus Agapanthus; species Agapanthus africanus. The sequence continues at coordinate 415,996,223 of CM057343.1, read as the reverse complement.
TGGGAGTTCTCGGCGAGTCCACCCAGTGTACCCAGTCTCCACTGAGCACCCGTATACCTTCTCTGATGTCAAACACCAATGGATATGGGATCATCCATCGCCCATCATATGGGTCAAGAAGCGCATACGCTAGTCTACTCTGGAGTATCGATGCCCTGTCTTGATACTCCCATGACTAGGAACATTTGAAGGATGTACTTGGCGACTACACTGTCCCTACTAGTGTGATCTGCATCATAGTCCTGATAGTCAAGTACTCATCCTAAGGGCTTTATTAACATGTGACATAGAGACAATCAGAGTACATGTTAAGATAAAGAGTAACCAGATAGCATACTATCATGTCGAGCAAGAAAGTCCTCCCTATATATGTCCAAGCATCCACTATAATATACAACGTATGTACAGTAATGGCCTCTAGGGCATACATATAACTAACAATTTTCTTATGCCCTATATGCTTATTGTTCTTGCTTGATTGCTATATCTCTTGCTATATGTTTAAGTATTCACAATTATAGTTTGCTTAGCCACTTATCATATTGGTATATCATTTGTTAAGTTTTGCAATTGTGTTCTCTATTAGTAAGTGCAGTATAAAATTTTTAATTTGGGCATAATAGTTGCATAGTCCTATTCACCCCCCTCTAGGACTATTTGTGTTGTGAGCTTCCGCGTTTTAACAGAATATGTGAGGAAATGAAAGGTGAGAGATCTTTTATTGTATTTCTATTTTTATAGTGTTTGTTCCACTCAAATAGGTGGGGTAATTATTAGACTAAAATTAGAAGTTTTTAAGAACTAAAAATTGGAACAGTTAGCCCATAAGTTCCAGTTCTTGTTCCAACCATGACTAACATAAAAAAATCAGAGTTGCGCTTCCGGTTCTAATTAACTAACACCAAAAGTAAAATTATCCCAACAAGTTTCGGTTATAATTGACTAACACCCCTTTAGCATGTTTGGCAAAAGGAAAAGTGATGGAAAGCAAAGACAATAAGCAAACCAAAAGAAAATACTTTCTATGGAAAATACTTTCTTATCACCTTTCATAAGAAAAATGTGTTTGGTTTGGAATAAAAAAGTACAAAGAAAGTTGAGGTGAATAATGACATGATATATATTTGTAACACCATAGCACGATTGTACGTTACTTAACGATATTAATTAGTATTTTTGAATTTTTTTTTATTTATTATTTGCATTGTGATTGGTTTGGATAGTATATGTGTTTATCGGACCCGACCAGCTTGCGTGAAACGCGTTATTGTAAGTCGATGTCACACACCCCATAAGGTTTTTGGGGCGGCGGAATTTACAAAAACGATATTTAGACAAGTAACATCGACCAAACATCCAAGATCGTTTAGAAACCCTAACTAGCTAAACACATAGAGGTTCTAAACTACTATGATAGTATTTTATACCTCCTAAATACAAGTACTTCAGGTCTTCTTCTCCTCTTCTTGAGCTCCTAGAAGGTGCGGATCAAGCTCGGTCGTCGGCCTCCTCGTGTCGAAGAAGATCCGCCCGAGAGTCTATGGTTCAAGCTTCAACCTCAAGAATAAGGTAACTAAAATACCTAGTTTGCTAATCTAGGTACCTTAGAAGATGTAGAGAGATAATTGAAATATTTTATCTCAAAGAACCCTAAGATTCACAACACATGTAAAGGTTAGGGTTTGAGAAAGAAGGAGGAGAGCAAAAATGAAGAGAGAATGCAAAGTGTAGAATGATCATGTGAGAGGCAAGTGAAGAATGGCTAACTCTTTTTCTTACAATCAAGCATGCAATATTTTCAATAGAAAATTGTAGCCATGCTTGAATAGTAAGGAAAAACAAATAAACTAAAGAATTAGCTATGCTTCAACCATGCCACAAATATCTCCATTTTCCACCTTATTAATCTATTTTCCAAAAATAGATAAAACCAAAATGAGGCATCTCCTTCTAGAAGAATCTCTTATAAAATTACAAGAATGCCCTCACCATATATACATACCTGTATTCATACTGCAAAAAATATGAATACCAAGAGATAAAAATAATCCAACAGTATAATACTAGAATCTGGCTTAATCCTAAGCCCACTAGTATTATCCGTCCGAACAACATCCGTGCAGCTAGTACACGTATATGATCAGAACTCTGCACGTAAAACCATACGGCCTCTACATGGTTTCGCCTGAACCAGGGAAACTCTCTGTGTGGGACTCTAAAGACTCGATAGTACGCTGGCAGTGGGTTTAACCACAAGTCTGCCAGTGGTGCTAGCTGTACGTAACGGCTACCAAGGTATCCATCGAAAAGAAGGCCAACATGCGAACTCATCCGAACCCCTACTGAGCCTATCCATGACAATCTCCGTACAGTCCGGTCTATTCGTCTAAGAGTATCGTATATCGGGCCTGGGGGGTGGTAAACTTCAGATCCCTAATAGCGCAATAAGTCGTGTCGGTGTAGAGCCCAATACACCCTGAGAAACTACTGGTATACCTACTAGTAAATCTCACTTACTCTAGCCAGAGACTTTGTATATTGGCTAATCGTACACAGCGCAATATCAACTCCCAATACTGGGAGAGACGAATCTCTTCTAACCCCTACCACATCTAAGTGCTTCGGGACTGTACCCAACTACTACCTGTTTGCACGATTCATTTGAGCCGTGGTAGGGTAGTAAAGTATAATGGAAACACACTCGAGACGAATAGTGATGTCAAGTCAATGGACTAACCTATACTCATGTCACCGGGGAACTGCTAACTGACGATAGGTATAATACCAACCAGAAGTTCCCAGCGAGTCCGTCCAATGTAACTCCTAACCCAATGAGCACATGTATACTATCTCTTGTACCATATACCAATGGCTGCGAGACATTCCACCTCCCCTGACTGGGATAAGAAACATATACACTAGTCTATTCTGGAGTATCGATACCCTGTTTCGATAATCCTACGACTAGGGACAAGTTTAAGGATATGCTTATAGACTACCCATTCCCCACTAGTGTGACTGTCATCACAACACTGGTAGTCAAACAAAGATCCTAGGGGCTCTATCAACATGTTTTAGCGATATATTAAAAGAAACATATACACATGTTAAAATAGAATTAAACCAGATAGCATACTATCATATTTAGCAAGACTGTTATTATATCTATGTATATTCCAAGCTTCCAAAATATAATATACAATCCAGCACTATACAATAATGGCCTCTAGGGCATATATCACTAACAATCTCCCACTTGCACTAAGGCCGTGTATTGGCATATCGCAGACCTATCATCTTGAATAGCCTCTTGAACTACGTCTGAGGGATAACCTTAGTGAGTGAATCTGCATTGTTGTTCTCCGTGTCTACTCTCCGTACTTCGATCTCCCGACGATCCACGATCTCCCTGATCAGGTGATACCGTCTCAAGATATGTTTGGACTTCTGATGGGACCTTGGTTCCTTCACTAAAACTATAGCCCCATTGCTGTCACAATACAAAGGTATTGGATCAACAATGGACGGAACTACTTGAAGTTTTGTAATGAACTTCTTCATCCAGACTGCTTCTTTCACGGCGTCATATGCAGCATATACTCTGCCGCCATCGTTGAGTCAGCAACAGTATTCTGGTTGGACCTTTTCTAACAGACCGCCCCTCCATTGAGGGTAAAAACATAACCCGACATGGATTTGGAGTCATCTTTGTCACTCTGGAAGCTAGAGTCAGCGAAGGCCTCGATTTGGAGGTCTTTACTGCCATACACCAAGAACATCTCCTTAGTCCTTCTCAGGTACTTGAGAATGTTCTTAACTGCTATTCAGTGCTTCTCCCCAGGGTTTGACTAATACCTGCTTAACACGCTGCGTAAGCAACATCTGGTCCGGTATACAATATTGCATACATTATAGATCCTACCGCAAAAGCGTAGGGTATAATACTCATGTGATCCCTTTCCAAATCAGTCTTGGGAGACATCTCTTAGGAGAGGATGATCCCGTGACAAGCCGGTAGATCACCGTGCTTGGAATCTTCCGTACTAAATCTTTTCAGTATGGTGTCAATGTACCTGGACTGTGAAAGTCCCAACATCCTCTTAGATCTATCACGATAGATCTGGATCCCCAGAATGTAAGAGGCATCACCCAGGTCTTTCATGGAGAACTTCTGTGACAAGAATCCTTTGACAGATTGTAGCATAAGAATGTCATTTCCTATCAGGAGAATGTCATCCACGTACAAGACGAGGAATACTACAGTTCTCGCAACAATCTTACTATAAATGCATGGTTCATCTGAATTTTTGATAAAGTCAAATTCTTTGACCGTCTCATCAAAGCAGATGTTCCAACTCCGCGATATTTGCTTTAATCCATAAATAGATTTAAGCAACTTGCACACTCTTCCGCTGCTCCCACTCTCTATGAAACTCTCTGGCTTGTTAGTTATATGTGTGCCCTAGAGGCCATTACGATGTATATTGTAGTGGATGCTTGGACATATACATGGAGGACTTTCTTGCTCGACATGATAGTATGCTATCTGGTTGCTATTTATCTTAACATGTACACTAATTTTCTCTATGTTACATGTTGATAAAGCTCTTAGGATGTGTACTTGACTATCAGGACTATGATGTTGATCATATTAGTAAGGACAGAGTAGTCGCCAAGTACATCCTTCAAATGTTCCTAGTCGTGGGTGTATCAAGACAGGGCATCGGTATACCAGAGTAGACTAGCGTATAGCTTCTCGACCCATGTAGATGGGCGATGGATGGTCCCATATCCATTGGTGTTTGATATCAAAGACAGTATACGGGTGCTTAGTGGAGACTGGGTACACTGGACTGACTCGCCGAGAACTCCCAGATGACATTATACCTCACGTCAGATGGCAGTTCTCTGGTGACACTGGTACAGGTTAGTCTGTAGACCCGAGATCGTCATAGAGTCTTGTGTAGTTCCTACCGTGCTTTGATTTCTACCTTACCACGTTTAAGAAAACATGCAAAACAGTGGCTTTTGGGTATAGTCCCGAATCATATGGAGGCAATGATCGATAGGAGGGGTTTTGTCTCTCCCGGTATAGGGAGTTGATGTTGCGCTATGCTCGATTGGCTATAACAGGAAGTCCCTGGCTAGGGCTGCTTCAGAGATATATTGGTAAATGTTATCAGTAGTTTCTCGACCCGTTATCAGCCTCATATCGACATGACTTATCGAGTTACTAGGGTCTGATGTTTACCACCCCTAGACGAGATATGCGACATATCAGACGAAGAGATCGGACTGTACGGTAGTGTTACTGATTGGATTTGTAGGAGTGTGAGCAGGATTGCTTGTTGATCTTCTGATCGCTCAATACCCGGGTGGCCGTTATGTTTAGCAGACTGCTTGCGGATTGTGGGTGTTTGATATGATCATCACCTACTGCCGGCGTATTGACGAGTCTTTAGAGTCCTACATAGAGCTTTCCTGGCTCAAGCGAAATGGAGTTGGAGCACATATGTGATATGTGCGGGACCGAGATTGATACGATATGAGATACCTTAATCTATTCTCGTGATATGTGATATCGGTCGGGTATATGTGATATAGCCGGGTCATCGGATCAAGTGTTGATTCGATGAATTGATACATATTATATTAGTCCGTTATTTGTAACATAGCCGGATTATTAAATCAAAAGTTGATTTAATAATTTAATGTATTATTATATATGTGATATATTATATTATATTAACTAATATAAGCTCACTTAAATGATTCTTTTCTCACTTGATGTGCACATTGTATATATGTGATATGTATATTTGTGTACATGTTTGTATCATGCTAGGTTACAAATGCAACTAGGGTTTATAGAGATTAAATCATGTTAGGGTTAAGATTGGGGTTTATAATTTATCATTAAGTAATTCAAATATTGTGGATATTTGTCATGGTTGATATTTGTTCAAAGCTTGTAGAAGCTTGTAAGCATCTTTGACTTTGTCCACTTTTTTTGTCTAGCTTAAGATATTATTTGACCTAACCTGTAACCCTAGCTCATGGTTAACTCTCTACAAGGTTTAAGCATGGTATGCTTAACCCTTGGTTGCATTTCTAACCACAACATGAATTCATTCATCACTTGACTTCATCTTCTTCTTCCTTTTGAGCTTGCTCTCTAGTTTATGATAAAATGATGATTTTGAATGAGAAAATGATTTCTAATGTGAGAAAACTTCCTACTTCATCATACTCTACTACTTGCCATTTAGTAAATGGTGTTTGCTTTACTAATTCCGTAATTAGTGATGAGATAACTTGGGTTAGTATCTCCTCGACGTAGATCAACTTCGGCCTCGAAGTCTTCGAAGCAAGCATGTTCGTTTCTTCAAGGGAGCCTCTCTAGAGTTCGAAGTTCACGATCGCAGCGAAGGGACTACTACACGGAGCTAATGAAGTGAACGATTGGTCTACAAAGGTTGTATTCCTTGTTCGCTTTTAGTTACAAAGTGTTTTTATATTATTCCGTCGGATTTCTAGTAAACGATTCTATGTTAGGGTTAGCTAGAATGGTAAATTTTTGAATTTAGCATGGACGATACCTCCCGAAACCTTGCTACCGTCCTAGGCAACCCTGCAGTGGTATCAGAGCCATGCTAGAAAATTAGACGGATTTTGTTAAGATTACGAAACCAAAATACTCCAAAACTTGAAACACCAAAATGAGGTTTCTGTCGATTTTAAATAATTGTCAAAAAAATTTTAAACTAGTAGGGAGTGCTATATAGGATATATCATGAACACCATGAAAAATTCAGGGGATTTGCTCGGTTTTGGGTCAAGATGAGGCATGTTGGGGCCGACCACTTTTGTCTGGAATTCCCTTAAATTTTTTTGTGTTCCAGTGACTTGGTTTTGATGTTTCAGGTGTTGTTTGTTTTTGCTAATTTTGCCTGTGATGTAATCATATAAGCAATTCGGAGTGTTTCGTATTCGTAGTTTTAACAATGTTTCGGGTTATTCACATATTGTCTAGGCGGAGTTTAAAAGTTAGATCGAATGTCAAAAACCCATTTTTCCAAGTTTAACGTATCCGGAAAAATATGCAAGTAATTCTATGAACCCTCTAGAAGAATGAAACCCTAACTCAACTTTTTGGATCGCGGAACCACGGTCATACCGTAGGGTTTGCCGCAGTTCCGTAGCAACATGAGTAAGGCTTGGGTTTGCCCTTCTACGGCTGGTGCATAGGTACTGTGGCATATTCTGGGTATTGAACTGTGCTCAAGTGTTGAGCTGTCGGGAAATTGTGGGACTTTGATAAATCGATCGAAAAGTTTAACGTCGTCCGGATATTATGTGATGGGATACAATATTTGGAATCCACAAGTAGTTATGAGATAACTAATTTGAATGTTATAAATCTAGAAATTTAGTCTCATTTGATCAGTTGCCACGTGAGTTTTATGTGATCAAAAGTTCGTCGCAATCACGTAGCGTACGTGGATACTCGCCGGGTAACCTTATTAGATAGCCACGCCCTATAGCCCCGACTAAGTGACTATAGGAGGACCCCGTCGCCAAAAGCATCTGTTTGGGTACTCGCGGCAGTGGTGTTCCGCCTTAGTGCACTTCGTCGACGGCATCGGGGGGTGCGGCCGTCTACTAAAGTTTCCGACGAGCATTCGATCAAGATGTCGGGAATCTTGTTGAATTGCCCGACTTGATATTGAAAAGTGTTTTCAAGATCGAGACTAAAATGTGGGGTTTATAATTGTTAGGCATGCGATGTCTGAGAAATTCATTTGGTTAGGCATGAAATCTAAAGTATGTGATATTTCGGATTTATGATGTCTAAGGTGGCTGCGGATTCCAACTGTTGTAGTTTTCACTTTCTTTTCTGCGACCGTAAGTGTAATATATGGTGTATCGCCAGTTTCGTTGCTATACATCAACGACAATTGGGATACACATATTTACTTACGTTGATGACATGTCATGTTATATGTTGCCAGGATATGTTTTATTGGATCGTCGTGTTTTGAAAAGCCAGGGGTTTTATGTGAGATGAGGGTTTTTATTTATATTCATGTAAAATTCATTGTATGTAATGTTCTTTTATTGGGGCACTTCCAGGTTGAGGATGATGTCACCATTGTATATTATTTACTTTTCCGCATTAGGATAGACCCAAGGCGGGGAGCACAAGTAACCGGGTTTTAGGGTCCAGTGGAAGACCATCTCGAGGAGTCGAGACCGGGTATCCTTACTCTAGAATTGGTAGGGTTTCATGCCGCTCTCGTAGGGGTCTAGAGGTGTGGGATTGGCTATTCATCACGACCGTGGAATCCGTGTTTTATACAGGCTTAATCTAAAACACGGAAATTCCTAGTATATCCAATATTTCATATGTTTTATTCTGCTGCGATATTCTGTGATGTAATCACAATGATATGTTCAGACGAATGCCTATATATTATATATATGAGATATAATTAATATTGCTGCTTTCATTTCATATGTGTTTCTTGGGAAGCATAATAAATGGGACTTCATTAATAAGATTAATGAAATAAAATAAACCTAAAGATGTTGTAGAAACTTGTTTTAAAAACTGGTAGCTCTAGTTCTTGCTTTGCATAGTGGTATTTCTTGTAGAATATCCAGCACCTTATTCGATAAGGAAAGAGCCGAGATCCCTTCACCGGGAGTGACCTCTTTAGCAATAACTGGCAGATGCTACAACCCTCGGTTTGTCTTTTGATTGCTTCTATAGTTTTTTTTTTGCATAGTGGTATTTGTGAAATATCCTGCACCTTATTCGATAAGGAAAGAGCCGAGATCCCTTCACCGGGAGTGACCTATTTAACAAAACTAGTAAAAGCCTCAAAAACACTCCTTCTCAAAATCACTTGTTTCTACAACGATATCAAGTTCATTACGCTCATGGTTTTCTTAAAAATCTGCGTAACCCTCCGTCATTTCAGATAAGTACTACTTAGTATTCGTGCTGCGGTAGTTTCGCATGCGTCAATGCGTAGTGTATGGTAGCTAACTAGTGCTTATCTGCTGCATACGATGCGATTGGATTAGGGTATTCATACGGCGTTGTTTGGCATGCGTCAAGGGTCGTACAGGTGGGTTTAATTCAATCAGGAAATGACGGGTTGAACTTGGCTAGCGTTTATGATTTGTTGACCATGTTAAGGTTATAAGTCGCTAGGGGCAAAACATTATCAGGAATTTCAAGTGTTGAAATTTGTAATGAGATTGCATACCTCATATGAGATAGTTGGATCCCGATACCCACTGCGAGTAAGAGTTACTTTTGGGAGAGTTTTACACATCATAATTAGCCGATCAAGTAGGTGTCTAGAAATTTGTCAATGGGGTTACGCCTCTGGGAAAACGAGGTTTATTTTAATTAGGTCCGTGCGAAAGCACGGGGAACCTCCTTCAAATTACCGACACTGGCCTGGACGAAATATTGGCAAACTTGTAGGGTGTAATTAATCTCGGCTAGTCTTTCCTTTTAGGGTTTGAAGGAAGATTTGACTAAAACAGTGGGAGCCATCCTGATTAGATAAAATAATAACCAATCTATTCTTGCAAGAGCATATGCTGAGTGTTTTCTTCTTTCTCTCTCTCTCCACGTAGCGACCATGTCACGCCTTAATCAAGATAATAATATGGGTGTATTGACCGAACCCGCTTGTTATACTTAGCTGGGGAATGTTGGTCCCGCTCCAACTTATAATTGTTATAAGACCGAGCAGGAAATAGGGGATTACCAGGATTCCCATACCGCCCAAACGAAGAAAGTATATGATGATGCATCTTTTTCGGGTGTGTTCATTGCCGAGAACTGTTTCTCAGTATCCTTTACGTCCTGGGTATAAGATACCGGATCAGGATCCCACATATGTAATCTGTTACATGGGCTACAGATAGGTAGAGAACTGAGAATGGGTGATAAGTTTTAAGAGTTGAAATGGTGCAATTGTTGCAGCTAAAGCAGTTGGCGGTTATCACCCTGTATTACCAAATACATTGATTATGAACGAATGTTTTTAGATACCGAACCTGATATACAAAATCATATCAGTCTCTTTATTTAGTAAAGAAGGATATAATTTTGTATTGTTGGATAATGTTTTGAACATTTCCTTTATCAAGAGTTGATCGGTTCAGGCACGTTATCTAAAAGCATATACGTTCTAAACCAAACCACAGTTCTTAACGTATAGAACACACACAAGAGGAAGAGTTCAGAAATGAACAAATCCTTCTTGAAGCATTGTAGACTAGGTCATATCAATTCGACCCGACTAGCTAAGTTACATAAAGATGCATATTTAAATCAGTTTGAATTTACATCTTGTGAATCTTGCCAGTCATGTCACAAAGATAAGATGACCATAGCTCTGTTTATTGGAAACAGGGAAAGAGTTAGTGAACTCTTAGGATTGATACATGATGATGTATGTAGGTCCCCTGTCTACACATGCCAGGACCGGTTCTTTGTACTTCATTACATTCACTGATGATCTCTCAAGATTCAGACATATGTTCCTGTTGAAACACAAGTCTGAAGCTTTTGAGAAATTCAAAGAATATAAGCCAGAAGTAGAGAACCAAACGGGTATAAGTATTATGTCCTTTGATGTGATCAGGGAGGAGAATACTTGAGCACGGAGATCCTGGACTATTCTAAAGGAGAATAAGATTCTCTCTCAGCATTACTCCTTTGTATACACCACAGCACGTTGGTATATCAGGACGGAGCAATCGCACCCTATGTGATATGGTGTGCTCTATGACGAGTACTACTGAGTTGCCTATTTCCTTTTGGGGGTTATGCGCTTGAGAAGATACATACCTATTGAATAGGTTTCCAACCAAATCAGGTGCCTACCACTCCATATGCGATATGGTATGGGAAGAGCCCATCTCTTAAGTAAGTTAAGATTTAGGGTTGTCCGACATATGTCAAAAGAAAAATCCGGACAAGCTCGAGACAAGGTCAGTTTTATGGAAGTTTGTTGGATATCCCAAGCATTTGCAAGGGAATATCTTCTACCGAACCGAGGAACAAAAAGTGTTTTATTTCTCGACATGCCACCTTTTTAGAAAAGGAATTTCTTGTGAAGAAATTTGTAGACATGAGGTAGAACTGGAAGGAGTTCCAGCTATACAAACTGCAGCTGATGATTTGGTAGAACCGAAGGATTCAATAGTTCCCCATGAACCTCAGCTTCTCCGCCAATCTGGTAGGGTTCCTCATCCACCTGAGAGATATTTCGGTTTTCTCAATGACAGTGGGAGCGAGGATTGCATCATGAGATGATGATCTAACTAGTTTCGAGCATGCCATCAAGAGTGGGGACTCTGTGAGAATGGTTGGATGCTAAGCGATCTGAGATGGAATCCGTATACACCAACAAAGTATGGACTTTGGTTGCTTTATCTGAAGGGTTAAATACCCATCAGGAGCAAGTATATCTTGAGAAGATTACTTGGTGTACATGGAAAAGTTGAGACTTTCAAAGCTAAGACTTGTTGCAAAAGGTTTTCGTCATCGACCATGTGTGGATAATGATGAAACCTTTTCTAATGCCTATGCTTAAGTCCATATGGATACTACTTGCCATTGCTACATACCATGACTACGATATCTGGCGGTTGGGTGTCGTGACTGCTATTCTAAATGATGATTTAGAAAAGAGCGTTTATAAGTACACAGCCAGAGGGCTTCATAGACAGTGGGAGCAGCGGAAACGTGTGCAAGTTGTTTTATGAGCTAAAGCAGGCATCGCGGAGCTGGAACGTCTGTTTTGATGTGATAGTCAAAGAGTTTGACTTCATCAAAAGGGTAAATGAACCTTGTATATACAAAAAGGTAGTAGGGAGTATGGTGGTGATCTTCGTATTGTATGTGGATGGCATACTCTTGATAGGAAAGGAGTTTCCTATACTACACTCGGTCAATCTCCTCTTATCACAAGGATTCTCCATATAGGATCAAGGTGATACCTCCTAAAATCCTGGGTTTTGGATCTATGAAATAGATATAAGTGGATATTAGGATTCTCACTAGGTGTAGTGAGATTGTTTCAATCGATCTTGGGGAGAATCACTGGATAGCTTCCAGGGTGCTAAGGACAACTGAATGTCAGTAATAGGCATTGTCTTTACCCTCAGTGGAGAGACGGTATGTTGGAAAAGTTCCAAGCTAGATACCGTGACATACTAGAAGATAAAGGCTGGATACATTGCTACCAACGATACTACCAAAGAGGCAGTCTGTGTATATATAAGTTCATGAGAAGAACTTCGTTCCTACCATTGTGTGACAATGGAGTTGTGGCTTATGCCTAGGAACCCCTGTCCCATCAAAGATCCAGACGTATTCTTAGGCAGTATCACCTGATCATGGAGATAGATGATCTCTAGGGAGATCGAGGATAGGAGAGTAGACTATAGAGGACAACACGGCGGATCCACTCACAAAGGCTTTTTCCCTAGAGAGACATTTATGGGATGGTTGAGTATGAGGTACTTCAACCACTGCTGATTGTTGGGTATAAGATACTACAACATATGGCCCTAGTGCAAGTGGGAGATTGTTAGTTATATGTATGCCCTAGAGGCCATTACTGCACATACGATGTATATTGTAGTAGATGCTTGGACATATACATGGAGGACTTTCTTGCTCGACATGATAGTATGCTATCTGGTTGCTATTTATCTTAACATGTACACTAATTGTCTTTATATTATATGTTGATAAAGCCCTTAGGATGAGTACTTGACTACCAAAACTATGATGCAGATCATACTAGTGGGGACAGAGTAGTTGCTAAGTACATCCTTCAAATGTTCCTAGTCGTGGGTGCATCAAGATAGGGCATCGATATACCAGAGTAGACTAGCTTATTGCTTCTCGACCCATGTAGACGGGCGATGGATGATCTCATATCCATTGGTGTTTGACATCAGAGACAGTATACAGGTACTCAGTGGAGACTGGGTACACTGGACGGACTCGCCGAGAACTCCCAGATGTATTATACCTCACGTCAAATGGCAGTTCTTGGGTGACACTGGTACAGGTTAGTCTGTAGACCCGAGATCGTCATAGAGTCTTATGTGGTTCCTACTGTGCTTTGATTTCCACCTTACCACGTTCAAGAGAACGTGCAAATGATGGCTTTTGGGTACAGTCCCGAATCACATGGAGGCAATGAGCGATAGGAGGGGTTTCATCTCTCCCGATATAGGGAGTTGATGTTGCACTGTGCTCGATTGGCTATAACAGGAAGTCCCTGTCCAGGGCTGCTTCAGAGATATACTGGTAAGTGTTATCAGTAGTTTCTCGACCCGTTATGAGCCTCATATCGACATGACTTATCGAGTTACTGGGGTATGACGTTTACCACCCTTAGACGAGATATGCGACATATCAGACGAAGAGACCGGACTGTACGGTAGTGTTACTGATTGGATTCGCAGGAGTGTGAGCAGGCTTGCATGTTGATCTTTTGATTGCTCAATACCCAGATGACCGTTACGTTTAGCAGGCCGCTTGCGGCTTGTGGGTGTTTGATATGATCATCACCTACTGTCAGCGTATTGACGAGTCTTTAGAGTCCTACACAGAGGTTTTCTAGCTCAAGAGAAACGGAGTAGGAGCACATATGTGATATGTGCAGGACCGAGATTGATACGATATGAGATACCGTATTCTATTCTATTGATATATGATATCGGTCGGGTATATGTGATATATCCGGGTCATCGGATCAAGTGTTGATTCGATGAATTGATACATATTATATTAGTCGGATATTTGTAACATAGCCGGATTATTAAATCAAAAGTTGATTTAATAATTTAATGTATAATTATATATGTGATATATTACAGTACATTAACTAATATAAGCCCATTTAAATGATTCTTTTCTCACTTGATGTGCATATTGTATATATGTGATATGTATATTTGTGTATATGTTTGTATCATGCTAGGTTACAAATGCAACTAGGGTTTATAGAGATTAAACAATGCTAGGGTTAAGATTAGGGTTTATAATTTATCATTAAGTAATTCAAATATTGTGGTTATTTTTCATGGTTGATATTTGTTCAAAACTTATAGAAGCTTGTAAGCATCTTTGACTTTGTCCACTCTTTTTGTCTAGCTTAAGGTATTATTTGACCTAACCTTTAACCCTAGCTCATAGTTAACTCTCTACAAAAGTTAAGCATGACATGCTTAACTTTTGGTTGCATTTCTAACCACAACATGAATTCATTCATCACTTGACTTCATCTTCTTCTTCCTCTTGAGCTTGCTCTCTAGTTTGTGATAAAGTGGTGATTTTGAATGAGAAAATGATTTCTAATGTGAGCAAACTTCCTACTTCATCATCCTCTACTACTTGCCATTTAGTATAGGGTGTCTGCTTCACTAATTCCGTAATTAGTGAAGAGATAGCTTAGGTTAGTGTCTCCTCGACCTAGATCATTTTCGGTCTCGAAGTCTTCGAAGCAAGCATGTTCGTTTCTTCAAGGGAGGCTCTCTGGAGTCCGGAGTTCACGATCGCTGCGAAAGGACTACTACACGAAGCTAATGAAGTGAAGGACCAGTCTACAAACGTTGTATTCTTTGTTCGCTTTTAGTTACAAAGTGTTTGTATATTATTCCGTCGGATTTCTAGTAAACGATTCTAAGTTAGGGTTAGATAGAACGACAAATTATTGAATTTGGCATGGACGATGCCGCCTGAAACCTTGCTGTCGTCCTAAGCAACCCTTCATGGTTGATCCATATAAATACGCTCTTCCAAATTTCCATTCAGAAAATTGGTCTTTACGTCTATCTGCCAAATTTCATAATCATGGAAGGCAGCAATGGCAAGTAAGATCCGAATGGATTTAAGCATAACCACTGGAGAAAAGGTTTCATCATAGTCTAAGCCAGGTCTTTGACGAAAACCTTTTGCTATAAGTCTAGCATTATAGGTTTCAACCTGTCCATCTGCACCAATCTTCTTTCTAAAGATCCATTTGCAGCCTACGAGTTTTACCCCTTGAGGTACAATGTCCAAAGTCCTAACATTGTTGGTGTACATAGATTCCATTTTGGTTCGCATTGCATCTAGCCACTTTACTGAGTCTCTGCTCGTAATAGCTTGCTGGAAACTAGTTGGCTCATTATCATTGATGATGCAATCCTCTCTATCCCCATCTACGAGAAAACCTAGTATCTCTCGGGCGGATGAGAATGCCTACTAGATCTGCGGAGTGGCGCAGGGATGTCCGGTTCTTTTGAAACTTCTGGTTCCACCATGCTTTCAGTAATAGTTTGTGGTTCTGGAATTTCTTTCAGTTCTATTGCGCTCCCACTTATTTCTTTTTCAAGAAATTGAGTCTCTAGAAAGTGAGCATGTCGAGAAATAAAAACCTTTTATTTCTCTGCGTAATAGAAAAGATACCCCCTGGAGTTCCTTAGGTATCCCACAAACTTATACAGTACTGATCGTTCCTCGAGCTTGTCCGTATGCTGCTTTTTGACAAAAGCTGGACATCCCCATATCTTAAGGTACTTAAGATAAGGTTTCTTCCCACTTCACATTTCATATGGTGTGGTAGGCACTGACTTAGTAGGAACTTTGTTCAAAATATATGCAGCAGATTCTAATGCATAACCCCAGATGGATCGCGGTAACTCAGCATTACTCATCATGGAATGTACCATATCTAATAAGGCGTGGTTCCGTCTTTCCGATACACCGTTGTGTTGAGGTGTGTATGGAGGAGTAAACTGAGAGAGAATTCCATTCTGTTTTAAATAATCCAGGAACTTGGCACTTAAGTATTCACCACCTCGATCAGATTGAAGTGTCTTGATACTTTTGCCTGTTTGTTTTTCCACTGCATTCTTGTATTCTTGGAATTTCTCAAAGGCCTTGGATTTATGTTTTATTAAGAATACATGTCCATACCTTGAAAAATCATTCGTAAAAGTAATAAAGTAAGAATAACCACTTCTTGCATGTGTAGATATTGGACCACACACGTCGCTGTGCATTAGTCCCATGAGCTCGGTGGCTCTTACTTCGTGTCCAGTGAATGGAGTCTTTGTCCTCTTTTCTTTGAAACATGATTGATAAGTTGCATAAGACAGATATTCAAACAGATTCAAATATACCTCTTTATTTAACTTCGTCAGCCGTGTTTCATTGATGTAACCCAGTCTACAATGCCATAAGAAAGCTTGATTTAATTCTGGAGAGTTTCTTTTAAGTGTGTTCTGGACATTGAAAACCCGATGTTGATTTAATACGTATATACCGTTGTCTAGTGTACCTAACCCAATCAAACCATGATTAAGGTGAATGTTTACAACATTGCTTACAAATATAAAATCACAACCATCTTTATATAGTAAAGATACAGAGATGATATTACATGTCAAACTACGTACACAAAAATAGTTATGCAAAACCAAAATGTGTCTACTTGTCAATCTTAGGTGATATTCCCTTACGGAAACAGCATACGCGCTTGGTCCGTTAGCAACCCTAAGGGTCATATCATCTGCCTTTATAACTCTATGGATTCTCAGTGCCTACAATGAATTATAGATATGAGATCCTGATCTGGTATCCAATAACCAGGAAGTAGAGTTGATTGACAGACAGTTTTCAATCATAAACACACCTGAAGCCGAAACCACAATTTGCTTCGGATCCTGGTTCTTGGCTTTCCAAGCCCTGTAGTTCTTCTTCCAATGGCTTTTCCTGTGACAATAGAAGTGTTCCTCTTTCCCTACTGTCGGCCCCCTAAATTTTGCATTGCCCTTCCCCTGTACTTTACTAACACCGTCTTTCACCTTGGTGGGGGCCTTCTTCTTCCCCTTGGCTTTCGCCTTGGATCTTGTGGAGGAAGGTGTTAGTTATATGTATGTCCTAGAGGCCATTGTTGTACATGATTGTATATTACAATGGATGCTTGGACATATATAGGGAGGACTTTCTTTCTCGACATGATAGTATGCTATCCGGTTGCTCTTTATCTTAACATGTAGACTAGTATTGTGATACTGTCTTTCTCTTACATGTTGATAAAACCCTTAGGATGTGTACTTGACTACCAGGACTATATAGAGATCATACTAGTGGGGCCAGGGTAGTCCATAAGTTCATCCTTTAATTGTTCCTAGTCGAGGGTGTATCGAGACGGGGCATCAATATTCCAGAGTAGACTAGCGTATACGCTTCTTGACCCATTTGATGGGCGATGGATGATCCCATATCCATTGGTGTTTGACATCAAAGATGGTATATGGGTGCTCAGTGGAGACTGGGTACAATGAACAGGACTCACCAAGAACTCCTAGATGGTACTATACCTAACGTCAGATAGCAGTTCTCTGGTGACACTGGTACAGGATAGTCTGTAGACACGAGATTGTCATAGAGTCTTGTGTGATTCCCACTGTGCTTTGATTTCCACCTTACCACGTTCAAGAGAGCATGAAAAACGGTGGTTTTTGGGTACAGTCCCGAGTCTCATAGAGGCAATGAGCGATAGGAGGGGTTTCGTCTCTCCCGGTATTGGGGGTTGATGTTGCGCTGTGCTCGATTGGCTATAACAGGAAGTCCCTGGCCAGGGCTGATACTTAGATTTATTGGTAAGTGTTATCAGTAGTTTCTCGACCCGTTATGAGCCTCATATCAGCATGACTTATCAAGTTATTGGGGTCTGACGTTTACCACCCCTAGACTAGATATGCGACATATCAGACGAAGAGACCGGACTGTACGGTAGTGTTACTGTTGGATTCACAGGAGTATGGACAAGATTACTTGTTGATCTTCTGATCGCTCAATACCGGGTAGACGTTATGTCCAGCTAGTACTGCTGACGGCTTGTGGCTGACTGATATAATCATCATCTACTGCCGGCGTATTGACGAGTCATTAGAGTCCTACACAGAGGTTTCCTAGCTCATGCGAAACGAAGTAGAGCACATATGAGATATGTGCGGGACTGAGATTAATACGTGTATGTGATACCGTATTCCAATCTCGCGATATAGATTATATGTGATATAACCGGATTGTTGAATCAAGTGTTGATTCAATGATATGTTATATGTATATATGATATGCATATAAATAATATTAGTCGGTTGTATGCGATACAACCAGATTATTAAATTAAGTGTTGATTTAATAATTTACTGTGTAATTATATATTTGATATATTATAATACATTAACTAATATTAGCTCACTTAAGAAAATGTTTTCTCTTTGTACATTTAATATATATGTGATATATGTTAATGTATTCATTTTTGTGTCATACTAGATGATACGTTGGACATGGTGTATGAGACTCCTACCATACTTAAGATAATGTGCGGTTTTAATTATTAAGGTTAAATCAAAATTAGGTGGAAAATTGTCATGGTTGTGAAGCTTGTAGTAACCATTGATTTAGTCCACTAATTTTGTTTTACTCTAGATATTTATTAACCTAACCATTAATTTTTAGCCATGGTTTTAGTCTCTACATGAGTTATATGAGATATTTTCTCACCCATGGTTCATGAGTTGAACACTTGTTCATTTTCTTCATCTCTTGGAGATTGCTCTCTTGCTTTGAGTGAGAAGAAAAAGAGAGAGAAAAAATAATTCTAAAGTGAGCAAAATTTTTACTTCACCAATCTACACTAGACTAGCCATTTAGTATAGGTTGTTTGCTTCACTAATTCTCTATCAGTGAAGAGGTAGCTTGAGTTAGAGATTCTTCGATGTAAATCATCATCGGCCTCGAAGATCCTTGAGCAAGCTCGTTCCTTTTACATAGTGGAGCCAATAGAGAGTCAAGGACACCACTACTTGGAGCAAAAGGGACTACTACATGGAGCTTTAGAAGTGAAGGACCGGTCTACAAAGGTTGTATTCTAAATTCACTTAGTGTAAAATAGTTTACATGCTAGTTAAACCCTAATCCTCTAGCTAGATCCTTGGTTATGGGTTGCTTAGCACACTAGGTTTTTTTAAATTGGATGCTTGATGCCCTAGAAAACATAGTGAGGGTGCTAAGAAACCTTTCGGTGGTATCAAAGCCATGCTAGAGAATTAGACGATATTAGTAGAATTACGAAACCGAAACAACTTCGAAACCTCGAAACAAAATCCCTAGTTTCTGTCGTTTTTAAAAGGTTCTCTGAATTTTTTTTAAACAAGTGAAGAATGTTACGTGTGATGTAACATGAACACCAGAGAAAAATGAGCGCAATCCACTGGATTTGATCCGGTGAAAAGTGTATAAAAACCGGCCCCACTGGTTTTGTAATGTTGTTTTGGCCTCGTTTTAGTTTAGTGTTCCAGTCTTTGGATTTTGGTGTTTCAGGTATTGTTTGTTTTTGTCAAGATTGCATGTGATGCTATCTTTTCTGTAAAGGCAATTCGGAGTGTTTCGTATTTGTAATTTTAATATCGTTTCGGCTAACATAGACGACATTAAAAGGTTCGAACGAACATCAAACACCATCTCAAGATAACTCTCTGGAAATTTTTCAAAAGTTGGAATTTTTAGGTTAAAAATGTTCCGAAAATTGTGCAAAGTATTGTGTGGACCCCCAAGAAAAATGAACCCCTAACTCGACTTAACGACCGTGGAACCACGGCCAAAATGTGGTTTTGGCGACGGTTCCATGGCGCCGTTTGTGAGACTTGGGACGTGCTCTCCTGTGTTGGTCCGTATATGCTTATGGCGCTGTCTGGGAATTTTTGAATCTAACTCAAGTATTGAGTCCTCTGAGAATTTTAGGTGGTTAATCGATCGATCGAAAAGTTTAACATCGCTTAACTTTTATGAATGTGATAAAATATTTGGAATCCATAATAATTAGTTTTGTGAAAACTAGTTTGAATTTTATAAACCTAGGAATTTAGTCTCATTTGATCGGTAGCCACGGGGTTTTGATATGGATCAAAACTCTGTCGCAATCACGTAGTGTACGTGGATACTCGCCGGGTAACATTACTAGATAGCCACGCCCCAAAGCCCCGACCAAGTGACTGTAGGAGAACCCCGTTGCCAAAAGCATCCTCCCGGACGCTCGCAGCCACGGTGCTCCGCCTGAGTGCACTTCGTCGACGGCATCGGAGGTGCGGCCGTCTACTAAAGTTTTCGGCGAGCATTCGATCTGGTTGTCGGGAATCATGTTGAATTACCTGACTGGTTATTGAAAAGTGTTTTCAGTATTGAGACTAAAATGCGGGGTTTACAAGGTTAGGAATGAAATTCGGAATATGAGATATTCCGGGTTTAAGATGTTGATTAATATGAAAAAGTGTGTTTGTAGTTAACCGCAATCAATAACGGTGTCGCATGTAGCTAGACCGAGATGAGTACGGGTCGTCCTCTGGGAAACATGGAACCTTTTACTTTTAATTTAGATATGTTGAGAAAGAGATGAGGGATAAAGAATTTTATAGAATAGTTTCTAGATCTACGTTAAACAAGAATATAAAATATAGATCTAGAGTATTTTAAAGATATAGTAAATATAATAAGAAGGCTTGTAGGGTTCGTTAGGATTTAGTAGTTATGGACGATTAATTAAAAGTTACCCTTTTTATCCATTAATAGATTTAGAACTAGAACGACGGTGATGCGTGTAGATTAGGGTTTCTGGAGGGAAAAGGAACCCCACTCTTAACCCTTATCTCGACACGGAACTCCGTTCATATCTAGCCTTTACCAAAATAATTATTAATCTAATCTCTAATCGCGGTCGGAACTAGCAAAGAATTGCTAGCGCGCCCGATTATGATGTTAATGATTCTTTTGATAAAGTTCCTAAACTTTATAAGACTTAAAAAGGGTTTAGTTATTTTCATCATCCATTAGCCTATCCTAATCCTACGAACCCTAACAAACGGAGAATTACTCGCGCATGTTGGGAGAAGACGATGAAAAGACAAAGAGGGAAAACATA
Source organism: Agapanthus africanus (assembly GCA_030015575.1). Taxonomy (NCBI): domain Eukaryota; kingdom Viridiplantae; phylum Streptophyta; class Magnoliopsida; order Asparagales; family Amaryllidaceae; genus Agapanthus; species Agapanthus africanus. Next base: position 415,975,197 of record CM057343.1, on the reverse strand, counting down.
ATGTAAAATACAAAAGAATTAAATAAAACAACTACCTTTATTAATCAACTTGAACAATCTACACTTTTATTCCGTAGAAAATGATTACAAACTAGTTGCTTCTCGATCTTTCCTAAGGAGGTAGACGAACAGTTGATGATCAGCCTGGATGCGTGAGCGTCTGGGGCTTCGTGATCTCTTCGGCTTGATAACTTTTCCAAGAGGCTCTCGGTGCCCTTTTATAGTGCAAAGCCAGAATCTTCTTGTTGAAAACTTGGTAAAATTCATCATAGATTTATGACAAAAAATCTTGGCACCCAATTTCCTAGAAGTGCGGCGGATCGCGGCCCAAAGGGGGGTTTGGCCGCGGATCCGCGCTCAAAGATGGAGATCTCTTGATGAGTTTTCTTGGGCTTGCATCTTGTGACATGTGGCAATCCTAGGCACCTTCAGAATTCAGAAATCTTCTCTCGGTTGCTTCCAGACTTGGTCTCCAAGTTTTGCTTCTTAATTTGGAAAGTTTTCTTCAACAACTTGATTTGTTTGATAAATTCTGCATAACAACTTGGAAAATTCTGCACAATAATCTCAAATAATATTTAGTAGGCTTATTTCTACTAGGATTTGGTCAATGGATTTATTTGTATACATTTTCCTACCAAATGTTAATTAAAATATATTAACACATGGAAAATGGTGTTTTAACACATAAACCCTCATATGTATAATATATTATATTAAAGTCCTTTTTTAATATGAAAATGGTAGGAAAAATGTAATACAAATGTGCAGTTTTATCAACTGAACAAATACCCCCAAACTTATCTTTGATCGTCCCGAGCAAACTAGTTTATTTAAGAGGAGAAAAAAGAAAAGAGAAAACTAAGCACACTTTCATAGGCAGACACGATTGCACTGAGCACGTGCAACAAGCCGTTAAACCTCTAGGTGTCCCTAGTAGGAGGAGTGTTGTATCCTGAGGGTTTTCAGCGGATTACACCCACAAAATCCTATAACACAAGAGAGATGGTGAAATTTACATATAAAGATAAGAACCATAAAAGAAAGGCCTTGAAAAGAAGAGTTTCCAACTATACTAGCTTTTCAGTTGTCATGAGCCCTATCTTAATAGTCATGAAAAAATGTTAGAAATCACATCATCTCTCAATAAAACATCGTCTTTATTCTTCATTCCTACCTTTCATCCAAACATTGATCATATAACCCCACGTGTGTGTAAAGAACATCCCTACACTCGGAGAATTCAATTCAAGCTATCATACTCTTGTCCATCTACCTTAGTACTTTTTAATTTGATGAATATTAAGATTTGCTCTCACATTTTCATGCGACCGTTAATACTTCTTGAGGTACTAACCAACCGATTACTCATGTGCTTGCTGATTAGGTGATAATATTTTCCTCGTCTTGCACCACCTAAGGCTTAGCAGTGACTCCCAGACCAGTTGGCCTTAGGGCACTAGGTGAAGAGGCACCCTCGCTATATTTTTTTTATTGGTGCCTTGGCGATACAAAACCAGTGTTCATTTTTTTCTTTTCACCATTTTTATATTTTCTTCATTTTTTTTCATTTCCTTCATACTTTGGCTTTTAGACAAGAGCATTTCAAGGTATCCTCTACTATCCTGAGTTTCAAGACGTGTGTAAGTGCAAATAGTAGGGTATCAACATTCAAATGTTTGGCTTTCAAAATAGAAACTATTTTTCAGATTTATTTTTATCCTCAGATTAGTGACTTCCTTCATTTTACTAACCCTAGGGACAACAGCTCATAACTACTTATTACTAGTTCGTTTAAGAAAACTTCTAATTTTCTTGGTTTTCTTAAATTATTCCTATCTTTTGGATGTAATTTTTCACTTTCTATTCTTTTGTTCTAAAATTTATTTTTTTTAAAATTTTTGAAAATGTTGTGCTTATGCAAAATATGATGCAAATTGATATGTAAATAAGCACAAACCTCCCCCAAACCTGTTTACAGCAGTGTCCTCACTGATGTCATCCATTAAGCACAAAATCCTGTAGACTTGGGAGGAAATTATTAATGGGAACAAAAATATATGAAAGTGAAAATCCTCCCCCAAACTTATTTTTGGCTCACCAATTTGAGGACAAAAGTTATGTTCAAGAGCCAAAAATATACCCCCCCTCAAACATGAGTTAGACAATACGAAGCATTTTAAGAGGGGGTGAGTCATTTGGTCAAAGTAAGACTTTACAAAGACCAAAAGTTAACACCAACCATTCAAAAATTTTATCAGTATAGCGTATAGGTTGGTGGAAGAATGTATTGTATCGAGTCAAGAAAAAATGGGGAAGGGATAAGAAGTGGTCTGGAAAGGGTTTGAAATTAGCGAAAATAAAGAATGAGGATGAATGTGAATGATTAGAAAGAAGGAATGGTGACGGTTCAACCTCTAGAGGTGGAGATTGATCAATCACAAAATCCGTAATGTTTAAAAATTCAAGTTCGTCAGCAAAAAGTTCTTCAAAACTTTTATCAATGGTGTGATTGAACATTTTGCTGTCAAAGAGTTTTGTGCCAGAATTTATTCTACTTGATTCATAAAAAATCATTAAGGTAGAGGACTCGAAAAACTCATCTACCTCTTTTTCAAAAATATCCAAATCAAGTTGAATTTCTGGTATTATTAAACTTGAATTAACGAATTGTGATTTATCAAAACTCACTGAAAATATAGGAACGGAAGAAGAACCGGAGAAAGTAGAAGGTGAAATGGGTAAACAAATTGGTGTGTCGAGTGTTGCTGAACCAGATGTGGAAGATGGAGGCTGTATTTCGATCTGATCTTCGGGTATACCATTATCATCAACTTCGAGAGATATTTGGGGTTCGGGAAGAATTAAAGGCTCAAGATGATGACCACAAGGAAGTGAAAGGATTTGATGAATTGGTGGGACAAAATCATCCAAAATTTCGGGTTCATCAATTAATGTATCCCCAATGTCAATCACCTCATTCAAGTGAAGGTTAAAATTCTCAAATACCTCATCAAAAGTATGGCTTTCAATCAGTTTTGGTTCAAGAGTGGAGGTGTAGAGATCACAAGGGTTGGGTATGGTTTCACTTGAAATGGACCCTTCACAGTTGGGTAAATCAAACACTACAAAGTTACACAACTTATCAGACATTGTACTTGATGAATCTATGAAACTGGAGTTATGGATTTCAGTTTGGAATGGGAAGGTTTGATTAGGAAGGGTGTACAGTTCTGTCTTACTACCCAAATCCTTCATAATTTGATTCGTCAGTTCCATAAATTTTTCTAATGTCTGCTCCAGACTAGTCTTGGGTTGATAAGGGGTTTCAGTATAAGATTGAAATTCATGTGGATAATTAAAACTCCCAAATGACTGATTAGAAGAACTGTCTAGAGTAGATGGAAAAGTCGGATTGGATTGATAGGAACAGAATGGTTGCTGAACTTGGGTAGGAGTAGGATCAATATTATGATAAGAAGAATATTGATATGGGTTGGTTGGTTGTCTATATACATACCGCAGATCAAACTCTTCTCCGGACAGTGGTGGTGATGGTTGATATTGGTCCGGGTTGAAACTTTGGCCTCTAGACCTAACTATGTGCTCAGCAATGGACATTCGTCTAGGGGCTTCCTCACTCTGGGTATGAACTGAAACAGGTGTAGGATTAGGATACGGTTGATAAGACCTAGACTGAGGTGGCCAACTGTTTCTTCCTGCTTGTTCTATATGATCTCTTAAGGACATGGAAGAGCCGGACGGTATACCGAAGGGATTTCGAAAACAAGAGATATCTGGTTGTGGACAGCAAAGCTCAGCGAGTGTTCTTCTGTTTAGGTCACCCATTATAAGAAGAGAAGAAGGGGGAAGGGGTAAAAAGGAGAGAAAGTAATTGGTTTGTTTTAAAAAAAAGACGGATTTAGACAAATCATAAAAATGCACAACCCTAGAACTATGGTTACCTAGGTCCAGTCTCTAGACCGCTCCTAGACTTCCAAAGGACAAGCAGCAGGATAAATCCTCTACCGCCTCCGTACTACCCTTGTAGCCAGGTAAGTGCCAGGTAAGTGGGAAGGAACCACGTCGAGGGCCTAATTAAAAACCACTAGCCTTCGACACACTTGCCTACGCACTACAAAAATAATGCGGATAAACGATAGATTACCCACGACCTTCCTCTGTCCTTATTGAGCGCAACAGTCCTAAGAGTCTGGTCTAGATATTTTTTTAAATTAATGAAGGGTTGATCTATATGCTTGGTTTGTGATTTGTGGGGCTTAGGAAGGGTGATGAAATCCCCACCTAATCTTGATTTGGTCCCTGCCCCTTAAAGATCCGTATTAAAATATGCAAAAACAAACCGAAAAACAAAACTTTGCAAAAAGATTTTTGAGCGGCGATATTTTGTAAAGAATCCTGCAGAAAATAGATTTTATTGGATTTTAGAGGAGGGAGAAGGGAGTTAGAATCTTACCAGAGAAGTGTGAACCCTAGATCTCCTGTTTCCTCAAGTCCGTGACTCCAGATTTCCTCGCAAAAATTCACACAATAATCGTTAAATATACAATTTGCAGTTTTATTTTAATAATGATATGACTCGTCTAAGAATTCAACACAAATAGTAAAAATAAAAAATTACGCACGTTTCCCCGGCAACGGCGCCATTTGATTGATACGAAAAAGTGTGTTTGTAGTTAACCGCAATCAATAATGATGTCGCATGTAGCTAGACCGAGATGAGTACGGGTCGTCCTCTGGGAAACATGGAACCTTTTACTTTTACTTTAGATATGTTGAGAAAAGGAGGAGGGATAACGAATTTTATAGAATAGTTTTTAGATCTACGTTAAACAAGAATGTAAAATATAGATCTAGATATTTTAAAGATATAATAAATATAATAAGAAGGGTTGTAGGGTTCGTTAGGATTTAGTAGTTATGGACGATTAATTAAAAGTTACCCTTTTTATCCATTAATAGATTTAGAACTAGAACAACGGTGATGCGTGTAGATTAGGGTTTCTGGAGGGAAAAGGAATCCCACTCTTAACCCTTATCTCGACACGGAACTCCGTTCATATCTAGCCTTTACCAAAATAATTATTAATCTAATCTCTAATCGCGGTCGGAACTAGCAAAAAATTGCTAGCGCGTCCGATTATGATGTTAATGATTCTTTTGATAAATTTCCTAAACTTTATAGGACTTAAAAAGGGTTTAGTTATTCTCATCATCCATTAGCCTACCCTAATCCTACGAACCCTAACAAACGGAGAATTACTCGCGCATGTTGGGAGAAGACGATGAAAAGACAAAGAGGGAAAACATAATGTAAAATGCAAAAGAATTAAATAAAACAACTACCTTTATTAATCAACTTGAACAATCTACACTTTTATTCCATAGAAAATGATTACAAACTAGTTGTTGCTTCGCGATCTTTCCTAAGGAGGTAGACGAACAGTTGATGATCAGCCTGGATGCGTGAGCGTCTGGAGCTTCGTGATCTCTTCGGCTTGATAACTTTTCCAAGAGGCTCTCGGTGCCCTTTTATAGTGCAAAGCCAGAATCATCTTGTCGAAAACTTGGTAAAATTCATGATAGATTTATGACAAAAAATCTTGGCTCCCAATTCCCTAGAAGTGCGGCGGATCGCGGCCCAAAGGGGGGTTTGGTCGCGGATCCGCGCTCAAAGATGGAGATCTCTTGATGAGTTTTCTTGGGCTTGCATCTTGTGACATGTGGCAATCCTAGGCACCTTCAGAATTCAGAAATCTTCTCTCGGTTGCTTCCAGACTTGGTCTCCAAGTTTTGTTTCTTAATTTGGAAAGTTTTCTTCAACAACTTGATTTGTTTGATAAATTCTGCATAACAACTTGGAAAATTCTGCACAATAATCTCAAATAATATTTAGTAGGCTTATTTCTACTAGGATTTGGTCAATGGATTTATTTGTATACATTTTCCTACCAAATGCTAATTAAAATATATTAACACATGGAAAATGGTGTTTTAACACATAAACCCTCATATGTATAATATATTATATTAAAGTCCTTTTTTAATATGAAAATGGTAGGAAAAATGTAATACAAATGTGCAGTTTTATCAACTGAACAGATGTCTAAAGAATTCATTTGGTTAGGTATGAAATCCGAAATATGTGATATTTCGGATTTATGATGTCTAAGGTGGTTGCGGATTCCAATTGTTGTAGTTTTCATTTTCTTTTCTGCGACCGTAAGTGTAATATGTGGTGTATCGCCGGTTTCGTTGCTATACGTCAACGACAATTGAGATACGCATATTTACTTACGTTGATGACATGTGATGTTATGTGTTGCTGTGATATATTATATTGGATCGGCATGTTTGAATAGCCGGGGGTTTTCGCGTGAGATGATAGTTTTTATTTTTCATTCATGTAAAAACTTGTATGTAATATTCTTTTATTGAGGCACTTCTGGGTTGAGGATGATGTCACCATTATTGTATATTATTTACTTTTCCGCATTAGGATAGACCCAAGGCGGGGAGCACAAGTAACCGGGTTCTAGAGTCCAGTTTGAGACCATCTCGAGAAGTCGAGTCCGGGTTTCCTAACTCTAGAATTGGTAGGGTTGCTTGCCGCTCTCGTAGGGGTCTAGAGATGTGGGTTTGGCTATTCATCATGACCGTGGAATCCGTGTTTTTTACTGGCTTAATTTAAAACACGGACCTCCTAATATATCCAATATTTCATATGTTGACTTCTGCTGCAATGTTCTGTGATGTGATCACTTTATATGCACGAGACGAATGCTTTATTATTATATATATGATATATAATAAACGTTGCTTATGTTTTGCATCCGCGTTAGTCCAGCCCCCGCTCTGCCGTTAGTTATCTAACCTAATGGTGCATGACGGGACCCCGTGGCGAATATCCAGCACGTAGTTTTTGCTTTGCATAGCGGTATTTCTTGATGAATATCCAGCACCTCACTCGATGAGGAAAGAGCCATGATCCCTTCACCGGGAATGACCTCTTTAGCAAAACCCAGCAGATGCTACAACCCATTCAGTTTTGTATTTTGACTGCTTCTCTAGTTCTTGCTTTGCATAGTGATATTCCTCGATGAATATCCAGCACCTCATTAGATGAAGAAAGAGCCGAAATCTCTTCACCGGGAGTGACCTCTTTAGAAAAACTAGCAAAAGCCTAAAAAACACTCCTTTTCAAAATCACTCGAATATACAACGACATCAAGTTCATTACGCAAAAGGTTTTCTTAAAAACCTGTCGTAGCCCTCTGTCATTTCAGATAAGTAATACTTAGTATTCGTGCTACGTTTGTTGGCCTCCGTCAAGACGTAGTGTACGGTAGATAACTAGTGCTTATCTGCTGCATATGATGCGATTGGATTAGGGTAGTCTTGCGACTTTGTTGGCCTTCGTCAAGGGTCGTGCGGGTGGTTTTAATTCAATCATGAAATGTACGGGTTGAACTTGACTAGCAGCCTATGGTTTGTTGGCCTTCGTTAAGGTCATAGGACGATAGGGGCAAAATATTATCGGGAATTTCAAGTGTTGAAATTTGCAATAAGATTGCATCCCTTCTATGAGATAGTTGGATCCCGATACCCGCTGCGAGTAAGAGTTACTCCTGGAGAGTTTTACACATCACAATTAGCCGATCTAGTAGGTGTATTGAAAGGTGATACCCCTAGGAAAACGGCGTTTATTTTAATTAGGTCTGTGCGAAAGCACAGGGAACCTCCCTAAAAGTACCGATACTGGCCTGGCCAAAAGATTGGTGAACTTGTAGAGTGTAATTAATCCCGGCTATTCTTACCTTTTAGGGTTTGACGGAAGATTTGATAAAAACAGTGAGAGCCATCCCGATTAGATAAAATAATAACCAATCTAATCTTGCAAGAGCATACGCAAAGTGTTTTCTTCTCTCTCTCTCTCCCGGTAGCGACCATGTCACGCCTTAATCAACATAAAAATATGGATGTATTGACCGAACCTGATTATTATACTGAGCTGGGGAACGTTGGTTCCGCGTTATCTTATAATTGTTATAAGTCCAAGCAGGAAATAGAGGAATATCCGGATACCCACACCACCCAAATGAGAAATGAGCATGATTATGCATCTTCTTCGGGTGTGTTAGTTGCCGAGAACTGTTTCTTAGTACACTATATGTCCTGGATATGAGATACCGGATCAGGATCCCACATATGTAACTTGTTACATAGGCTAAAGAAAGGTAGACAACTGAGAAAGGGTGATCATTCCCTAAGAGTAGGGAATGGTGCAAATGTTACAGCCAAAGCAGTTGGCGAATATCATCTTGTATTACCAACTGGTAATACACTGATTCTGAACGAATGTTATTACATACCGAACCAGATATGCAATATTATCATCTTTTTTATTGAGTAAAGAAGGATATAATTTTTTATTGCAGGATAATGTTATGAACATTTTCTTGAATCAAAAGTTGATTGGTTCAGACATGTTATATAATAACATATACGTTCTAAATCAAACTACAGTTCTTAACGTACAGAACACACACAATAGAAAGAGTTCAGAGATGAACAAATCCTTCTTGAGACATTGTAGACTAGGTCATATCAATTCGACACGACTAGCTAAGTTACATAAGGATGAATATTTGAATCCGTTCAAATTTACATCTTATAATACTTGCCAGTCATGTCTCAAAGGCAAAATGACTGAAACTCCATTTACAGGACACGGAGAAAGAGTTACTGAACTCTTAGGAATGATACATAGTGATGTATGCAGCCCTATGTCTACACATGCCAGGGTTGGTTCTTTGTACTTCATTATATTCATCGATGATCACTTAAGATTCAGACATGTGTTCCTGTTGAAACATAAGTTTGAAGCTTTTGAGAAATTCAAGGAATATAAGTGCGAAGTAGAGAACCAAACGGGTAGAAGTATTAAAGTCCTTCAATGTGATTGGGGAGGAGAATACTTAAGCACGGAGTTCCTGAATTATTTAAAAGAGAATGTGATTCTCTCTCAGCCTACTCCTCCATATACACCACAGCACAACGGTATATCGGAGTAGAGGAATTGCACCCTATTAGATATGGTGTGCTCTATGATGAGTACTGCTGAGTTACCTATTTCCTTTTAGGGTTATGCACTTGAGAAGCTACATACCTATTGAATAGAGTTCCATCCAAATCAGTTCCTACCACTCCATATGAGATATGGAATGGGAAGAGACCATCTCTTAAACAAGTTAAGATATAGGGTTGTCTGGCCTATGTTGAAAACACAAAATCCGAACAAGCTCGAGGCAAGGTCTTTTCTGTGTAAGTTTATTGGATATCCCAAACATTCGCAAGGGTATATCTTCTACCACACTGAGGAGTAAAAGGTGTTTTGTTTCTCAGCATGGCACCTTTTTAGAAAAGGAATTTCTTATGGAAGAAATTAGTGGTCATGAGATAGAACTGGAAGAAGTTCCTGTTAGACAAACTAACGGTTGATGATTTGGTAGAACCGGAGGATTCAATAGTTCGCGATGAATCTCGACCTCTCCACAGATCTAGTAGGGTTCCTCATCCGCCTGAGAGATACTACGGTTTCCTCAAAGACAGTGGGAGCGAGGATTGCATCATGGAAGATGATGACCCAACTAGTTTCGAGCAGGCCATCACAAGTGGGGACTCTATGAAATGGCTGGATGCTATGCGATCTGAGATGGAATCCATATACACCAACAAAGTAGTGATTTTGGTAGTTGCACCTAAAGGGGTAAAACCCATCGGGAGCAAGTGGATCTTGAGAAGATTCATGGTGTAGATGGAAAAGTTGAGACTTTCAAAGCTGGACTTGTTGCAAAAGGTTGTCGTCAATAACCAGGTATGGATTTTGATGAAACATTTTCTCCAGTAGCCATGCTTAAGTCCATCCGGATCCTACTTGCCATTGCTTCATACCATGACTACAAAATCTGGCAGATCGACGTTAAGACTTCTTTTCTAAATGGTGATTTGGAAGAAAGCATGTACACGACACTGCCATAGGGCTTCGTAGACAGTGGGAGCAGCGAAAAGGTATCCAAGTTGCTTAAATCAATATACGAATTAAAGCAGGCATCACAGAGTTGGAACATCTATTTTGATGTGGCAGTCAAAAAGTTTGACTTCATCAAAATGGTAAATGAACCTTGTATATACAAGAAGGTTGTAAAGAGTAAGGTTGTCTTCCTCATATTGTACATGGATGACATACTCTTGATAGGAAATGGTGTTCCTATGCTACACTCGATCAAGTTCCTCTTATCACAATGTTTCTCCATGGAGGATCTGGATGATGCCTCCTACATCCAATGATTAAGATCTATAGGATAGATCTAAGAGGATGTAACATACCCACTGGGTGTAGTGAGTATGTGTCAATCAGATCCTGGGGAGAAACACTAGATAGCTGTGAAGAACATTCTTAAGTACTTGAGAAACACTAAAGAAATGTTCTTGGTGTTTCGTAACGGTGAACTCCATGTGGAGTCCTTTACCGATTCGGGCTTCCAGAGTGATAAGGCCGACTGTAAGACAGTCATGGGTTTTATCTTTACCCTCAGTGGAGGGACGGTATATTGGAAGAGTTCCAAGCTAGATACCGTGGCAGACTGGACGATAAAGGTTGAATACATCGCTACCAAAGAGGTTTTCTGGGTATAAAATGTTCATGAGATGAACTTCGTTCCTACCATTGTAGTGGCAATGGAGTTATGGCTTTAGCCCAGGAACCCCGGTCCCGGCAGTGATCCAGACATATTCTCAGGAAGTATCACCTGATCAGGGAGATGGTTGATCTCCGGGCGATTGAGGTTGGGAGAGTTGATAGGAAGAAATGACACGGCGAATCCACTCATACAGGACAAAACCCCAGATACAGTTTGAGAGTTTTTGGGACGTTGGGTATGAGATACTACAACAAGTGGCCTTAGTGCAAGTGGGAGATTGTTAGTTATATGTATGCCCTAGAGGCCATTGTTGTACATGATTGTATATTACAATGGATGCTTGGATATATATAGGGAGGACTTTCTTTCTCGACATGATAATATGCTATCTGGTTGCTCTTTATCTTAACATGTAGACTAGTATTGTGATACTATCTTTCTCTCACATGTTGATAAAGCCCTTAGGATGTGTACTTGACTACCAGGACTATATGGAGATCATACTAGTGGGGCCAGGGTAGTCCATAAGTTCATCCTTTAATTGTTCCTAGTCGAGGGTGTATCGAGACGGGGCATCGATATTCCAGAGTAGACTAGCGTATACGCTTCTTGACCCATTTGATGGGCGATGGATGATCCCATATCCATTGGTGTTTGACATCAAAGATGGTATACAGGTGCTCAGTGGAGACCGGATATACTGAACAGGACTCACCGAGAACTCCTAGATGGTATTATACCTAATGTCAGATAGTAGTTCTCTGGTGACACTGGTACAGGTTAGTCTGTAGACCTAAGATCGTTATAGAGTCTTGTGTGATTCCCACAGTGCTTTGATTTCCACCTTACCACGTTCAAGAGAGCATGCAAAATGATGGTTTTTGGGTACAATCTCGAGTCACATGGAGGCAATGAGCGATAGGAGGGGTTTCGTCTCTCCCGGTATTGGGGGTTAATGTTGCGCTGTGCTCGATTAGCTAAAACAGGAAGTCCCTAGCCAGGAGTGATACTGAGATTTACTGGTAAGTGTTATCAGTAGTTTCTCGACCCGTTATAAGCCTCATATCGGCACGACTTATCAAGTTATTGGGGTCTGACGTTTACCACCCCTAGACTAGATATGCGACATATCAGACGAAGAGACCGGACTGTACGGTAGTGTTACTGTTGGATTCACAGGAGTATGGACAAGCTTACTTGTTGATCTTCTGATCGCTAAATACCCGGGTAGCTGTTACGTCCAGCTAGTACCGCTGACGGCTTGTAGGTGACTGATATGATCATCACCTACTGCCGGCGTATTGATGAGTCATTAAAGCCCTACACAGAGGTTTCCTAGCTCATGCGAAACGAAGTAGGGCACATATGTGATATGTGCGGGACCGAGATTAATACATGTATGTGATACCGTATTCCAATCTCACGATATAGATTATATGTGATATAACCGGATTGTTGAATCAAGTGTTGATTCAATGATATGTTATATGTATATATGATATGCATATAAATGATATTAATCGGTTGTATGCGATACAACCAGATTATTAAATTAAGTGTTGATTTAATAATTTAATGTGTAATTATATATTTTATATATTAATATACATTAACTAATATTAGCTCACTTAAGAAAATGTTTTCTCTTTGTACATTTAATATATATGTGATATATGTTAATGTATTTATTTTTGTGTGATGCTAGATGATACATTGGACATGGTGTATGAGACTCATACCATACTTAAGATAATGTGCGGTTTTAATTATTAAGGGTAAATTAAAATTAGGTGGAAAATTGTCATGGTTGTGAAGCTTGTAATAACCATTGACTTAGTCCACTAATTTTGTTATACTCTAGATATTTATTAAACTAACCATTATCTTTTAGCCATGGTTTTAATCTCTACATGAGTTATATGAGATATTTTCTCACCCATGGTTCATGAGTTGAACACTTATTCATTTTCTTCATCTCTTGGAGATTTCTCTCTTTCTTTGAGTGAGAAGAAAAAGAGAGAGAGAGAGAGAGAGAGAGAGAGAGAGAGAGAGAAATAATTCTAAAGCGAGCGAAATTTCTACTTCACCAATCTACACTAGACTAGCCATTTAGTATAGGTTGTTTGATTCACTGATTCTCTATCAGTGAAATGGTAGTTTAAGTTAGAGATTTTTCGACGTAGACCATCTTCGGCCTCGAAGATCCTTGAGCAAGCTCATTCCTTTCACCTAGTGGAGCCAATGGAGAGTCCGGGACACCACTACTTGGAGCAAAAGGGACTACTACACGGAGCTTTAGAAGTGAAGGGCTGGTCTACAAATGTTGTATTCTAAATTCACTTAGTGTAAAATAGTGTACATGTTAGTTAATCCTTAATCCTCTAGTTAGATCCCTGGTTATGGGTTTCTTAGCACACTAGGTTTTTTAAAATTGCATGCTTGATGCCCTAGAAAACATAGTGAGGGTGCTAAGGAACCTTCAGAAGGTTCCCCAATAAGCAGAGCGGGTGTCTCCCTGGTTTTCTTTAGGGTGCCATCTGCACTCCTCGACATGTTGAGAAGTTTTGGAAGTGTAACTTCCTTTCCTTGAATATTGAAATTCAATATAAACTAGGCATAGGTAGAGGGGAGGGACTGTAGAATCAAGTTTGTATATCACTCATTCTCCAATGTGGTCCCAAGGTCCGCGAGCTCTTCAATATAGCTGATCATCTTAAGAACATGGTCCCCTACAGATGACCCGATAGCCAATCTCGCCAGAAATAATTTCTTCGGGGTCTCGTATCTTGCGATACAAGATTGCCCTCCATATAAGTCCTTGGTATGGAGAAAGATGAAAGCTAAGTCCATCTTCTCATGCCGCCTCAACTTTTCATTATCCATAGAGGCCAGCATGAGGCACTTGGTTTTCGCACAGTCTAATTCCCATGTCTTACGAATCTCAATATCCGCGATGGTGGAATCTGGATCTGGGATAGCAGAGGCTTTGGTAGTAAGGAGGTAGCCCACTTATCATAGGTAATGGCCATCTAGACATTCCTTAGCTAATCTTTATGGTTTGGCCCCGTCAATATATTTTTACCTAGTAGTAAATTATACTCGGTCATTTTGGTCGCTGCAATTAGGAGAGAGAGAAGAAACACTCAGCATGATGCTCTTACACGTTTAGATTGGTTATTAGTCTATATAAACAGGATGGCTCCCACTGTTTCCTCAAATCCTCCTTCAAATCATAAAAGAAGAATTAGTCGGGATTAATCGCACCCTGCAATTCTTGCTTAGCCTTTCGGGGCAGACTAGTGTCGGTACTTCGAGGGTGGTTTTACAACACTTTCGCGAAGTTCTTTAATTAAATAACCTCTTATCCAAGGAGGCATAGCCCCGCTAACACCGTTCTAGACACCTACTTGGTTTATAGCATTGATTATAAAGTGAAAAACTCTCCCGAGGAGTAATAAAACTCATGGTGGGATCGGGATCCAACTATCATTGTGTGACAACTTTAAAGGAATCCTACTAAAATCATCACACTCCAGATGGTATGCAAAACTAGCAAGTTTCCTTTTCTTTTGAAACTCCCGATGTGGATTTTTTCCCCAGGCGCTTATGACCTTGATGAAGGCCAAAATATCATAAGACGCAAGTCAAGTTCTATCTGTCATTGTCCAGGTTAATATGAACCCATTCGTACAAAGCCTTGACGAAGGCCAAAATAGTTGTACGCCTGTCCCAGATTAACGTATCTATCTATGCTACAGATGAATACCTAGCAGTTACCAATCACTATGCCTTGGCGAAGGTCAAAATACATAGCTTGAATACTACTGAATACCCATCTGAAATGATGGAGGGCTACGGCTGGTTTTGGCGAAAACCGTGAACGTAATGAACTTGATATAGTCGAAGGAACCATGCTAGCATTTAAAAGGAACGGTTTAGGCTCCACATTTAAAAAGTTATTTTTAAAGAAAACCGAGTGGTTTTGAAATTGTTCCAACGATTTAACTTTGGTTTGTTTTCTTTGCATTAAACAATATTAATGTCGTCCCATCATTTAACCCTATCATTGCAGAAAGAAACGAAAATAGAACGTATGCTTATACCATCCGCATTCGCCATAGGGACTCGTCATGCACCGTTAAGTTACTTAACTAACGGCAGAGCGGGGGCTGGACTAGCGCGGGTGCAAAACATAAGCAACGTTTATTATATATAATATATATATAACCATTCGTCTCACACAATAATATCCATTCCAGATCATAGATCACAGCAACGCAGATGAATATATTGGATATACTAGGATTTCCGTGTTTCATTTTAGCCTAGAACGAAAAACGGATTCCACTGTCGTGATGAATAGCCAAATCCCCACCCTAGGCCCCTATGGGTGCGACAAACTACCCGCAAAATTCCTTAATTGAAGCAACCTCCCTCAATAAAATGAGTAGGCCACTCGGCAATTCAAGAACCCGGTAGTTTGTGCACCCCTCCTTGGGTCTATCCTAGGTGCAAGAAAAAAAGTAAATGAAATAATACAACGGTGGCTACAACCTCAACCCGGATGTGCCCCGCAAAAGAATATTACATCAATTTACAAATATACATGAATGAAAGAAAAGAGCACTCTTCTTACATTCCCCCAGCTATTCATTCACGACGATCCAATACTTCATATCCACAAACCATAAACAAGATAAAAGATATGTGCAACCCCCGCTAATCGACATTTAGCAATTAGTAGACGTTTAGAAACACATATACAGATAAGCAAGAATTTAGAATTATGATCGATTAAATCTTTCCGCATTTACCCCATGTACAAACCAATACACAAACAAATCTGGGCAAAAACCAAATATACCAAAAATCATATTTCCATGAACCTGTCACGACCCGAAATTGACACGTGATAGCCCTTAAACTACGCAACGTCTACAGGCGTAACGCAATTTAAGTAAGCCGAAAACCCAGCAATCTAAACCATCAAAAATAATAAGTGATAAAAACAATTTTAAAACTTTTGAAATCTCAACCCAAATTCTTTAAAGTCCAACTTTTCTTCCTTTAAAATTTTGGCAGCACCTCTTTTGTAAAAACCAGCCCCAAAAATGGGTAAAACAAAAATATAAGTAAAGCATCCCCAAACAGGAGCAAATACACGCCCAAAAGCGGAAAACAACCACCACAATAGATATACGACGCCGTAGTGAAGAAATAAAAGACGATATAAATAAAACTGCATAAAAGACCTCCAAGTCACAAAATAACATACAATATCGTCCTCACATCAAGTCTCTAAGTCAATACAAGATAATGGTAGATAGAGAGTACAGGATACAACGAATATAAAATAAGCAATATCAGATAACCGCAAAACCCACCTATAGCAAAACTGTACACAGTCAGCCGAAGCGAAAGCCGCTGCAAAAAATGATATGATAGATGAATAGCCTGCCTCGACTACTCTGAGGAACAACCTGCAAAACACTGTGGAACAACGGGGGTGAGTTTCCAACTCGTGAATAGTAAATAACATATACAGGTAATCACAAGTATACACGTACAGCGCGAATCTAACATATACAAGCTAATAGCAATAATTGGTCATAAGTATGCAATAGTCATGTAAGGTACTCTTTCAGATACTTCTAATAGATGAACAATAAATGGAAATATGTATATAAAACAAATGCGGAGTATAGGATAAAACATGTCATCCTCACGGAATCCTGACCACGTGGTAGGACCAAAGTCCATTAAGACAACCCAAATCCCAATTTCCTCAAATCAGCCCCCAAATTGGCTCTCATATCATGTAAGTCTCATATATCCTGAGTGTACAATATCAAGTAAATCTCATATATCCTAAATGTACAATATCAAGTAAACCTCATATATCCTGAATGTACAATATCAAGTAAATCTCATATATCCTGTATCCAATATCAAGTAAATCTCATATATCCTGAATAAGTATATTTGCCTGAAACATTATGATGATGTATATAAATTAGATATGTATACATATATATTAGCGTCCCATTCCACTAATATATATATATATATATATATATATATATATATATATATATAACAGCGTCCCATTCCACTGTTATATATACTTAGGAGTAAAAATATCATGAAACCAAGTGTCAAGCATCGACACATAAATACTGATCTATCAGGTGCTGTCACCACAACTGGCCCCCTGATAGGTACGTATCATACGCTATCCCGAAAACTCAAGTGCCTAGCTCCGACACTCGAAATTCGACGTATCCATACGTACATGACTCCGGTCGGTATCCCCACGATAACCGCCGAGTCATAGGTACTGTCACCAGTAGGTATGGTTCCCCTGTCAGGCTCATCGGCATGGTACATCGACATCCCTTTCTCGTCCCGGGTACCTCCGGGCCCCACTATGTACCCTCACACGGCCCATGACGCCTCCTCGCATGGGTATATATATCAGAACCGATAAAACTTATGGTGGCTGCTGAAATACCATATCAAGAGAAACTGGGTTTTTCAAATAATGCATAATTTCATGAAACTACCACGGTCCTCAAATCCAGAAAATATCATGAAAAATCCATATCTCAATGCGAAAATCCATGAATATAATATATGCAACATAAAACTGTAATGTGAGCATATCAAGGAAAAACCGCTATATAACTGCAACAAGTTAATATATATATCATGCGGTTCCTAATTTCTCCAAGTCTATATAACATCAAATAAAGGTGAACATGTAGCTATAGCCAGATATATGTGTAAACATGTAGGTATAGTAAGGTATATGTATCTACCTGTCGGTAATGATGTAATATACCCTCTAGATTTAAGTGTAAGTATGTATGCAAGGTGTACATGTAGCTATGTCTCATATGTGTATATACCTATCACTGATGGTACAATACCATATAGATATAGAGGTAACTAGCATGTAAGCATGTCAAGGCATATGTGTAAGCATGTAGGTATACATGTATGCTATATGTCAAATGCACGAAGGAAAATAAGGATCTTGTCTCAATATCCCTAAACAATACAATATCACATAGGTATTGGTGTTGTGCGTGTCATGGCAATTATTGACGGTGTGTGTGGCATACAATCAGTACTCGTGCAACATGAGCCGTCAATAATAGTGCGGTGTCCTAAGGGTATAAGTCCAAGCACAACTAGTAAATAAGCAATAAGGTGTATGCGCAACTCTATATATGCAATAGAATATGCGACAATATCATAACATCTCTAGCCCAGGCGCATAACGTCATGTCGGAGATTCCCCTGTAGATGTTAAATCTACTCACCAACGCTCCTGGCTAAGTAAAGTCTACCACCTGTTTCCCTTTCTTCGCAGCGTCCGAAGTCCCCGCCTGCGAACCTAAAATATAAAACAATATAACAAGTATTTATTAGCAATAGACCCAAAACACGTACAAACTATGTTTAACCGACGCGACAACACAAAACATACTCTCAAGTATTCGTATTGTGGCTAACGTGCGTAGAGACACTACGAAACCAACCCAAGAGCAAAAGCAGTACAAAGTGCACGAACAGTGTCGTATAACGTATCGCGCGTAATCGTAACACAAGAAACTAGCTATGTGATCCCAGATTTTGCATACAGAGAAAACACAAAAATCTAACAGGACCAAACACACGTAAACCAAAGCAGACACCTACTCACAAAAATCCATACCCTAACTCTACTACCAAGCCGAAGTCGCCGGAAATCGCCTCCATGTCGCCGGCTGGAGTCCGAGCCTAGGGGTTCGTGCTTGAGGTGAAGGCTCAGGGTCTCAGGTACAACACAACTACATTATTTGGTTTTCTAGTATACTCTCGGGGTCATAGCAGATCACAGATATCACAAATCGACACTAAAAATACGATATTTGCACGAAACCTAACTTTAAACGATCAAAACTAAAACTACAAGACTACACAACACTATGACATCAAAAAGAACAGATAGAGATTATTACCTACTCCCACAAGCTCATAGATCCTAGCTTTCCAAGCTCCAAGGCATCCAAGAGGCAAAACTAGGCAAAAGATGTGATTTTGGTGAGATTTTGTGAAGATTAGTGAAGCTTTTTGTGATGGAAGTTCAAGTATTCAGTTGAGATAAGAGAGAGATGAAGAAATATGATAAAGAGATAAGTGAGAGAGAATGAGAGAGAGTGAGATGAAAAGAGAGAGAGAGAGATGAGGTTAAGGTGAGTGCACCTTGCATTAACTCTCTAATTAATGCATCCACACTACTCACCATGCCACTTCTCCCCAAAACAAAAGCCAAAAGAAATATCTCACTCAAAATTTCAAGAGTTTAGGTTAAGGCAAACCAAGGGATTAGGATTAGGGTTAAGTTGTCATGGTCACTAATCTAGATAACACAAACACACCCTCACATAAATATGCACAAGTGTGTGCATGCCATAACAAATAAAAATAAATTATTAATTAATTGTTATAAAATTTGAGAAACCCAAATTGGTAAACTTTTTACCAAAAACCCGCATTACCGTCTAAACTAACACTAATCGAAATTTAAGGCGTTACAATCTCCCCCCCTTAAAAAAAAATTCGTCCCCGAATTTAAAATTCTCACTAAGCGTACCTTCAAGGAGATGAGTACAAAACTCTTAAATCTCACTCGTAGCCTTCCAAGTGATCACCTCACTATACGGCTACGCCGGAGAAAACCCTCCACAAATAGCAAGACCCTTGACCGATGTTTCTCCACCTGCCGAACCACTAACACAATTGGCTGCCGGTGAACGAAAAGATTGCGTCCCAATTAAATGGTCTTGTGCTAAATCATGTGAGAAAGGTCATGAAGGTATTTGCAAAGTATCGACACAAGGAATACGGGGTGAAACTCAATAATCTGGGCGGAAGTGCCAAATTATAGGCAGCGGAACTAACTTGCTTTAAGGATCTCAAAAGGACCTGCAATCCTAGGATAAGCTTCCCAAAACTCAACACGTCATTCATCGGAAAATCCATAGGAATACATGATCTCACACTGCGAACTCAAGTCTACAACCACCACGGTCGGCAAAAGACCTCCGTCTGCACTGGGTTGCCCTCATCCTGACCTGAACCAACTGGATCATCTCCGAAGTCTCTAGACTAGCTGGGGTCCAAAAATCCTACTCACGTGGAGTCAGAAAAACAGACTGGCGATCGACACGACCTATCAAACAAAACCTAAAGGTTGCCAATTGGAATATCTCCTGATAACAGTTATCGAAGGATGACCCAATCAATGGCAAGTGATGATCCCAACAGCCAACAAACACTTAGTACGTACGCACAAGCATATCCTCCAGAGTCTGTATAGTCCACTCTAACTGACCATCGTCCCACAGATGGGAAAGCGGAGCTAAAGCTCAACTAGTACCCAAGACTTCCTGAAGCTTCTGCCAAAGACGGCAAGCGAACTGGGTGCCTCTATTGGATACCACGCACGAAGGAACTCCGTGCAAACGCATAAACTTAACAAAGAACTACTGAGCAAACTGAGCATAACCGGACAACAACACCTAAATGGAGTCACACCCTGTCTAGACCTGGGTAGACACCACAACGAAAATTATGGAGATCTGCTCCCATTCCCACACCGGAATGGTTAAAGATTGCAACTCTCCATCCGGTCTAAGATGTTTAACCTTAGCTTGCAACAAGGCAGACACCTCGAAACGAAATCCGAAACTTCACTCTTCATCCCTGCCCACCCGTAACTATCTCACAAGTCACGCTACATATTGATGGACTTGAATGAACATAGAAAGCTGACTGATATGCCTACTCTAGGATTTCGCATCTCTACCCAACGGTATGAGGTACACACAAACGCGTCCCTAAACGTAGCACACCCTGGTCACAAATCAAGGACTCCGAATCTTTACCCTGCCGAACATGCTCAAGAATCTCTGACAAACGAGCATCGGCGGGCTGTGCCTCACGAAAACGATTAAGTAAAAGTGGACGAGCGCGGACATGAGCAAGTTTTCCCCTCAGTAGAGGCGAACTTAAGCTATACCCAACGATCGCACAAGAACTGTAAATCTGCAAAAGACTGTCTCAGAACTGCGCACAACTGGGACAAGCTAACCCCGGGCCTATGACTCTAGCATCTGAAGGGTTTCCTACAGCACCACTACAAGGGTTTGGAGGCAACACACATGCCATATTTAAATTTTTATGGTGCTAAAGAAACTATCTTAAGGAACATGCTAGAAAATTTAGGGCAACATAACTTTAACATGAACACAAGTAGTAAAAGCTAGGGTTTTGAGAGTACAACCTTTGTAGCTCCCTATGCTAGACTCCTTGGCTACTTGAGGGTTGGAAAAAGGTTCTCTTGAGATCCTCTAGGTCCATGACGATCCACCCGGAGTCCTCTTTGTCCAAGCTTGAAGCTCCACTAGAACAAGAGAAGAAATGGAAGCTAACACTCTACACTAATAGGCAAGACTAGTGTAGAATGGTAATGTAGTTTGCTTTCTCACTTCAAAATCCTAACTTGGTGACTCTTTTGCTCACTTGAGAAAACTAGAGAGAAAGGAAGAAGAAGATGATGGCTTGTAAAGAGCTCAAGATAATGATAAACTTGTGAATAAAAATGAGAAATGAAAAAATTTATATTTTCACTCTCTCATTCTTAACCATAGTTATAAAATATCTAGATATTTTAGTTTGGAACAAAAATGGCCATAGAAAATGAATCATGGTTAAACCAAAGGGTTAGTGAAAGAATAAAAAATTAAACCATGATTACAATTTCCATTTCCATTTTTCTTTTCCAATAAATAATATCTATATATTTATATATGGTGTGAGTCTTATATTGCCACCATCCACTATATCAACAACCATGATAGATTATGTATGCATGTATATGTGCATGCATATCCTATGTGCATGAATGAGAATAAATGCATATATGCATCCATACAACAAAAAGACAAGAAAGGGTTTAAAGTGAGAAACTAATGGTCAATGATAAATCAACACTTGATTTAGCAACCCGGTCATATAACATACGATCCGACCAAAAGCAAACCGCCCAATTAATATACGGTATCTCATACACTCCTTTTAACCGGGTCCACGCGCATATCTCATATGCGCACCACATCGTTTCGCCTGGACTAGGCAACTCCATTGTGGGACTCTAAGACTCGTCAATACGCCGGCAGTGGGTGATGATCATATCAAGCACCCCCAAGCCGCAAGCGGTCAGCTAAACGTAATGGCCACCCGGGTATTAAGCGATCAGAAGAAAACAAACGAACCTGTCACAACTCCCGTCGAGCCAACCGGCAACACTACCGTACAGTCCCGTCTCTTCGTCAGATATGCTGCATATCGAGTCTAGGGATGGTAACGTCGACCCCAACAACTCAATAAGTCATGCCGATGAATGGTCTATAACAGATCGAGAAACTACTGATAACACTTATCAGTAAATCTCAACAGCCCTGGCCAGGGACTTACTGATATAGCCAATCGAGCACAGCACAACATCAACTCCCAATACCGGGAGAGACGAAACCCCTCCTATCGCTCATCACCTTCGTGTGTCTCGTGACTGTACCCAACGGCCACCTATTTGCACGATTTAGTAGAGTCGTGGTAGGGTGGTAATCAAAGTGCAGTGGGAGAACAAACAAGACTCTATGACGATCTTGGGTCTACAGACTAACCTGCACCAGTGTCACCTGAGAACTGCTATCCGACGATAGATATAATTCCATATAGGAGTTCTCGGTGAGTCTGTCCAGTGTACCCAGTCACCACTGAGCACCCGTATACGATCTCGATGTCAAACATCGATGAATGTAGGAACATCCATTGCCCATCATATGGGTCTAGTATCATATACGCTAGTCTACTCTGGTATATCGATGCCCCGTCTCGATACACCTACGACTAGGGACATTCCAGGATATGCTTATAAACTACAGATGTCCCACTAGTATGATCTCTATCATAATCACAGTAGTCAAGCCTATATCCTCAGGGCTTTATCAACATGTGCGAATGAATAAAAGCGTGATCAAATCAACATGTCAGATAAAGAAGAACCAGATAGTATACTATCATGTCGAGCAAGAATGTACACTGAATATATATATACATGTATAAATACATCCACTATCATATAATGGCCTCTAGGGCATACATATATCCAACAATCTCCCACTTGCACTAAGGCCAGTTATTGGCGTATCTCATACCCAACATCTCAAAAAGTCGCTCATGCTGCGGCTGAGGGAGGGCCTTGGTGAGTGGATCCGCGGTGTTATTCTTTGTGTCTACTCTTCTAATCTCGATCTCGCGGCGATCTACAATCTCCCGGATCAAATGAAAGCGCCTCAGGATGTGTCTGGACCGCCGATGGGACCTGGGATCCTTGGCTAACGCCATAGCCCCATTATTATCACAATACAATGGTATTGGATCAATAATGGTTGGAACTACTCCTAGCTCCGAGATGAACTTCTACATCCAGACGGCTTCCTTGGCGGCATCATTCGCAGCAATGTATTCAGCCTCCATCTTAGAGTCTGCAACGATATCCTGTTTGGAACTCTTCCAACTTACCGTCCCTCCATTAAGGGTAAATACAAACCCAGAGATAGATTTGTTGTCGTCCTTATCGCTCTGGAAGCTCGAATCGGTAAAGGCCTCTATTTGGAGATCTCCATTATCATACACCAAGAACAATTCTTTAGTCCTTCGCAAGTACTTAAGAATGTTCTTCACAGCTATCCAGTGATTCTCTCCTGGGTTAGATTGATACCTGCTTACAACACTAAGTGCATAAGCTACTTCTAGGCGTGTACATAACATCGCATACATTATAGATCCTACTGCCGAAGCATAGGGTATAATGCTCATGCGAGCTCTCTCTTTATCGGTCTTTGAGCAAGAGTCCTTGGAGAGAGTGACCCCATGTCAAGAGGGTAACGCACCCCGCTTGGAGTCTTCCATACTAAACCTTTTTAGGATGGTGTTGATGTACCTTGTTTAGGACAATCCCAATAACCTCTTGGATCTATCCCTATAGATCCTAATGCCCAGAATGTATGTGGCATCACCCAGGTCCTTCATGGAGAATCTTAGTGATAAGAAAGATTTGACCGACTGTAGCATAGGAATATCATTTCCTATCAGAAAAATGTCATCCACGTACAATACGAGGAATGTGACAGCTCTCCCTACAGCCTTCTTATAAACACAAAGTTCATCTGGATTTTTGATGAAATCAAACTCTTTGATAACATCATCGAAACAGATGTTCCAACTCCGTGATGCCTTTTTTAACCCATATATGGATTTAAGCAATCTACATGCTTTCCCGCTGCTCCCACTGTCAATGAAGCCCTCCGGCTGATCCATATAAACACATTCTTCTAAATCTCCATTTAGAAATGCCGTTTTAACGTCCATCTGCCAGATTTCATAGTCGTAGTGAGCAGCAATAGCAAATAGGATCCGAATGGATTTAATCATGGTTACGGGAGAAAAAGTCTCGTCATAGTCCAAACCTGGTCTTTGACGAAAACCCTTCGCCACAAGTCTTGCCTTATAGATCTCTACCTGCCCATCTACACCAATCTTTCTTTAAAGATCCATTTGCACCACACAGGTTTTACCCCATGGGGTACAACGTCCAAAGTCCATACTTTGTTGGTGTATATAGACTCCATTTCGGATCTCATGGCATCCAGCCACTTCACAGAGTCTCCACTTGTGATAGCTTGCTGAAAACTGGTAGGATCATCATCCTCTATGATGCAGTCTTCTCTGTCACCATCAATGAGGAAGCCGTAGTACCTCTCCGGCGGGCGAGAAGTCCTACCAGACCTACGGAGTGGCTGGGGTTGCTCAGTTTCTATTGCAACAGCCGGTTCAACCAAGTCGTCATTTATAGTTTGTGTCTCTAGAACCTCTTCTAGATCCACCACATTGCCATCGGTTTCATTTGTGAAAAACTCTTTTTCTAAGAATGTGGCATGCTGAGAAACAAACACCTTTTGTTCCTCCTTGTAGTAGAAAAGATATCCATAAGAGTTCTTTGGATATCCCACAAAATTACACATGACCGACCGTGTCTCGAGTTTGTCCGGATTCTGCTTTTTAACATAGGCCGGGCAACCCCAAATCTTAATTCTCTTAAGAGATGGTCTCTTCCCATGCCATATCTCATATGGTGTGGTAGACACAGTTTTGGTTGGGACCCTGTTCAGTAGAAATGCTGCAGTCTCCAATGCATGCCCCCAAAATGAGACGGGTAACTCAGCATCATTCATCATGGATCGGACCATATCTAATAGGGTCCGATTCCGTCGTTCAGACACACCGTTGTGCTGTGGTGTGTAAGGAGGAGTAAGCTGAGAGACCATCCCATTCTCTTTTAGGAAGTTTGCAAACTCTGTACTGAGGTACTCCCCACCTCGATCTGATCGAAGCATTTTGATACTCAAGCCGGTTTGTTTTTCTACTTCGAGTTTATATTCAGTGAATTTCTCGAAAGCTTCGGATTTGTGCTTTAATAAAAATACATGACCGAATCTTGAGAAATCATCAGTGAAGATAATGAAGTATGAAAAACCGCCTCTAGCCTGTGTAGACATTGGCCCACATACATCACTATGTATGAGGCCTAGGAGCTCAGTAGCTCTTTCTCCGTGTCCTGTAAACGGAGTTTTGGTCATTTTACCCTTGATACAAGACTGGAAAGTCGCATAAGATTTATATTCAAAAAGGTTTAAATATCCATCTTTGTGTAACTTGTTTAGTCTTGTTTCGTTAATATGACCAAGTCTACAGTGCCAAAGAAAAGCTTCATTTATTTCTGAAAGTTTTCTTTTATTAGTGTGTTGTATGCTAAAAACTGTGTGTTGATTTAGGACGTATATCCCGTTATTAAGCGTACCATATCCAACCAACATTTGATTCAGGTGAATGTTCATAACATTGTTCTGCAATACAAAATTATATCCTTCACTGTCTAACAAAGAAACGGACACTATATTACAAAGCATACTAGGTACAAAATAACATGGGTTCAAAACCAATATACACCCAGACGGCAACCCCAAATGATACTCTCCCACTGCAACTGTATGTACATTGGAACCATTTCCAACGCGGAGAGTATGGTCACCTATCTTCAAAACCTTGCTATTTCTCATCCCCTGCATAGAATTGCAAATATGAGAACCTGAACTGGTATCTAATACCCAGGAAGCAGAGTTTATTGAAAAACAGTTTTCTGTCACAAACACACCTCAAGCGGAAGCATCCCCATGCTTCTTCTTGAGATTTAAGTACTCTGTGCAGTTGCGCTTCCAGTGTCCTATTTTGTGGCAGTGATAACATTCACCTTTTCCCGATTCTCCAGCTTTGGACTTGTCTTTCCCCTTAACCTTTTTAACTCCACCCCTAGGCTTGGTCGGCTTCTTCTTTATCTTTCCCTTAGCCTTAGCCTTTGGGCGAGAAGTGGAAGATTGCCCAACACTCAAAACGGGAGTTTTCACTGATTTCAGTGTGCTCTCTGCACTCCTTAACATATTAAGGAGTTCAGGTAGTTCCTTCTCCATGTTGTGCATGTTGAAGTTAACTATAAATTGAGCAAAGGTGGAGGGGAGGGACTGCAGAATAATATCCGTATATTATTCATTTTCCATTGTCCATCCAAGGTCCTCAAGCTATTTTATGAGAGCTATCATCTTCAGAACATGGTCTTCTACTGGTGTGCCAGGGGCCATTCGCATCTGAAACAATTTCTTTGATGCCTCGTATCGTAATACGCGGGATTGCTCTCCATACAACTCCTTTGTATGGTGGAATATGGCGTGAATGTCCATATTCTCATGCTGCTTTTGATGTGTGTTATCCATCGATGCAAGCGCGAGACATTTGGCCGTAGCACAGTCAGCGTCCCATATCTTGCGGACTTCAATATCCGCAACTGAGGATTTTGGACCCGGGACGGGCGGGGCTGGAGCCGTGAGGACATATGATACCTTATCATAAGTCAAGGCAATGTTCAGATTCCTCAGCCAGTCTTTATAATTGGTCCCATTCAGTTTATTTTTATCTAGTAGAAGCTTGAGTCCTGTCATTGGTATCTGCCATTAAGAGAGAGAAAAGAATACACTCAGCGAAAGCTCTTGCAAAGATCAGATTGGTTATTATCTTGTCTAATCGATGTCTCCCACTGCTTTAATCAAGTTTTTCTTTCAAACCTTAAAAAGAAAACTAGCCAGGATTAATTACAGTCTACAGCTTCGCCAACCGTTCAGCCAGGCCAGTGTCGGTACTTGAAGGAGGTTCCCCATGCTTTCGCACGGACCTAATTAAAGTAAACCTCGTCTTCCCAGAGGCGTAGCCCCGTTAACACCTTTTTAGACACCTAATGGGTTAGCTAATTGTAAACTGCAAAACTCTCCTGGGAGCAACTATTGCCCACAGTGGGATCGGGATCCAACCATCATATGGAAGGTATGCAATCTCATTGCAAATTTCAACTATTGAAATTCCCGATGTGGTTTTTACCCCTAGTACTCATGACCTTGGCTATGGTCAACAAATAACAAGCACTAGTCAAGTTCAACCCCTCATTTCTTGATTAATTAGACCCGTTCACATGACCCTTGGCTAAAGTCAACAAAGTCATATGTCTGTCCCAATTAATCTGCATCATATGCATTGTAGGAAGACATCACTTAGCTACCGTACACTACGCCTTGGCTAAGGTCAAAAAATGTAGCACGAATACAAAGTATTCTACTTCTTAAAATGACGGAGGGTTGCAGATGATTTTTAAGAAAATCTTTAACGCTTTGAACTTGATATCGTCGTAGAATCAAATGGTTTTCAAAAGGAGTGGCTTGAGCTCCGCAGTTTTGAAATGTAGCTTTTTTTCAAAAAGAGCCGAGTGGTTTTCAAATCCGATTCTACAACATCTTTTTAGGTTTATTTTCTTTACATTAATCATATTAATGTAGTCCCATCATTTAAGTCCTTAAGCCAATCACAGAAAAGAAACAAAAATACAACGTACGCTTATGCCATCCGCATTCGCCGCAATATTCCGTTATGCACCGTTAGGTTACTTAACTAATGGCATACCGGGACGGGACTAGCGCGGGTGTAAAATATAAGCAACGTCTACTATATATCTCATATATAATATATCATTCGTCTCAGATATCACATCACAGTATACATGCAGCAGAAACTCAGATATAATGTAGGATATACTAGGACGTCCGTATTTAGTATTTAGCCAACAATAGAAAATACGGATTCCACAGTCGTGATGAATAGCCAAGCCCACACCCCTAGACCCCTATGAGAGCGGCAAGCGACCCTACCAATTCTGGAGTTTAGGAGACCCGGTCTCGACTCCTCGAGATGGCCTCCCGCTGAACCCCAGAACCTGGTCACTTGTGCTCCCCTCCTTGGGTCTATCCTAATGCGGAAAAGTAAATAATATACAACACTGGTGTAGCGTTTTGAAAATCGTTTCGGTGAAATTTCGGAAAATCGGTAAAATAAGGGGGTTTTCTGTAAAAATTCAAAATACAAATATCTTATTATAAAAGTTAAATATACATATTCTAGCTATGTAATTGCTAGTATTTGGTGTTTATTGAGCCCCTGGTGAAATTTCAAATTTTCTGAAAAATTTTCCGAAATTAATTATTTTAATATTATTTTAAGCCGTCACTAATATATTTAATTAGGGAAAATTACAAATTGGAATGAGTTGAAACAAATTTTGTGCATCATAAAACTTTAAATAAAATTTTATCATGTGGTTTTTGAAACGAAATCGTTTGCCAAAACGGTTTAGAAAATATCGAAGAATAAGGGCTTAAATGGTGAAATATAGCTAAATAGAATTGGGGTATGGTTGCATGTAGCTTAATATTCCTCATATACACACACACACCCTCACCCTCTCCCCTATTAGGGCTGAATTCAGCAGCCCTCACTCATCTCCTCACTTAAAAGTCAAAGGAAACCAAGAAAAGAAAAGGAAAAAAATAAAATAAAGGAAAAGATGTTTAAGTGTTGACTTGAGATATGGCTCCTTTGACCTTACCAACACCCCCATCTCACTCTCTCTCATCCTCCCTCAAAAATTCTGGCCCAAACCCCTCCCTCTTGCTGCCCCCATTTTTTCTCCTCTCATTTCATCACAAAAAATTCATCAAAATGCTTAAAATTCCATCAAAAATCAAGCTAAAACTCAAATCCGAGTCCTACCCATTTCTCCTTAACCTATCAAGCATGGATCTTGGTGAAAAGTTTGCATTTTGGAGACAAGTTTCATGTTGATCTCAAGATGGTTATGAGGTATAAATCTTGTTCTTTTTTTTTTTTTTGAGTTGTTTGTTATTACTTCAAATTATGTTAATGAAGGGTTTAGTTTAGATTTTAAATTTCAAGTCCAAATTCAAGATTAGGGTTTATGAAATTGAAGTGAGGTTTTGTTTTGGAGTTGAATGGTGATCAATTGTGCATGGTTGTGTGATGTATTTTTGTATCTTAGGGCATGCAAAATGTAATCTTGTTGCTTAGTGCTAATTGTAACATTAAAATATCCAATTTAGCTTTATTTAAACAAACTAGTTTTTAGCTTTTGGTTCCAAATGGCTGATTTAAAATCTAATTAAGGTTTTGATGACTTTATTAACATTTTAATTTGTTGTTTAGCAATTTAGATCATGCAAAACCAAGCTTAATTGATGAATTGTGAATTTTGCTATAAAAGGTGTTAAAAATTGATATTTTTGCAAACTAGGATTTTGGAAATTATGCAAATTTATGAGAATAAATTATAGAAATGGTTTATATGACTTAGTTATGATATTTAGTGGATATTGTGGCCGCTAAATTTGTTTAAACATCGAGTTTTGTACTAAAACGGTTAATTTTGCTTGCTAGATTTTCGGAAAAATAGCTTTTAAAGTGAGTTTGAGGTTTTTGTGAATTGCAACCTATTTCATATTATAATTAGCGTTTTTGAATGTATAAATGGGTGTGTTTGGGTTTTTCTCGATGGTTTGACGTTTGTACGCCGACGTCGAGGGTTTTTGGGTCGATTTGTGAAAGCAACCATAGCTTTTGACCTATGTGGGATTCGTGTGTCGTTTTGGTCATGAGTCGGATTTTAATGCGATATGGTGCGTTATGATATGTAGGTACCCCATGTGGACTTCGAGACGACAAGCAAGCGCGTGACAACGTCGGCACCGGCGAGCGAGGACCAGGTGAGTAGATTTATATCTACGGGGAGAAGTCGGGTGGATGACGTATAGCACCCCCGCAGTCCGTGGTGGTGTATACGGATGCGTATACACACCAACAATTATTATATGTTATTTGGGATTAATAACGATGTTTAGGATGGATATTGATGTGTTGGATTATTTTAGTGTTGCGAACCCTAGGGTAGTGTTGCACTACACATACACACATACATACTTGCATACATTCCTATTTATATGTGCTCATGAGATTCTTTATAGTTATGTGTTCACATGGGTATGAGACTATGTGTTCACATACGGATTTGAGGATGATACTTGGGATTGAGCTGAGTCGATGAGATTTGTTTTGTGGTTGTGATATCGGTGATATGGCAGGATTCGTACTTGAGGTACATCCTGGTATTATAGCGGATCTTGGGGCGGTGATATGGGTGAATAGTGTTATAAATATGATTTTGACCCGTACCCAGATTTGGGATGCCGTACGACGGTTTTACGTACGAGCTATATATTGATGATTATCCGCACTCTTGACTTGGGATGTCTGGTTATAGATATGATATTATTGAGGCGGGATCACCGACTATACATATACAGGTATGTATATGTATCGACTCAGATGATAGGCGGTTTCCTTACCTGTAGTTCAGCTTGTTAGTTCAGCCGTATAGTTTAGTGTAGTTGTTAGATTAGATTAGACTTCTTACCTATTTCAAAAACTAACGAATCGTGGGTATTTTAAAAGACAGCCCAAGGGATCCTACGGATATTTCAAAAGACGTATCTTTCCATAAAAACACCGTAGACCCTATTTTCAAAACCCCATGATTCGTGTTATTTCAAAAGGCACCATTTGTAGGACTTATATTAAATTAATGCAGGTTAGTTATAGTTGCGTCTAGTATTCAGCTCCCGCTTATTATTGTGGTTCGCTCCGCATCACATACTTACATTGTTATTTCATATTGCATTGTTCACATTATGCTGTTAGGACACCAACACCATTACCGATGATGCGTATGTACCACGTACACTTACTTGCCGGCTCACACACATCTTCATCAGTAATTGCCATGTCACGTACACCTTAGAAAATATTATTGCTTAACTTAGCTTGATAGCTAGTAGTTTGACATAATATTAGTGTACTTACCTTATATGCCAGCTTAGATATTGTAGTTATTACTTGTCACTTCATGCATACTGTTATTCATTGTTATGCCGTATTCATGGATTCTTATGCCTATATTCATGGGTTTATATGCTATTGATGATTTGGATTCGGATTTCTATGAGATTTTCTGGATTTGGGGGAAAACCGCAAAACTTATATAAACTGATTTCGCTCTTTTTAAATAAAAAGTGCGGTTTTTCCCATGCTGTATGAGTCGTCCACCATGAGTTTGCTGATGGATTTCGAGACCCGATTCGAGGAGGCGGATGAACCGTTTCGGGTACATGGTGGACCCGGTAAGGTACGCCGGGGCAAGAAGCGCGAGATGATGACGATGTGAGCCTGGCAGGGGAGCACTACCTACCGGTGATTTTACCCGACGCGTCGGATATCCGGAGGATACCGTCTTGGTCTTGAGATGGATGGTAGGGGCCGGTCTGGACTGACGGTGCCCTAGATATTGTGATTGAGACATTGAGATTTCGAGATATTGAGGTACAGAGACTGTGATACAGAGATATCGAGATATTGGGATTACGTTTTGTGCCGATGCTAGGCACTGTTTTATGCTGATTTCATTATGATACCTCATTTTAAAAATACAAAGGAAATCTCACTAAATTATGAAAACAGTTTCTTCATTTACATGTATTCTGTTTTCATGCATTCATACCTCATTCACATGATATATTACTACCTGGGGCACTGACACGGGCACATGAGATTACACTCGGGTTAGATATTTACCCTAGCCTTTGTTATAGGCTGCATGTTATATATATAATTGAGGATATATTATGATCATTGACCTAGGTTGCGTTATTTACGCGATTTCTTTCCGTAGATGTTTTTCTATTCACGAGTTGGCAACTCACCCCCGTTGTGCCCCAGTTTCTTGCAGGTTTTGCCGTACAGGTTTCATTACGGCTTTGCTGGCACTGCTTCCCATTTCCGGGTGACTGGTAGTAGGTGGGTTTACTTGTATCGTACCCCCATTATATATCTTGTATATCATTATTCTGTTGTATCTAGAAGTTCCATCAACCAAACATGTATTTATTTCAGAGATAGAGACCAGTGATGTTAGTTATTTCGACCTTAGAATCGCGCGTTATATTTCTGTGGATTTCTGGTGGTTTTGAGTTTCCTTTTGAGTTTTGATCCTCGCCCTTGGCGTTGTATATTATTGCTTGTGTAGTTGTGACCGTCGATTGACGAAGAGCTAGCTCCCGCTTGGAGATGCCTTTTTGATTTCGTATACTATTCATGTTGTATCCCGTTTGGGGGCCAGTTTTTACAAAGGAGACTCTCCCGAAATTTTCGGGAAATGTTTGATGTTTTTTTTTTAAAAACCGCATAATTCGGCTTATGCTATTGAAACCACTTGTTTTAATTGGTTTTCCTTCACTCTACTACTTTTCTTGGTTTGGATTTCTGGGTTTTCGGCTTACTTAGATTACGTACGCCTCGAGACGTTCGTAGTTTAAGTGCCGGTCATATTCCGTACTTTCGGGACGTGACAAAGTTGGTATCAGAGCATTAGGTTTTACCTTCGGAGCGTAGGATGACCCTTGGTTGATGGAATAGGTGACTAAAGTAGAGTGACGTACCGTAGGTATGTTCCGCGGCATATTTACGATACGCTACTCCACTTAAGAAGCCTTAGGATGTACATTTCTTTGCTCAGTATTATATTCATTCCGATCTAGCCTCATCAGTATCAGTTATGGTTCTGCTGCCACGATTATGGGAAGGGAGAGCTACAGCTAGAGTTGCGGTCAGCACGAGCTCGTCACGAACGAGGACTGACCAGGGCGAAATTCTGGCGACACACGATTGCGGAGATGTGTCTTTTTATTGTGTTTCACACCCCGAGCGTTTGATGGATCGCTGTATGAGATTACTTCGACGTGCCGATCTGCACTTGAGGATTGAGCCACTGACAGAGGCCAGCCAGATTTTGATGACCGTTGGTGTATTGCTTACTCATGATGATTGAGGCACTGTTCAGCGTGCAGACGAGT
The DNA here is from genome assembly GCA_030015575.1 of Agapanthus africanus. Classification (NCBI taxonomy): domain Eukaryota; kingdom Viridiplantae; phylum Streptophyta; class Magnoliopsida; order Asparagales; family Amaryllidaceae; genus Agapanthus; species Agapanthus africanus. Next base: position 415,941,950 of record CM057343.1, on the reverse strand, counting down.
GAGCCAGTTGTTGCTGCGAGTGACGAGATATCGCCCCATATGTTGGAGCTATTGCGGGAAGAGTTGTACTAATAGATGCTAGAAGGTCGCTAGTCATCCGAGGATGGATGACTAGGACATGTGGTTCGTTCGCCAATCCGATGAGAGGTCATCAGATAGATTGATTCCAGCAAGAGACGACTTCACGCGGAGACGTTGAGAGTCGACAGAGACGATCGAATGTCAGAAACCTATTATTCCAAGTTTAAAGTATTCGGAAAGACATGCAGGCAATTCTATAGACCCTCTAGAAGAATGAAACCCTAACTCGACATAATGACCGTGTGAAAGCCTTTGAACCTTCGGGTTTGCGGCAGTTCCACGGTGCCATTAGTGAGGCTTGGGTTTGCCCTTCTACGGCTGGACCATCGATGCTGTGGTACGTACTCGATACTGTTAAACTGTACCCAAGATGTTGAGCTTTTGGAGGATTATGAGGTTCTGACGAATCAATCGGATGGTTCGACTTCAATCGGATGCTAGGTGGTGAGATGCATTCTTGGGAGACTCCAGATACGAGGATAGCCGTTGGAGCTCAGTCCATGCAGCCACGACGAGACGAGTCCGAAGCAGTCGACGTTAGAGAAAAGTGGAGTAAAAGGTTCGTACGAGATCTTGATGAGACTATGTTCCACTCCGCCGACATCAGAGATGCGATGCGCATGCCGAGGCATGGTACTTGGATTTACCTTCCAGAAGGAGTCGCAATGAGTATGCAGTCGTTCCAGAGCAAGATGCAGATATAGGAAAGGACGATGACTTCCGGACAGTTGGCAGAGACGAGACATGGAAGAGACCGTGAGCAGGATTCCTTCCAGGACACAGCTGCAATGATACTTGCATCCAGGATCAGATGTGTCACGTACATTCAGAGAGCCAGAGGCCGACGCCAGTGATATGCTGTCTTACGAGTGGTCGCGATGATTGACCGAGAGATGACCAGAGAAGTGCCAGAACGGAATCATCCCTGTTAGCACACCTGACAGGGCCGAAGAGCCGATGGACCGAGAGATTAGTAATTCACAGTGAAGACCTTGACCCAGGAGTGGTCATTGTTACGCACACCAGCAGGCCAGAATTCATGATCATCGACGAGACGTCCCACTAGTGACCGCGACAGTTGGCCCGAGATTCTTAGAGGATGCACTTGAGCGGTACTATTCCGCCATTATTGATTTCGATGTTTTGGGTGATTTATTCTTATGATTTGATTTTGATGATTGAGGATTTACGATCTTTGCACAGTGTTGCACTTGATATCGTTTTCGTGCTTTGGTTTCGCATGTTTGTGATTTTACGGTTTTAGACATTTGAGTTGATTTTGTGCGTATGCACGCACACGATTTGGTTCCTGCACTCTGTATAGTTTATATATGCTTGCAGTGCAGTGATACGCCTTTTGTGCACTTAGATGCACTGGACTTCGATTTCGATTGTGATACTCGATATTTGTTTTGTGCACCTTGTGCACCTGATTTGATTTTGCGCATGTTCGGCGCTTGATATTGGATTTCATAATTTCGTGCATGATGGATGCCCCTGGTTTTGGGTTTTTCGCGCATGTTGAGCTCATGTCTTGAGATGCGATTTTGGTGCACACCAGATGCACTAAATCGAGATTTTTTTCGTGCATGTCAGATACACCTGATTTTGCTGTCAGGCACACACGTTGCCTACGACAGATGCTTTGTGCACACCCGATGCACTTAGATCTTGTTTCTGTGCACTTGTATGGCACGTATTTGGATTTTGATTTCCGTGCGCACCAGACGCACGTAGTACTCATATGCGTATTTTGGGATTGATTTTTCCTATAGAGCAGTACGTTTTTATAATATTTACTATGTGTTTTCGTACTGGGCAGGACTAGTCAGAGGACAGTACCTGAATATATTAGGCATTCATTTCCTTCAGATATTTACATATATAGATTTGATATTTACGTGTGTAGTTCCGATTTATAGCATATTGGTTTTGTATTGGATTTGACATTTGTGTCTTTACCATGACTCCGATGATTGCGGGATGCTTGACGGAGTTTTGATTTGAGTTATATGCTCATTTTTCATCCGCATGCGCTGTGCTACGATTTGTTTTATGTATTTACAATTTCGCAGCCCCGACGACTTGATGATTTTGCTTAGATGTTTTTTTATTTGGGGGGAGTTTGAATTTAAATTCGGGGACCGAATTTCTTTAAGGGGGGAAGATTGTAGCGTTTTGAAAATCGTTTCGGTGAAATTTCGGAAAATCGGTAAAATAAGGGGGGTTTTCTGTAAAAAGTCAAAATACAAATATCTTATTATAAAAATTAAATATACATATTCTAGCTATGTAATTGCTAGTATTTGGTGTTTATTGAGCCACTGGTGAAATTTCAAATTTTCTGAAAAAATTTCGGAAATTAATTATTTTAATATTATTTTAAGCCGTCACTAATATATTTAATTAGGGAAAATTACAAATTGGAATGAGTTGAAACAAATTTTGTGCATCATAAAACTTTAAATAAAACTTTAAATAAAATTTTATCATGTGGTTTTTGAAACGAAATCGTTTGCCAAAATGGTTTAGAAAATATCGAAGAAAAAGGGCTTAAATGGTGAAATATATCTAAATAGAATTGGGGTATGGTTGCATGTAGCTTATATTCCTCATATACACACACACACCCTCACCCTCTCCCCTATTAGGGCTGAATTCAGCAGCCCCCACTCATCTCCTCACTTAAAAGTCAAAGGAAACCAAGAAAAGAAAAGGAAAAAAATAAAATAAAAGAAAAGATGTTTAAGTGTTGACTTGAGATATGGCTCCTTTGACCTTACCAACACCCCCACCTCACTCTCTCTCATCCTCCCTCAAAAATTCTGGCCGAAACCCCTCCCTCTTGCTGCCCCCATTTTTTCTCCTCTCATTTCATCACAAAAAATTCATCAAAATGCTTAAAATTCCATCAAAAATCAAGCTAAAACTCAAATCCGAGTCCTACCCATTTCTCCTTAACCTATCAAGCATGGATCTTGGTGAAAAGTTTGCATTTTGGAGACAAGTTTCATATTGATCTCAAGATGGTTATGTGGTATAAATCTTGTTCTTTTTTTTTTGAGTTGTTTGTTATTACTTCAAATTATGTTAATGAAGGGTTTAGTTTATATTTTAAATTTCAAGTCCAAATTCAAGATTAGGGTTTATGAAATTGAAGTGAGGTTTTGTTTTGGAGTTGAATGGTGATCAATTGTGCATGGTTATGTGATGTATTTTTGTATCTTAGGGCATGCAAAATGTAATCTTGTTGCTTAGTGCTAATTGTTACATTAAAATATCCAATTTAGCTTTATTTAAACAAACTAGTTTTTAGCTTTTGGTTCCAAATGACTGATTTAAAATCTAATTAAGGTTTTGATGACTTTATTAACATTTTAATTTGTTGTTTAGCAATTTAGATCATGCAAAACCAAGCTTAATTGATGAATTGTGAATTTTGCTATAAAAGGTGTTAAAAATTGATATTTTTGCAAACTAGGATTTTGGAAATTATGCAAATTTATGAGAATAAATTATAGAAATGGTTTATATGACTTAGTTATGATATTTAGTGGATATTGTGGCCGCTAAATTTGTTTAAACATCGAGTTTTATACTAAAACGGTTAATTTTGCTTGCTAGATTTTCGGAAAAATAGCTTTTAAAGTGAGTTTGAGGTTTTTGTGAATTGCAATCTATTTCATATTATAATTAGCGTTTTTGAATGTATAAATGGGTGTGTTTGGGTTTTTCTCGATGGTTTGGCGTTTGTATGCCGACGTCGAGGGTTTTTGGGTCGATTTGTGAAAGCAACCATAGGTTTTGACCTATGTGGGATTCGTGCGTCGTTTTGGTCAATAGTCGGATTTTAATGCGATATGGTGCGTTATGATATGTAGGTACCCCATGTGGACTTCGAGACGACAAGCAAGCATGTGACGACATCGGCACCGGCGAGCGAGAACCAGGTGAGTAGATTTATATCTACGGGGAGAATTCGGGTGGATGGCGTATAGCACCCCCGCAGTCCGTGGTAGTGTATACGGATGCGTATACACACCAACAATTATTATATGTTATTTGGGATTAATAACGATGTTTAGGATGGATATTGATGTGTTGGATTATTTTAGTGTTGCGAACCCTAAGGTAGTGTTGCACTACACATACACACATACATACTTGCATACATTCCTATTTATATGTGCTCATGGGATTCTTTATAGTTATGTGTTCACATGGATATGGGAGTATGTGTTCACATACGGATTTGAGGATGATACTTGGGATTGAGCTGAGTCGATGAGATTTGTTTTGTGGTTGTGATATCGGTGATATGCAGGATTCGTACTTGAGGTACGTCCTGGTATTATAGCGGATCTTGGGACGGCGATATGGGTGAATAGTGTTATAAATATGATTTTGACCCGTACCCAGATTTGGGATGCCGTACGACAGTTTTACGTACGAGCTATATATTGATGATTGATCCGCACTCTTGACTTGGGATGTCTGGTTATAGATATGATATTATTGAGGCGGGATCACCGACTATACATATACAGGTATGTATATGTATCGACTCAGATGATAGGCGGTTTCCTTACCTGTAGTTTAGCTTGTTAGTTCAGCCGTATAGTTTAGTGTAGTTGTTAGATTAGATTAGACTTCTTACCTATTTCAAAAACTAACGAATCGTGGGTATTTTAAAAGACAGCCCAAGGGATCCTACGGATATTTCAAAAGACGTATCTTTCCATAAAAACACCGTAGCCCCTATTTTCAAAACCCCATGATTCGTGTTATTTCAAAAGGCACCATTTGTAGGACTTATATTAGATTAATGCAGGTTAGTTACAGTTGCGTCTAGTATTCAGCTCTCGCTTATTATTGTGGTTCGCTCCGCATCGCATACTTACATTGTTATTTCATATTGCATTGTTGACATTATGTTGTTAGGACACCAGCACCATTACCGATGATGCGTATGTACCACGTACACTTACTTGCCGGCTCACACACATCTTCATCGGTAATTGCCATGTCACGTACACCTTAGAAAATATTATTGCTTAACTTAGCTTGATAGCTAGTAGTTTGACATAATATTAGTGTACTTACCTTATATGCCAGCTTAGATATTGTAGTTATTACTTGTCACTTCATGCATACTGTTATTCATTGTTATGCCGTATTCATGGATTCTTATGCCTATATTCATGGGTTTATATGCTATTGATGATTTGGATTCGGATTTCTATGAGATTTTCTGGATTTGGGGGAAAACCGCAAAACTTATATAAACTGATTTCGCTCTTTTCAAATAAAAAGTGCGGTTTTTCCCATGCTGTATGAGTCGTCCACCATGAGTTTGCTGATGGATTTCGAGACCCGGTTCAAGGAGGCGGATGAACCGTTTCGGGTACATGGTGGACCCGGTAAGGTACCCCGGGGCAAGAAGCGCGTGATGATGACGATGTGAGCCTGGCAGGGGAGCACTACCTACCGGTGATTTTACCCGACGCGTCGGATATCCGGAGGATACCGTCGTGGTCTTGAGATGGATGGTAGGGGCCGGTCTGGACTGACGGCGCCCTAGATATTATGATTGAGACATTGAGATTTCGAGATATTGAGGTACAGAGACTGTGATACAGAGATATCGAGATATTAGGATTACGTTTTGTGCCGATGCTAGGCACTGTTTTATGCTGATTTCATTATGATACCTCATTTTAAAAATACAAAGGAAATCTCACTAAATTATGAAAACAGTTTCTTCATTTACATGTATTCTATTTTCATGCATTCATACCTCATTCACATGTTATATTGCTACCTGAGGCACTGACTCGGGCATATGAGATTACACTCGGGTTAGATATTTACCCTAGCCTTTGTTATAGGCTGCATGTTATATATATAATTGAGGATATATTATGATCATTGACCTTGGTTGCGTTATTTATGCGATTTCTTTCCGTAGATGTTTTTCTATTCACGAGTTGGCAACTCACCCCCGTTGTGCCCCAGTTTCTTGCAGGTTTTGCCGTACAGGTTTCATTACGGCTTTGCTGGCACTGCTTCCCATTTCCGGGTGACTGCTAGTAGGTGGGTTTACTTGTATCGTACCCCCATTATATATCTTGTATATCATTATTCTGTTGTATCTAGAAGTTCCATCAACCAAACATGTATTTATTTCATAGATAGAGACCAGTGATGTTAGTTATTTCGACCTTAGAGTCGCGCGTTATATTTCTGTGGATTTCTGGTGGTTTTGAGTTTCCTTTTGAGTTTTGATCCTCGCCCTTGGCATTGTATATTATTGCTTGTGTAGTTGTGACCGTCGATTAACGAAGAGCTAGCTCCCGCTTGGGGATGCCTTTTTGATTTCGTATACTATTCATGTTGTATCCCGTTTGGGGGCCAGTTTTTACAAAGGAGACTCTGCCGAAATTTTCGGGAAATGTTTGATGTTTTTTTTTTAAAAAACCGCATAATTCGGCTTATGCTATTGAAACCACTTGTTTTAATTGGTTTTCCTTCACTCTACTACTTTTCTTGGTTTGGATTTCTGGGTTTTCGGCTTACTTAGATTACGTACGCCTCGAGACGTTCGTAGTTTGAGTGCCAGTCATATTCCGTACTTTCGGGACGTGACAACTGGTGACAATAACCTCAACCCGGAAGTGCCCCAAATAAAAGAATATTACATTACATTTGAATTTTACATGAATGAAAAGAAAACTCCCATCTCACATAAAAAAAAACCCGGCTATTCAATCGCGACAATCATGCACATCATATCTCAGCAACACATAATATCTCATATCATCAACGTAAGTAAGTATGCGTACCCTGATTATCGTTGATGTATAGCAACGAAACCGGCAATATGCGACATACTACACTTACGGTCACAGAAAAGAAAGTGTAAAACTACAACATTTGGAATCCACAATCACTTTAGACATCGTAAATCCGAAATATCACATACTTCGCATTTCATGCCTAACTATATGAATTCCACATATTGTATCACATTCCAGATAAATAGACAGTATTAAACTTTCTGATCGGATAATCAAATACCCAAGATTTCCTTAATAGCTCAACACTTGAGCGGAGTTCAAAAATCCCGGAACATGTCACAGTAGCAGCGGTCCAGCCGTAAAAGGGTCAAGCCAACGCCTCACATGTGGCACGCCATACTGCCCCAAACCCTAAGGTTTAGAGGCAGTTCAGACGGTCACATAATCGAGTTAAGGTTTGTGTTCTTCTAGAGGGTCCACCACATTACTTGCACGTATTTCCGAAAGATTTAAACTCGAGAAAAATTCAACAGTTGAAAGTTTTTCGTGCCGGGAAAAAGTGAGTTAATGAAATCCGTTCGAACTTTTTAATACTTTCTAAATTACCCGAAAATAGCATGAAATTAAATTTTCCGATCGAATCAACGGATCCAAAATAATCCCCAGAATACTAAACACTTGAGTCAGATTAAACATAACCAAAAATATGTACAAGCAGCTAAGAATATTACTGTACAAAAACGAGGCTATATTACATCTATACGGCCGCGGATCCGCGGCCTAAGCAAGGTCCGGCCGCGGTTCCGCGGCGATATGTACGGCTTATGGCATCGGTTTTTACAGTATTGCTTATATTTACCTGCTGAATTTTTTAAGTATTTTTAATTCGGAAAAAAAACACAGTTTTAAAAAATGTCCAGAGAAGGGTCAAAATCCGTATTTCGTGGTTCGATCGGAGTTTTAACTTCGCCTAAACGTCGCCTAAAGTTCTAACCTAGCTCTGATACCATGAAGGGTTTCCTACAGCACCACTACAAGGGTTTGGAGGCAACACACATGCCATATTTAAATTTTTATGGTGCTAAAGAAACTATCTTAAGGATCATGCTAGAAAATTTAGGGCAACATAACTTTAACATGAACACAAGTAGTAAAAGCTAGGGTTTTGAGAGTACAACCTTTGTAGCTCCCTGCGCTAGACTCCTTGGCTACTTGAGGGTTGGGAAAAGGTTCTCTTGAGATCCTCTAGGTCCACGACGATCCACCCGGAGTCCTCTTTGTCCAAGCTTGAAGCTCCACTAGATCAAGAGAAGAAATGGAAGCTAACACTCTACACTAATGGGCAAGACTAGTGTAGAATGGTGATGTGGTTTGTTTTCTCACTTCAAAATCCTAACTTGGTGACTCTTTTGCTCACTTGAGAAAACTAGAGAGCAAGAGAGAAAGGAGGAAGAAGATGATGGCTTGTAAAGAGCTCAAGATAATGATAAACTTGTGGATAAAAATGAGAAATGAAAATATATAAATTTTCACTCTCTCATTCTTAACCATAGTTATAAAATATCTAGATATTTTAGTTTGGAACAAAAATGGCCATAGAAAATGAATCATGGCTAAACCAAAGGGTTAGTGAAAGAATAAAAAATTAAACCATGATTACAATTTCCATTTCCATTTTTCTTTTCCAATAAATAATATCTATATATTTATATATGGTGTGAGTCTTATATTGCCACCATCCACTATATCAACAACCATGATAGATTATCTATGCATGCATGTGTGCATGCACATCCTATGTGCATGAATGAAAATAAATGCATACATGCATGCATACAACAAAAAGACAAGAAAGGGTTTAAAGTGAGAAACGAATGGTCAATGATAAATCAACACTTAATTTAGCAACCCGGTCATATCACATACGACCAGACTAAAAGCAAACCACCCGATTAATATACGGTATCTCATACACGCATTTTAACCGGGTCCACGCGCATATCTCATATGCGCACCACATCGTTTCGCCTGGACTAGGCAACTCCATTGTGGGACTCTAAGACTCGTCAATACGCCGGCAGTAGGTGATGATCATATCAAGCACCCCCAAGCTGTAAGCGGTCAGCTAAACGTAATGGCCACCCAGGTAGTGAACGATCAGAAGAAAACAAACGAATCTGTCACAACTCCCGTCGAGCCAACCGGCAACACTACCGTACTGTCCCGTCTCTTCGTCAGATATGCTGCATATCGAGTCTAGAATGGTAACGTCGACCACAACAACTCAATAAGTCGTGCCGATGAATGGTCTATAACAGATCGAGAAACTACTGATAACACTTATCAGTAAATCTCAACAGCCCTAGCCAGGGACTTACTGATATATCCAATCGAGCACAGCACAGCATCAACTCCCAATACCGGGAGAGACGAAACCCCTCCTATCACTCATCGCCTTCGTGTGTCTCGGGACTGTACCAAACGGCCACCTGTTTTCACGACTCAGTAGTGCCGTGGTAGGGTGGTAATCAAAGTACAGTGGAAGAACACACAAGACTCTATGACGATCTCGGGTCTACAGACTAACCTGCACCAGTGTCACCTGAGAACTGCTATCCGACGATAGATATAATTCCATATAGGAGTTCTCGGTGAGTCCGTCCAGTGTACCCAGTCACCACTGAGCACCCGTATACGATCTCGATGTCAAACATCGATGAATGTGGGAACATCCATCGCCCATCATATGGGTCTAGTATCATATACATTAGTCTACTCTGGTATATCGATACCCCGTCTCGATACACCTACGACTAGGGACATTCCAGGATATGCTTATAAACTACAGATGTCCCACTAGTATGATCTCTATCATAATCACAGTAGTCAAGCCTATATCCTCAGGGCTTTATCAACATGTGTGAATGAATAAAAGCATGATCAAATCAACATGTCAGATAAAGAAGAACCAGATAGCATACTATTATGTCGAGCAAGAATGTACACTGAATATATATATATATATATATATATATATATACATGTATAAATACATGCACTATCATATAATGGCCTATAGGGCATACATATATCCAACAGCATCAGCTACCACAATCGCCTTGCCACGGGTAATAAAGGATCTCACAAACACAATCCTTCACAAGCTCCATCCAACGGCGCTGTCTCAACAATCAAAACCCGCTGCAGGAAAATGTACATTAAGCTCTGGTGGTCTGTGAAAATCTGACACGACTCTCCACACAAGTAGTGTCTCCAAATCTCCAACGCATGACCACCGCGGCCATCTCCAGATCATGAGTGGAATATCCTGCTCGTACTTCCTCCAACTGTCGGGAAGCAAAAGCGATAACTCTATAGTGCCACATCAGTACACAATCGAGCCTCACTCGTGAAACATCACAGTTAAATAACAAAGTCGCCCGATCCAGAAGGCAAAGAAAGAACTGGTGCAGTTGTCAACCGAGTCTCCAACTGCTGAAAACTCCGCACATACCTCAGTCCAAAGAAAAAGAACCTCCTTTCGGGTCAGTTCAGTCAACGGTGCAGAGATACACAAGCAATCCTGCACGAAACGGCGGTAAAAAAACCTGCTAAGCCCAAAAATCTGTGGACCACTTTCCCGTACACATCTCTAGGCCAAAGCTATACGATCTCGATCTTCCTCGGGACCATACGAAAACCGTCTACCATAACTACAAGACCTAGGAGTCAACACAATCTAGCCTGAAGGAACACTCTGAGAATTTAGCAAACATCTGGTGCTCTACCAATGTCTACAAAACAAATCCTCTAGTGCTGCCCACGTTCCTCATGACCCTTGGAATAGACCAGAATGTCATCAATAACACAACAATCAACTGGTCGAGGAACGGCCTAAAGAAATCTGGTTCATCATATTCAGGAATGCTGCTAGGGCATTGGTGAGTCCAACGACACCACCAAAACTCATAAAGCTCGTAGCACGCACAAAAGCAGTCTTCGAAATGCCATCACGCCGAACCCGCAACTAATGATGACCTGATCCCACACAAACTTAGAAAATGTCTCGCACACTGGAGCTGATCGAAGAAATCGTCAATGCGAGGTAAAGGATACCAATCCGCACCGTAACCCGGTTCAATTGACGATCCATCAATACACAACCTCAACTGCCGTCCTTCTCCTGACGAACAGAATAGGAGCTCTCCAAAGCGAAGTACTCAGATGCACAAGCCCCCCAACAACAACTCTGCAGCTGATCCTTAAGCTCCCTAAGCTTCGCCGGCTCATCTGGAATAACATCGGAAAACTCTCACACGATAAGAACCTGGTCCAACAAACTCACGGTGGCTCCGGTATCACGAATGAAAGCTAAGAATCCTCGACATCTTCTCCTCAAAAGCCAACTAGCGAAAAAAGCTGAATTCAAGCTGTGAGAGGCGGCACCACTATCCCCCTGCACAACAAGAACCGAATAGCTGGGAAAACAAAACCTGACTATTTTCTCACGGCAGTACACCGACGCCTAGCATGTAGCTAACCAGTCCATGCCCAGTAGAATGTCAAATCCAACATCTCTAGAAGGATCAAAACGACGGACGAATCTCTATCTCCTATCCGATTGGCACACGACCGAAACACGTGTCACGCAACAAAAGAATCGCAGATAGAAATTAACACAACAACGGCTGATCTAGCATACACAACTTTCGGCCCAACCATGGCACAAATGGTGTAAAACAAACGAGTGCATAGATCCCGAACAAAACAACTCTACGAAATAAAAGAACATACGAATTTAAGAATGCCTGAAAACTCTGCATTGGACGCCCGCGCGTCCCGGTGAGTAGAAGCAAACTCTGGTGTCTGCCCCCTACCCGCAACTGGCTAAACTCCTTCTCTGCCAACCTGTCCACTCTGAGCGAAACCTCCGCGACCACGACCTCTCTGATTACAAGACTGGCGCGGTGCTAAGGAACAATGTCTGACAAAGTGTTGAAGGCTCCAGCATCGAAAACATCCATACGATGGCTGCTGACCCTCCTGGGGATGAGAGTTGAACGACTGTCCTCGTCCCAAGCCTCTGCTACTTCCGCGACGTGCACGAAACCTGTCTCAGTGATTGAACCTCTGTCTTTGGGCTGGTACACCTGCACGAGTCCTCCTCTGTTCTGGAACTCCCAAAGTCTCTGGAAGACGTGCCTCGCCAACTATGGCTGCATCCACTGGTGCTGTGTAAGTAACACCATGTTGTGTGCTGATCGCAAGGAACAACTGGGTAATAGGGGTGGCAACTTCCTGTCGCGGCGCTCTACTGGCCTCAACCAAAGACCTCATCGTCTGGCGCAAGTCCTGCATCTCATCCTCAACCCTAGCGATACGATCTGCCGAAGGCGGATCCATCTGCTCCAGTGCAACGAGCGTGCCATCCTGGTCAGTCCTCGTCCCACCCGAGTCAACACTGACCTCGGCCCTCGCTGCACCTCTCTGAGTCCCCAAAGTCATCGGCGGCAAAAGCTATAAACGGAAATAGGATTCGATAAGAACACGGGAATCGAATCATAAGGATATGTATCATCAAGGAAGGAATTTCAAGCAATTAGTACTTAGGTCACTTTAGGCGGAGTACCGTGTCGTAAGTATGCAGCGGACATTACACACTACGTTACTCTACTTAAGCTACCTACTCCATCATACCAAGGTCATCCAACACTCCGAAAGGTAAAACCTAGCGCTCTGATACCAACTTTGTCACGACCCGAAATTGGCAAGTAACGACCCTTAAACTACGCAATGTCTACAGGCGTAATGCAATTTAAGTAAGCCGAAAACCCAGCAATCTAAACCATCAAAAATAGTAAGTGATAATAACAATTTTAAAACTTTTGAAATCTCAACCCAAATTCTTAAAAGTCCAACTTTTCTTCCTTTAAAATTTTGGCAGCACCACCTATGTAAAAACCAGCCCCAAAAATGGATACAACAAAAATATAAGTAAAGCATCCCCAAACGAGAGCAAATACACGCCCAAATGCGGAAAACAACCACCACAACAGATATACGACGCCGTAGCGAAGAAATAAAAGACGATATAAATAAAACTGCATAAAAGACTTCCAAGTCAGAAAATAACATACAATATCGTCCTCACATCAAGTCTCCAAATCAATACAAGATAATGGTAGATGGAGAGTAAAGGATACAACGAATATACAATAAGCAACATCGGATAACCGCAAAACCTACCTATAGCAAAACTGTACACAGTCAGCCGAAGTGGTATCCGCTGCAAAAGATGATATGATAGATGAATAGCCTGCCTCGACTACTCTGAGGAACAACCTGCAAAACACTGTGGCACAACGGGGGTGAGTTGCCAACTCGTGAATAGTAAATAACATATCAAGGTAATCGCAAGTATGCACGTACAGCGCGAATCTAACATATGCATGCTAATAGCAATAATTGGTCATAAGTATGCAACAGTCATGTAAGGTACTCTATCAGGTACTACTAATACATGAACAATAAATGGAAATATGTATATAAAATAAATGCGGAGTATGGGATAAAACATGTCATCCTCACGGAATCCTGACCTCATGGTAGGACCAAAGTCCATCAAGACAATCCAAATCCCAATTTCCTCAAATCAGCCCCCAAATTTGTAAGTCCACATTACCTCTCCCGGTACTTACGGGCTTGCGGAAATGGAAAAAAAACGATTTTTCTAGAGGTGGTAATATGGACTCAAAATACGGATCTTTGTTAAACAACTATCAAACAAACCTAACAAGAGTTTTACCTACTCGGTTAGGGGGTTATACCTTTCTTGAACTCCTTCGTCTTCAACTCTTTGCGGTGTACGGATCGGCCTCACCTCGTCGTCTCCTCGCGCCGAAGATGGATCCACCCGAAAGCTTCTACCTTTTGGCTTCTACTTCGAACTTGAAGAAACTAGAACACTTGGTTTGCTAAACCTTGTGAACTAGGATGAGTAGAGAAGTGATATGGGTTTTCTTTTATCTCTAAGGCAATGTTTCTCAACTCATGAGAGGGAGTTGCCTTGAGCTAGAGAGAGAGCAAGAGGGAGAGGGAGAGAGCTTGAGGATGAGAGAACTCAAGAGAGAGAAAGCAAATCAAAGAAAAATGAGCAACACTTTTCTCAACCTCTCTCTCATAATCCAAAAAGAATAATAATAATAATATTAATTGAGTATTATGTGATGGTTCATATCATGTCAAGTGGCATTATCATTTCATGCACTCATTTTGCAAAGCACAACAAGTAAACAAAAGTCTTTGCATGAAATGACAACCATTGCAATGATGATGGTCAACTAGTCAAACCTAGTCAACCAGTCAACAAAGTCAACCTTTCAAACCAACCATGGCACAATAATACTTAATTAATATTATCATTAATCATATTTCTTATTCTCATTAGGGTTTAGCAAAAGTCAACAGTCAACAACCCTAATGAGAATCCTCTGTCTCTGTCTCTCTGTCAACTGTGCATACACACCCGCATCCGCGTTCCGAGGAACACGAATACAAACGAGATAAAACTAATCCCATAACGTATACTAGGATCTGGCTTAACCCAAAGCCCTCTAGTAATAACTGCCCGGACACTAAACGCGCACAGGTGCGTGGATGTGACCGAACCCTGTCGCAAACCATGCGACCTGTCGCAAAACCATGTGACCTCTACTCTTTTGCCTAAAGGCGAATAGCTCTCTGTGTGGGACTCTAAAGACTCGACACTACGTTGGCAGTGGGTTTAATCACAGACCGCAAGCGGCACTAGCTATGCGTAACGGCCCCCAGGTAGATGCCGATAAGAAGACGGACGAGGTGAAACCCATCTGAACTCCTACTGAGCCTGAATGTGACAATCTCCGTACAGTCCGGTCTGTTCGTCTGAGCATATCGCATGGCGGGCCTAGGGGCGGTAAACGTCAGTCCCCTAATAGCGGTACAAGTCATGTCGGAGTATAGCCCAGAACACCCTGAGATAACACTGGAAACCTACCAGTATATCTCGCTTAACCTGGCCAGGGACTACTTGTGTAATGGCTCTCCTAGACACAGCGCGATATCAACCCCCAATACCGGGAGAGACGAATCCTGTCTAACCGTCACTGCCTCCAAGTGCTTCGGGACTGCACCCAACTACTACCTGTTTGCATGACTCCTTTGAGCCGTGGTAGGGTAGTAATCAAAGTACAGTGGGAACACACTCGAGGCGAAGTGACAGTGTCAAGTCAGCGGACTAAGCTGTACTCGTGTCACCTGGGAACTGATAACTGACGATAGGTATAATACCAACCAATCAATTCCCGACGAGTCATGTCCAGTGTACTCGTAACCTAACGAGCACCCGCATACTATCTCAAGTACGACGTACTGACGGCTGTGGGACAGACCGTCTCCCCTGCTGGAATGAGAAGCGCATACGCTTGTCTACTCCGGAGTATCGATGCCCTGTCTCGATAGTCCTACGATTAGGGACCTGTATAAGGATGTGCTTGTGGATTACCCAGCCCCCACGAGTGTGACTGCCATCACAACGCTGGTAATCAAGCAAAGATCCTAAGGGCTCTACTAATATGTATAAGCAATATGCTAAAAGAAACATATGCACATATTGAAGTAGAAACAAACCAAGTAGCATACTACTATTTTGAGCAAGATTGTTTATACATCGGTGAATATCCCAAGCTTTCATTAAGTAATATACTAACTAGTATGATACAGTAATGGCCTCTAGGGCATATACACTAACAATCTCCCACTTGCACTAAGGCCATGTACTGGCGTATCGGAGACTTATCATCTCGATCAGCCGCTCGAACTGAGTCTGGGGTAAGGCCTTCGTGAGTGGATCAGCAGTGTTATCTTCTGAATTTACTCTCTTCACCTCGATCTCCCGGCGATCAACGATCTCCCTGATCAGGTAGAACCGCCTCAAGATGTGTCTGGACTTCTGATGGGACCTGGGTTCCTTCGCTAAAGCTATAGCCCCGTTGTTGTCGCAATACAGAGGTATTGGATCAACACTGGTAGGAACCACCTGAAACTCCGTGAGGAACTTCTTCATCTAGACAGCTTCCTTTGCGGCATTGCAAGCAGCTATGTACTCCGCTTCCATAGTTGAGTCAGCAACGGTTTCCTGCTTGGAGCTCTTCCAGCAAATCACCCCTCCATTGAGGGTAAAGACATAACCCGACATGGACTTGGAGTCATCCTTGTCACTCTGGAAGCTGGAGTCAGCAAAGGCCTCGATCTGGAGGTCTTTTCCGCCATACACCAAGAACATCTCCTTAGTCCTTCTCAGGTACTTGAGAATGTTCTTTACCGCTATCCAGTGTTTCTCCCCTGGGTCCAACTGATACCGGCTTACAACGCTTAATGCGTATGCTACATCTGGTCTGATACACAACATCGCATACATAATAGAGCCTACCGCAGATGCGTAGGGTATTGATGACATGCGAGCCCTTTCCAAATCAGTCTTAGGAGACATCTCTTTGGAGAGGGTGATTCCGTGACAAGCCGGTAGATTACCGTGCTTAGAATCTTCGATACTAAATCGTTTCAATATGGTGTCGATGTACCTGGACTGTGAAAGTTCCAACATCCTTTTAGACCTATCACGATAGATCTGGTTCCCCAGAATGTAGTTGGCATCGCCTAGGTCCTTCATGGAGAACCTCTGTGACAAGAATCCTTTGACTGACTGTAGCATAGGAATATCATTTCCTATTAGGAGAATGTCATCGACGTACAAGACAAGGAATACCACATTTCTCCCTACAATCTTACTATAAATGCATGGTTCATCTGGGTTTTTGACAAAGTCGAATTCTTTGACAGTATCATCAAAGCAGATGTTCCAACTCCGCGATGCCTGCTTCAGTCCATAAATGGACTTCAGCAACTTGCACACTTTACCGCTGCTCCCACTTTGAAGGAATCCCTCTGGCTGATCCATATAGACACACTCTTCCAAATTTCCATTTAGGAAAGCCGTCTTTACGTCCATCTGCCAGATCTCATAATCGTGGAAGGCAGCAATGGCAAGAAGGATCCGAATGGATTTGAGCATAGCTACCGGAGAAAAGGTCTCGTCATAGTCCAAACCAGGTCTTTGACAAAAACCCTTTGCAACAAGCCTAGCTTTATAGGTTTCAACCTGCCCATCTACACCAATCTTCTTTCTGAAGATCAATTTGCAGCCTACGGGTTTTACCCCTTCTGATGCAAAGTCCAAACTTTGTTGGTGTACATGGACTCCATCTCGGCCCGCATTGCATCCAGCCATTTTACTGAGTCACCGCTCTGAATGGCTTGCTGGAAGCTAGTAGGCTCATCATAATCAATGACGCAATCCTCTCTATCCCCGTCTATGAGAAAACCGTAGTATCTCTCGGGCGGATGAGACTGCCTACTACTCCTGTGGAGCGGCGCAGGAATGTCCGGTTCTCCTGAAACTTCTGGTTCTTCCAAGCTTTCAGTAATAGCTTGTGGTTCTGGAATTTCTTCCAGCTCTACTACACTCCCATTTGTTCCTTTTTCTAAAAACTGATGTTCCAGAAAGTGGGCATGACGAGAAACAAAAACCTTTTGTTCCTCTGCGTAATAGAAAAAATACCCCCTGGAGTTCTTTGGGTATCTCACAAACTTACACAGTACTGAACGTGCCACGAGTTTGTCTGCATGCTGCTTTTTAACAAAACCTGGACATCCCCATATCTTCAGATATTGAAGATGGGGTTTCTTTCCACACCACATCTAATATGGTGTGGTAGGCACAGTCTTGGAAGGAACCTTATTCAAAAGATATGGAGCTGATTCTAGTGTATAACCCCAGAAGGATCGCGGTAACTCAGCCTTACTCATCATGGAACGAACCATATCCAATAGGATTCGATTCCGCCTTTCCGATACACCGTTGTGCTGTGGTGTGTATGGAGGAGTAAGCTAAGAGAGAATTCCATTCTCTTTTAAGTAGTCCAGAAACTCGGCACTCAAGTATTCTCCACCTCGATCAGATCTTAGTGTCTTGATACTTTAGCCTGTTTTTTTTCAACTTCATTCTTGTATTCCCGAAATTTCTCAAAGGCCTCAGATTTGTGCTTCATTAAGAAGACATGTCCATACCTAGAGAAATCATCTGTGAAAGTAATGAAGTATGAATAACCACTTCGCGCATGTGTAGACATTGGACCACACACGTCACTGTGTATGAATCCCAAGAGCTCGCTCGCTCTTACTCCGTGCCCAGTGAACGGAGTCTTTGTCATCTTTCCCATGAAAGAAGATTCACAAGTGGCATAAAACTGATACTCAAACGGATTCAAGTATCCCTCTTTATGTAACTTTGTTAACCGTGTCTCATTAATGTGACCCAGTCTACAATGCCATAAGAACGCCTGATTTAATTCCGGAGACTTTCTTTTAAGTGTGTTCTGGACACTGAAAATCTGAGCTTGATTTAATACGTATATCCCGTTATTTAATGTACCTGACCCAATCAGAACTTGATTTAGGTGGATGTGTACTACATCGCTTACAAAAGTAAAATCATATCCTTCCTTAGAAAGTAAGGATACAGATATAATATTACAAGTCGCACCTGGTACATACAAACAGTTACGCAAAATCAATATCTGCCCAGTTGTCAGTCCAAGATGATATTCCCCTACGGATTCAGCATCCATGCTCATTCCATTAGCAACCCTGAGAGTCATATCACCTTTCCTGATAACCCTACGGTTTCTCAAAGCCTGTAATGAATTACAGATGTGAGATCTGTTAGTGTATATGCCCTAGAGGCCATTACTGTATCATACTAGTTTGTATATTACTTAATGGATGCTTGGGATATTCACCTTGTATATACAATCTTGCTCAAAATAGTAGTATGCTACTTGGTTTGTTTCTACTTCAATGTGTACTTGTGTTTATTTCAGTATATCACTTATACGCATTAGTGGAGCCCTTAGGATCTTTGCTTGATTACCAGCGTTGTGATGGCAGTCATACTAGTGGGGGCTGGGTAATCTATAAGCACATCCTTATTCAGGTCCCTGGTCGCAGGACTATCGAGACAGGGCATCGATACTCCGGAGTAGACCAGCGCATGCGCTTCTCATCCCAGTGTGGGAGACGGTCTGTCCCACAGCCGTCAGTACGTCGTACTTGAGATAGTATGCGGGTGCTCGTTAGGTTACGGGTACACTGGACAGGACTCGTCGGGAACTGACTAGTTGGTATTATACCTATCGTCAGTTATCAGTTCCCAGGTGACATGAGTACAGCTTAGTCCGCTGACTTGACACTGTCACTCCGCCTCGAGTGTGTTCCCACTGTACTTTGATCACTACCCTACCACGGCTCAAAGGAGTCGTGCAAACAGGTGGTGGTTGGGTGCAGTCCCGAAGCACTTGGAGGCAGTGACGGTTAGACAGGATTCGTCTCTCCCGGTATTGGGGGTTGACATCGCGCTGTGTCTAGGAGAGCCATTACACGAGTAGTCCCTGGCCAGGGCAAACGAGATATACTGGTAGGTTTCCAGTGTTATCTCAGGGTGTATTGGGCTTCACTCCGGCACGACTTGTACCGCTATTGGGGGACTGACGTTTACCGCCCCCTAGGCCCGCCATGCGATGTATCAGACGAACAGACCGGACTGTACGGAGAATGTCACGCTCAGGCTCAGTAGGAGTTCAGATGGGTTTCGCCTCGTCGGTCTTCTTGTCGGCATTACCTGGGGACCGTTACGCACAGCTAGTGCCGCTTGCGGTCTGTGGTTAAACCCACTGCCAGCGTAGTGTCGAGTCTTTAGAGTCCCACACAGAAAGCTTTTCGCCTTTAGGCAAAAGAGTAGAGGTCGCATGGTATTGCGACAGGTCGCATGGTTTTGCGACAGGGTTCGGTCACATCCGTGCACTTGTGCACGTACAGTGTCCGGACAGTTTACACTAGCGGGCTTTGGTTTAAGCCAGATCCTAGTGTACCTTATGGGATTGGATTTATCCAGTTTGCATTCGTGTTCCTCGGAACGCGGATGCGGGTGTGTATGCACAGTTGACAGGGAGGCAGAGGCAGTGGATTCTCATTAGGGTTGTTGACAGTTGACCGTTGACTTTTGACTTTTTGCTCAACCCTAATGAGAATATGATATGTGATTAACTATTATATTAATCAAGTATTATGGTGATATGGTTGTTGACTTGTTGACTTTTGTTGACTTGTTGACTTTGGTGACTTGTTGACTTTTGTTGACTTGTTGACCGGTTGACTAGGCTTGACTAGTTGACCATCATGATAACCATGGTTATCATTTCATGCCAAAGACTTTTTTCTTGCTTGTTTTTGAGTAAAATGAGTGCATGATATGATAACCTTATGGTTGCTTCTAACCATCACCAAAAGACTTTTTTGATATGATGAGTTATGATCACTTTGGATTATGAGAGGGTGAGAGAGAAAAGAGAGCCTCATTCTTTCTTGCTCATTCTCTCTCTTGTTCTTGAGCTCTCCCCTTGCTCTCACCCTCAACCTCTTGCTCCCTCTCTTGATCTATGGTTCTCTTGTCTCATGAGTTGAGAATCAAGAACCATAGATAAAATCCCATTCTACATCCTCTCTACTCATTCTAGTTCACTAGGTTTAGCAAACCAAGTGAACTAGTTTCTTCAAAGACCGAAGAAGGAGCTAAAGGTTGGAGCTTTCAAGTGGATCTATCTTCGGCGTACGGAGACGACGAGAAGGAGCCATCGGACCACCACCGGAGCTTGAAGAGAAGGAGTTCAAGTTTAGGTATAACCATCTTCATCCGAGTAGCTAAACATCTTTAGCTTAGTTTGCTAGTTTTAGTTTAGGTAACGATCCCGACCATAAGTTAGTCCATGTTGCCTCTTGCGATAAAAATTTTGATTTTATACCGTTTCCGCCTCCCCGTAAGAACCGGGGGTCGCAATATGGACTTACAGTGGTATCAGAGCCTAACTAAACTTAAACTAGCTAGGTAGTAAAGTGTAACGAAGTTCGGAACCGAAAAAAAATCACAAAACCGGAAAACTACAAAAACTGAGTTTCTGTTGAAATTTTTTCTGGTCAAAATGAAAAACTTCATACTCCTAAATTCGTCTCAGGGTTTTGTTAGAACACCCATGAAAAACGATTCACCAATTCGTCTAAACCGCCGCGCTTCCGCCGCGTGACCCTTCTTGGCCGCCGCGGAAGCGCCGCGGTTTGTTGTCTTTAGTGCGTCGTTTTTCGTGCAGTGTGTGTCTGTGTTGGTTTTGGGATTTTTGAGATATATTATATGTGCCCAGATTTTACAGAAAAGAAATTTCCTTTTGGGGTCCTATAATTCCGTATTTTTCCGAACTTCATTGCACTTTGACTATGATGGTTATATCTGTGATGTTTGCATGTATTGAACGTCGGCTAATCGCTATAAGTCGATTAGTCGGGGTTATACATGATCTGTAATGTGCTGGAATGTGTATATAAATATGTTGGATTGTCGCGGGTGAATAGCCGGGGGTTGTGAGACGAGAGTTTACTTTTCTTGCAATTCATGTAAATTTGTAAATTGATGTAATAATTATTTGTTTGGCCGCACAACCGGGTCGGGGTTGTAGCCGTCATTGTATAATTTCTTTTTACTGTTTTTGCTCCTAGGATAGACCCGTGGAGGGGTGCACAAACTACCGGGTATGCCGAAGTGTCGAGTGGCCTACTCATGGAGATGAGGGAGGTTGCTACGCTTCGGGTACTTGGCGGGTAGTTTGCCGTACCCGTAGGGGTCTTGGGTGGGGTATTGGCTATTCACCGCGACCGTGTTATCTGTTTTTGTTACAGGCTCGTACAAATTACAGATTACTAGTATATCCAATGTATTTATCTGTGATCTGAAATGTTTATCATTGCAGTATATCTATATAAGATATTATTTAGGCGTTGCTTATGTTTTACAGACGCGCTAGCCCAGCCCCCGCTCTGTCGTTAGTTAAGTAACCTAACGGGTAATGACGGGGCCCAGTGGCGAATGCGAATGGCATAAGCGTACGTCATATTTTGGTTGTTTTCTGCAATGGTAGGATTAAATGATGGGACGCATTAAAAGTACTAATGCAAGAATATCACGCATTAAAAGAACTAATGCAAGATAATAAACCAAGTTAAAGTCGTTGGAACACTTTCGAAAAACCACTCGGTTCTTTTCAAAACAAACTTTTAAAATACGGAGTTTGAGCCACTCCATTTTAAAGCTATCTCGTTCCATCGACCAAATCAAGTTCACTACGTTCACGGTTTTGCCAAAACCATCCGTAGCCCTCCATCATTTCAGTTAAATATTCGGTAGTATTCAAGCTATGTATTTTGACCTCACGCCAAGGCATAGTGATTGGTAGCTGCCGGATATTTATCTGTTGCATAGATAGAATGCGTTGGTTTGAGACAGTCGTACTGCCATTTTGGCCTACGTCAAGGGTATGTACGGGTGGATTCAAATTAACCTGGATAATGATGGGACGAACTTGACATGTGACTTATGACATTTTGACCTCACGCCAAGGTCATAAGAGCATGGGGCAAAAATCCACATCGGGAGTTTCATAAGTACTGAAACTTGCTAGATTTGCATACCATTTGGAGTGTGATGATTCTGGTAGGATTCCTTCAGTTTCGTCACGCGATGATATTTGGATCCCGATCCTACTGTGAGTATATGCTACTCCTCGGGAAATTTCTCACTTAACGATCAATGCTATAAACCTAGTAGGTGCCTAGAAAGGTGTTAGCGGGGCTACGCCCCCAGGGAAAAGAGGTTCTCTAATTAAGGAACTTCGCGAAAGCGTTGGAAAACCTCCCTCGAAGTACCGACACCGGCCTGGCTGAACGGTTAAGCAAGTATTGTACGGTGGGATTGATCCTGACTAATTCTTCCTTTATGGTTTGAGGAGGGATTCGAGAAACAGTGGGAGCCATCCTGTTTAGACAAACTAAAAACCACTCTAAACTTGCAAGAGCATCATGCTGAGTGTTTCTTCTTCTCTCTCCTAATTGCAGCGACCAATCAACATGACTGGACTTAAGTTACTCCTAGATAAAAACAAGCTGACAGGGCCAAACTACAAAGATTGGCTCAGGAATGTCACGATAGCAATCACTTATGACAAGCTGGGGTATCTTCTTACCACCAAAGCTCCCCCTGTCCCTGGTCCAACTTCCAGTGTCGCGGATAAGGAAATCCGCAAGACTTGGGAGATTGATAGCGCGAAGGCCAAGTGCCTCCTGCTTGCCTCGATGGACAACGAACATCAGAGGAGGCATGAGAATATGGACATGGAGTCCATATTGCTCCATACAAAAGAACTGTATGGAGAGCAATCACGTATCGCAAGATACGAAGCGTCGAAAAAGTTGTTTTCGACAAGAATGGCCGTCGGATCATCAGTAGCCGAGCATGTGCTAAAAATGATCGGCTTCATTGAGGAGCTCGCTGACCTAGGGATCACATTGGAGAGTGAGCTATATACGGATATAGTTCTCCAGTCCCTTCCTTCCACTTACGCCCAGTTTATACTGAACTTCAACCTACAAGAAAAAGAGGTTGAACTATCAGAGCTCCTCAACATGCTGAGGAGCGCAGAGGGCACCCTACAGAAAGGTAGGGAAACATCCACTTTGTTTGTAGGAGGATCATCTTCTTCTAGGTCCAAGGCGAAAGCCAAGGGAAAGAAGAAGAAGGCCCCCGCCAAACCAAGGGGCGGTGTTGGTAAAGTGGATACGAAGGGAAAAGGCAAAGCAACAAAAATAGCGGGGAAGCTTGTGGATAAAGAAGAATGCTTCTATTGTCATAAGAAAGGACACTGGAAGAATGATTGCAGGGCCTGGAAGGCCAGAACACAGGAATTGAAGCAGGTTGCAGCTTCAGCTTCAGGTGTGTATGTTATTGAAAACTGTCTTTCAATAAACTCTACTTCCTGGGTATTGGATACCGGATCAGGATCTCATATCTGTAATTCTTTGCAGGCGTTGAGAAACCGTAGGGTTTTGAAGGCAGGTGACATGACCCTCAAAGTTGCGAACGGAGCTAGCATGGATGCTAAAGCCGTGGGGGACTATCACCTGGGAATGTCAGATGGACATGTTTTGATTTTGCGTAATTGCTTTTTTGTACCCAACGCAACTTGTAATATCATTTCTGTATCTTTAGTTTCTAAAGAAGGTTATGAATTTGCGTTTGTAAGTAATGTTGTAAACATTCACCTTAATCAAGTATTGATTGGGTCAGGTACTCTGAGTAATGGTATATACGTGTTAAACCAACCACAGATTTTTAATGTCCAGAATACACACAAAAGAAAGTCTCCGGAAATAAATCAGACTTTCTTATGGCATTGTAGATTGGGTCACATCAATGAGAGAAGGTTGACTAAGTTACATACAGAAGGATATTTGAATGCGTTCGAATATCAATCGTATGCCACTTGTCAATCTTGTCTCAAAGGAAAGATGACAAAGACTCCGTTTACTGGACATGGAGTAAGAGCGAGCGAGCTCTTGGGACTCGTACACAGTGACGTGTGCGGTCCAATGTCTACACATGCCCGAAGCGGACATTCTTACTTCATTACTTTTACGGATGACTTCTCAAGGTACGGTTATGTCTTCTTAATGAAACATAAGTCCGAGGCCTTTGGAAAATTCCAGGAGTATAAGAATGAAGTAGAGAAACAGACCGGCAAAAGTATTAAGATTCTAAGATCGGATCGAGGTGGAGAATACTTAAGTGCCGAGTTCCTGGACTATTTAAAAGAGAACGGAATTCTCTCTCAGCTTACTCCTCCATACACCCCGCAACATAACGGTGTATCGGAGAGACGGAACCGCACCCTATTGGATATGGTGCGGTCCATGATGAGTAACGCTGAGTTGCCGCGATCATTCTGGGGATATGCGCTAGAATCAGCAGCATACCTTTTGAACCGAGTTCCGACTAAGACTGTGCCTACCACCCCATATGAAATGTGGAGTGGGAAGAAACCCTATCTTCAATATCTGAAGATCTGGGGATGTCCAGCTTTTGTCAAAAAGCAGCATGCGGACAAACTCGAGGCACGCTCAGTACTGTGCAAGTTTGTGGGATACCCAAAGAACACCAGGGGGTATCTTTTCTACTACGCAGAGGAACAAAAAGTCCTTGTTTCTCGTAATGCCCACTTTCTAGAACACCAGTTCTTGGAAAAGGAAATTAGTGGGAGCGCAGTAGAACTAGAAGAAATTCCAGAACCACAGACTATTACTGAAAGATTAGTGGAACCAGAGGGTTCAACAGAACAGGACATTCCTACGCCGCTCCGCAGGAGTAGTAGGCAGTCTCATCCGCCCGAGAGATACTGCGGTTTTCTCATAGACGGGGATAGAGAGGATTGCATCATAGATTATGATGAGCCTACTAGCTTCCAGCAGGCCGTTCAGAGCGTTGACTCAGTGAAATGGCTGGATGCAATGCGGACCGAAATGGAGTCCATGTACACCAACAAGGTATGGACGTTGGACATTGCTCCAGACGGGGTAAAACCCGTAGGATGCAAGTGGATCTTCAAAAGGAAGATTGGTGTAGATGGACAGGTTGAGACCTATAAAGCTAGGCTGGTAGCAAAGGGTTTTCGTCAAAGACCTGGCTTGGACTACGACGAAACCTTTTCTCCAGTAGCCATGCTGAAATCCATTCGGATCCTTCTTGCCATTGCTGCCTTCCACGATTATGAGATCTGGCAAATGGACGTAAAGACAGCTTTTCTAAATGGAAATTTAGAGGAGTGTGTCTATATGGACCAGCCAGAGGGTTTCATTCAGAGTGGGAGCAGCGGAAAGGTGTGCAAGTTGCTTAAGTCCATCTATGGACTAAAGCAGGCATCGCGGAGTTGGAACATCTGCTTTGATGAGACGGTCAAAGAATTTGGCTTTATCAAAAATCCAGATGAACCATGCATCTATAGTAGATTTGTAGCGAGAACTGTAGTATTCCTCGTTTTATACGTGGATGACATTCTCTTAATAGGAAATGATATTCCTATGCTACAATCTGTCAAGGGGTTCTTGTCACAAAGGTTCTCCATGAAAGACCTGGGTGATGCCTCATACATCCTGGGGATCCGGATCCATCGTGATAGATCCAAGAGGATATTGGGACTTTCTCAGTCCAGGTACATCGACACCGTACTGAAAAGATTCAGTATGGAAGATTCCAAGCGCGGTAACCTACCGGCTTGTCACGGGATCACCCTCTCTAAAGAGATGTCTCCCAAGACTGATTTGGAGAGGGATCGCATGTCTATTATACCCTACGCTTCTGCGGTAGGCTCTATAATGTATGCGATGTTGTGTACCAGACCGGATGTAGCTTATGCACTGAGTGTGGTAAGCCGGTATCAGTCAAACCCTGGGGAGAAACACTGGATAGCGGTAAAGAACATTCTCAAGTACCTGAGAAGGACTAAGGAGATGTTCTTGGTGTATGGCGGAAAAGACCTCCAGATCGAGGCCTTTGCTGACTCCAGCTTCCAGAGTGACAAGGATGATTCCAAGTCCATGTCGGGTTTTGTCTTTACCCTCAATGGAGGGGCGGTGTGTTGGAAGAGTTCCAAACAGGAAACCGTTGCAGACTCGACGATGGAAGCGGAATACATCGCTGCATCTGATGCCGCAAAAGAAGCTGTCTGGATGAGGAAGTTCTTGAAAGAACTTCAGGTGGTTCCGTCCATTGTTGATCCAATACCTCTGTATTGCGACAACAACGGGGCTATAGCTTTAGCGAAGGAACCCAGGTCCCATCAGAAATCCAGGCACATCTTAAGGCGGTATCACCTGATCAGGGAGATCGTAGATCGCCAGGAGATCGAGGTTCGGAGAGTCGCTTCAGAAGATAACACTGCTGATCCATTCACCAAGGCCCTGCCCCAGACTCAGTTCGAGCGGCTAATCGAGATGATAGGTCTTCGATACGCCAGTACATGGCCTTAGTGCAAGTGGGAGATTGTTAGTGTATATGCCCTAGAGGCCATTACTGTATCATACTAGTTTGTATATTACTTAATGGATGCTTGGGATATTCACCTTGTATATACAATCTTGCTCAAAATAGTAGTATGCTACTTGGTTTGTTTCTACTTCAATGTGTACTTGTGTTTATTTCAGTATATCACTTATACGCATTAGTGGAGCCCTTAGGATCTTTGCTTGATTACCAGCGTTGTGATGGCAGTCATACTAGTGGGGGCTGGGTAATCTATAAGCACATCCTTATTCAGGTCCCTGGTCGCAGGACTATCGAGACAGGGCATCGATACTCCGGAGTAGACCAGCGCATGCGCTTCTCATCCCAGTGTGGGAGACGGTCTGTCCCACAGCCGTCAGTACGTCGTACTTGAGATAGTATGCGGGTGCTCGTTAGGTTACGGGTACACTGGACAGGACTCGTCGGGAACTGACTAGTTGGTATTATACCTATCGTCAGTTATCAGTTCCCAGGTGACATGAGTACAGCTTAGTCCGCTGACTTGACACTGTCACTCCGCCTCGAGTGTGTTCCCACTGTACTTTGATCACTACCCTACCACGGCTCAAAGGAGTCGTGCAAACAGGTGGTGGTTGGGTGCAGTCCCGAAGCACTTGGAGGCAGTGACGGTTAGACAGGATTCGTCTCTCCCGGTATTGGGGGTTGACATCGCGCTGTGTCTAGGAGAGCCATTACACGAGTAGTCCCTGGCCAGGGCAAACGAGATATACTGGTAGGTTTCCAGTGTTATCTCAGGGTGTATTGGGCTTCACTCCGGCACGACTTGTACCGCTATTGGGGGACTGACGTTTACCGCCCCCTAGGCCCGCCATGCGATGTATCAGACGAACAGACCGGACTGTACGGAGAATGTCACGCTCAGGCTCAGTAGGAGTTCAGATGGGTTTCGCCTCGTCGGTCTTCTTGTCGGCATTACCTGGGGACCGTTACGCACAGCTAGTGCCGCTTGCGGTCTGTGGTTAAACCCACTGCCAGCGTAGTGTCGAGTCTTTAGAGTCCCACACAGAAAGCTTTTCGCCTTTAGGCAAAAGAGTAGAGGTCGCATGGTATTGCGACAGGTCGCATGGTTTTGCGACAGGGTTCGGTCACATCCGTGCACTTGTGCACGTACAGTGTCCGGACAGTTTACACTAGCGGGCTTTGGTTTAAGCCAGATCCTAGTGTACCTTATGGGATTGGATTTATCCAGTTTGCATTCGTGTTCCTCGGAACGCGGATGCGGGTGTGTATGCACAGTTGACAGGGAGGCAGAGGCAGTGGATTCTCATTAGGGTTGTTGACAGTTGACCGTTGACTTTTGACTTTTTGCTCAACCCTAATGAGAATATGATATGTGATTAACTATTATATTAATCAAGTATTATGGTGATATGGTTGTTGACTTGTTGACTTTTGTTGACTTGTTGACTTTGGTGACTTGTTGACTTTTGTTGACTTGTTGACCGGTTGACTAGGCTTGACTAGTTGACCATCATGATAACCATGGTTATCATTTCATGCCAAAGACTTTTTTCTTGCTTGTTTTTGAGTAAAATGAGTGCATGATATGATAACCTTATGGTTGCTTCTAACCATCACCAAAAGACTTTTTTGATATGATGAGTTATGATCACTTTGGATTATGAGAGGGTGAGAGAGAAAAGAGAGCCTCATTCTTTCTTGCTCATTCTCTCTCTTGTTCTTGAGCTCTCCCCTTGCTCTCACCCTCAACCTCTTGCTCCCTCTCTTGATCTATGGTTCTCTTGTCTCATGAGTTGAGAATCAAGAACCATAGATAAAATCCCATTCTACATCCTCTCTACTCATTCTAGTTCACTAGGTTTAGCAAACCAAGTGAACTAGTTTCTTCAAAGACCGAAGAAGGAGCTAAAGGTTGGAGCTTTCAAGTGGATCTATCTTCGGCGTACGGAGACGACGAGAAGGAGCCATCGGACCACCACCGGAGCTTGAAGAGAAGGAGTTCAAGTTTAGGTATAACCATCTTCATCCGAGTAGCTAAACATCTTTAGCTTAGTTTGCTAGTTTTAGTTTAGGTAACGATCCCGACCATAAGTTAGTCCATGTTGCCTCTTGCGATAAAAATTTTGATTTTATACCGTTTCCGCCTCCCCGTAAGAACCGGGGGTCGCAATATGGACTTACAGCCTGATCCGGTATCCAATACCCAGGAAGTAGGGTTAACTGACATACAATTCTCTATTACAAACACACCCGAAGCCGAAGCCACAACATGCTTCGAATTCTGGCTACTGGCTATGCTAGCCCTGCAATCCTTCTGCCAATGTTCATTCCCGTTACAATAGGAACGTCCCTCTTTAACTACATCCAGTCCTAAAACTTTTGCCCTTCCTTTTCCTTCTTCTTCCCTGGTTTCCTTCAGGGTATAAGCAGAGGACAGGGACTGTAGAATCAAGGCAGTATTTGACCTGTTCTCCAACGTCGTCTTCAGGTCCGTGAGCTCAAAATAGCTAGTCTCTGTAAGGACGTTGCCCCTTACAGATGACCCGATAACCAACCTCGCTTGAAGCAATTCGTTCGAGGTCTCATATCTTGCGATACGAGATTGCTCTCCATATAAATCTTTGTTATGGAGGAAGATAGAAACCGAGTCCATCTTCTCGTGCTTCCTCTGGTTTGCACCATCAACTGAGGCTAACACGAGGCACTTGGCTTTCGCATAGTCTTTTTCCGATGTCTTACGGATGTCAATATCCGCGACAGGGGAAACTGGTCCTGAGACGGCAGGGGGTTTGATTAGTTAAGAGGTGTCCCAGCTTGTCATGGGCAATGGACATCTGGACAGACCTTTGCCAATCATAACAGTCAGGTTCAGTCATTTTTATTATCTAGATGTAACCTATGTGTGGTTACTGGGTCGTTGCAATTAAGAGAGAGAGAAGAAGACACTCAGCATGATGCTCTTGCAAGTTTAGATTGGTTTTTAATTTATCTAAACAGGATGGCTCCTTCTGTCTCTCGAATCCCTCCTCAAACCAAAATGGAAAAATTAGTCGGGATCAATCTCACTGTACAATACTTACTTAACCGTTCAGCCAGGCTAGTGTCGGTACTTCGAGGGAGGTTTTCCAACGCTTTCGCGAAGTTCCTTAATTTAAGAACCTCTTTTCCCTGGGGGCGTAGCCCCGCTAACACCTTTCTGGACACCTACTTGGTTTATAGCATTGATCGTTAAGCGAGAAATTTCCCGAGGAGTAGCATATACTCACAGTAGGATCGGGATCCAAACATCATCGCGTGACAAAACTGAAGGAATCCTACCAGAATCATCACACTCTAAATAGTATGCAGCGCTAGCAAGTTTCAGGTTCTTTTGAAACTCCCGATGTGGATTTTTGCCCCATGCTCTTATGACCTTGACGAAGGCCAACATATCATAAGTCACATGTCAAGTTCTACCCGTCATTATCCAGGTTAATTTGAACCCACCCGTACATACCCTTGACGAAGGCCAAAATAGTAGTACGACTGTCCCAAACCAACGCATCTATCTATGCTACAGATAAATATTCAGCAGCTACCAATCACTATGCCTTGGCGAAGGTCAAAATACATAGCTTGAATACTACTGAATATTTAACTGAAATGACGAAGGGCTACGAATGGTTTTGGCGAAACCGTGAACGTAGTGAACTTGATATAATCGATGGAACCTTGATAGCTTTTAAAAGGAGTGGTTTAAGCTCCGTGTTTAAAAGTTGTTTTTAAAAAGAAACCGAGTAGTTTTTGAAATTGTTCCAACGACTTTTACTTGGTTTATTTTCTTGCATTAATTTTTAATGTGTCCCATCATTTAATCCTACCATTGCAGAAAACAACCAAAATATGACGTACGCTTATGCCATCCGCATTCGCCACGGGGCCCCGTCATTACCCGTTAGGTTACTTAAATAACGACAGAGCGGGGGCTGGACTAGCACGGATGCAAAACATAAGCAACGCCTAAATAATATCATATATAGATATATTGCAATGATAGCCATTCTAGATCACAGATGAACACATTGATATACTAGGAATCCGCAATTCATACAAGCCTGTAACGAAAAGCGGAATACACGGTCGCGGTGAATAGCCAATACCCCACCCAAGACCCCTACGGGTGCGGCAAACTACCCGCCAAGTACCCGAAGCAAAGCAACCTCCCTCAACGCTGTGAGTAGGCCACTCGGCACTTCGAGCTACCCGGTAGTTTGTGCACCCCCTCCATGGGTCTATCCTAGGAGCAAAAACAGTAAAAGAAATTATACAATGACGGCTACAACCTCACCCCGGTTGTGCGGCCAAATAAATAATATTACATCAATTACAAATTTTACATGAATTGAAAGAAAAGAAAACTCTCATCTCACAACCCCCCGGCTATTCACCCGCGACAATCCAATGAATTCATATACACATACCATCAACATTACAGATCACAGATATATATAACCCCCACTAATCGACGTATAGCGATTAGCAGATGTTCAATACATATATCACATCACAGATATAAACCCGTTAGCTTTAGTCTTTAGAAATTCGATCAAAATACGGTTTTTTAAGCCCCAAAAACAAATTTTGCTTTCTGGAAAATCTGGGCTGAAAAAATATACTGTAAAAATCCCAAAACACTCCTATGACCTCACTGCAAGAAAAATCGTCCACGGCCGAGTCAACTCGGCCGTGGATCCGCGGCGGGAGCCAGCTCCCACCGCGGTTCCGCGGCGCGTTGATGGGCTCTCTGGACAATTTTTCTACAGTGAGATGTAAAAACCCTGAGTCGAATTTTAAGGCAAGATTTATTATTTTTGGAACAGAGGAAAAATTCGACAGAAAGTATGCAACCCGGGTGTGTTTCGCGACTTTTTCTACGATCGAACTTCTACTTAGATTGCTAACATGTTAGATAGTGTTTAACTTGACTCTGATACCACTGTAAGTCCACGTTACCTCTCCCGGTACTTACGAGCTTGCGGAAATTGAAAAAAACGATTTTTCTAGAGGTGGTAACATGGACTCAAAATACGGATCTTTGTTAAACAACTGTCAAACAAACCTAACAAGAGTTTTACCTACTCGGTTAGAGGATTATACCTTTCTTGAACTCCTTCATCTTCAACTCTTTGCGGTGTACGGATCGGCCTCACCTCGTCGTCTCCTCGCGCCGAAGATGGATCCACCCGAAAGCTTCTACCTTTTGGCTTCTACTTCGAACTTGAAGAAACTAGAACACTTGGTTTGCTAAACCTTGTGAACTAGGATGAGTAGAGAAGTGATATGGGTTTTTTTAATCTCTAAGGCAATGTTTCTCAACTCATGAGAGGGAGTTGCCTTGAGCTAGAGAGAGAGCAAGAGGAAGAGGGAGAGAGCTTGAGGATGAGAGAAATCAAGAGAGAGAAAGCAAATCAAAGAAAAATGAGCAACACTTTTCTCAACCTCTCTCTCATAATCCAAAAAGAATAATAATAATAATAGTAATTGAGTATTATGTGATGGTTCATATCATGTCAAGTGGCATTATCATTTCATGCACTCATTTTGCAAAACACAACAAGTAAGCAAAAGTCTTTGCATGAAATGACAACCATTGCAATGATGATGGTCAACTAGTCCAACCTAGTCAACCGGTCAACCAAGTCAACAAGTCAATAAAGTCAACCTTTCAAACCAACCATGGCACAATAATACTTAATTAATATTATCATTAATCATATTTCTTATTCTCATTAGGGTTTAGCAAAAGTCAACAGTCAACAACCCTAATGAGAATCCTCTGCCTCTGTCTCTCTGTCAACTATGCATACACACCCGCATCCGCTTTCCGAGGAACACGAATACAAACGAGATAAAAATAATCCCATAACGTATACTAGGATCTGGCTTAACCCAAAGCCCGCTAGTAATAACTGCCCGGACACTAAACGCGCACAAGTGCGTGGATGTGACCGAACCTTGTCGCAAAACCATGCGACCTGTCGCAAAACCATACGACCTCTACTCTTTTGCCTAAAGGAGAATACCTCTCTGTGTGGGACTCTAAAGACTCGACACTATGCTGGCAGTGGATTTAACCACAGACCGCAAGCAGCACTAGCTGTGCGTAACGGCCTCCAGGTAGATGCCGATAAGAAGACGGATGAGGTGAAACCCATCTGAACTCCTACTGAGCCTGAATGTGACAATCTCCGTACAGTCCGGTCTGTTCGTCAGAGCATATCGCATGGCGGGCCTAGGGGGCGGTAAACATTAGTCCCCTAATAGCGGTACAAGTCGTGTCAGAGTGTAGCCCAGAACACCCTGAGATAACACTGGAAACCTACCAGTATATCTCTCTTGCCCTGGCCAGGGACTACTTGTGTAATGGCTCTCCTAGACACAGCGCGATATCAACCCCAAATACCGGGAAATTCGAATCCTGTCGAACCGTCACTGCCTCCAAGTGCTTCGGGACTGCATCCAACTACTACCTGTTTGTGCGACTCCTTTGAGCCGTGGTAGGGTAGTAATCAAAGTATAGTGGGAACACATTCGAGGCGAAGTGACAGTGTCAAGTCAGCAGACTAAGCTGTACTCGTGTCACCTGCGAACTGATAACTGACGATAGGTATAATACCAGCCAATCAGTTCCCGACGAGTCATGTCCAGTGTACTCGTAACCTAATGAGCACCCGCATACTATCTCAAGTAAGACGTACTGACGGCTGTGGGACAGACCGTCTCCCCTGCTGGGATGAGAAGCGCATACGCTAGTCTACTCCGGAGTATCGATGCCCTGTCTCGAAAGTCTTACGACTAGGGACCTGTATAAGGATGTGATTGTGGATTACCCAGTGTGACTGCCATCACAACGCTGGTAATCAAGCAAAGATCCTAAGGGCTCTACTAATATGTATAAGCAATATGCTAAAAGAAACACATGCACATATTGAAGTAGAAACAAACCAAATAGCATACTACTATTTTGAGCAAGATTGTCTATACATCGGTGAATATCCCAAGCTTCCATTGAATAATATACAAACTAGTATGATACAGTAATGGCCTCTAGGGCATATACACTAACAAAATTGGCTCTCATATCATGTAAGTCTCATATATCCTGAGTGTAAAATATCAAGTAAACCTCATATATTCTGAATGTACAATATCAAGTAAATCTCATTTATCCTGTATCCAATATCAAATAAATCTCATATATCATGTATCCAATATCAAGTGAATCTCATATATCCTAAATAAGTATATTTGCCTGAAACATTATGATGATGTATGTAAATTAGATATGCATAAATATATATTAGCGTCCCATTCCACTAATATATATATATATATAACAGCTTCCCATTCCACTGTTATATATACTCAGGAGTAAAAATATCATGAAACCAAGTGTCAAGCATCGACACATAAATACTGATCTATCAGGTGCTGTCACTACGACTGGCCCCCTGATAGGTACGTATCACGCTATCCTCAAGTGCCTAACTCTGACACTCGAAATTCGACGTATCCAAACGTACATGACTCCGGTCGGTATCCCCACGATAACCGCCGAGTCATAGGTACTGTCACCGGAATGTATGGTTCCCCTGTCGGCTCATCGGCGTGGTGCATCGACATCCCTTTCTCGTCCCGGGGTACCTCCGGGCCCCACCATGTACCCTCATACAGCCCACGACGCCTCCTCGAATGGGGTATATATATCAGAACCGATAAAACTCATGGTGGATGCTGAAATATCATATCAAGAGAAACCGGGTTTTTCAAATAATGCATAATTTCATGAAACTACCACGGTCCTCAAATCCAGAAAATATCATGAAAAATCCATATCTCAATTCCAAAATCCATGAATATAATATATACAACATAAAACTGTAATGTGAGCATTTCAAGTAAAAGCTGCTATATAACTGCAACAAGTTAATATATATATCATGTGGTTCCTAATTTCTCCAAGTCTATATAACATCAAATAAAGGTGAACATGTAGCTATAGCCAGATATATGTGTAAACATGTAGGTATAGCAAGGTATATGTATCTACCTGTCGGTAATGATGTAATATACCCTCTAGATTTAAGTGTAAGTATGTATGCAAGGTGTACATGTAGCTATGTCTCATATGTGTATATACCTATCACTGATGGTACAATACCATATAGGTATAGAGGTAACTAGCATGTAAGCATGTCAAGGCATATGTGTAAGCATGTAGGTATACAGGTATGCTATATGTCAAATGCACGAAGGAAAATAAGGATCCTGTCTCAATATCCCTAAACAATACAATATCACATAGGTATAGGTGTTGTGCGTGTCATGGCAATTATTGACGGTGTGTGTGGCATACAATCAGTGCTCGTACAACATGAGCCGTTAATAATAGTGCAGTGTCCTAAGGGTACAAGTCCAAGCACAACTAGTAAATAAGCAATAAGGTGTATGCGCAACTCTATATATGCAATAGAATATGCGACAATATCATAACATCTCTAGCCCAGACGCATAACGTCATGTGGGCGATTCCCCTATAGATGTTAAATCTACTCACCAATGCTCCTGGCTTAGTAAAGCCTACCACCTGTTTCCCTTTCTTCACAGCGTCCGAAGTCCCCGCCTGCGAACCTAAAACATAAAACAATATAACAAGTATTTATTAGCAATAGACCCAAAACACGTACAAACTACGTTTAACCGACGCGACAACACAAAACATACTCTCAAGTGTTCGTATTGTGGCTAACGTGCGTAGAGACACTACGAAACCAACCCAAGAGCAAAAGCAGTACAAAGTGCACGAACCGTGTCGTATAACGTATCGCGCGTAATCGTAACACAAGAAACTAGCTATGTGATCCCAGATTTTGCATCAGAGAAAACACAAAAATCTAACAGGACCAAACACACCTAAATCAAAGCAGACACCTACCCACAAAAACCTACACCCTAACTCTACCACCAAGCCGAGGTCGCCGGCCGGAGTCCGAGCCTAGGGGTTCATGCTTGAGGTGAAGGCTCAGGGTCTCAGGTACAACACAACTACATTGTTTGGTTTTCTAGTATACTCTCGGGGTCACAGCAGATCACAGATATCACAAATCGACACTAAAAATACGATATTTGCACGACACCTAACTTTAAACGATCAAAATTAAAACTACAAGACTACACAACACTATGACATCAAAAAGAACAGATAGAGATCATTACCTACTCCCACAAGCTCAAAGATCCTAGCTTTCCTAGCTCCAAGGTATCCAAGAGGCAAAAATAGGCAAAAGATGTGATTTTGGTAAGATTTTGTGAAGATTAGTGAAGGATTTTGTGATGGAAGTTCAAGTGTTCAGTTGAGATAAGAGAGAGATGAAGAAATATGAGAAATAGATAAGTGAGAGAGAATGAGAGAGAGTGAGATGAAAAGAGAGAGGGGTGACGTTAAGGTGAGTGCACCTTGCATTAACTCTCCAATTAAGGCATCCACACTACTCACCATGCCACCTCTCCCCAAAACAAAATCCAAAAGAAATATCTCACTCAAAGTATCAAGAGTTTAGGTTAAGGCAAAGCAGGGGATTAGGATTAGAGTTAAGTTGTCATGGTCACTAATCTAGATAATACAAACACACCCTCATATAAACATGCACAAGTGTGTTCATGTCATAACAAATAAAAATAAATTATTAATTAATTGTTATAAAATGTGAGGAACCCAAATTGGTAAACTTTTTACCAAAAACCCGCATTACCGTCTAAACTAACACTAATCGAAATCTAAGGCGTTACAGAACCTGAACCCCAGAAAAATTTTGGAGCACCTTAGGCACAATTAGGACGTGGATCCGCGACCAAATGACCTATTTGGTCACGGATTAGCGGTCTAATTTGGAGCTTATGTGCTCAAATTTTTTTCTTGGTTCTAGAAAAACCTGCAAATAATTTTAAGGTCACTAAAAATATTTTTTGAACAAGTTTAAAAATCGAACAGGAAGCTAGTAATGGAGATGCAATTTCGGATAATTTCTGTCGACCGAAATTCTAAATACGTGCTTACTAGCCAGTTAAGATTTAAGTTGTCTCCAATACCACTGTAAGTCGATGTTTTACACCCCACAAGGTTTGTGGGGAGGAGGAATTTAAAATGATTTTTAGACAAGCAATATCGACCAAACATCTAAGATCGTTCAGAAACCCTAACTAGCTAAACACATAGAGGTTCTAAACTACTATGATAGTATTTTATACCTCCTAGATACAAGTCCTTCGGGTCTTCTTCTCCTCTTCTTGAGCTCCTAGATAGTGCGGATCAAGCTCGGTCGCCGGCCTCATCGTGTCGAAGACGATCCACCCGAGAGTCTATGGTTCAAGCTCCAACCTCAAGAATGAGATAACTAAAGTACCTATTTTGCTAATCTTGGTAGCTTAGGAGATATTGAAAGTTAATTGAACTATTTTATCTCAAAGAACCCTAATATTCACAACACATGTGAGGGTTAGGGTTTGAGAAAGAAGGAGGAGAGAAAAAATGGAGAGAGAATGCAAAGCATAGAATAATCAAGTGAGAGGCAAGTGAAGAATGGCTAACTCTTTTTCTCACAATCAAGCATGCAATATTTTCAATAGAAAATTTTCCATGCTTGAATAGTAAGGCCAAACAAATAAACTAAAGAATTAGCCATGCTTCAACCATGCCACAAATATCTCCATTTTCCACCTCATTAATCTATTTTCCAAAAATAGATAAAACCAAAATGAGGTATCCCTTTCTAGAATCAATTCTTGTAAAATTACAAGAATGCCCTCATCGTATATACATATCTGTATTCGTACTGTAAAAAATACCAATATCAAGAGATAAAAATAATCCAATAATATAATACTAGAATCCAGCTTAATTCTAAGCCCACTAGTATTATCCATCCAAACAATATCCGTGCAGCTAATACACGTATATGATCGGAACCCTGCACGTAAAACCATACAGCCTCTACATCATTTCTCCTGAACCAGGGAAACCCTCTGTGTGGGACTCTAAAGACTCGACAGTATACTGGCAGTAGTTTTAACCATAAGTCCGTCAGTGGCACTAGCTGTATGTAACGGCTACCCAGGTACCTGTCGAAAAGAAAGCCGACGAGCGAATTCATCCGAACCCCTACTGAGCCTATCCATGACAATCTCCGTACAGTCTGGTTTGTTCGTCTAAGAGTATCGCATATCGGGTCAAAGGGTAGTAAACATCAGAGCCCTAATAGTGCAATAAGTCAAGTCGGAGTAGAGCCCAATACACCCTGAAAAACTACTGGTGTACCTACCAATAAATCTTACTTTCCCTCGCCAGGGACTTTATGTTTTGGATAACCGTACACAGCGCGATATCAACTCCCAATACCGGGAGAGATGAATCCCTTCTAACCCCTACTTCCTCCAAGTGCTTCGGGACTGTACCCAACTACTACCTATTTGCACGACTCATTTGATCCATGGTAGGGTAGTAATCTAAGTACAGTGAGAACACACTCGAGTCAAATAGTGATGTCAAGTCAACGGACTAACCTTTACTCATGTCACCGGGGAACTGCTAACTGACGATAGGTACAATATCAACCAGCAGTTCCCAGCGAGTCCGTCCAGTATAACTCAAAACCCAATGAGCACCTGTATACTATCTCTGGTACCGTATGCCAATGGCTGCGGGACAGGCCACCTCTCCTGACTGGGATAAGAAGCGTATACACTAGTCTACTCTGGAGTATCGATAACATGTCTCGATAATCCTATGACTAGGGACAAGTTTAAGGATGCGCTTATAGACTACCCAGCCCCCATTAGTGTGACTGCCATCACAACGCTGGTAGTCAAGTAAAGATCCTAGGGCCTTTATCAACATGTATTAGCGATATGTTTAAAGAAACATATACACATGTTAAGATAGAATCAAACCAGATAGCATACTATCATATTGAGCAAGACTGTTATTATATCAGTGTATATCCCAATCTTCCAAAATGTAATATACAATCCAGTACTATACAATAATGGCCTCTAGGGCATATATCACTAACAGTTATAGTGCTAGAGTTTCTTTTATTAATATTTATCCGTAGGCTAAATCTATATGAATCTTAAATAATAGATATATATAATATTTAAATTATATATATATATATATTATGGTAGCCATATATTATGGATATTTACATATATTAATTTTTAGCATGTTTTATCTTATTGAACATCTCATGTTATTTTTTTTGACAATTATTTATTGCGAGTAAATATTAAACATTCTAGATACCATGTACATATATTAGAGTAGAATATATTCTTTTAACTCTTAGATTTATGCTTTAAGGAGGCTATGTATGTATAGATTGTTAGTTATATGTATGCCCTAGATGCCATTATTGTATATGATTGTATATTATAATGGATGCTTGGACATATATAGAGAGGACTTTCTTGCTTGACATGATAGTATGCTATCTGGTTACTCTTTATCTTAACATGTATACTTGTATCATTATACTCTCTCTCCGTTACATGTTGATAAAGCCCTTAGGATGTGCACTTGACTACCAGGACTATGATGCAGATCATACTAGTGGGGCCAGGGTAGTCCACAAGTACATCCTTTGATTGCTCCTAGTCGAGGGAGTATCGAGACAGGGCATCGATATTCCAGAGTAGACTAGTTTGTACGTTTCTTGACCCTGTATCGGGCGATGGTTGATCCCACAGCCGTTGTGTTTGACATCAAAGATTGTACATAGGTGCCCATTGGAGAATGGGTACACCGAACAGGACTCACCGAGAACTCCTATATGGTATTATACCTATCGTCAGATAGCAGTTCTCTGGTGACAATGGTACAGGTTAGTCTGTAGACCCGAGATCGTCATAGAGTCTTGTATGATTCCCACTGTGCTTTGATTTCCTCCCTACCACGCTCAAGAGAGTCATGAAAATAGGTGGATTTTGGGTATAGTCCTGAGTCACATGGAGGCAATGAGCGATAGGAGGGGTTTTGTCTCTCCCGGTATTGGGGGTTGATGTTGCGCTGTACTCGATTGGCTATAACAGGAAGTCCCTGGCTAAGGCTGATACTGAGATTTACTGGTAAGTGTTATCAGTAGTTTCTCGACCCGTTATGAGCCTCATATCGGCATGACTTATCAAGTTATTGGGGTCTGACGTTTACCACCCCTAGACTAGATATGCGACATATCTGATGAAAAGACCAGACTGTACGGTAGTGTTACTTAATGGATTCACGGGAGTTTGGACAAACTTGCTTGTTGATCTTCTGATCGCTCAATACCTGGGTAGCTGTTACGTCCAGCTAGTACCGCTGACGGCTTATGGGTAGCTGATATGATCATTACCTACTGCTGCCGTATTGATGAGTTTTTAGAGTCCTACACAGAGGTTTTCTAGCTCAAGCGAAACGAAGTAGGGCACATATGTGATATGTGCTGGACTGAGATTAATACGTGTATGTGATACAATATTCTAATCTCACGATAGAGGTTATATGTGATATAACCGGATTATTGAATCAAGTGTTGATTCAATAATTTGTTATATATATATTTGATATACATATAAATGATATTAGTCAGTTATATGTGATATAGCCGGATTATTAAATCAAGTGTTGATTTAAAAATTTAATATATAATTATATATTTGATATATTAATATATATTAACTAATATTAGCTCACTTAAGAATTTCTGTTCTTAAAATATATATAAATATATATGAGATATATATTAATGTATTTACTATCGTGTCATACAAGATGATACATTGGACATGGGTGTATGAGACACCAAACTAAAGATAATTTGGGTGATTAATTATTAAGGCATAAATCAAAATTAGGTGGAAATTAGCATGGCTAAAGATACTTGTGGAAGCATGTTGAAGCCTTGACTTAGTCCCCTAATTTTGTTTTACTCTAAATATTTATTAACCCATCCATTATCTTTAGCTATGGTTAAGTCACTACAAATATCATTTGAGATATTTTCTCACCCAACGGTTCACATTAGTGGATTTTCTTCATCTCCTTTTTTGCTCTCTAGCTTTGAGTGTGGTGAGAAAGAAAAAGAGAAAAATAATTCTAAAGTTAACAAAATTCCTACTTCATCGATATATACCAAACTAGCCATTTAGTATAGGTTGTTTACTTCACTAATTCCTCAATTAGTGAAGAGGTAGCTTAAGTTAGAGATTCCTCAAGATAGATCATCTTTGGCCTCGAAGATCCTAGAGCAAGCTCGTTCCTTTCGCCTAGTGGAGTCTAAGAAGAGTTCGAGAAGCGCTACTTGGAGCTAAGGGACTACTACACGGAGGTTTAGAAGTGAAGGACCGGTCTATAAAGGTTGTATTTCTTATTCACTTAGTATAAAACTTTATTACTTGCTTATAAACCCTAATTCTCTAGTTCGATTCTAGGATAGCATGCAATAGCACACTAGATTTTTTAAAATTGTATACTTGATACTTCTAAAAAGCTAGTAGTGGTGCTAAGGCATACTTTCATTGTATCAGAGCCAAGCTAGAGCATTAGGAGTGGTCTAGGAGAAGTTAAAGTGTTCGATCGAATTTTCGAAACCCTAAAATCCGAGTTTCTAGAAAAATTTTCAAAAGTTGGAATTTTTGAAATTAAAAATATTCAGAAAATCTTGCAGGTTAAATTATGGAGCCCTGAGAGATTGGAGTTCCTAAATCCATCAATGTGCCGCGGAACCGCGGCCCAAACCATTGTTTGGTTGCGGTTTCGCCGCAATATTTTTGATTTGTGGGTTGAATTTTCTTCTTCTGCTCCATTTCCTTATTCTGGGTTTTCTAGGTATTTTTAAGTGAGTCTCAAGTGTTGAGGTCTCTGGGAATTATGGGTGTTCGATAATTCGATCGAAATGTTTAACATCGTCTGGTATATCTGTGATATGTGATACAATATTTGGAATCCATAATAATTAGTTTTGTGAAAACTAGTTAGTGTTTTGTAAATCTAGCAATTTAATCTCATTTGATAGATTGCCACGGAGTTTCGATTCGGATCAAAACTCCGTTGCAATCTCGTATAGTACGCGAACACTCACCGGGTAACACTACTAGATAGCCACACCCCATAGCCCCGACCAAGTGACTGCAGGAGAACCCCGTTGCCAAAAGCATCCGTTCCGATGCTCGCGGCCGCGGTGTTCCGCCTATGTGCACTTCGTCGACGGCATCGGGAGTGCGGCCGTCTACTAATGTTTCCAATGAGCATTCAATCATTTGTTAGGAATCTTGTTGAATTTCCCGACTGGTTATTGAAAAGTGTTTTCAATTTGAGACTAAAATGTCGGGTTTATAGTGTTAGGCATGAAATCCGGAGTATCGGATATTCCGGGTTTATGATGTCTAAGGTGGTTGTGGATTCTAAATATTGTAGTTTTCATTTCTTTTCTACGACCGTAAGTGTAATATGTGGTGTATCGCCGGTTTCTCTGCTATACGTCAACGACAATTGGGATAATTTACTTACATTGATGACATGTGATGTTATGTGTTGCTGTGATATGTTATATTGGATCGTCGTGATTGAATAGCCGGGAGGTTTTGCGTGTGATAAGAGTTTTTCATTTTCATTCATGTAAAAATTTGTATGTAATGTTCTTTTATTGGGACAATTCCGGGTTGAGGATGATGTCACCATTGATGTATATTATTTACTTTTCCGCATTAGAATAGACCCAAGGTGGGGAGCACAAGTAACCGGGTTCTAGAGTCCAGTGGGAGATCATCTCGAGGAGTCGAGACCGGGTCTCCTAACTATAGAATTGGCGAAGTTGCTTGCCGCTCTCGTAGGGGTTTAGGGATGTGGGTTTGGCTATTGATCACGACCGTGGAATCCGTGTATTTTACTAGCTTGATTTAAAACACGGAATTCCTAGTATATCCTATATTTCATATGCCGACTTCTGCAGCAATGTTCTGTGATGAGATTATATAACTGCATGTGACGAATGTTTTATTATATATATGATATATAATAAACGTTGCTTATGTTTTGAATACGCGCTAGTCCTTCCCCCGCTCTGCAGTTAGTTAAGTAACCTGACAGTGCATGACGGGACCCCGTGGCGAATGCGAATGGCATAAGCATACGTTCTATTTTCGTTTCTTCTGTGATGTTTAGGAAACATAAATGATGGGACTTCATTAATGAGATTAATGAAAAGGAAAGAAAGCTAAAGATGTTGTAGAATCAAATTTTCAAAAAGGTAGCTCTAGTTCTTGCTTTGCATAGCGATATTCTTTATGAATATCCATCACCTCATTCGATGAGGAAAGAGCCGATATCCCTTCACCGGGAATAACCTCTTTAGCAAAAGCTAGCAAATGCTACAACACACTCGGTTTGTTTTGAAAACTATTCGGTTTTAAAAAACGGAGCTTAAACCACTCCTTTTCAATTCACTCGATTCTACAACGATATCAAGTTCATTACGCAAAAGGTTTTCTTAAAAACCTGTCGTAGCCCTCCGTCATTTCAGATAAGGACTATTTTAGTATTCGTGATACGTTTGTTGGCCTCCGTCAAGGCGTAGTGTGCGGTAGCTAATTTAGTATTTATCTGCAACCATATGATGCGATTGGATTAGAGTAGTCGTGCAACTTTGTTGGCCTCTGTCAAGAATCGTGCGGGTGTGTTTAATTCAATCAGAAAATGAACGGGTTGAACATGACTAACGGACTATAGTTTGTTGGCCTCCGTCAAGGTCATAGCATGCTAGGGACAAAAAAATTATTGGAAATTTCAAGTGTTGAAATTTGCAATGAGATTGCATACCTTCTATGAGATAGTTGGATCCCGATACCCAATGCGAGTAAGAGTTGCTCCTGGGGAGTTTTCCACTTTACAATTAGCTGATAAAGTAGATGTCTAAGAAAGGTGTTAACGGAGTTATGCCCATGCGAAAACGAGGTTATTTAATTAGTTCCATGTGAAAGTATGGGGAGACTCTCTCGGAGTACCAATACCTG
This sequence comes from Agapanthus africanus, assembly GCA_030015575.1. Lineage (NCBI taxonomy): Eukaryota > Viridiplantae > Streptophyta > Magnoliopsida > Asparagales > Amaryllidaceae > Agapanthus > Agapanthus africanus. The sequence continues at coordinate 415,897,916 of CM057343.1, read as the reverse complement.
CCTGGCCGAACAATTGGCGAACTTGTAGAGTGTAATTAATCCCGGCTAGTCTTACCTTTTAGGATTTGAAGGAAGATTTGATAAAAACAGTGGGAGCCATCCTGATTAGACAAAATAATAACAAATCTAATCTCGCAAGAGCATACGCTAAAGTGTTTTCTTCTCTCTCTCTGTCCAGGTAGTGACATGAAATGCCCTAATCAAGATAATAATATTAATGTATTGATCGAACCCGCTTATTAAATTGAGATGGGGAACGTTGGTTCCGCTCTACCTTATAACTGTTATAAGTTTGAGCAGGAAATAGGGGAATACCCGGATTCCCATGCGACCCGAACGAGGAATGAGCATGTTGCTGTATCTTCTTCGGGTGTGTTCATAACCGAGAACTGTTTCTCAGTACACTCTATGTCTTGGGTATTAGATACCAGATCATGATCCCACATATGTAACAAGTTACATGGGCTTAGGAGAGGTAGAGAACTGGGAAAAGGTGATCATTCTCTAAAAGTAGGGAATGGTGCAAATGTTACAGCCAAATCAGTTAGCGAATATCAGCTTGTTTTACCAAATGGGAATATATTGATCTTGAACGACTGTTATTACGTACCATCTATGATATGCAATTTAATATCAATTTCTTTATTAGATACAGAAGGATATAATTTTGTAGTAGAGAAAAATGTTATGAACATTTTCCTAAATCAAATGTTGATTGGGTTTGGTATGTTATGTAACGGTATATACGTTCTGAATCAAAATATAGTTCTTAACATACAAAACACACACAGGAGGAAAAATTCAGAAATGAACGAAGCCTTCTTGTGGCATTGTAGACTATGTCATATCAATGCGACACGATTAGCTAAGTTACATAAGGATGGATATTTGAATCCGTTTGAATTTACATCTTATGAAACTTGTCAGTCATGTCTCAAAGGCAAAATGACCAAAACTCCATTTACTGGACACAAAGAAAGAGCTACTGAACTCTTGGGACTGATACATAGTGATGTATGCGGTCCCATGTCTACATATGCCATAAATGGTTCCGCGTACTTTATTACATTCACCGATGATCTCTCAAGATACGGACATGTGTTCCTGTTAAAACATAAGTCTGAAGCTTTCGAGAAATTCAAGGAATATAAGTGCGAAGTAAAGAACCAAACGGGTAAAAGTATTAAAATCCTTCGATCTGATCGGGAAGGAGAATACTTGAGCACGGAGTTCCTAGATTATTTAAAAGAGAATGGGATTCTCTCTCAGCTTACTCCTCTATATACACCACAGCACAACGGTGTATCAGAGCGGAGGAATCGCACCCTATTAAATATGGTGCGCTCTATGATGAGTACTGCTGAGTTACCTATTTCTTTTTGGGGTTTTGCGCTTGAGACAGCGTACACCTATTGAATAGAGTTCCAACCAAATTAGTGCTACCACTCCATATGAGATATGGGAGGGGAAGAGACCATATCTTAATTTCATTAAGATGTGGGGTTGTCCGGCCTATGTTAAGAAGCAAAATCCGGACAAACTTGAGGCAAGGTTAGTTCTGTGTAAGTTTGTAGGATATCCCAAGCATTCGCGAGGGTATATCTTTTACCACACTGAGGAACAAAAGGTGTTTGTTTCTTGGAATGACACCTTTTTAGAAAAGGAATTTCTTATGAAAGAAATTATTGGTCATAAGGTAGAACTGAAGAAGTTCCAGCTACACAAACTACAGCTGATGATTTGGTAGGGCAGGAGGATTCAATAGTCCCCAACAAATCTCAACCACTCCGCAGATCTAGTTGGGTTCCTCATCTGCCTGAGAGATACTACGGTTTTCTCATTGACGGTGGAAGTGAGGATTGCATCATGGAAGATGATGACCCAACTAGTTTCGAGCAGGCCATCACGAGTGGGGACTCTGTGAAATGGCTGGATGCTATGCGATCTGAGATGGAATGCATGTACACCAACAAAATATGGACTTTGGATGTTACTCCTGAAGGGGTAAAACCCATTGGGAGCAAGTGGATCTTTAAGAAGAAACTTGGTATAGATGGAAAAGTTGAGACTTTCAAAGCTAAACTTGTAGCAAAAGGTTTTCGTCAACAACCAGGTGTGGATTATGATGAAACGTTTTCTCTAGTGGCTATGCTTAAGTCCATCAGGATCCTACTTGCCGCCGCTGCATACCATGACTACGAAATCTGGCAGATGGATGTCAAAACTGCTTTTCTAAAGGGTGATTTAGAAGAGAGCGTGTACATGACACACCCAGAGGGCTTCATGGACAGTGGGAGCAGCGGAAAGGTGTGCAAGCCACTTAAATTAATCTACGGATTAAAGCAGGCATCGCGGAGCTGGAACATCTATTTTGATGTGGCAGTCAAAGAGTTTGACTTCATCAAAAATGCAGATGAACCTTGTATATACAAGAAGGTTGTAGAGAGTAAGGTTGTTTTCCTCGTATTGTAGGTGGATGACATACTCTTGATAGGAAATGATGTTCCTATGCTACACTCGGTCAAGCTCTTCTTATCACAAAAGTTCTCCATGAAGGATCTGGATGATGCCTCCTACATCCTAGGGATTAAGATCCATAGAGATGGATCTAAACAGATTATGGAATTGTCCCAATCCAGGTACATTGACACCATACTAAAGAAGTTTAGTATGGAAGATTCCAAGCGTGGAAATTTACCCACGATCTCAGGAATCACTCTCTCCAAAGAGATGCCCCCCAAGACTGATTTGAAGAGAGCTTGCATGCAAGGGATACCTTATGCTTCGACGGTCGGGTCTATCATATATGCGATGTTATGTACCAGACCGGATGTAGCTTACGCACTTAGTGTTGTAAGATGGTATCAATCGGATCCTGGGAAGAATCACTGGACAACTGTGAAGAACATTCTTAAGTACTTGAGAATGACTAAAGAAATGTTCTTGGTGTATGGTAACGGTGAACTCCGGATGGAGTCCTTTACCGATTCGAGCTTTCAGAGTGATAAGGACGACAGTAAGTCGGTCTTGGGTTTTGTCTTCACCCTCAATGGAGGGGCGGTATGTTGAAAGAGTTCCAAGCAAGATACCGTGGCAGACTCGACGATGGAGGCTGAATACATCGCTGCCAACGATGTCGCCAAAGAGATTGTCTGGATGAAGAATTTCATAACTGAACTTGGTGTGGTTCCATCCATTGAGCATCCAATACCTTTGTATTGTGATAACAATGGAGCTGTGGCTTTAGCCAAGGAACACAGGTCCTATCAGCGATCCAGACATATTCTGAGGCGATATCACCTAATCTGGGAGATAGTTGATCGCCGGGAGATCTAGATCAGGAGAGTTGACACGAAGAATAACACGGCGGATCCACTTGTTGGGTTTACCTAGCACCTAATCTAAAGTTTGGAAGCATCACACATGCCACAATTAAATTTTTAAAGGTGCTAAATAAACTAAACTAGAATCTTAACTAGAATTTTAGGGTAAAAATGAACAAGTATCACATACAAATGAGAATCTATCATTAAATGAAGAGATTACAACTTTTGTAGACCTTCCTTGGTGACTCCTTGGACCTTTGAGAGTATGGTACGGATCGCTAGAGGCCTTTCACATCCATGATGATCCACCCGAAGTCCCTTTCCCCAAAGCTCCTTGCTTTACTTGATCTTTGAAAGAAGTATAGGAAATACCCTACACAAATGGGCTAGAGAGGTGTAGAATGATGAGGTGGTTTGTATTCTCAAATCAAAACCCTTTCTTTTTCCCTTACTCACTCTAATGAAATCTCAAGAGATAAAGAGAATGAAGAAGAAGAAGATGGCAACTCAAGAGCTTTTTTGTTGTGATAATGATAAAAGATAAAATGAGAATGAATAATATAAATCAAAAGTCATTCTCATAATTAACCATGGGTTAATAAATATCTAAATATTTATCTTGGAGTTAAAGAACAATAGAAAGTTAACTCATGGTGGGAGCTTTGGTTAAGATAAAGGTTAAGGATAATTATCCACCATGAATTGATTTTCTTTTTTTTTAATTCAAAAATAAATATATATGCATATTTATTCCCATGTGAGTCTTGCATTGCCACCACTAGTGTATTATCAATCATGATACAATGTATGTATGTATGTGTCCATGCACATCATCATGTGCATACATGCATGCATACATCAACAAAGAAAAGGGTTTAATAAAGAATTAAGCTAAAAGTCTTTGTTAAATCAACACTTGAATTAACAAACCGGTCATATCACATACGACCCGACCAATAGAACGCCCGATTAATATACGGTATCACCTATACGCATTTAATCGGGTCCCTACGCATATCTCATATGCACACCACATCTTTTCTCCTGAGCTACGAAACTTCATTATGGGACTCTAAGACTCGTCAATACGCTGGCAGTAGGTGATGATCATATCAAACACCTACAAGCCGCAAGTGGTCAGCTAAACGTAACGGCCACCCGGGTATTGAGCGATCTTTAGAAAACCAGCGAAGCTGTCAAAACGCCTGTCGAGCCAACTGGAAACACTTACCGTACAGTTCGGTCTCTTCGTCAGATATGCTGCATATCGAGTCTAGGGATGGAATTGTCGACCCCAATAACTCAATAAGTCATGCCGGTGTATGGCTCATAACAGATTGAGAAACTACTGATAACACTTATCAGTAAATCTCAGCAGCTCTGGCCAGGGACTTCCTGTTATAGCCAATCGAGTATAGCACAACATCAACCCCCAATACCGGGAGAGACGAAACCCCTCCTATTGCTCATTGCCTCCGTATGCCTCGGGACTGTACCCAAAGTCCACCTGTTTGCACGACTCAGTAGAGCCGTGGTAGGGTGGAGATCAAAGTACAGTGGGAGGACACACAAGACTCTATGACGATCTTGGGTCTACAGACTAACATGTACTAGTGTCACCTGAGAACTGCTATCCGACGATAGATATAATACCGCATAGGAGTTCTCGGCGAGTCCATTCAGTGTACCCAGTCTCCACTGAGCACCCGCATACAATCTTTGGTGTTATCACACCAGATGGATATGGCATCATCCATTGCCCATCACATGGGACAAGAATGGTATATGCTAGTCTCCTCTGGAATATCGATGCCCTGTCTTGATACACCCACGACTAGGAACAGTTAAAAGATATGCTTATAAACTACAGGTCTCCCATTAGTACGATCTGCATCATAGTCCCAGTAGTCAAGCAAATATCCTATGGGCTTTATCAACATGTACCAAATGAATAATATGCATGATCAAATGAACATGTCAAGATAAAGTAAACAAGATAACATACTATCATGTCGAGCAAGAAAGTCATCTATATACATATATACATGTCCAAGCATCCGCTATACATATAATGGCCTCTAAGGCATATATATATCCAACAATCTCCCACCTGCACTAAGGCCAATTATTGGCGTATCTCATACCCAACATCTCAAAAAGTCGCTCGTGCTGCGGCTGTGGAAGGGCCTTGGTGAGTGGATCTGCGGTGTTATTCTTTGTATCTACTCTCCGAATCTCGGTCTCTTGGCGATCTACTATCCTCCGGATCAAATGAAATCGCCTCAGGATGTGTCTGGACTTCTGATAGGACCTTGGTTCTTTGGCTAACGCCATAGCCCCATTATTATCACAATACAATGGTATTGGATCAACAATGGATGGAACTACTCCTTGTTCCGCGATGAACTTCCTCATCCAGACGGCTTCATTGGCAGCATCATTTGCAGCAATATACTCAGCTTCCATCGTGGAGTCTGCAACGGTATCCTGTTTGGAACTCTTCCAACTAACCGTCCCTCTATTGAGGGTAAATACAAACCCTGAGATAGATTTGCTATCATCCTTATCACTTTGGAAGCTGGAATCGGTAAAGGCCTTCATTTGGAGATCCCCATTACCATACACCAAGAGTAGTTCTTTAGTCCTTCGTAAGTACTTAAGAATTTTCTTCATTGCTATCCAATGTTTCTCCCCTGGGTTGGATTCTTATTACAGCCAGTGCATAAGCTACATCAGGGCGAGTACATAATATCGCATACATTATAGATCCCACAGCTGAAGCATAGGGTATAATGCTCATGCGAGCTCTCTCTTCATCAGTCTTCGGACAGAAGTCTTTGGAGAGAGCGATTCCATGACAAGCGGGCAAGGCACCACGCTTGGAATCTTCCATACTAAACCTTTTTAGGATGGTGTCAATATACTTTGATTGGGACAATCCTAATAATCTCTTGGATCTATCTCTATAGATCCTTATGCCCAAAATGCACGAGGCATCATTCAGGTCCTTCATAGAGAACCTTTGTGATAAGAATAGTTTGATCGATTGTAGCATAGGAATATCATTTCCTATCAAGAGAATGTCATACACGTACAATACGGGGAATGTGACAGTACTCCCTACATTTTTCTTATAAATGCATGGTTCATCTATATTTTTGATAAAATCAAACTCTTTGATTGTATCATCAAAGCAGATGTTCCAGCTCCGTGAGGCCTGCTTTAATCCATAAATGGATTTAAGCAACCTACATGCTTTCCCGCTGCTCCCACTATCAATGAAGCCCTCTAGCTGATCCATATAAACGCATTCTTCTAAATCACCATTTAGAAATGCAGTTTTAACGTCCATTTGCCAGATTTCATAGTCGTAGTGAGCAGCAAAAGCAAGTAGGATCCGAATGGATTTAAGTATTGCTACTAGAGAGAAAGTTTCATCATAGTCCAATCCTGGTCTTTGACGAAAACCTTTCGCTACAAGCCTTGCTTTATAGGTCTCTACCTGTCCATCTACACTAATCTTTCTCTTAAAGATCCATTTGCATCCTACGGGTTTTATCCCAGGAGGTGCAACATCCAAAGTCCATACTTTGTTGGTGTACAAGGACTCCATTTCAGATCTCATGGCTTCCAGCCCCTTCTCTGAGTCACCACTCATGATAGCTTGCTGAAAACTAGTAGGGTCATCATCATCCATGATGCAATCTTCTCTATCACCATCAATGAGAAACCCATAGTATCTCTCCGGTAGGCGAGAAGTTCTACTAGATCTTCGGAGCGGCTGAGGTTCTTGAAGTTCTATTGCAACATCAGTTTCAACCAATTCGTCATGAGTAATTTGTGTCTCTAGAACCTCTTCTAGTTCTACCGCATTGCCATCATCACCTTTTGTAGAAATCTCATTTTCTAAAAATATGGTATGTTGAGAAACAAACACTTTTTGTTCCTTCTGATGGTAGAATAGATATCCATATGAATGTTTTGGATATCCCACAAATTTACACATGACCGATCGTGTATCGAGTTTGTCTGGGTTCTGCTTTGTGACAAAAGCCGGACAACGCCATATCCTAACTCTTTTAAGAGATGGTCTCTTTCCACTCCATATCGCATATGGTGTGGTAGACACGGTCTTGGTTGGAACCCTATTTAACAGATACATTATTGTCTCCAATGCATGTCCCCAAAAGGAAAGCGGTAACTCAGCATCACACATCATAGACCGTACCATATCTAATAGGGTACGATTCCTCCTTTCTGACACACCGTTGTGCTGTGGTGTGTAAGGGGGAGTGAGCTGAGAGAGAATCCCATTCTCTTTTAAGAAGTCTGAAAATTCTGTACTCAAATACTCTCCACCTCGATATGATCGAAGTTTCTTGATACTCAAGCCTGTTAGTTTTTCTACTTCAAGTTTGTACTCCTTGAATTTCTCGAAAGCTTCGGATTTATCCTTTAACAAAAATACGTGTCCGGATCTTAAGAAATTATCAGTAAAAGTAATGAAGTATGAAAAACCGCCTGTAGCATGTGCAGACATTGGTCCGCATTCATCACTATGTATGAGGTTTAAGAGTTCCACAGCTCTTTCTCTGTGTCCAGTAAACGGAGTTTTCGTCATTTTACCTTTGATACAGGACTGACAAGTCGCATAAGATTTATATTCAAAAGAATTTAAATATACATCTTTATGTAGCTTGTTTAGTCTTGTTTCATTAATATGACCAAATCTACAATGCCAAAGAAAAGCTTCATTTATATCTGAAAACTTTCTTTTATTAGTATGTTATATATTGAAAATTGTGTGTTGGTTCAGAACGTAAATACCGTTATTTAGTGTACCATACCCAATCAACTGTTGATTCAAGTTAATGTTCATAATATTATTCTGCAACACAAAATGATATACTTCATTGTCCAACAAAAAAACGGATATTATATTACATAGCATACTTGGTACATAATAAAAAGGGTTCAAAATCATAATACAACCCGAAGGCAACCCCAGATGATACTCTCCTACGGATACAGCATGTACATTGGACCCATTTCCAACCCGCAGAGTATGGTCACCAATCTTCAAAACTCTACTGTTTCTCAATCCCTGCATACAATTCCAGATGTTAGAACAAGAACCGTTATATAATACCCAAGATGCAGAGTTTATTGAAAAACAGTTTTCAGTTACAAACACACCTGAAGCGGAAGCATCAACATGCTTCTTCTTCTTGAGATCAGCAAGATACAGAGCACGGTTGCGTTTCCAATGTCCCGACTTGTGGCAGTAAAAACATTCTCCTTTTCCACTTCCCACGGCCCCAGATTTGTCTTTCCCCTTCGCCTTTTGAACTCCACCTTTCGGTTTGATGGGTTTCTTCTTCTTCTTTCCCTTGGTCTTGGCTTTTGGGACGGAAGAGGAAGATGACCCATATAACAGAGCAGAAGTTTTCGCTATCTTAAGCGTACTATCTGCACTTCTCAACATATTGAGAAGTTCAAGCAATGATTTCTCCAAATCGTTCATACTGAAATTCACTGTGAACGGAGCAAAGGCGGGGGGGGGGGGGGGGAAGACTGCAGAACAATATCTGTATATTGCTCATTATCCATGGTCCATCCCAGTTCCTCAAGTTCTTCTATAAGACTAATCATCTTTAGAACATGTTCTCCTACTGATGTACCAGGGGCCATCCGCATCTGAAACAAATTTCGAGATGCTTCGTATCGTAAAGTCCGAGATTGCTCTTCATACAACTCCTTTGTATGAAGAAAGATGGATTGAACATCCATATTCTCGTGCTGCTTCTGATGTATACTGTCCATAGAAGCATGCGCGAGGCACTTGGCCGTGTTACAATCAATATCCCATGTTTTTCGGATCTCTCTATCCGAAACAGATGATTCAGGACCTGGGACGGGTGAGGCTTTGGTAATGAGGACATATGATACTTTATCATATGTGAGTGAAATGTTCAAGTTCCTCAACCATTCTTTATAATTCGGTACTGTCAATTTATTTTTCTCTAAAAGAAACTTAAGTCCCGTCATCAGGTATCTGCCATTAGGAGAGAGAAAAGAATACACTCAGCGAAATGCTCTTACAAAGAATTAGATTGGTTGTTATCTTATTTAATCGATATCTCCTACTGCTTTTATCAAATTTTCTTTCAAAACATGAAAAGAAAACTAGCCAGGATTAATTACATTCTACAGTTTTGCTAACCGGTCGGCTAGGCCAATGTCGGTACTTTGAGGGACGTTCCCCATGCTTTCGCACGGACCTAATTAAAATAAACCTCATTTTCCCAGATGTCAAACCCCGTTGACACCTTTCTAGACACCTAGTGGATTAGCTAATTGTAAAGTGCAAAACTCTCCTGGGAGTAACTCTTACTCACAGTGAGATCGGGATCTAACTATCATATAGATGGTATGCAATCTCATTGCAAATTTCAACTCTTGAAACTCCCGATATGGTTTTTACCCCTAGTTGCTTATGACCTTGGCTATGGTCAACATATCATAAGCACTAGTCAAGTTCTATCCGTTATTTCGAGATTAACTAGACCCACCTATATGACCCTTGACTATGATCAACATAATCACATGAATGTCCTAACTGATCGCATCATATGCTTTGTAGGAAGACATCACTTAGCTACCGTACACTACGCCTTGACTATGATCAACATACGTAGCACGAATACTAAGTACTCTGCTTCCTAAAATGACGGAGGGTTGCGGATGGTTTTTATAAAAACCTTTAACGCTTTGAACTTGATCTCGTTGTAGAATCAAAACAGTTTAGAAAATGAGTGGCTTAAGCTCCGCATCTTTTGAAACTTGTATTTTTTATTAAATAAAAAGGCCAAGTGGGTTTCAAATCTGATTCTACAACATCTTTAGGTTTCTTTTTCTTTACATTAATCTTATTAATGTAGTCCCGTCATTTAAGTTCCTAAGCCATCACAGAAAAGAAACGAAAATAGAACGTACACTTATGCCATCCGCATTCGTCACAGTGTCCCGTTATGCACCGTTAGGTTACTTAACTAACGACACAGCGGGGCAGGACTAGCGCGGGTGTAAAACAAAAGCAACGTTTATTATATATCATATATATATAATAATAATCCATTCGTCTCAGATACTAAGTAATCACATTACAGACTATCAACAGCAGAAGCACATATGAAAATAAAAGGATATCTAAGATGTCCATATTTTGTATTTAGCCAATAATATAAAATACGGATTCCACGGTCTCAATGAATAGCCAAGCCCACACCCCTAGACCCCTACGAGAGCGGCAAGTGACCTTACCAATTCTAGAGTTTAGGAGACCCGGTCTCGACTCCTCGAGATGGCCTCCCACTGAACCCTAGACCCGGTCACTTGTGCTCCCCTCCTTGGGTCTATCCTAATGCGGAAAAGTAAATAATATACAATAATGGAGACATCATCCTCAACCTGGAAGTGTCCCAAATAAAAGAATATTACATACAGTTGATTTATACATGAATGAAAATAAACTCTCATATCACATAAAACCCCTGGCTATTCCATCACGACAATCATACACATCATATCTCAGCAACACATAATATCATATATCATCAATGTAAGTAAGTATGCATATCCCGATTGTCATTGATGCATAGAAATGAAAACGTCGATACACTACATACTACACTTACGGTCGCAGAAAAGAAATTGAAAAACTACAACAATTGGAATCGTAACTACCTTTAGACATCAAAAACTCGGGATATCACATATCAAAGATTTCATGTCCAACAATGTAAAGCTCACATTTAGGTCTCACCCATGAAAACACTTTTTCAAATTAAGTCGTATAATTCAACAATATTTCCGATTAAACCCGAGACCGAAATATTAGATTTACACGCAACAAACAAATTTGTAAATTCCAATTATTGTATCACAATCTCAAATACTAGGCGCAGTTAAAAGATTCGATCGAACGATCAATTACCCAAATAATTCTTAGAAAGCTCACCACTTAAGCAATATTAAAATACACCAGAGACTGCTACAAGCTCATACGGGCCAGCACAAGAAGGTAAAGTCCACGCCTCACCAACGGCGCCGCAGAACCGCCGCAAAATGACCATTTTGGCCGCGGTTCCGCGATCGTTAAGTCGAGTTAGGGCTTCGTTCTTCCTGTGATCCCATACAATTCCCTGCACATTTTTCTGAGTATTTTTAATGTGAAAAAATCCAACTTTTTGAAAAATTTCCAGAAAGCATGATTCGGGCAACATGTTTCATTCATTCGAGTTTTTTAACGTCGTCTAGGTTACTCTAAAGCTCTAGCCTGGCTCTGATACCATTGTTGGGTTTACCTAGCACCTAATCTAGAGTTTAGAAGCATCACACATGCCACAATTAAATTTTTAAAGTGCTAAATAAACTAAACTAGAATCTTAAATAGAATTTTAGGGTAACAATGAACAAGTATCACATACAAATGAGAATATATCACTAAGTGAAGAGATTACAACCTTTGTAGACCTTGACTCCTTGGACCTTTGAGAGTATGGAACGGATCGCTAGAAGCCTTCCTCGTCCATGATGATCCACCCGAAGTCCCTTTGCCCAAAGCTCCTTGCTTTACTTGATCTTTGAAAGAAGTATAGAAAAAACCCTACACAAATGGGCTAGAGAGATGTAGAATGATGAGGTGGTTTGTATTCTCTAATCAAAACCCTTTCTTTTTCCCTTACTCACTCTAATGAAATATCAAGAGAGAAAGAGAATGAGAAAGAAGAAGACGGCAACTCAAGAGATCTTTTGTTGTGATAAGGATAAAAGATAAAATGAGAATGAATAATATAAATCAAAAGTCATTCTCACAATTAACCATGGGTTAATAAATATCTAGATATTTATCTTGGAGTTAAAGAACAATAGAAAGTTAACTCATGGTGGGAGCTTTGGTTAAGATAAAGGTCAAGGATAATTATCCACCATGAATTGGTTTTCTATTTCTTTAATTCATAAATAAATATATATGCATATTTATTCCCATGTGAGTCCTTCAGTGCCACACTAGTTTATTATCAACCATGATACAATGTATGTATGTATGTGTCCATGCACATCATTATGTGCATACATGCATGCATACATCAACAAAGAAAAAGGTTTAATAAAGAATTAAGCTAAAAGTCTTCGTTAAATCAACACTTGATTTAACAAACCGGTCATATCACATACGACCCGACCAATAGAAAAATGTCTGATTAATATACGGTATCACATATACGCATTTAATCGGGCTCCCGCGCATATCTCATATGCACACCACATCTTTTCGCCTGAGCTAGGAAACTTCATTGTGGGACTCTAAGACTCGTCAATATACCGGCAGTAGGTGATGATCATATCAAACACCTATAAGCCGCAAGCGGTCAGCTAAACGTAACGGCCATCCGAGTATTGAGTGATCAGAAGAAAACCAGCGAAGCTGTCAAAACTCCCGTCGAGCCAACTGGCAACACTTACCGTATAGTCCAGTCTCTTCGTCAGATATGCTGCATATCGAGTCTAGGGATGGAATCGTCAACCCCAATAACTCAATAAGTCATGCCAGTGTATGGATCATAACAGATCGAGAAACTACTGATAACACTTATCAGTAAATCTCAGCAGCCCTGGCCAGGGACTTCCTGTTATAACCAATCAAGTATAGCACAATATCAACCCCTAATACCGGGAGAGACGAAACCCCTCCTATCGCTCATTGCCTCCATGTGCCTCGGGACTGTACCCAAAGTTCACCTGTTTGCACGACTTAGTAGAGCCGTGGTAGGGTGGAGATCAAAGTACAGCGGGAGGATACACAAGACTCTATGACGATCTTGGGTCTACAGACTAACCTGTACCAGTATCACCTGAGAACTGTTATCCGACGATAAATATAATACCACATAGGAGTTCTCGGCGAGTCCATTCAGTGTACCCAGTCTTCACTGAGCACCCGCATACAATCTTTGGTGTCATCACACCAGATGGATATGGGATCATCCATCGCCCATCACATGGGACAAGAATGGTATACTCTAGTCTACTCTGGAATATCGATGCCCCATCTCGATACACCCATAACTAGTAACAATTAAAGGATATGCTTATAAACTACAAGTGTCCCACTAGTACGATCTGCATCATAATCCCAGTAGTCAAGCAAATATCCTATGGGCTTTATCAACATGTACCAAATGAAGAAGATGCATGATCAAATGAACATGTCAAGATAAAGTAAACTAGATATCATACTATCATGTCGAGCAAGAAAGTCATCTATATACAAATATACATGTCCAAGCATCCACTATACATATAATGGCCTCTAGGGCATACATATATCCAACACCACTCATGAAGGCCATTCTCCAGATACAATTTGAGAGGCTTTTTGGGATGTTGGGTATGAGATACTACAACAACTGGCCTTAGTGCAAGTGGGAGATTGTAAGTTATATGTATGCCCTAGAGGCCATTATAGTACATAATTGTATATTATAATGGATGCTTGGACATATATAGAGATAACTTTCTTGCTCGACATGATAGTATGCTATCTGGTTACTCTTTATCATAACATGTACACTTGTATCATTATACTGTCTCTCTGTTATATGTTGATAAAGCCCTTAGGATGTGTACTTGACTACCAGGACTATGATGCAGATCATACTAGTAGGGCCAGGGTAGTCCATAAGTACATCCTTTGATTGTTCCTAGTCGAGGGAGTATCGAGACAGGGCATCGATATTCCAGAGTAGACTAGTTTGTACGTTTCTTGACCCTGTATCGGGCGATGGTTGATCCCACAGCCATTGTGTTTGACATCAAAGATTGTACATAGGTGCCCATTGGAGAATGGGTACACCGAACAGGACTCACCGAGAAATCCTAGATGGTATTATAGCCAACGTCAGATAGCAGTTCTCTGGTTACACTGGTACAGATTAGTCTGTAGACCCGAGATCGCCATAGAGTCTTGTATGTTTCCCACTGTGCTTTGATTTCCTCCTACCACGCTCAAGAGAGTCATGCAAACAGGTGGATTTTGGGTACAGTCCCGAGTCACATGGAGTCAATGAGCGATAGGAGGGGTTTCGTCTCTCCCGACATTGGGAGTTGATGTTGCGCTATGCTCGATTGGCTATAATAGGAAGTCCCTGGCCAGGGATGATGATGAGATTTACCGGTAAGTGTTATCAGTAGTTTCTCAACCCGTTATGAGCCTTACATCAGTATGACTTATCAAGTTATTGGGGTCTGACTTTTACCACCCCCAAACTCGATATGTGACATATCAGACGAAGAGACCGGACTGTACAGTAGTGTTACTTACTGGATTCACGGGAGTTTGGACAAGCTTGCTTGTTGATCTTCTGATCGCTCAATACCTGGATAGCCGTTACGTCTAGCTAGTACCGCTGACGGCTTGTAGGTGACTGATATGATCATTACCTACTGCTGGCGTATTTACGAGTCTTTAGAGTCCTACACAGAGGTTCCCTAGCTTAAGCAAAATGAAGTATGACACATATGTGATATGTGCGAGACCGAAATTAATACGTGTATGTGATACAGTATTCTAATCTCGCAATATAGCTTATATGTGATATAACCGGATTATTGAATTAAGTGTTGATTCAATAATTTGTTATATGTATATTTGATATACATATAAATGATATTAGTCGGTTATATGTGATATAACCGGATTATTAAATCAAGTATTGATTTAATAATTTAATATATAATTATATATTTGATATATTAATATCTATTAACTAATATTAGCTCACTTAAGAATTTCTTTTCTACAAATACATATAAATATATATGAGATATATATTAATGTATTTACTATTGTGTCATGCTAGATGATACATTGGACATGAGTGTATGAGACTCACACTAAACTAAAGATAATTTGGGTGATTAATTATTAAGGGATAAATCAAAATTAGGTGGAAATTAGCATGGCTAAAGATGCTTGTGTAAGCATGTAGAAATCTTGACTTAGTCTACTAATTTTGTTTTACTCCAGATATTTATTAACCCAACCATTATCTTTAGCCATGGTTAAGTCTCTAAAAATATCATTTGAGATATTTTCTCACCCAAGGGTTCACATTAGTAGATCTTATTCATCTTCTTCTTTACTCTCTAGCTTTGAGTGAGGTGAGAAAGAAAAAGAGAAAAATAATTTTAAAATGAGCAAAATTCCTACTTCATCAATCTATACCAAATTAGCCATTTAGTATAGGTTGTTTACTTCTCTAATTCCTCAATTAGTGAAGAGGTAGCTTGAGTTAGAGATTTCTCAATGTAGATCATCTTCGGCCTCGAAGATCCTTAAGCAAGCTCGTTCCTTTCGCCTAGTGGAACCTAAGAAGAGTTCGAGGACCACTACTTGGAGCTAAGGGAGTACTACACGGAGGTTTAGAAGTTAAGGACGGGTCTACAAAAGTTGTATTCCTTGTTCACTTAGTATAAAGCTTTATTATTTGCTTATAAACCCTAATTCTCTAGTTCGATTCTAGGATAAAAATGCAATAGCACACTAGATTTTTTAAAATTGTATACTTTATGCTTCTAAAACTCTAGTAGTGGTGCTAAGGCATACTTTCATAGATATTCTCCAATATATTTTCTTTTAGATTTAGTAGAGACGGATCAGAGATTTGTAACATCTTTTAGAATATTATTAGTTATATAAACAAAACTATATATATATATTAAACTTATACTATATAAACATTATATTTATATTTTTTTCCTATTCAAAACCAAAACTCTCTCTCTCTCCCTCTCTTTCATTCTTCTTCCTCTCTTATTCATAGCCGACACCACGCCCCGAACTCCTCACGACCGACCATCACCTTCGAACACACATCAGAAATCGAGACCATCACCTCCCTCGCCATCTTCCTCGCTTCTTGAACCTTCGCTCTCATCTACATGGTGCCACCTCCAGCTGCACCCATCTCCCCAACCGTGTCACGACCCGAAATGGCACGTGACTGGCACTTGAATCATATGAAGTCTATAAGACCCCATCTAATTCAAGTAAGCCAAAAATCCCAAAAATCTAAACCATTTTAAAGAAGAAATAAGGAAAAAGTCCAGTTTTAAAACAAGTGGTTTAACAACATAAGCCGAAGTATGCACTTTAAAAAAATCTCAAGTCTTTTCTTAAAATTTCGGCAGAGTTTCTTTTGTAAATACTGTCCCTAAAAGGGTACAACATGAATAAAATACATAAAGGCATCCCCAAGCGAAAACTAGATCTTCGTCAATTGACGGTCACAACCACGCAAGCAATTGACGAAGAGCTAGCTCCCGCTTGGGGATGCCTTTATGTGTTTTATTCATGTTATACCCTTTTGGGGCCAGTATTTACAGAGAAAACTCTCCCGAAATTTTCGGAAAAGACTTGAGATTTTTTTAAAATGCATACTTCGGCTTATGTTGGTAAACCACTTGCTTTAAAACTAGACTTTTTCCTTATTTCTTCTTTAAAATGGTTTAGATTTCTGGGATTTTTGGCTTACTTGAATTAGATAGGGTCCTATAGACTTCATATGATTCAAGTGCCAGTCACGTGCCATTTCGAGTCATGATAAAATTGGTATCAGAGCGCTATGTTAACCTTGGTTCGAGTCTATATTTGACTATGCGGAGCCTAGGGCGTTTGTATATATACGGAATCTAGGCTTGACCTTACAGAACGTAGACTTAGTCGATGGGGTATTAGACCCGAACTTTCATCGCATAGGTTGACCTTGGTTGATAGAGTAGGTGACTTAAGGAGAGTGACGTACCGTGTGTATGTTCAACGGCATACTTACGATACGCTACTCCTCTTAAGAAGCCTTAGGATGTATATTTCCTTGCACAGCATTATATTCATTCCTGTGATCTATCCTCATCATTATCGGTTTATGGTTTTTGCTGCCATGATTACACGGGCAGAGAGAGCTACAGCTAGAGTTGCGGTCAGCATGAGCTCGTCACGAACGAGGATTGACCAGGGTGTGATTCCAGGGACATACGATTGCATAGATGCGTCGTTTATTTGTGTTTTCCTGCCATGAGCGTTTGATGGATCGCTTTTACGAAATTTCTCAGATGTGCATATCAGCATCAAAGGATTGGGTCACTGCTAGAGGCTGGTCAGAATGAGATGACCGTCAATGCACCGATTATTCTTGATTATTGAGGCACTATTCAGCGTGCGGACGGATGATTCAGTTATTGCTGCGACTGACGAGATATCGCTCCAGATGTTTGAAGCTAACGCCGCACGAGTTGTACTTAGAGATATGATAGAAGATCGCTAGTCGCCCAAGGAGGATGTCTAGGACATGTGATTCGTTGCCAACCCCGATGCGAGGTCATCAGATTGATTGATTCCAACTAGAGACGACTTCACACAGGTACGTTGAGAGTCCATGGGAGACGATCAAATGTCAGAAACCCATTTTTCCAAGTTTAAAGTATTCGGAGAAACATGCAAGTAATTCCGTGGACGCTCTAGAAGAATGAAACCCTAACTCGATATAATGACCATGAGAACGCTTTGAAATCTTAAGGTTTGCAGCAGTTCAGCGGTTCCATTAATGAGGCTTGGGTTTGCCTTTCTACGGCTGGTCCATAGGTACTGTTGTATGTACTGGAATACTATTAAACTGTACTCAAGATGTTGAGCTCTTGGGGGATTATGGAACCTTGACAAATCGATCAAAAGGTTCGACATCATTCGGTTATCATGTGATGGGATACATTGCTTGGGAGACTCCAGATACGAGTATAGCCGTTGGAGCGTAGTTCATGCAGCCACGAAGAGACGAGTCTGAATCAGTCGACATTAGAGAAAAGTGGAGTAAGAGGATCGTACGAGATCGTGATGAGTTAACGTTCCACTCCGCTGACGTCAGAGATGTGATACGCATGCAGAGGCGTTGTACATGGATATATCTTCCAGAAGGATTCGTGATGAGTATGCAGTCGTTCCGGAACAAGAAATAGATTTAGTAAAAAATGATAACTTCCGAGCAGTTCGGCAGAAACGAGAATTAGGAGGGACTACGACAGATCTTACTGAAATACTATATGAGAAGACTTGGACCCAGGATCGGTCATATTACACACACCCAGTAGGCCAGAGTTCGGCATCGTCGACGAGACATGTTATGAATGACCATGACGGTTGTCCAGAGATTTTTAAAGGATGTGCCAGAGCAGGACTGTTTCCGCCATCTTTGATTTCGGTATTTTGGGCGATTATTTGCATGATTGAGATTTTTGCACCACAGTTGTACCTGACTTCGATTTGATGTCATTTGAGATGTTGATTTTGATTTCATGCCTATGGTATGCATGTGATTTGACTTATGCTTTCGACATAGTTTTCATGCACGTTTAGTATTTTGATTCGATTTTGTGCACGCTGATGCACATGGTTGTGAGATTATATACCACGGTATTCCTGATTTGGATTTGGATTGAGATGTGTTGTATACTGTCGTTTTCGATTGTGATACTCGATATTTGTTTTCGTGCACCTTGTGCACTTGATTTGGATTTTGCGCAGATTTGACGCGCTTGATGCGATTTTGGTGCACATCAGATGCACTAAATCGAGATTCTTCGTGCATATCAGATACACCTGGTATTGCTGTCAGGCACACTCCGTTGCCCTTGACAGGTGTTTTCGTACACACCCGTTGCACTTAGATTTTGTTTCTGTGCACATGTATGGCACATTCATTGATTTCAATTTTCGTGCGCACCAGACGCACGTGGCATTCTTATATACATTTGGGATTGATTTCCTTTGAGCAGTATGTTTTATGATATTTACTATTTAGTATGGTGACTGAGCAGGACTAGTCCGAGGACAGTACCTGACTTTATTTTTACATGCATTGATAGTTATCGAAGGGATTTCCAAAAAGGGGCTATAGTTTCAGTATTTACCTACGTGTCCGAGATGACACAAAACTTTTTAAAAAGGAAACCCTTCTACATTATTTTCAAAACGGCGGGACGTGTATGTTAAACAAAGGGTATATATATATAGTTATTTTCTTACAATAGACGTCCGCCACTGTGCAGTGATACGCGCATCGCACAACTTGAAAACATTTGGCATGCATTTCTTCAGATGTTTTGACGAATTTACCACGATGTTTACATGTATAGTTTTGATGTATATCATGTTGGTTTTCGTATTGGATTTTGACATTAGTGTCTTCACCATAACTCCGATGATTGCGGGATGCTTGACGGAGTTCTGATTTTGAGTTATATGCTCATTTTTCATGCGCATGCATTGCGCTACGATATGTTTTATGTATTTATGATTTCGGAGCCCCGACGACTTGATAATTTTACTGAAATGTTTTAGTATTTGAGGGGTTTAAATTTAAATTCGGGGACCGAATTTCTTTACGGAGGGAAGACTGTAACATTTCAGAAAAATAAAATATTATTTTTGGGAATTTATAAAATTAAATAATAAATATTATGAATACTTGATAATGCGGTATAATTAAATACCGATAAAGTGGAAAATATTTGGAAAATTATAGGAATTACTGAAATGATGGCGTTTTATGTGATTTACGCAAATTATAAATTTCTATAATTAATTATACTCTATTTTAATGCTAATAGCGATTAAATATCGATAATCGTGCATTAAGCTAGTTTTGTGCATGTGACATGCACCAAATCATTTTTCACACTTGTTACATTTTCCTCCATGGCTTTTCATTGTTTTGGGTTGGTTTTTAGATGAGAAAGAGAAGAGAAAAGAAAACAAAAGAAAAGAAAAGATTAGAATATGAGGTATGGGCAAGAGAGAGGGGGGTGAGGGGTCAACCAAAATCTTGGCATTTCTCCCCTTCATTATTTCTTCATCTTTTTCTCTCCTCCCTCAAAAATGGCAGCCCCCTTCTCCTCTCCCCTCTACCTACTCACTTCACCACCAAAAACTCATCAAAACAGCATCCCCACTTCATTAAAATTGTGCACAAGCTCACTACCAATACTTTAGACCAAGAAAAATCGGATTGTGAGCACTTGGGACAACTCAAGAAAATTCTTGAGTTGCCAAATGAGGTAATTTCTGCGCCATTAGTATTGTATTTCAATTTCTTTATCACCCATATAAGTTTAGAAGTGTTTTAATACGGTTTTGTGAACTTTGAAAATTCCAAGTTAGGGTTTTGATGAAATCTTGAAAAGTGAAGTGTAATTGAGGTTAGTAGTGACTATACAACCCCTTAGTGATAGTATTCTGGATAAAACCAGAGAATTAAACCCCAAACCCCAAACTTAGAAATCCCGATATCGGAAAATTATGGAAATTGTGATGTGTTTTGAAGATCTGCTAACACCCGGGTAACCTGAAAATTATTTAGCAAACACAGAGTGATGTGCAGGCAACCTGGAGTGTACCCTGAAGACCCGAGACCCTACCCCTTTTACTAGGCCGCAATTTTAATGTTCATGGATGCAATTTGCGGCCAGGGTGGGGTAAAATGTATCCATTTTGGGTTTAGGGCTCCTTTGGCTGTAAAATAGACCCTCCATGTATGCAAAATTGGCTAATTTCACCTTGGGTAAAATCTGGAGCAAGTTTTCAAAGTTTCTGATTTCGTTTTGCGGTTTTTAATGAATTGGAATTGGTATTTGTGTTTTATCTCGGTCGATTCACGTTTATACGTCAATCGTCGAGAGTTGTTGGTTATTCATGCATGCTTAGACCATAGGTTTTAACCTATGTACGTTTCGTGTATCGTTTTGGTTTTCGTTCGCGATTTCAGTTTACAATACTATATGTGATATGTAGGTACCCCCATGTAGATTTCGAGACGGCGAGGAGAGCGTAGCGTCATCGACTCCGGCAAGTGAGGATCAAAGTGAGTAGTTATATATCTACGGGGGAAGTCGGGTGGATGTCGTATAGCACCCCTGCAGTTCAAAGTGTTGTATACGAATACGTATACATATATGTATATAATTATGTGTATTGTGAGATTGATGACTATATAGATAGGCTTATGTGTTCGTGGGTTAGTTAGTGTAATTAGAAGTAACTTAGTTTAGTTTCCTAGTCGCGAAACCCTAGATTTATGATTTGCATACACGTACACACACACACACACACACACACACTTGCTTACTTTTTATATTATTTGTGCATATATGGGGATGTGTGTGTGTGTGTACGCATAAGTATGGGACTGTGTGTGTGTGTGTATACGTATATATATACATGGATGATGAGGATAGTATATGATACTTGGAGATGAGTCGATGAGATTAAGCATTGATGCCATGAGATCGGTGATGTGATACGGTTCGTATTATGATATACGACATGATGTTATAGCGGGTCCTTAGGCGATGTATTTTTATACACACGCACATATATATGTAGATGGTATCAGTATGTACTAGACTTAGATCAGTACCCTTAATACAGGATATGATGATAAGGATACCAGATGAATTATGAGATAAATATGATATTCGACCTATACCCAGATTGGGATGTCGTACGATGGATTTATCGTACGAGCTATATATTGATGATAGATCATCACTCTTGACTCGAGGATGTCATAATTATATATTGTATCGTATGTGATACTATTGAGGCGGGATCACCGACTATTATATGTTATATATATCGACTCAGATTTAGCTGGTTTCCTTACCTTTTCGATTAGTCTGTTAGTATAGTCCAGTAGTTTACTTGTAGATGTTAGACTAGACTCGGATCATAACTATTTCAAAACTGACGAATCATGAGTATTTTAAAGACAGGCCAAGAGATCCTACGGATATTTCAAAGGACGTACCTTTCTTAAAACACCATAGCCCTTATTTTATAAACGCCATGATTTGTATTATTTCAAATGTCAAACTGTATGATTCACATATATAGTAATGTATATTCTTTATTGCTGCGTTTACCATTCATTTTCCGCATATTCTATTATTCGCATCGCATTGCATGCTTATTTGTATTTTCGTAATTATTATGAAACCCGTGCTGTCAGGACACCAGCACCATTACCGATGATGCGTATGCTCCACGTACACCTACTTGCCGGCTCACACACATCATCATCGGTAATTGCCATGTCACGTACACTTTAGAGAATATTAATTCATTGATATCGCTTGTTTGCTGATAGTTTCGACATGATACTAGTGAGCCTGCCATTATATGATAGCTTAGACATTGCATTTATTTACTACGTTATCTCATGCATATATACTCATATATTCATTAACATGCAATAAATTGGGTCAGTCCGGATTGCCGGAGCTCAGTATTCATTATTTATTTACATCGTGCTTTATGATTTCGGATTTTCATGAGATTTCTGGATTTAGAGAAACCGCAAACATTTTATAAACTGATTATTACTTTCAAAAGATAAAAGTGTTGTTTTCTCATGATATGATTTAAGAGATGTCCACCATGAGTTTTCTCGGCTCTTGAGCGTTATAATACACCCGATTCGAGGAGGAGGAAGAACCGTCTGTGGGTGCATGGTGGACCCGGTGCGGTACCCCGGGGCGAGAAGGTCGCAGATGATGGCGTTGAGCCTGTGATATGGGAGCACTACTGACCGGTGATTTTATTTGTGACTCGACGCATATCCGGAGGATACCGATCGGAGTTCAGGCCAGTCCCGATAGCCGGAGGAAGAGGTTTTGACATTTGAAATAATACGAATCATGGCGTTTATAAAATAAGGGCTACGGTGTTTTAAGAAAGGTACGTCCTTTGAAATATCCGTAGGATCCCTTGGCCTATCTTTAAAATACTCACGATTCGTCAGTTTTGAAATAGGTATGACAGAGTCTAGTCTAACATCTATAAGTAAACTACTGGACTATATTAACAGACTAATTGAAAAGGTAAGAAAACCACCTAAATCTGAGTCGATATATATAACATATAATAGTCGGTGATCCCGCCTCAATAGTATCACATACGATACAATATATAATCATGACATTCTCGAGTCAAGAGTGCGGATCTATCATCAATATATAGCTCGTACGGTAAATCCATCGTACGGCATCCCAATCTGGGTACGGGTCGAATATCACATTTATCTCATCATTCATCCGGTATGCTTATCATTATATCCTGTATTAGGGGTACTGATCCAAGTCTAGTACATACTGATACCATCTACATATATATGTGTGTGTGTATGAAAACACACCGCCTAAGGACCCGCTATAACATCATATCGTATCTCATAATACGAACCGTATCATATCACCGATCTCATGGCATCATGCTTAATCTCATCGACTCATCTCCAAGTATCATATACTATCCTCATCATCCATGTATATGTAGACGTATATATATATATATACATAGTCCCATACCTATGCGTATATATATATATATACACACACGCACAAATAATATAAAAAGTATGCAAGTGTGTGTGTGCGCGTGTATGCAAATCATAAATCTAGGGTTTCGCGACTAAGAAGCTAAACTAAGTTATTTCTAATTACACTAACTAACCCATGAACACATAAGCCTATCTAGATAGTCATCAATCTCACAATACACATAATTATATACATATATGTATACGTATTCGTATACTACATTTCGAACTGCGGGGGTGCTATACGACATCCACCCGACTTCCCCTGTAGATATATTTCTACTCACTTAGATCCTCGCTTGCTGGAGTCGATGACGCTACGCTCTTCTCGCCGTCTCAAAATCCACGTGGCGGTACCTACATATCACACATAATATCATAAACTGAAATCGCGAATGAAAACCAAAACGATACACGAAACGTACATAGGTTAAAACCTATGGTCTAAGCATGCACGAATAACCAACAACTCTCGACAATTGACGTATAAACGTGAATCGACCGAGATAAAACACAAATACCAATTCCAATTCATTAAAAACCGCAAAACAAAATCAGAAACTTTGAAAACTTGCTCGAGATTTTACCCTAGGTGAAATTAGCCAATTTTGCATACATGGAGGGTCTATTTTACAGCCAAAGGAGCCCTAAACCAAATACGGATACATTTTACCTCACCCTGGCCACAAATTGCAGCCAGGAACATTAAAATTGTAGCCTACAATGTATTCTGGAGAAGGACTTTTTAAAGGGGTAGGGTCTCTGGTCTTCAGGGTACACTCCAGGTTGCCTGCACATCACTCTGTGTTTGCTAAATAATTTTCAGGTCACCCGGGTGTTAGCACATCTCAAAAACACATCATAATTTCCACAATTTTCCGATATCGGGGTTTCTAAGTTTGGGGTTTGGGGTTTAATTCTCTAGTTTTGTCCAGAATACTATCACTAAGGGGTTGTATAGCCACTACTAATCTCAATTACACTTCACTTTTCAAGATTTCATCAAAACCCTAACTTGGAATTTTCAAAGCTCAGAAAACCGCATTAAAACACTTCTGAACTTATATAGGTGATAAAGAAATTGAAATACAATACTAATGGTGCAGAAATTAGCTCATTTGGCAACTCAAGAATTTTCTTGAGTTGTCCCAAGTGCTCAAAATCCGATTTTTTTTGGTCTAAAATGTTGGTAGTGAGCTTGTGCACATTTTTAATGAAGTGGGGATGATGTTTTGATGAGTTTTTAGTGGTGAAATGAGGAGGGAGAGGGGAGAGGAGAAGGGGGCTGCCATGGTTGAGGGAGGAGAGAAAAAGATGAAGAAATAATGAAGGGGAGAAATGCCAAGACTTAGGTTGACCCCTCACTCTCTCTCTCTCTCTTGCCCATACCTCATATTCTAATCTTTTCTTTTCTTTTTCTTTTCTCTTCTCTTTCTCATCTAAAAACCAACCCAAAACAATGAAAAGCCATGGAGGAAAATGTAACAAGTGTGAAAAATGACTTGGTGCATGTCATATGCACAAAACTAGCTTAATGCACGATTAGCGATATTTAATCACGATTAGCATTAAAATAGAATATAATTAATTACAGAAATTTGTAATTTGCGTAAATCACATAAAACGCCCTCATTTCAGTAATTCTTATAATTTTCCAAATATTTTCCACTTTATCGGTATTTAATTATACCGCATTATCAAGTATTCATAATATTTATTATTTACTTTTATAAATTCCCAAAAATAATATTTTATTTTTCTAAAATGTTACAGTGGCACGTGACTAACCAACCTTACTGTCAACCTCCTTTAGCCATCATTGCCATCGCCTCCATCTAAACCGAGCACCTATCTTCCCTCGATCCTCGTCCTTCAAAAACCAACCATGTTGCCATCACCATAGCCGACTCCTTGCAACCCTCAACTCCGTCCAACACCGTCAACCTCGACACCATTAACATCACGTCTTCTTCTTCCATCTCCACCCTCGTCAACTTCTTCCTTTGACTCCCTCTTCTTCCCTACCAAAACCCGAGCAACTCCTTCTTCTTTGTCCCAGCAACCCACTTCGGCCAAGACCAGAAACCAAACCCTAGCCCCAACTCCTCCTCCGATCGACCCTTGTTGTCATCGTCACCGTCGTTCTTCAACCTCGGTCGAGCTCCAACACCATCGTCATCCAACTTCGTCTCCGCCGAGTGCGAGGAAGCCTAATCTAGAGTTCACTTTGGGAAGATCAAATTGATCTTAGCATGGGAAGTTGGTACCATAACAAGCCATTTGATAATAGTGACGGGACACTGCCCACCTTTGCGAATTTCATGCAAAAAAATGAATGAAGATGGTATCTGATATGAGCTCTTCATGCGTCTCCGAGCCTAGCAAGATTGGATCTTGGT
Organism: Agapanthus africanus; assembly: GCA_030015575.1. Classification (NCBI taxonomy): domain Eukaryota; kingdom Viridiplantae; phylum Streptophyta; class Magnoliopsida; order Asparagales; family Amaryllidaceae; genus Agapanthus; species Agapanthus africanus. Next base: position 415,871,702 of record CM057343.1, on the reverse strand, counting down.
TCCGTTGTTCAGTGTTCATATTGCTTCGTTCGTGTTTGTATCCACACTCATCGAGACCGAGACAAGTTTACAACTTGCTACATGATATATATATATATATATATATATATCATCGTAATATTATGTACTATTATTATTATACCGTTTTATGTAAATAATCCGTATATCGATAATCAGTTAACAATAAAAAAGTTTATAATTGCAGTTTATAATATTATGTAAATTATATCTATAATTAGCGTTTATAATAAACTATTCTAGTTTAGTCAATCGATAAATCGAAGGATAAGAATTAATATGGTTGTTTCCGTTACATTATTTATCGCACCTAGATAACGGTTATAAAAGTGTTTCATCATAATCTGTTCGCACGATATTAGCACAAGTAAGCACTTTATTTAATTGAATACACTATCACTGACATGCTTGTATCCTGCCAGACTATTACTATTTTGTTACCATGTTAATACATGCTGCCTGTAATACTTACCGATGCCAACAATCCTGACTTGTTGTCCTGATGAACGTGACTTGTTTTCTAGTTAGACATAACATGTACCTGCATATTCATGTGTTGGCATTATGTAGCTATTATTCATACCTGACTTGGAAAACGAAACCAGAGAAAATAGGAAAATCAAAAGTGTAACTGAAGTGTAACTTAAAAGGATATTACATGTTTCCATGATTTCGGGGGGTAACGGAACAGAATCATTCATGATTCATACATCTTTATCCGTGGTCCTGGGGGGTAACGGGATATATCTTGGTCTGTGGTCCCGGGAGGTAACGGGATATATAATTTTGAGTTATATAGAAAAGTATATTCATTGGATTCAAATACCCGTAAGATAGTTAACATAGAAACACAGACTTTAGGATACACGTGACATACCTATAGCCTGCTGTTACAACACTTGTGATTATTTTGTTTATACTTGTACCTCACTCTTGCACATGACTTCCTATATAACACACTGTTCAGTATATTATTATCATGATGATGATATTTATGATGCACTGACGTATGGGTTTTGCATGACCCAGTTCCTTTAATCTTATCGCAGGAAGATCAAGAATACTTTGACAGGCAAGATGAGCAGTGAAGAACTTCATGCTGATTTAGTTTAGTGATGCTTTAGATTTATTTTCTAGTTATGGTTTGTCTTTGTGATCCCATAAGGGACAAGGCCAGGATATTATTTCTTGTTTGATCTTTATATGTTTCCGCTATCTTTCTCGTTATTATTTATTGTGGCAGTTTGGACATGTGATAGTTAGATATTTAGTTACTGTTCTTGAAATCTGATTGACAGCCGTAATGTGATTATGGAAGGATATTTCCTCTCCATAGGTAGCATGGTTGGCTTTGTCACGTTCCGTATTTATGTATTTTGGGAAGCGGGGCGTGACAAGGTTTTGTTGGTATTATAGCATAGGTTTTAAGTTAGCTGGGCTTGGTTTAATTTATAGTTGGGTATTGCACCTAATACGCTGACCTGAAAACCCGAAACTAGGAACATGTCCTGCCACATTACTACCTTGCCATTTTTGAATCTATAGTTTATTGACTCCTTCTTTTATTGAATCGTGCTTCCGTTGCAAATCCTCTTCAATGTTCTTGACTTCAGAATCATGGCAGGAAGAGATTCACGGGCATATCAGAGGCGTGTAGACGACGCCACATTACTTGAGGTCATATGTGGTATGCTGGAGAACCAGAAACATTATACAAAGCTGAACCAGCGATGGGCCGAGGCTTTCCAAGAGGGCTTGAGGATGGCCCAACAGACTGTATCATGGCAGCTGAGAAGACGGCGGTTCCTAGACCGGCTCAGCGTGAGGGTACTGTGGCGGACTTCAAGAAGCTCGGTCCGGCCACATTTACAGTATTATAGGAGCCGTTACTGGCAGAGCAATGGCCAGTGGATACAGAGAATCTTTTAGTTGCCGCACAGACTTTGGACGAGAAAAAGGTGGTTATGGTACGCATCTAATTGGTGGATTACGCTCGCGAATGGTGGGTTCTTAAGGAGACCCATTTGGCAAAGTCGATCAGCTGCGCGACTTTTACTCGGAGTTTCTTGGAGAAGTTCTTTCCGCAATGTGCTAGGGAGGAAATAAAAGAGAAGTTCATTAGCTTGAAACAGAATGGTGGATCTGTTGATACACATGCGGCTGAGTGGACCCGGATCAGTCGATTTGCGGGACCTTTGGTTGCGAACGAGACAGATAGGGTAAGGCGGTTCATGCATAGTTTGTATGTGGAGATTCAGAGTCATATCACATCGTTGGGATTGACCACTTTCTCTCAAGTTCTCACGACAACTAAGGAACAACGGAGACTATCAGTGAGAGT